>JAVJIX010000109.1:737500-1337500 GCA_036785185.1 Paratrypauchen microcephalus
GCTTAGATGCACAAATAAACACATTGAAGCTCTAGTAGCTTTTACTTTCAATTTAACGTAGTGGACCAAAACAATGAAACATGTGCTACAGTCCACAGTAGAGGGACTTTAGCACTAGAAAGCCCGGGAATTTTGACAGCCTCCCTAAAGTCCTGGAGAAGGGTCGAAAGACCCTTAATTCAGGCCCTGTCCCCACGACAGTGTTTTTTGGTGGAAACGGGGAAGTTTGTCTTTGTTTGGGCCTGTCGTCCACACGGCGCCGGCGTTTTTGGGGGGTGAAAACAGTGTTTTTCAAAAAGGGTTCCAGAGTGGAGAAGTCGGAGAACGCCAGGGGTCGCGTTGTCGTGTGGGCGGCGAAAAACGCGACTGTTGGGAAAATGATGACGTTGCGCTGCCGTAATCATCACGTGACCGGTGACCAGAAGGTAACCCTGTGCCTTCCGCAGGTAATGACCAGATAACAACAACCATGGCAAACAGTGGACTTGAGTATGTTTTGCAGACATTTGCAAGTTTATTTGCACTGCTGCATCAAAACCTGTTTATCCGCTATGCAGTTCAACAACAACGGAAACACATGCACAAGTACGCACGTCGGATTCTTTTCACCCAGCTGCCGCGGCCGAGAACAACAAGAAGGGCCACCCGTAGAAGGTTTTGGGTGAGACCTGGGAGAACGAGTAGCTGGTGGGACAATTTCGTCAATGGCGTTGTCATGGAGGATGAATGGAGAGCGAATTTCCGGATGTCCAGAACTTCTCTTGTGGCCCTGAGTGAAGAACTGCGTCCTCATATCAAAGGCCAAACGACGAATATGAAAGCACCAGTCGACACATTGAAGAAGGTCGCCATTACGCTCTATTACTTGAGCGACGAGGGAAGGCTGCGAAAAACAGCGAACGCATTCGGACTGTCGTGACAGGCTGTCTCCGTCATCGTTAGACAGACCTGTACGGCTATTGCTCTTCAACTCGGCCCGAAATACATCAAGCTGCCTTTCACGGAACCGGAGGCAGAGGAGCTTGTTTTGGGCTTCCTTCATGTGCATGGCATGCCACAATGTTTGGGAGCGATCAATGGGACCCATGTTGAAATAAAGCAGCCATCCACCAATGCCATGGCCTTCATCAACAGAAAGGACAAACATTCCCTCAACATACAAGTGGTGTGTGACTACAGGTACGGGTTTATGGACGCTACTGTTAAGTGGCCTGGCAGTATGCACGACACACGAGTGTTTGCCAATTCAAAGGTAAACTCGTATTTTAAAACTGGAAAGATCCTGTCGCTGAAAAGGCAGATAGTGGACAATGAGGAGCCCATACCGATATTTCTGTTGGGTGACCCTGCCTATCCCCTGTTGCCTTTCCTGATGAAGGAATATTCAAACGGCGGAGCCACACCACAAGAATAGTACTTTGGGTTGTCTTTGTGTAGGTCCCGCATGGTCATCGAGTGTGCTTTTGGTCGACTGAAAGCCAGATTTGCGGCACTGAAATGGCCCATGGACATTAATTTGAAGGACTTGCCGCATGTTATTTATGCCTGTTTTGTTACTGTGAGGCAAGCAAGGAGACAATGGACGAACAGTCTGTGTTAAGCGCCATAAACTGTGACCTGAAAGTGCAACCTACCACAGAGAACAACCGGTACCTGACTGACTGTAACGAGACAGAGGGAAAAAGGGTCAGAAGAGTGGTCACAATGTTCCTGGACCCATGAACAAAGTGTTAACATCGAGTATTGTCGCTATTGTATATAGTTTTTTGCTGGCAATAGGTCATAGGTCATATAGGTCATAGTTGCTTTATTGTCGAAAAACAATCATATGTACATGTACATATACTCAACAAAAATATAAACGCAACACTTTTGTTTTTGCTCCCATTTTTCCTGAGATGGACCCAAAGATCCAAAATTCACTCCAGATACACAACACTACCATTTCTCTCAAACATTGTTCACAAATCTGTCCAAATGTGTGACAGCGAGCACCTCTGCCCCACTGAGACAATCCACCCCACCTCACAGGTGCGCCACATCAAGATGCCGATCCGACATCATGACCAGTGCACAGGTGTGCCCCAGACTGCCCACAATAAAAGGCCACCCCGAAATGTGCTTTTTTTTTGCTTTATTGGGGGTCTGGGGACTCAGAACCAGTCAGTATCTGGTGTGACCACCATTTGCCTCATGCAGTGCAACACATCTTCTTCGCATAGAGTTTATCAGATTGTCAATTGTGGCCTGTGGAATGTTGGTCCACTCCTCTTCAAAGGCTGTTATGGGCGAAGAACACAGGTGCATTTTATTGATGGCATTTTGAATGCACAGAGATACCGTGATGAGATCCTGAGGCCCATTGTTGTGCCATACATCCATGAACATCACCTCATTCAGCAAGATAATGCATGGCCCCATGTTGCAAGGATCTGTACACAATTCTTGGAAGCTGAAAATGTCCCAGTTCTTGCATGGCCAGCATACTCACCTGACATGTCACCCATTGAGCATGTTTGGGATGTGCTTGACCGGCGTATACGACAGCGTGTACCAGCTCCCACTAATATCCAGCAACTTTGCACAGCCATTGAAGAGGAGTGGACCAACATTCCACAGGCCACAATTGACAATCTGATAAACTCTATGTGAAGAAGATGTGTTGCACTGCATGAGGCGAATGGTGGTCACATCAGATACTGACTGGTTCTGAGTCCCCAGACCCCCAATAAAGCAAAAAAATGTACATTTCGGGGTGGCCTTTTATTGTGGGCAGTCTGGGGCGCACCTGTGCACTGGTCATGATGTCGGATCGGCATCTTGATGTGGCGCACCTGTGAGGTGGGGTGGATTGTCTCGGCGGGGCAGAGGTGCTCACTGTCACACATTTGGACAGATTTGTGAACAATGTTTGAGAGAAATGGTAGTGTTGTGTATCTGGAGTGAATTTTGGATCTTTGGGTCCATCTCAGGAAAAATGGGAGCAAAAACAAAAGTGTTGCGTTTATATTTTTGTTGAGTATAGAATGAATTCGAAATTTAGTTTCCCCACTAACCAGGCAGGACAGTATAGAGTGGCTAGGGGAGGGGCCACTGCACTTGCGCGCGCCGCTGACTGGGAGATGCAGAGCAGAAAAGATGCAATACAATCAATACAATTATACACAACATGTAATGACAGAAAACAATTGGATAGATAACATACGGTGTCTTTTTCTTTGGTAACAAGAGGGAAGGGTGTGGGGCAAGGGAAAAGATCAGAAATCAATGAAATTGACTGACAACTGAAAAAGAAGCAGACATCCTAAAAATAGACAGGGCAGCATTACTTAATACATGTGAGTGTGAGTCCAATAGTGTGTGGCAATGTTTTTGTAGAGTCTGTGAGATAAGCGGCAGCTGGTGGCCTTGGACGTGTTTGTGCAGAAGAAGCAGTCAAAACAAAGAGTCCGGTTCAATCACATTTTTCAGGAGGATTAAAGGGGAATTTAACATAATCGATACATTTTAGAACCCAGGCGAACAGACAATTTGCCAGAACTCTGGTTTCTGTCAGGTCCCCACTTCATGCAGGTCTGTGCGACTCGCAATCCTCCCCCTGGCACGTATGATAGTGAATATGGACTGAGCCGCTGTTCCCCACAGTTCCAAATCCATTTATCCGTGATGTTAACTAGCGCCCGGTGGATCCCACAGATGGATGATACGTTCACCTGTGTTTTTCCTTCTGATGTTGCCCCCCAGAGTTCGCAGATTCCCGTGACCGGCAGATCGGGGCTCTTTTATCCGCTCGGCTCCAATTAGTGATGGGTCAGAAAACATCCCCCAGGCCAATCCAGATGTCCTGCCATCAAAATTCCAATAGTAATCACTCCGTGTCCTCTGGTAACAGCGGTGCCAGGCACACGACGCGTCCTTCGTGTATCAGGCAGCATGTTCCCAATGTGTGGATTTACTGTGTTGTGTGCTGTAAATAAAGAACGTCAACAATTTGTTGTCTTTTGTTAATGAATGAAAACTAGCCTAGAAACTAGAAGGCACATGCAGTAGCACACAAGACAAATGTGAGATTTATAAACACTTTTTAATAAAACATTTAGAAAAATATTCACACCATGCAATTTACACAACTATATACAAGAAAAACAAGGTGCCAGTGCCCGATTTGTAAAGAGTCTTTCGAAAAATATGTTTAAGAAAGTAATCAGTGCACGTAACTATCAAAAACTACAAAGTGCCACCTCACAGTGACTCCGCATTGTCGTCCTGCAAAAGAGCTCTCCTGAATGAGTGGGTGCCTGGAGCAGGTTGGGCCAGCGGTGTGGACAGCGAGGTTTCGTGAGGTCCGGGATGAAGTGGAGTTTGTGGGTATTGTGGAGTTTGTGGGTATTGTGGCTGTAGGAGCCGTTTCGTGCATTCTGTGGGTGCGGGAGCCATTTTGTTTTTGTTTCTGTTTTCTGTTCTCAAGATCGCTTCCTGTCCCGCCTTGATGTTCAGGAAATGCATCCTGATTGGTCCACTTTGATCCATTGTTTTTTGATCTTTTATCTTTGATGCTATCGGGTATATAACCACTCACTGCACACATCTCCATACACAGAAGACAGAGGACACGGAAGGCACCACACCAAGACACATATACACACACAAGGGGAAACGACTACGCTACGTAGGTAGTGTGGATAAGAAGCCGCGGTCTGGTGGCCAGGAGGATACCCCGAGACCATAGAGTATCGGATGAGCCGAGATGACGGGGTATTAGGACGTCCTGGACCACAGAAGCTACACAGTCTTTTGACCGTCACATAACAACGTGGGACGTCACGTAACAAGGAGGTCACGTGAAACGTCACGTAGGGAAGTCAAGAACGACGTTTAACCCCTTACAGTGGAGGGCCTTTTTTGAGCAATTGTCCCTAAAAAGTCCTCTCCAAATTAAAATCATACCTGTTATTGAAGTACATGGATTATATACAAATGTTTGGTCTCTGTGTAAAGGGAACATTCTCTAGTTTTACCCTCAGCATTTACATTCACTCCAAATGTGATTGGAAAAAAGTTACACACCTTGGAACACCAAATAAAAAGTGTTTTTTTTATCCTCGCCTAATTTTTTTGTAAATATAAAAGGTGTCTATAGCTGCTGTTCATAGCTGAGGCCTAAGTACACTATCTTTCAATACAATAAGTTGTTGACCACTCAAATTTCAAATTGGGAATCAATAGCTGTAAAAATAAACTTTTTACTCCACTTTTTGTTATACTTTGTCCAGGCGTTTTATACAGGGATCATGCTTTTATCCAAACCTATCCAAATTGGAAACATTTAGAAAACGTTTAATAACTTTTGACTCATTCAACCTACAGACATCATTGAGGGCTCTACTGAAAGCTTACAACTAGAGGAATCCATTTCTGCACACAAGGTCACTATATTATGTCCCTGAGAATTACATTCTATAAAAAGTGTTTTTTTTTTTTTCAATCAAAAATAGACCAAACAAGTGTTGAAAATGAAAATATGTATTGAAAAATTCTATAACACTGCACACTGTATACATTTTCAAAAAAAACATGGACACTAAACGTTCCACACATATTTACAGGTATTTACACACTAAGAGTCTGATGTGTTCCACTGACTGTAGCAGTCCCTTGTTTGAATAAAGCAGAGTGCAGTGTCACAGGTAGAACATTTTACAGCTGTCTTTGACTGACATCTTCTACACTTCAGCCTGCCATTTGTGCGGTCACTACTGCTGCCCATCCGTTCTTTGTTGCTCCGGTCGTGGTAGGGCTCCTTATCTGCAGTTGGGCTTTATTGGTACACAGTGATGACACTAGTAAGAAAAACACAAAAATATAACAGCAAATAAGCTCATGCTTTCTAAAATTTTATTTTCAAAGATCAAAGTCAGCTTTATTGTCAATTCTCCCATATGTGTTCAACATACAGTGAATCGAAATTTTGTTTCTCTCTGGCCAAGTAGTGCAAAAACACAGTGTACAAAATACAATAAAGACAAAAATCTAAATCTAAAAACTAAAATCTATTCTTATTTATTTTCTTATTTATTTTATCTAAACACCCAATAAATAATAGTAGGTCTATTTTACAAAAAGTGATCTAAATGCACAAAAAAAATCTAATGTTTATTGTTTTATTTTTATTCAAATACTACATCAAATACATAATAAAATGATACTTACACATCCAGAAGTACATCCTTCATAAACAACGCCTCCACACAGCCCATATGTTTCCTGATTCTCCACCTCCGACTCCTCCAGAGCTGAAATCTACAGTCTCCAAACTTAAATATTTTCTCTTTCCAGTCCTTTTAGCCATATTTTCAATCAAGGAAACTCAAATCAACAGCAAAGGCGCAAGACGCATGGCGCTGTGCGTAAATTACGCGCAGTTTACGCACGGACCGCAATTTCGCATTACGCAGCTGTTTCACGTGGAACTTGTTGTGAAAGGCCTAACAAACTATATGTCTCCCTGTTCAGCTCCTCATTGGCTGTTCGCCTGAACTGTCAATCATCCTGTGTAACCTAACTTGTTGACTCAGCAAGGGCGGAACTCTTAGCTGATATTTAGCGGTGCGCCACACTTGATTGGACTATTACAGCTCTACAGCAGCCAAGACCGCTCCTTTATGGCAAATTTAAGTTTCTATTTGAAGATTACCCTTTTGTTTAGCTGCTACAAGCGCGGTTTTAGTGAGGAAAGTTATATTTTGCTTGATTTAGGCTAAAGAAGTGGGAAAAAAACACCGGCGCTTATGTAAGTTAGGAAGACTTTCGGATCGTATTGGATCTAATACGTGTTTTGGACTAAATTGTTTTACTGGATTTTATTCGCTGGATCCTTATGGACAAATTGAGGCCAAGCTTATCGTGAAATACAGATGTCTGACCTGTCCAGAGCCTTCAAAGGTAAGCGAAGTAACAAACCTCGTTTTGTGCTTTTCCATATAAAAGCCCCATGTGCTCGGGGAGTGATTGTTGTGCCGGGAAATGAATTGCATAGTCAAAAAGAGGAGACTGTAAGGTTTCATTTGATGTGTAGATTGTCATGATACACGTTCGGGAATGTGTGCTCTTATATGGAAAGAAAAAAAAAACTGTGAAAGGGACCGTGCACGGGCCGGTCACAGCGTAAGAGGTTAAGTAGCACATGAGGACGTCATGTGGTCGTCATGTAACGCCGCGCAATAGCCACGTAAGAGTGTAACATCGGACGTCTCCCGGGTGACAGACAGAATACGCACCGCTACAAGGCACATACGGACGTCAAGAAGGAAATCACAACACATACAGAGCCTAACACAACACGCATAGGAAAAACCACAAACCTCAGAAATTCACCTTTCCATCTCCCTCTTTATTCACCTTATTTGTATCCACTCTGTATGACCTTCACTTTAGTAAAGATAGAAAAGACAAACCTTTTGATTCAAGACTCTTTATTTACATTACATGACGCATCGGAAAGAAACTTCAAGAAACACCGAGGCTAGTGAGGCGGTTCGCCGCACTCACAGTGGTGTTGGTGGGTATTGTGGCGTTGGTGGATATTGTGGCGTTGGTGGTGGCATGGGTCCATACATGTGTCCATGTCCGTATCTGTTACTGGCCCCATAGGCCTGTGCGAAGTGGTGTGGCACGTAGGCCTGCTGCTGGTGCAGCATTGTCCTCAGCAGCGCCAAACCGTCCTTTATGGAGTCCGTAAGATAAGATAAGATAAGATAAGCCTTTATTGATCTCACACAGGAGAAATTTACTCGCCACAGTAGCTCCAGGACATTTGGACAAGAGGGAAAAAGTGCATGCAGGCAGGGAGGGGATAAAGTAAGTAATAAATAGTACAAATAGTAAAACGTAATAATAATAATAATAATGGAAAATAGTAATAATGATAATAGTAACAACAAGCATCAACATGAAAAGGAGGATATTGCACGTCTGGCCTATATGTTAGAATTATACAGTCTGATGGCGGTGGGGATGAAGGATCTGCGGTAGCGCTCCTTCTTGCACTGGGGGTGCCTCAGTCGGCTGCTAAAGGAGCTGCTCAGCTCCTCTACAGTCCGGTGCAGAGGGTGAGAGGTGTCGTCCTTAATGGACATGAATTTGGCCAGTACCCTCCTCTCAGCCACCTCCTCTACACGGTCCAGAGGACAGCCCAGGACAGAGCTGGCCCTCTTAACCAGCTTATTCAGTCTTTTTCTGTCCCGTTCTGTGCTGCTCGGGGCCCAGCAGACGACAGCGTAGAGGAGAGCAGAGGCCACCACAGAGTCATAAAAAGTCTTGAGCAGAGGCCTGCACACTCCAAAGGACCTCAGTCTCCTCAGGAGGTGGAGGCGACTTTGGCCCTTCTTGTACAGGGCGTCAGTGTTGTGGGACCAGTCCAGTTTATTGTTGAGGTGAACACCCAGGTACTTGAAACTGTCCACAGCCTCTATGTCCTGCCCCTGGATGTTCACCGGTGAGTGAGGTAGTGGTTTCCTCCTGAAGTCGATCACCAGCTCCTTTGTCTTACTGGTGTTAAGGCACAGGTGGTTGCGCCCACACCAGTCCACAAAGTCACTGATGACCGAGCGGTACTCCAGCTCGTTCCCCTCAGACACACAGCCCACAATGGCCGAGTCGTCGGAGAACTTCTGGAGATGGCAGCTGTCCGTGTTGTATGTGAAGTCCGAGGTGTATATGGTGAAGAGGAAGGGTGAGAGGACAGTACCCTGGGGGGCCCCGTGCTGCAGACTACCACCTCTGACTCACAGCCGCGCAGCCGCACGTACTGTGGACGGTCAGTGAGGTAGTCGATGGTCCAGGCAGCGAGATGTCCATCCACTCCCGCGTCCTCCAGCTTCCCCCGCAGCAGCTCCGGCCTGATGGTGTTGAAGGCGCTGGAGAAGTCAAAGAACATGACTCTCACAGCACTCCCGGCGGTCTCAAGGTGGGTGAGCGCCCGCTGCAGAAAGTCGATGACGGCGTCCTCTACTCCTACGTTTGGCTTGTAGGCAAACTGCAGCGGGTCCAGGGTGGGGCTCACCACAGAGTGGAGGTGGCTGAGGATCACCCTCTCCATGGTCTTCATGAGGTGGGAGGTCAAGGCGACTGGTCTGTAGTGGGCTGGTTCCCTGGCGTTTGTTGTTTTGGGAACCGGGACCACGCAGGAGGTCTTCCACAGGACGGGGACCTTCTCCAGGCTGAGGCTCAGATTAAACATGTAGCAGAGAACCTCACAGAGCTGGTCTGCACAGGTTCTCAGCAGCCTGGGGCAGATACCATCGGGTCCTGCGGCTTTCCTCTGCCTGAGTCGCCTAAGCTCCCTCCTCACCTCGTCCGGTGTGATGGAGAGGGAGAGGGGGGGGGGACTGGGGTGGACTGCGGGGGGTGGTGGTGGTGGGGGGTGGAGGGGGGCTGGTGCTGGGTTGAGTCCGTGTGAGGGGGAAGGGGGGTATGGCTACTGGCCCAGGAAGGTGTGAAGAGGAGGAGGAGGGAGTCGGCAGAGGGGCAGAGGGGGCGCATTAAACCTGTTAAAGTAACAGTTTAATTCGTCCGCCCAGCGCTGATCGCCATCAGCTGTCCCTCTGCCACTCTGTCCAAAACCAGACATGCTCCTCAGTCCTCTCCACACGCCCCGTGCGTTGTTTTGGGCCAGCTGCTCCTCCATCCTCCTCCCATAGTCCTTCTTGGCCCGTCGGATCCTCCACTGAAGCTCTCTCTGGACCCTTTTCTGCTCCTCTCTGTCCCCTGAGTTGAAAGCCCTTTTCTTCTGGTTCAGGAGGGCTTTAAGCTCAGGGGTGACCCAGGGGTGGTTGTTGGGGAAACACCGTACCCTCCTGGTTGGCACAGTGTTCTCCACGCAGAAGTTGATGTAGTCTGTGATGCAATGGGTCAGGCCGTTGATGTCGTCTCCATAAGAGTCAGTGAAAATGTCCCAGTCAGTGTTCTGGAAACAGTCTCTCAGACTCTCACAGGCCTCCTGAGTCCAAAGCTTCACAGACCGCTTCCGCACAGGTTCTTTCCGCACCCTGGGTGTGTATTCCGGGAGCAGGTAGACCAGACAGTGATCCGAGCGGCCGAGCGGGGGGAGGGGGGCGGAGGTGTAAGCGTCTTTGATGTTGGCGTAAAACAAGTCTAGAGTCTTATTGTCTCTCGTGGGGAAAGTCACGTATTGGGTGAATGTGGGGAGAGTAGTGGAGATAGATGTATGATTAAAATCCCCAGTGATCAGAAATGAGGCGCGCGGGTGACGTATCATCGTATCACTAACGACGCTGTGGAGCTGTTCGCATGCTGCCGCACCATCCACCGATGGAGGAATGTACACACAGAACACAATAATGTGTGCAATTTCTCTGGGCAGATAGTACGGCCGCATACCCACAGCGAGCAGTTCAATGTCCCGGGAGCACAGCTGGTGTTTTACGTGTACATTCCCGGGGTGGCACCAGCGTTCGTTAACGAAGAAGATAAGTCCTCCTCCTCGTGTCTTCCCGCTCCCCGACACGGTCCGGTCCGCGCGCCTCATAGTAAATCCGTCCAGCGAGATTACATTGTCCGGTATATTCCCATTTAGCCATGTCTCATAAAGCACATCAATCTGCAGTCCCGGAATTGTCTCTGATGTCGGGTCAGCGCAACAAGCTCCTCCACCTTGTTGTTTAGCGAACGCAGATTCCCCGTTATCACCGTGGGTAGTCCGTTCGGTGAATACGGCCTCCGGTTCCTGCGTCCGCCCCTGCAGCCTCTCCTCTTTCTCCGTATGTCCGCTGGGACCTCCGGTTTCCCCGCGTGGAGTAGAGAAGGGCCCCGTAGTTCCAGGAGCTTGTCACGCGTGTATTTAATCCTGTGCATGGCTTCAGGTGAATCCCGTACCTCCTGGCGCAGATTCATTAAAAGTCCAAAAACACTACAGCTAACAGTATAGCTGTAGTGAGAGTAGGCTTCCCAGGTGCGTGACTGCGCTCTGTTTCACCTGCTCTAAAGAAAAAGCAAGATAAACGACTATATACAAGTAAAAAGAGGAAAAAAAGAAAAGTAGGGACGGAGCTACACCTGCACGCAGCTGGCCTCACCAGCGCCATCTTGGAGAAGTAATAGTGGCCATGTTTGCGGTGACCTGCTGCATGGTCTCGCGGTAGTGCTTCTCCGAGTCCTCCATAATGTCCACCATCCTCTTCTTCAGGCGGAGATCTTCTTGCACTGCCGCGTCCATAGGAGCCCTCTGCTTTAATCTGTCCCCGCGGTGGCTGTCGAGTCTTGCCTATGCGAACAAAGAAAACACCGTTTAGATTGCAACCTAACCTCATCGCAAATACCATGCCAAGCAAAATGGCCAACACATAGAACATTGTTGTAACGGAGTTAACAAGTCGACACAACGCCATGCTAGCACACAACTCATTGTAAACACTTATTCCAGATCACAATCATTATGAAACCCACCTGGAGTAAACTCTGGCGCTCCTTCACCACAGCAGCCGGCAGACAGTCGCTGGTTTGAGGGGACTCCGGGGAAGGAGAGGGACATGGCGATCGCGTCGTTGAGGAGTCCTCCTCCAACAAATCACCGCTTTCCAGTCCGGATTCAATTGCTGTTGTTGCCGGCGAACCACCCCAGATTTGCTCGCACAGTTCGAAAAACAACATGACAACACGCCTGCGGCCACTGCGACGCCCAGAGTCGACAGCATGGCGGTACTTATTCCGTATGGCCTTTAGTTTGGTTGTAAGCTGCGCTTTAGTTATGGAAAGCGGATCGTGGGGAAAATCCTTCCCTTCGGCCGTGTTCCCAGTTGAATATTCACGCTGAAACGCCTGCATTATGTCCGTGTACTTAGTTGTGCAGGACTCCCAGTCGACGTTCTGCAGGTACTGCTGGCTTTTGTAATCCAGCGTAACCCGCAGGAGTAGCTCCACCTCATCGTCTGTCCAAACGAGGGAGTCGTTTTTTCCGCGTGCGTTCGCCATCATTGCTATCTTCTTGTGTTTGTGTGTTTGCGGAAGACAAAGGACTTTATACGCAGGCGCTCTTTGTAGTATTGCGTTTCCGGCGGCTCTGGCTCTTTCCGGTTTACAGCGCCACTTATCAGTGTGACATATGTACTACATCGTTTTCACTCAGCGCTCCGTGCTCATCTTGACGCGAATGTTTTCTGATCCAACACGTGTGTGGACAAGACTTTTTTTCACCCCGGGTAAAAAAAAAAAAACAGGAACGTTGTCGTGCGGACAGGGCCTCAAACTGATGACTCTGCTGGCCACAATTAGCATCTCTTCATTTGTAAATGCGTCCATTACCTGATGAATCAGCAGGGGGGAGGACTATCTTGTCCTCTACATGCATTCTTGCATAGCACAAGCAGAGGCAGGTAGTACTCAGTTACATTTACTTTTTACTTCTACTTGAGTAAATTTATTTTAAAGGTCCAGTGTGTAGGATTCGTGGCGCATAGGTGGATGTTGGCTATTGCACTTCCTGTTTTAGCTACAGCAGACGTCGAGGGTCACCCGGGCGCGCCGTAACGCGGACAGCTCGCGTACCCGCACACGAATGCATGAGGCGCACCCGGCGCTGTGCGAGCCGACAACTACGGTATAAATAAAACGCGGCCCCGTTCACTGTTTTTTTTTTTTCTTTTCGCATGAAAGCACACATTCCCGATTGTGTACCATGACAATCTACACATCAAATGAAACCTTACAGTCTCCTCTTTTTGACTATGCAATTCATTTCCCGGCAAAACAATCACTCCCTGAGCACATGGGGCTTTTATACGGAAAAGCACAAAACAAGGTTTGTTACTTAGCTTACCTTTGAAGGCTCTGGACACGTCAAACTCAATAGTTCACCATAAACTTGGTCTCAATCTGTCCGTAAGGATCCAGCGAATAAAATCCAGTAAAACAATTTAGTCCAAAACACGTTAGATCCATTACGATGTGTGATCCGGCAACATGCTTGTCGTTGTTTACCCAAAACCACGAGCCTTGCCGAAGGCGGAGCCCAAATGTCCTTCTGCGGCTCTCGTAATCAAAATGGCTGCCTCTACATTAGAGGTAAGATCTTAAGCCCAAGCCCGAGCCTAAAATGTCAATCATTGCTTCGGGTCGGGTCGGGCCGGGCTTCTCTCTCGCTGACTTTTTAAAAAATAAATATATGTTTATAAAAATGTATACTAAAACGATGTGTGGATACTAAACTAAGGAATACTTGTTTTAAAATAAATAATTTGGATAAAACAGAGAAGGCGCTGTAATGTAATTGCTATTCAACTACTAAACAGGAGCCGCAGAGCCAGAGCATGCTCTGCGCACGTGAACGCCGCCCTCTTAATAATCTTCCCCTCCGCAAGTCCGCATCTATTTTGACCTGGTATCCCCAATATGGAGGAGCAAGAAGTTAAGGATAAACTAAAGACAGGAGAACTGAAAAGACAAACACGCACCGGTAAGAGTGAGGTGTGGAAAAGCTTCAAATTGATTGTTGAAAATGCTACAGAAACTTGCGTTGGCTTCGCTGAATGTAGTCAATGTGGCGCTTTGCTTTCATACGAGAGCAAAAAGACTGGCACCTCGACGCTGAGCAGGCATTTAAACAGCTGTACTGGCAAAATTGATGATCGTCAAATATAAAAGATGTAAATGTCGCTTGAAATGCGTGAGAAATGCCGTCGAATTGTCTCTCTCAATGCGTGAGACTTGAGAGCCCTGCTGTAAATGTTTGTCTAAAGAGCAAACTTAAACTACAAAGCAACTAATGAGAGTTATATAAATGAAGTTATTATCTGATGGTTCTGTTTGTTTTATCATCACCGTTTCCTCGTGTTCAGTCGCTGTCCTTATCACTGACAGGGCAGTGTGCGCTTAGCAGATGAAACTACACTCTACAGTCTGCCCAACAACAGAACAATCTATTTTCTGATTGGCTGATTTTTTTCCGGGGAGCGGGACGGGGAGGAGGGAGGGGGAGTTTTTTTCGCTGAAAACGCGCGGTGCCTGCATAAACTGAGCCACACAGACCGATTTTCTGGGCACAAAAAAAAAAAAAAAAAAAAAAAAATCAGCGTGAGAAATGCCATGTGAGCGTGTGAACACGTCGAATTGCGTGTGTCACACTCTCAATGCGTGAGACTTGAGAGCCCTGTCCAGGGATGTGTGCTGTCTCCATTGCTGTTCACACTGATGACCCATGACTGCTGTGCCAGATTCATATCGAATCACATCATCAAATTAGTTGATGACACAACAGTGGTGGGTCTCATCTGTGACGGCGATGGCTCAGCATACAGAGAGGAGGTACATCAACTCATCAACTGAGTTTTTTTTCTTTCTGCTTACAGCACCAAAATGTGTCAAGAAGGGATATATCATACATATTTAACACATTGAATTTGAGAAATAAATAAAATAAAATAAATTGACCGTTTTTGTGGCTTTATTCACAAACCACACCATATTCAATACACAAAAGAAGTACAAAACAAACGCGCCCATGCGTCAGCATGTGCCCTCCTGGGGTGCACCAGTAATGGCCTCGTTTACAAAACAAAAGCAGCTGTTAGCAGCTAAAGACAGGATGTTAGCTAAAATCCTTCCGGTCAATCAACCCATCTCTGGGATGTAAAGGTAGAAAGATCAAATGACCCCTCTCTGGGATTTCTAGTGTTAGTCACTAGTTTGGTCGACATCGCTCCAAGAGCACTGTGCTTGAGCCGTGTGAACATGGCAGCTGCCGTCTGATTCACATTAAAAGTCCACCTGTTCCAGGCGCTGTCAGAGCACCTCCACTCACACTATGGAGCAGGCCAAGTGAGTATGAATGCAGCCAACCTCAGGTGCTTGGAATTGGGTAAAAAAGTGCTCAGATCACACTGGCCTATTTAAACGGAAGGACACTACTGAGCTGCTGTTTGACACACATTTTCATCTGGCAATTTGGATCAACTTAATATCAATCAGTGGGACATGTCTCCTCCTGCTCTGTCTGCAAAGGTAAGCCTGGGTCTGTATGTGCCTCAAAAAGCCTGTTCTGCTGTCACCAGCACGTAGAGCCTTCATGGTGTATTTAGCCTCAGGTGAAAGACCACCGTGTCCAGTGAGTGTGTGCTTGCATAATTCATTGGGCTCTGTCTGTCCACTTGAAGAGCGTTGTCATAGAAATGAGTTTGGTGATCATCTGGTGAACTCTCACGTGGCTCGTGGTGCCATTTGGGGTGAATGGCACCACGTGCTTACTTACTGGGGTCAGTCCAGAGAGTACACATCCTAACACATGTCTAACATGTCCTGATTGTTAACCACATCCCACTCCAGGATACAAGAGATTTGAACCACAACACCTCTGTCGTAGCTCCAAGTTTTACATGCATTTTGAAAAATCGGTTAAAATTGGACCAGGCCAGTTATCCAGTTTTCATGGCATGCATGTACAGTGATTCGGTACAGCCTTCTATGGCGCCCATTATGTGGGAATATGCACAGGCCATATGTGAAGATTAGATGGCATGTGGGTCCATGTGTTGTAGTGTGCACAGGCAATTTGTATTTGTTTGGCAAGTCAAAACAGAAGAAATGTACTGAGTGTGTGATTGGAGCAGGTGGTAGGTCTTGTGCGAACATGAGATGGCACATATAGAGAAATATATCAAAAACACAGCAATATCAACCATCAACCAGATATGATGCCATGGAAATAACAATACGTCTTGTAATATTTCCACAATTTACCTGGAGTTGTGTTTTGTTTCATTCACATGTTTGAGTAGCTTTATTATTAGTCTGTCTACATCTCCAAAATCTTCTGTTCCACCTTGTGATGGTTACTTTTTAAGTAACTACATTTTTTTTTACATTTTAACTTTTGTCCAGTAAAGATGGGTAATTCCAGGGGTGAAATTATCCAAATGATTGTAGAGGTTTAAAAACAGAGTACCTGTATTATCAAGTGTTTTCCATTTGAGAGAAGAACAGAGTCTAAATATGCAGGTTTTGTCTGTTAAACATGAGTGAAGGAAATAGTATGTTTTCGATGAAGAAATATACAGACGTTCCTCAACTTACGAACGAGTTACGTTCCGGACACCCGTTCGTTAGTTGAATTTGTTCGTAAGTCGTTATTATATGTTTAAGGCTTGTATAAGTTATCTATATGGATTTGTACTGCATTTAAATAACACTAATATCACTAATGACACAATAACACTAATAAATAACACTAAATAATACTAATATGCTTTTTAAAAATATGGAAAACTGATGAGATAAAAAGAAGAGAGGACACAGAGGCAAACGCAGTCAGCTGAGAGAGAGCGAGCCTGTGTGTGTGTGTGTGTGTGTGTGTGTGTGTGTGTGTGTGTGTGTGTGTGAATGTATGTGTGAGACTGTGTGTGTGTTTACCTCCTACAGTGGTACCTCACCTTACGAAAGACCCTACATACGAAAAATCCAAGTTACGAAATGCCTTCACGTTAAATTTTGGTCTCTAGATACGAAAGTATCAAATTCAAGTTACGAAACTCGAAATCTCAAAAATTCGAATAATACACGCTCAGATGCACGCCCCGCTGTTATCCCCGCTCAAAAAGCACCTTTCTCGGCCTCTTAGCTCTAGCACCAAACACACAAGATTTTCACCAAAATGTATTAAATAGTGAAGCGTGGGGGGAGACACGACTCCGGAAGCAGCGCGGAGACATGAACGCACTGCGAGAGGAGCACGAACCGCGCGAGGAGCACCCCTAGTCCTGGTCTGCACGACTGGCACCGGGGCTGCGAGCACGAGATAGAACCGCGGCGACCGGGCCGCGTCCTCTGGAGGCCGAGCCACAAACCAGTCACACGAAACCAGCAAAGAGCGGCACGTGGTAGTTTAATCCTGGTTTAGTCCAGGTCTAGACCTGGTCCAGTCCTGGTCTAGTCTCTTAGCCAATCAGGACGCAGAACCAATGTTACATTATAAAAACAAATGTTACACTATAAAAAACAAACAAACCTTGGAACGAATCAGGCCTTTTCCATTGAAATAGCTACTCAACTTACGAAAAATTCACGTTACGAAACCACTTCTGGAACGAATTAATTTCGTAAGGTGAGGTACCGCTGTATTTTCCTTGAGCTCTTGGGGAAAGCGTTCGGCAGCTGCTTTATCTGCTGCTGCTGCCTCTCCACTCACGGACACGAGATGAAGATTTGCCCTCTTCTTAAAACGTGCAAACCAGCCATGGCTGGCAGAAAAGGTTTCTTCCGCAGCACTTTCCCCTGCCTTAGCCTTAAGGTCATTAAAAATCGATATGGCCTTCTCACTGATCAGCATAAGGCTCAAAGGAACACGCCGCTGCCGCTGATTTTCGAGCCAAATACCAAGAAGTTTCTCCATCTCTTCCATGAGTTTCCCTCTCTTCTTGCTTATGAGGGTGGATTGCATACCCGCTGCACTTTTCACATGCTCCATAATGCGGTCCTTTTGTTTATATATCGTACCAATTGTCGAACGGTTCACGTTGTACGCGTGTGCCACATTCACCATCTTCTCACCAGCATCAAGTTTCTTTATTATCGCCACCTTCTTTTCAAATGAGATGGCTTGCCGCTTTTTCATAGAAGCTTCCCTATAAGCTTTTCGCTTTTCACCAACCATAATGGATTACTGTACGCATGCAAGAAAAACAACAAAGTTCGTAACACCGCACCGTAGTAACACCGTAGTAACACCGTAGTACGCCCACTCACAGAAGTTCTGAACACTTCAGAGTGAGTGGGCGTGACGCTTGGGGGATGTTGCGCAGCACTTGCCTGTGCGTCAGTGGCGGAAATACGCACTACGTACTGTACCCGGAAGTCGGAATAGGCGCTAAATACAAAAACTCACTTACGTACATGTACAGCGCTTTTGCCCAAACATTTAACTTTTTTTTTTTTTTCGACCCTGTTCGTAACTCCGAATGTTCGTAAATCGAATGTTCGTATGTCGAGGAGCGTCTGTAACATATCAGAAAATAGAGTAATATGGATCTATTGTCAGTCAAAAAAGACTCAAAAGCTTTATTGAAAATAGTCTTTGGCATGCTCCAGACACATACATGCACTTACCATAATTATAATTAAGGTACAGTTTAAAAAAAAACAAAAAAAACAATAACAAAACAATAGTCATTTGCTTCAAGACAACTTCTCACTGCTTAAAAGGTGCATTATGTAACTTTTCTAGTCATGGGTTCACTTGCATGTCTCTATGCAGATGTTATTCCTTTCTTTGCCTATAATGTTCCATTGTATGGCATTAAACTTGTCTTGTATTTATTCAATTGTAGATGCAATTTGCTCACCTACCCCTCTCCGCCCATACCTCCATGGTTCAAGTATGTTATACAGCCATTTTATTATTCTTTTAATAAAAAACATGGAAATACAAATATATTGGTTGCTACAGTAAAAAGCAATTAAAAAGTTTCCCCTCTCAGTTCTACAATTTTAATTATAGAAACTGACTTTCTCTTCAAGCCATTTTCAATCAATATTATGGTTTTACAATGAGCAAATAATCATGTACATGTATTAGATTTTAAAATGAAATACTTCCAAAAATGGAAATGTTATTGTGTTGTCTTGAATGTTTCACAGTATGGTATTAAACCTTTCTATGTTCATAGAGACCAAACAGGTCAGATCTGTGGAGAGGGGACCCGCTCCCAGTCAGAATGTATGTTTTTCCAGGTATTTTGAACAGTAAAACCAGTTGTAATTAAATAAATGTAAGGTAGAACTGTTTAATGTAAAACTAGAGCATTTCAGACAGAGGAGTGACATATCCATACAAATGAGCAGATGACGGACCCCAACCAAAAAGTTTCAAAGTGCACCTTTAAAGAAATGCGTGAAAATTACCTTGTATTAATTGAAAAGAATGCAAACTTACAAATCATATGTGAACTATTAGCAGGGTAGCATGTGGGTTGAAGCTTTGCACTACATATTTTGTATGACTGGGTTCTGTGTGTGTGTGAGAGTGTCTGTAAATAGGCTGTTGATGGTGCACAGGTGGAGAACAGTTTGCAGCTTGCATGACTGTAGAATTCATTTATGGCCGTCTGTTCCTCCACTCTGAGCAAATGGGTTAAAATATATACACAACTCAACAACATCAACCTAATCTACTAACACTTTCACTCCCAACTTTCTAGGAATAATATTTTATGTTTTTATAAGCCCCGAAACGCATGGAGTGGTATGGATCTCTCTGGGAAATTGGATTTTTCGGCAGCCCTTATAAATTCAAGTGTACATGACTGGCTTATATATCCGCAAGGGATGAAGGCGGAACTACTGCAACCTGGATGCTCATGATACTAGAAAAAAATGAAGTCACCTGGTAGATTCTAGCAGGAAGAAAGAAAATGTGGGTCTATCTTCTTGCTTGCTTGGTCTTTTTCTGTTCTGTGTCCCACCTGAGTGGAGCAGGTGCATGGTGTTGTTAGCATATGAGAGGGGAGAGAGGAGAACTGGAGAGCCGGGTGTGTATTGTTTGCTGTGTCTTCCAGCCACACAGATAGTGAGCTTCTGGCAAAGGAAAAAGGTTGTGATGACATGAGCACTGATCCACACTACAACACATTGCCCCACACTCCAGTCTTTGGCTGTTTTCTATTTGCAAGGCTCAAGTTCCTTCACAAGATCCAAAACAGGACTGGGAATCACAGGGTCCCTCACGATTTGCACCTTACATATCGCACATTTCATTCTACCTCGAACTTTCCTTCTTGTTGGAAGAGTATATGTTTACCTGTATGTTTTATGTTTATTTATTGTTGATGCCTGTATACACTTCATGTATACACTTCGCGCGCGCGTGTGTGTGTGTGTTTAGTTAGATTGCACATTTGGTGTCTGGTGAAATGCAATTTCAGTCCTCTGTGTAATGCTTGTTACATAGTGAATTGACAATAACATACACTTTGACTTTGACTTTGATTTGATACCATAATCAATAAATGGCTCGCAATACGATAATATCACCATACATACCATAATTGATATATTGCACCTGATATTTTTCATTATTTTTAAGAACCAAATACATTTTAACAACAGTATTTATTTGTTAAATCACTCCCTGTGCAAAGTCAATATGGAATAAACCAGTTGTAACCAGTAAAACAATGAATATGTATTTCTGAACAAACATCAAAACTGTAGCACTAGCACAAAATAATTTAGTGACATAAACCAAAAAATACTCGGAGATATATTGATACAGCAGCAGATGATAATGTTATTGTATCACCAAATTTAGCATTGCAATATATTGATATTGATACGACACCTCTCACCCTCTGTACCAGACTGTAGAGGAGCTGAGCAGCTCCTTCAGCAGCCGACTGAGGCACCCCCAGTGCAAGAAGGAGCGCTGCCGCAGATCCTTCATCCCCACCACCATCAGACTGTATAATTCTACTATATAGGCCAGACGTGCAATATCATTTTTCCATGCTCTCCTTGTTAATGTTTTTTATTATTATTACTTATTTCATCAGACTGTATAACTCCACTATATAGTCCAAACGTGCAATATCTTCTTTTTTTCCATACTCTCCTAGTTACTGTTTGTATTATTATTATTATTATTATTATTATTATTATTATTACTTATTATTATTACTTATTTTTATTATTACTTACTTTATTCCATTCCTACCTGCATGCACTTTTTCTTTCTTGTTCAAACTGTCCCTGCCTGGAGCTGCTGTGGCAAGTAAATTTCTCCTGTGTGAGATCAATAAAGTCTTATCTTATCTTATCTTACCTTATATTTCTATATTTTAGCACACTCCAAACCTGAAGCTTTCTTTTTGTCATTTGAGAAACAGTTTTTCTGTGTGGTTATGATGAAAAAAAGGTTATTAACAAGTTTCAAATGAATAGTGATTTTTAATAGTGACAGAAGACCCATCTCACATGACAGTTAATAGCATCACTTGTAAACCATAGAAAAGCACAGGTAATAAAGTTGATGTTCAGCAGTGCTATTAGAAACACGGCACACGCTTTGACAAAATTTTACAAAGATGATTGGGTCTGGAGCCATATCCTGTCTCCCTGATTTCAGAAGGTGTGATTGACAGGTGGATTAACCAATCAGAGAGTCACATGGTCTGTTTGCATCAATTACAAAGATTGCTTCTTACACATAAAAAAGAGGAAAAAAATAAATTAAATAAAAGGACTGAGAAACAGCATGGATTTTCTCAGAATCAACAATCAAAGCACCAAACTATTACTCATTTTAGGTAAAAGAAGTTACATATTTTGTATATGTTTGGATGGAGGTTTCTCACACTCTGTGATCCAGAATGTAGAAGGGACTGGCTGGTCAAGCTACATTTCTGGGGCACTGGGGGATTTTTGATTTAAGTATGAGTAGAGAGCAGTGATGTCATGTGATAACCGGATTTAAACGTTTTTCGTGAAGGTCCATCACCTGCTTGTCTCATGAAAATGTTATTGCTTTGCCTGAAATGTTTGATCTGGATATGGCTCATTTGCATACACACACACAAAAACACACACTCATTACTTGATCTGCATGCTAATACACATTATAAGAACATATCCTGATCCTAGTTTATGTAAATGATGAGTGGTAACATGCAGTTTGTGAAGTTCAGCAAAGTCCCTCCCACGACACACATCACATTTACTCGATTCAGGCTGTTTTCTTTATTTAACCACAGAAATTGCATCAGGAATCCCTCCCACTGTTTTTCCTCTCAACATAATATGGAAGAGTAAATGCAATCCTTAAGCTATCAGACTATGCCTGCAATGGATTTGAAGACAATACACAACTCCATGCCTGGACTGGCCATCTGGCATACCGGGGATTTTCCCGGTGGGCCGACAGTCCTCGGGGGCCAGGGCCGAAGCTGTTTTTTTTTTGTTTTTTTTTTTCTTTTTTAACTTAGAGCCCGGTCACCGGTCCACAATTTAAAGGAGGTGTCCCATTGGTCCATTTTTAATATAGACAGAGGACTAAACCAATCAAGATATAGAAACTTACGAGAGCGGTCCCACCCCTTTCTCTGTGCTGATCCCCGCCAGTTTCATAATCATACTGTTGAGCGAATGAGCGGGCAAACATGGAAACGCACAAGAAAGGAGGTGCGGAGAATTTGTGGGCGAAAATATTAAAAAGCCTCACTCTGGAGGGGCTGCTGGAGTCTCCACGTCATCTGCAGCCCAGGCTGAAGGTGGACAGGGAGAAGAGCAGCCAGAGACTGTGGACAGGGAATCCGAGGAACGCGAGGGAGAGGAGGAGTAGCCAGAGACAGTTGACAGGACACCTGAGGGACAAAGACAGTGACTAGGGAGGTGTATCACAACAGGTAAGCAGGTAGTAATGCTAGAATAATACTGGGACTTTTAGGTGATGGACAGGCATGTCGCATGGATAGAAAATGGCAAATTTTTGGCAAAGTTCGCTGTTTTGAAGCCAAAATAGGTGACCTACGTGAATGTAGATTCAATGAGAAAAACGCTTCGTTTCCGCAGGGAGAAATCCAAGTGCTAGGCGAATTTCGCCTGGGGGTGTGGTCGCAAAAACGGCATGTATAATAAATGAATGAATGAATATCCTGTGGTAGCAAGTGGTTGCGATGCAGTTGCCGGTCAGCTAGCTCTAAAGTTTGAGTGCTCAAAATATCTGCAGTGGGGTACTAGCCCAGACTATGTTGTATAAGCTCTAGTGATTATTTGCCTCTACTAAGAACATTATTCATATTAACAAGAATCCATGTTCATGGTCACCCTAAATCATTTAATCATTTATTGTTTCCCTCATGATATTAGCCCACTTCAGCATACAGTAAATGGATTGGAAACGTAGTTAACTAGCTAGTGGGCAGCTAACTAAAAAAAATAAATGTTTAGATGGCAATCTACAGTGGTCTATTTGCTTGATTATATTTACATTACGTCTAAACAACAAACCATCTTGATTGAATAGATAATACTCCCTACAACTGTATACAGCTGATTCTGTATATCATATTTGATATTGTATTTTATATTTGACTATACTACTTTTCTATTTACATCTGATTGTACATATATATTTATTATCATTATTTTATGTACACTCAACAAAAATATAAACGCAACACTTTTGTTTTTGCTCCCATTTTTCATGAGATGGATTTAAAGGGATATGCCACCCCCAGGTCAAACTTGGGCATCTCCCCACAGTCCAGAGACTAAAATAAGTGGTGGAAAGCATTTTCCTGGTCACCCAGCCATTGTCCGAGTCTGTTGCCACTGACCGCCGCGGTAGCCGCAGCTCCTCCGCAGCTCCTCCGCATATTTGCTGGAGGCTAACAGCGCCAGAGAAAGATTTCGGCCAAAAGGAATTAATTTGCTCGATGCGTTTCCCAATTACTTTCTGTGTAGTGCGCATTCATATCGAGTGCAAATAAATGTGCAAATCAACACGGAGAGCTTGACTTGGTCATTTGGGGTGGGAACTATTTTTCAGTGCGGAAAAAGACAGCCGAAGCACACACCACGCTGACAGGGGAATCCCTGTTACGCACCAGGAAGGCAGTTCCCCTGTTACGCAGCGTGGTGTGTCGTTTCAGAGCACACGGGAGGACAAAATCGTTGTTGCCACGTAATGTTGACTTCAGTGTGTCATATTTAGCCGGTTACCCCTAGCGCGAGACTGTGTTGCTACTATGATCGTAAATGTAGGTATACAGCCTTAAACAACCGGATAGTAAATGCTGCTGCGTTACAATACGTTATTGCTGCTACATTATAATCAGGGCTCTCAAGTCTCACGCATTGAGAGTGAGACACACGCAATTCGAC
The DNA here is from genome assembly GCA_036785185.1 of Paratrypauchen microcephalus. Lineage (NCBI taxonomy): Eukaryota > Metazoa > Chordata > Actinopteri > Gobiiformes > Gobiidae > Paratrypauchen > Paratrypauchen microcephalus. The sequence continues at coordinate 761,378 of JAVJIX010000109.1, forward strand.
GTGTTCACACGCTCACACGCCACACATGGCATTTCTCACGCTGATTTTTTTTTTTTTTTTTGTGCCCAGAAAATCGGTCTGTGTGGCTCAGTTTATGCAGGCACCACGCGTTTTCGGCGAAACCCCCCCTCCTTCCTCCTCGCCCCGCTCCCTCCTCCCCGCGCCGCTCAGCGAGTGTCTAAGAGTGTCCCTACTGACACTGCACTGTCAGTAGGGTGACCACCGGCATGAAACAGGAAAGGAGGACAGTTGTGTCCAAAAAGGAGGACAAAGGCCCTAAAGTGAGGACACCTTGTTTTTTTTGTTTTTTTTCCCTTGGGGGGGGGGGCTGTTGTAATGCTGGATATTACAACATGGATATGGCCATGTCCAACGTTTACTGTAAATCAGGGATGAAAGAGCTTTTAGCGGATCTCCGCTTTTTATTCAGCCGCGGGGTCATTTTTTTTAATATCTGCAAAGTGCGAGCCGCGCGGGGGGGGGGGGCATTTCGGATGTCGCGCACAGGGATCCAAGGAGCGCTCAGGGAGTTAGTGTGTGTTTGCTCAGACACATTAAAAATTAGGGGGAACATTGGCCATGTCCCAATTCCAAGTATTACTAGTCGCAATAGAATAATATTTTTGTCTTTAGGGAACAAGGAGCAGACCACCCGGCTCACTGAGCTGAGGCGGGACCTGTTCCATTTCACAGACGCCCATGTGGTCCCCGGACTGCACTCAGGGCTCAGCGAGTATGCACCGCCTCAACTGCAGACTGAGACCACACTCCGAACCGTGCACTCACTGAATTGGGAAACGGCGAACATCGCAGAGTAGCAAGTGTAAATAATGGGTGGGGATTTATGACGATTTATGCAACGGTGGCCGACGAGGGTCCGAAAGGAGGACAAAATGTAAAAAAGGAGGACACGTGACAGACGGCCGGACAGACAGCTCTAAAACCGGACTGTCCGGACGAAATCCGGACGAATGGTCACCCTAACTGTCAGTGAACGACAAAACGGAGAACCATCAGGAAATAACTTCATTTATATAACTCGTTGCTTTGTAGTTTAAGTTTGACAAACATTTACACAGGGCTGTAAATGCAATCACAATTCACACGGCATTTCTCACGCAATTCAACACTGCAGAGCTATTTCAGTGTAGTGAGCACCTCCTAGGGCTTATAGATATGCTAATACTAGACGCCAGAGGAATTCGTAAAACAAAAGAGACAGAGGAGCTGGGATAGTTTTCAGAGCTTTTTTGCAGTGTAGGTAGCTCCTCCCTGCAGCTAGATATAAACAGGGTCTAACCAGCATGAGAACCAGAGCTGACGAAGCCTCTCGGATGAGCAGCGAAACGTTTTCAACCAAACAAACTTTGTCCAGTTGACAAATTTAATTTCTCCTTTTATCGTGTTTATATATATTACACACACACTTTTTTTTATATTTCTTTGTTGACATTTTCTTTTTAGATTCATCAGGATTTTGCAATGCTCTTTGGTGAAGAAGTGTCTGGAAAATTCCTTTCAAAGTGGCCATCCTTCTTCAAACCAAGAGTCCTTGCAGTGTGCAAAAATCTCCCTGAAAGTGCAAAGGTCAACGAGCTACTTTTGTCTGCACAGGATTCTGATGGTGGTAGGTATAAAATAGACACTATAATTTTAATATGAAAATCAACCTCGTCCTTTAACCAAAAGTATTTTCTGTCTATTCACCTATTCTAGTTTGGGACTCCGAGGTAGCTGCTCTCCTCCTGCTGCTTCACCTTTTGCCTCCAACATCTAAAGGTCGTAAAACATCAAAGAGGAGTACCTCTGATGCTGTTAATCTTCTGGTAAAGTTTCTAAAGGTATGATCAAAGGAGAAGTTCAATTTGTCAACTGGACAAAGTTTGTTTGGTTGAAAACGTTTCGCCGCTCATCCGAGAGGCTTCGTCAGCTCTGACGAAGCTGACAGAGCTAACAAAGCCTCTCGGATGAGCGGCGAAACGTTTTCAACCAAACAAACTTTGTCCAGTTGACAAATTGAACTTCTCCTTTGATCATGGATTCTACCTGGACGACTGAGGGACTTTTCACGCATCTTTCTAAAGGTATGTGACCAAGTAAAATATTTAGTATTAAAGGAACTGTATTTAGCCTGTGCTCTTACGTATTTTCAGAAGGGTAACCCAATCACAACTGAACCTGGGTTGCCAATGCCTTAACCTGCATATAGGCGCAAAAATTTTATTTCTCATTTTCAGTATGTGCACAACATATGCTGCTGTTGTATAACGATTGGCTAGGGTTTGAGTAGCGAGGATTTATATCAGAGTTCATTTAGGTTTAAACCAACTGAGTTTTAGCATTGAAACTGACAACCCAAATGAGAGACTCATGAGAGGCTTACAGTAAACCATAACATAATAACACCCAATAATATTTTGGCCAATTTTAAATGTATTAAGGTCATGATATTATAACTGGCCAAGTGACTGAGCCAATAAAGTAATAACACCTTGCTGAAAATGTAATACTATAACATTAAGTGGAAAGCAACGGACATCTGTTGGATAAGGATAGTGCCCCCTCCCCCACACGGAAATAAACAAGCAAAAGGTTAAAAACCAATAATTTTGAAGTATTACATTGTTGTCTGCAGTTACTACATTATGACATGTATTCCCTTGTTGAGCCAATAATGTAAATAAGTGTTCCATTATTGGCAAGGTTTTACGTTATTAGCTCACTCAAGCTGTTATATTATGGCCTTATTACATTTAAAATTGGCCAAAAATATTACACTTTGAACATTATTAATTATTGGCCATTACCATGTTATCGGTTCCTACAAGACTCCTGCTTTTTGATTGGACCGGATGTCCAGTTATAGTTTCTTGTGTATATCCAATGTTTTGGGGTCAAGTTTATGGAATTTAAAATCAAATTCTTACTTACAATTCCTTTTTAAAGCTCAAAAGATTTTAATATTTTAGTAGTTTCCTTTCAGTTTTGTACATCTTTTATTTTTCAGGTGGGCCAAAGCATGGAGACCTTGCTTAAGGACACTGGACCTGTACAGCCCTTTCTTTTGTGTGTTGGGGAGAGAAGAAACTGCTTGCAAAATTTCTACATTGCCCTGGATCAAAAAGTTATTCCCTGTTCAACGCAGACTGGAGTTGCTGCATTCGACGAGCTCTTCAAAGCCCACTTTGTGTTTGCTGTGTCATATGAGGAGGCTCTGCACAACTTCTTTACATTCATCCAGACCACAGTGTACGGCATCGACAGCGGCAACGTCAAGGAGAGTTCCAGAGTCAAAGACATCAGAGCTAAACTTCTTCATAGTGAATTTTATGGACCTCGCCATTGAAACATGCCTGCATACCAGTATTACATTTGCAAGGTACACCACACTAGTTGTTCTTTGTTGTTTAGGCATTTGAAGTTTCATCATGGTTTGTACCCAGGAAAGTCTTTGCGTTTGAGTTGTGGAGAGGCAGGATGCACATTTGTATTTCAAACGTATTGTGGTTTCAAACGGCACTTATCTCAAGCACATAAAGACAGTGCTGATTCATTTCATGGCACTTATGAACAGGGTCATACAGCTTTGGCTGGACCCTTTGCTGCAGAGTCAATTGCTGTGGAGCTCTTCCCTGTTACAACATCCATTCCAATCGGTAAAAGGCAAGTCACAGACATGTGCAGCTCCATAATTCCTCAAGTGCAAGCCTCAGGTGTCCCAGAAAGTACTGTTCAGTCTTTAGTAAGTTCAATGGAGGAACTGGTCAATCATATCCAGGCACAGACCAAGGAAGCAGTGGTTGAGTGCTTGTCATCTGATGCATCTAGTGAAACAATGGAAAAGGTCCAGGATTGTTTTCACCAAATACAAAATCCTTTTTCATGTCTTAACACAGAATCAAAAAGGATGAGATATTTTGAGAAAAAATGGAAAATAGTTGAACCAGTAGAGCATATACTTGGTGTGTGCTTTGACATGCGCAGAGATAAAACAACAGGCGCATATAAGCAAATCCCTGTCAATGATAAGTTCATCTATGTACCCATTATGGGGTCTCTTGAATCAATGTTTAGGAACAGTGAAGTGTGCAACAGTTTGACAAAAGCTACCACATCAGGAAGGGCTGTACAGAGATGTTAATGATGGTTCATATTTTAGGAATCATGCTTTATTTTCACAACAAGAATATGCTCTTCAGATCCAGCTTTATTATGACGATTTTGAAACTGCTAATCCCTTGGGATCAAAACAAGGTGTACATAAACTTGGCTGAATTTATTTTATTTTGAGAAATTTATCACCAAAGCTGAATTCTGTGTTGATGAACATTCATCTAGTTGCTCTTTTTCACACAGAAGATTTAAAGAAGTATGGGTTTGATCCAATCATGAAGCCACTTGTTCATGATCTAAAAATATTCTCTCTTTCCAGAAAGAAATCTCATTCCAAAGCACCACATAATGATCCATTATCCACGTTGTATTAGGAAAATAGGGCCTCTTATTCACATGTGGTGTGAATAATGTGATGAGATTTGAAGGAAAGCATAACTTTTTCAAAAAGTCCATCAAGAATTTTAAGAATATCACCAAAACCCTTGCAAAGAAACATCAGAACCAGTTGGCTTTTCATTTTGAGAGTTTTTACTTCAAAAGATTACAGTTCGGTTCCATTAGTGACGTCTTGGGCAGTGATTTAGAGGGCAGTGAGGCTCTTGTTGAAACATTTGTTTCTGGTTTTGTTTCCACAACTTCCTGGGTCAAAAACTATGGTACAGAGTACCAGGTTGGGATGTACGTGTGCACTGGGGTCAACAATGAAATGCCTTTGTTCAACCGAGTTGTCAGTATAATTGTTAGAGATGAAAATGCCCGTCTTCTCATATGCAAAGTCTCAACATTGTATTTTGATGACCACCTAAATGCTTTTGCCATCGAGGAAAACTGTAATGATTTCACCCTGGTTAATGTAGATGATCTTGTGTACTACAGACCATATGATCGCCAGTTTGCCCACAACTCCGAACAGATCTACATTGTGCCTTATAGTGTTGTAGTCCCATGCTAAAATGTTCAAAATGTATTGGTGTACCAGTTGAGCAATTTAAGGAAAAATAAATGCTCTGTGTTGTTGTTATTATGCATTTTGTGTTGTTTTTGCAGGTTCATGGGGTACGGTTATGGAGAGGTATAGGTTTTACTTTAATTTTACACTATGAGTGTAATTGCATTACACTTGTGAGTGCAAATTTCTAGCAGTTTGGTGTAAGTATTACAGTGTTAATTTTGTAACACTAAGGCCCTGTCCCCACGACAACGTTTTTTGGAGGAAACGGAGAAGTTTGGGTGCGTTTGGGCCTGCCGTCCAGACGGCGCCGGCGTTTTTGGGGGCGAGAACGGAGTTTTTCAAAAACGGCTTCCAGAGTGGAGAAGTCGGAGAACGCCCCCCGTTGCGTTGGAATGTGGGCGGCAAAAAAGCGCGGCAGGTGAGAAAATGATGACGTCGCGCTGCCGTAATCATCACGTGACCGGTGACCAGAGGGTGGAACCCGGCGCAGGTAACAACCAGATAACAACAGCCATGGCGGGCAATGGACTTCAGTATCTTTTGCAGACTTTTGGAAGTTTATTGGCACTGCTGCATCAAACTCTGTTCATATGCAATGCATTGCGACAACAGCAGAGGACCATGCACAATTACGCCTTTCACGGAACCGGAGGCAGAGGAGCTTGTTTCGGGCTTCCTCCGTGTGCATGACATGCCACAATGTTTGGGATCGATCGATGGGACACATCCCCTCAACATACAAGCGGTGTGTGACTACAGGTACCGGTTTATGGACGTTACTGTGAAGTGGCCTGACAGTACGCACGACGCACGGGTGTTTGCCAATGCAAAGCTAAACACGTATTTTAAAACTGGAAAGATCCCATCGCTGGAAAGGCAGATAGTGGACAATGAGGAGCACATACCAATTTGAGTGTGTTCTGTGCTGTAAATAAAGAGAAAGAGCAACCATTTCTTGTCTTTTTTATTAAATGAAAATTTACCTTTTACAAACAGGCACATGCAGTATCACACACAAAAATATATAGCTGCCCGTTGGTGATGGTCCCCGGTTGTATATTCTCGCCGAAAAGCCAACATAATGTCCGAGTATGTTTAACATTCCCGTAGTAAGATCCAAACAAGCATTTTGCCTAAATAACACGCCCAAGGTTAACGAGAGTTCTACTTGTTAATGTCTATCTAATAAAACGATAGCAAGTAATGCTAACTATCGATGTATAGGCAAAAACTCTGCTCACGCAGCGCAAATCTTTGTTCTGTGGCGTCTGTCTATGTTAGGGACGGTCATCATTTTCACATTACCGGAGTGAGTCGCTGCTACATTGGTGGAGCAGGGGGACAAAATATATTCGCTTGTGTTGACGGTCCCTAAAGTACACGTGTTTGCTTGTTTATGAAAGAGAAAGGACTTTCTGCGCATGTGCTCTTTGTAGTCCTGCGTTACTGGTGGCTCTGGCTCTTTCCGGTTTACAGCGCCACTTATTGGTGTGACATATGTACTACATCGTTTTCACTCAGCGCTCCGTGCTCATCTTGACGCGCATGTTTTCTGATCCAACACGTGTCTGGACGAGACTTTTTTTCACCCCGGGTAAAAAAAAAAACAGGAACGTTGTCGTGGGGACAGGGCCTAACTCTAGTGTAAAATCCTTCAGCACTTATCAGTGTTAATTTAGTGACACTAAACACCAGTGTAGATATATAGGTACACTAGTGAGTGTTGTTTTTTTACACCATGAGTGTTAAAAAGAAACACTTATCTCGATACATACACACACTTTTAAAGTGTTAAAATTAACACTGTCAGAGTTAATTTAACACTGGCAAATTTGCTGTGTATAAGATACACCTGTGCACTAATCATGATGTCAGATCAGCATCTTGATGTGGCACACCTGTGAGGTGGGATGGATTATCTCAGCAAAGCAGAAGTGCTCACTATCACACATTTAGACAGATTTGTGAACAATGAGAGAAATGGTAATATTGTGTATCTGGAATGAATTTTAGATCTTTAAGTCCATCTCATGAAAAAATAGGAGCAAAAACAAGTGTTGCATTTATATTTTTGTTGAGTGTATATAATTGCGTCTCATCTGACACAGGTCTATTGCTGTTTGGTTGCTTTTCTATCTATTTTTCTATTTGTTCTTTTACCCTCTGTTATATATCATATATTATATTTGATGAGTGAGCTACCGTACCCAAAACAATTTCCCTTGTGGATCAAAAAAGTTTGTCTAAGTCTAAGAATACACTTTAGGTTAACAAGAAACCTTTTAATCATGTAAATGTTTCCACACTACTGACTCCACGGGTGGCATCCATATTGGTCAGACTTTTTTTGAACAACAAATTCCATACACATCATACATTGAATAGGCAGATTTAAGTGACCTTAAGTGAGAGCATCGTTGCTTCCGGTCAGCCATCTTGCCTTGCCTTGTCTCGTGCTGCCTTAGTATGAGATTTATCTGATCATTATCAAAAAATAAAACTGTAACCTAAAGATACTAAATGTTTTGATGGTTTAGATAGTTCCACAGTTTTTCCAGGTAGTTCCCAATATTTTTTTTTATTTATTTAGGTTTTCTATTTATCACTTAATAAACTGTAATAATCTGTCCCTCTTCCTGTCTAGTCAAGCCAAGCTGTTGAGGAGAGAGAAGAGAGAGTAGACTACTTTTCCCATCCAGAGCCTGTTAGAATGTAAGAATTTTAAAATCACCACCCAAAGCAAGATGCTACAAACCCTGTAGTGAAGAAGGTGTTTCCTCTCGGCCACGACGTAACAATAGTAAAATACATTACTTTGGGGAACACAAACATAAATTAGTCTGTTGTGCTCTGCTAATTATGAGGGGCTGTTCTGAGCCAAAAATGCCAGGGCCATTTTTTTGTCCCAGTCCAGCCCTGCACAACTCTATTAAAAGTCTTTTGTAATTGCACTTGTTGTGGGCCAATTATTATAAAAATTTAAAGATCCCATGACATGGTACTTCTTGATGCTTTTATATGGCTCCTTAATGGTTCCCTAATACTGTAAATGAATCCTTCTTCAAAATCAACACTCAGTGCATGAGAAACAGAGATAAGATGAGAAAGAGTCATAAATATCTCTCTCAAACTCTTTATTCTGGGCGTTGTTGCTTGAATGCAAATGAGGAGAAAAAAGCTGGCCAATTGTAGAGGGTGGGGGCGTGGCCAAACGCTCCAGTCTCCGCTGTCAGCCCACAGCTGATCCATTTCCTTGTTTTTGCATGGGGGAGAGATTTCAAGCGTTCCATTGAAAAATAAACACATTTCCACATAAAATAAAATTAAACCACTGCTGTTCAAAGGTCCAGAGGCTCAGATAAAGGACTTCCGAGCCTAGAAACACTCGGACGTGCCTCCAGGCAAATAAAAAAACGCATTTCGCATTGCCTAGCGCATTCGCAGTCCAAACTCTCTGGGCGTGATTTACAGAGACGCTGAGTACAGACAGACGGGGGTGGAACTGCATTTGCATTTCTTTTTTTGATCTGACGTCAATAAGGTGCCTTGTTCAAAATCGCCCGTTTGAGCTCCGATTTTTTGTAACGCAGAAAAGGATCGCAAATGCTCAGTTTAGACATTTCACAACTTTTAACCATGGGGGGGCTAAACAGGGTAGGGGAGCTCACATTAACGTTCAAAAACCTCAGAAAGTGAAAATTTCATGCCATGGGACCTTTAAATTGCAATTGTCCCACATGCTCTACGTCTGTACAACACATCCCTATAGCTGTTGAATGCAAGCAATCATTGCTGTTTGGTTATGGTCAATAGTGGATAAATGTAAAATTGTGATACATTTTACACATAATAATAACACTAAAACTTGATATGACGACAGCCCTGATAATGAAAGTGCAGATTCCCTTTAGTCCAACAGTCGAAGTAATCTGACTTTACATTGTTCTTAGAAAATGGCAACATGTGGCAGAGCACTTCATACACATCAAAAACAGTATTGTCTGCGCTAGAGAGAGTCACTATGAGATTGCAGTTCCCTCTCACATAAAAGCATTGGTGTCCTTTTAGTCAGCTCCTTATGTACACAAAACGCTCTAATCTAAATCCACTAATTTTGCAGGCCCTTCATTCTCATCTGATAACAGTGGATCCAACATTCACAAACAATCCCCGTGCACATTTGCCATACCCTGTTGTTGGTTTCACACGAGATCTCCTTGGATATAGAAGGCCGAACAAGATAAGGGTCCCTCTTTAGTCATGATACTGGTTCAGATGCCAGACTTGAGCGGGAGCAAGGGAAGGTGTGCACAGTGCCATCTAGTGATCATCAGTGAGCATGCAAACACCATAGCCTTGGTTTGGAAAACATTATTATTGTACATATAGGAATTATAGATAAATGTATAGATACATTTGTAATTTGGAGAGGCTGTTTAAATGAGTTGTACCAAAATGTCCCTGCATGTTAAGGGGTTAACCGAAAGGTGTACAAACCATTCACATAGCGGCCAGATACAAGTCAATGAAGGGAATCATTCAAATGTTTGCATTTAACGTGTGTAACGTGTGGGTGTGACTGAGCAAACACATCTTTAATAAGACTTTGAACAATTATTTTAGGCCTGCTAATTTCTGGCCCGACCCAGTCATGTCACCACCCAGGGGTATAGAACCAAATTCTGGGCTCCTAGGTACAATTCAACTTGGTGGGCCCACATACATATTGCTTAATGAAAAATGTATATTAGAAGACTTCGTGAGCAGTCCCTGGCCTGGGCCCTGGGTAAACAGTATCCTTTACCTCACCAGTCTGACACCCCTGAATTACCACTAGATGCTATCTATGTTGCTGCATATCTGCACATCTGCACAGTGTACCAGCTTTGTCCTGAAGACCAGAGAGACCAGGATTCACATCTGTCATCAAAAAAACAAATATGGATGGCAGACAAATGTTTCAATAAATACAATCTTCATTGTCTTATTATTGACTCATCTGTTACTTGGCCAGTATCTACCAGCACATACATTTTTTTTGTATACTGTTTTTAGGCATTATGTCCAGATGTGTCATTAGAACACCATGTTGAGTAAAACTAACTTGATTTACTGCTATAAAATTATTGCACAGTTATTTCCAGAAAAAGTCAGTACGTACAATGAATATGTTCACTCTTTGTTTTTTAGGGTTCAGTTTTTCCACAGTGTAACCCATTGCACTAGTAGCATTTACATACACCCTTCCCGAAAAAAAAAAATGAGTCAGGTTACTTCACTAATCTCAGGCACTTCTGATCACCTTACATCGACCTTTGATCCCTGATTGATTGCTGCAAACCATCCGAGCTGTCTTTTGGGAGAGCAGTTACCATCATTAACATTGACACAAAACCAATGAGTTAGTTAGTGCTAGCCAGTTATTTGGGGAATTTCCCACTATTAAATCAATTTTATTTCAACAGAATTTCTGAATTTCTTCCTGTACTCTTTGATTAGTCCACAACTCTCTCCATTTCACTTAAGACTTGTCATAAAAAGGCAGCTGGAGGGATGAGTAGCGAGAGTGATGGAGGTTAGAGGCAGGGTCAGGGCTGGATATTTGTGATGTGCCAAGCAGGGTGTGCAAAATGGCGAGGGAGACGTCAAGAATCATTTAACTCACTCCACCATTGGGCTAATTTAGGAGGTCCATTTAGATTTGGTCAGGCTACTTAAGGTAATTCTCTTTCAGTGAAAAGACTGGATAAATTGAAAATCCTATGCAATCGTTTCACTAATTATTCTGCAACTTTAACAAACCTAGTGCAGTTTTACTTTGCAAGTGGATACAAGATGTCAGATTTGGCTTCATGCTGTCAAAGATTTTCAGCATTACTTTAGCAAAACTTTGTATGTAGTCTGTTTATATTATTTCACCGTTAATTACTGTTTATGTTGATGAATAAAATGCATACCATGAAGCGTGATATTTGGAAAGGAGTGGATAATGAGACAATACTTTTGCTTGACCTTTTTCTATCTGCTGTATCCAATTAGTAAGGACTTCAACACCAATGCAAAGAAAACAGAGCAAGTCTATAGCCTGACTAAATATACTAGGTTCAAGCAGTTCAGAATGACATTTATTATGATTATATAATTATGATAATATAATATATATATAGGGTGACATCAGGTAATTTGAGCCACATTTTGGTTAATGTCTTAGGAAACTCGTAAAAAACTATCTATGACACTGGTTTATATTTATTTTAGTTAATAAATACAATTTTTAATATTTTAGGGTTGAATTATTGTATAAAATTTAATAATTTAGGTTTTACAGCTTATAAAACATCAGCTGTCCCACATTTTTTTAACGATCAGTGTTCAGGTAAAATGAGCCACCCGGTCAGCTAAAGTGAGCCACTTACCAGCTTAAATGAGCCACCAAAAATGCAAAGCAAAACATTCATTTATTTATCATAAAAGCATATTAGTAATTCTAACACACAAAATATAACATCACATAACGTGTGTCTGTGTGTGTCTGTGTGTGAGAGTGCACTTTAGTACTTTATTGGACACACACTCACGGAGAGGCGTCTTTCCAGTTCTATGGCCCTCGTCTATGGAACAACCTGCCGGAGGAGCTCAGGGCAGCAGAGAACGTTCATGTTTTTAAGAGTGGGCCCAAGACTCACCTGTTTAGCTTGGCCTTTGATTGACTTCGGTCATCTGTTTGCTTGTCTTTTGTTTGCTCTTTTGTTTGTTTGTCCTCTGTTTGTTTGTCCGTCTGTTTGTTTGTTTGTTTGTTTGTTTGTCTGTTTGTTTGTCCAACTGTTTGTCCGTTTTTGTTTTTTTTGTTGGGTTTTTTTTCCCCTCTGGCAGCACGGTGGCTGAGTGGCTAGCACTCACGCTTCACAGCAAGAAGATTCGGGTCGCCCAGGCCTTTCTGTGTGGAGTTTTGCATGTTCTCCCCGTGTCTGGGTGGGTTTCCTCCGGGCACTCCGGTTTCTCCCACCAACCCAAACATGCGCCATAGGTAAAATCCTCCAGCTGAGGGCCTGACCAAGACTAAATAACAAAATCATGGGGTTGGTCCCCGGGTCTAACATAGAACAATTTCTCCTGTGTGAGATCAATAGTAAGGCGCTTTGTGCTACAATTTTGTATGAAAAGCGCTTTATAAATATTGTTTGATTGATTGATTGATTTATTGAACCCAAAAGTATATCCAGGAGGGATAAATAGAACAGAAGATGTGGATAAGCAGGCCTATATATCATCAAAATGCTATGCTAATAGCCTATACCATCAAAATATTAGCTAAAGCTAACTCTGAAGGTGGCTAATTTTAGCTGAAGTGCATGGCTCAATTTACCTCAGTACATTAAGGTAAATTGAGCCACCACCAAAAAAATACTAATTTCATGAAAAATAATAAGCAAAAATTCAGCATCATATCTGATAAAGGCTGACACAACATGCATTTAGCCTATTTTTATAGCTGTAGATTGATTTTTTTAATGATTTATCAACCTTATAAGTTTCAAGAAAGAATTGTCTGCCAGGCCACTAACCTCACAGTTCTCCTCAGCAGTATGTAAGTGTGGCATTGTCCCGCCCACCATACCAACCATACACCAATCAAATGTATTGTTTTCTATCAAGTACAGTTGTAGCATGCCTTCTATATAGTTTGCAGCCATTGGCTGCTAACATTTAAAGAGCTAGGATGCTCAAACCTTAAATGTCTCATTTTAGCTGATGGCTCAAATTATCTGATAATATGATAATATAATTATTATGATTATATTGGTCATAGTATGCAAAGAAACATGTGTTAGAATGTGCTATTTTTCTAAAGCTGATCATCCGAGTGAAAGACTGCAGCGGGATATGGCATCGAAGAGACCACATACCACAATATCACATCTGTGAGCACAACTCAGTCATCCAATTTCTATGGTAAAAGCAACTCACTTTTCTAAAGTGTTCTGAAAATCTGAGCATTGCTTTGACTTTAGATGAAAGTCAAAACTTATTTTTACTTATGAAATGTGGTGCATTCAGATAAAAACTTTTAATGCACAGAAGTCTGGCGATAAAGTACACAGGAAGTAGAGTCACTATCATTATATGCAGCAGCTTCACCCAGATCTGCACACTACATATGTGTCTGTATGTAAACAGACACACATGAGGATATTTTCTCACCTTTTTTACTTTTTAAAGAATGCTTCAAGAATGCTTTTGCGGCACGTTGGCTGAGTGGCTAGCGCTCTTGCTTCAGAGCAAGAAGGTTCCGGGTTCAATCCCCGGGTCCCCCAGGCCGTTCTGTGTGGAGTTTGCATGCATGGTCTGGGTGTGATCCCCGGGTCACCCGAGCTTTTCTTGCATGTTCTCCCCGTGTCTGGATGGGTTTCCTCCGGGCACTCCGGTTTCCCCCATCAACCCAAAACATGCACCATAGGTAAAAATCCTCCACCTTAGGTCCTGACCAAGACAAAGCAAGAAGATCATGGAGATGGTCCCCGGGCGCAGTAATGTGCAGCCCACTGCTCCTAATAACAGGATGGGTTAAATGCAGAGAAGAATTTCTTCAGTGTGAGATCAATAAAGTTGCTTCTTTTTCAAACTGGATTAGAGCTGTTTTGAGGACTCTGTAAATACAGCTCTAGAAAAAAAAAAAAAAGAGACCACTGTATTTTTTTCTGAAATCAGCATCTCTACATGTATTACAGCCATTCCATTCCAGCGCCTGTTGAATTCCAACACAAACACAAAGCTGAGCTACTTCAGTTCTTGCACCAGGAGTGGAATAAAGTCACCCAAGAACAATGTGAAAGACTTGTGGAGAGCATGCCAAGACGCATGAAAGCTGTGATTAAAAATAAGGGTTATTGCACCAAATATTGATTTCTGAACTCTTCTTAAGTGTAAACATTAGTATTATGTTGTTTTAAAATGAATTTGATCTTGTTTCTTTGCATTGTTTGAGGTCTTTTTTGTTATTTTGACCATTTGTCATTTTCTGCAAATAAATGGTCCAAAGGATAAAATTTTTATTTGGAATTTGGGGGAAATGTTGTCAGTAGTTTATAGACTCAAACAAAAATGTTCCTTTTGCCCAAACACATACCTATAAGTAGTAAAATCAGAAAAACTGATAAGTTTGCAGTGGTCTCTTATTTTTTTCCAGAGCTGTATTTGCAGAGGACAAGTTTAATGGATAATATGAAGAATGCTGCAGCTTTAACTTTATGAGAGGTGAGTAATACAGTCGCCTCATTATTTTCACTACTTCCAGAGTTTGTATCTTGTGCTGTCCTGTCTCTGTTGCTCTGTTTTAATGGTGATGTTTTGTGGTTACAATGTTACAGAGCAGTTCACAATCGCACTGACATCACACATGAGGAGCGCAACAGATTAAAAATCACATACAAAAATCCAAAGTTGGCTGACATCTCCCCAAAGTCCAGGAGAAGCAAATCGAGCAAATGACCCTGTAGTGTGTGATGGGATTAAGTAAATGTGCATTATGTATGTTGACACTCGGTTAAGCTCAAACTAAATGGCTTGATTACAATACAGACTATTTCACTTGTGACTAGTGATTTCAAACTGGAGCATCAGGACTTATTTGGTGCAATGGATGGGCTAATTGTTCAAAGATGGCACCCAAGGCTATGGTTCTAACTATTTCAAATTATATTGTAAAGGCACCCAGAGCTGCCGTACTGGAGCCATGAGTTGCTTGTCTGGTATATTTAATGTCCATTGACCCTATAAGAAGAAGAACTGTAAATAGTACTTGGCTGATACAGTGAGGAACAGTGGTGGAAGGACTAAATTTTATTACTTGAGTAAAAGTACAGACACTGAAGGACAAAAATATAAAGCATCACATGAAAAATCTACTTAGGTAAAATAATTAAAGTACCAGTTTAAAAATTAAAGAGTAAAAAGTAAAAGTATTTTCCACAGAGTTTGAGATCTAATAAAGCTTCAAAAGTAGTGATTTTGATATAGATTTCAGCTGTTTTTATTTGTATATTTTTGTTAGCTCAAATTATGGACTAGATTAAAAAAATTTAAATAAACCATGCAGGGTTTTCAGCAGGTCTCGTGCAATAATAAAACATTTTACTTTTTAGTCCTGTTCAAAAATGTACAGATACCTGCTCTCAAATGTAATGAATTAGAAGTAAAAAGTATCCGCTTCAAAATCAACTTCAGTAAACATTTTAGGTATCTGTACTTTGCTTAAAGGAAAAGTAACGTTATTTTACAATCTGAGCCTTCTTTCGGTAATAAAACAAGTCGTTTGACTCACCCATAGCACGTTCGTGTCATTTGGAGCTGTTTGGTGAAAGTTATGTTGTAGCGTATCCGTTAACATGAGTATTCGGGGCATTACTTTGCGGTCTCCAAATAACACAAACTTTAGCACTTTTCAAATCATAGAAGCCCGATGTCTTAATGTAAGATTTCGTTTGAAGCAAAAGTGGCCTGTAATCCGAGATTTAGCCATAGTTTCGAGTAGATGAGGAGGCCAGTGCGCATGCGCGGACTGTGCTCTCAGCTCCCGGGACCCAAACATGAAACGCAAAGCTGAAAACTATGGATAAATCTCGGATTACAGGCCACTTTTGCTTCAAACGAAATCGTAGACTAAAGACATCGGGCTTCTATGATTTGAAAAGTGCTAAAGTTTGTGTTATTTTGAGACCGCAAAGTAATGCCCCGAATACTCATGCTAACGGATACGCTACAACATAACTTTCTTCAAACAGCTCCAAATGACACGAACGTCATATGGGTGAGTCAAACGACTTGTTTTATTACCGAAAGAAGGCTCAGATTGTAAAATAACGTTACTTTTCCTTTAAGTACAGTGCTTCACGGTACGGTCATTACGTACTCCACCACGGGCGAGGATTAGCCTAGCAAGCATTTGTCAAGACCCCATGTGGTGTTTCTTCCATCCATGCTGGAAATTCTACAAAATGAATGACTGATAGAACCCACAAAAAGAAAGAAGTAAAAAAGAAACATGAATTTCTGTGAAGAAAAAAAATTATCTGTCAAGTCCTGAGTATAATTACACTAGACCTGTTGAGAAGCACATGAATCTAACCTTAAAAAATCTTAAAAACACTACCACTCCAGCTAATGGACCAGGAAGTCAACGTGACTTTTTTAAACAGTCAAACTGAATACAAGACCAATTCTGCAATAAAGCATCCTCTTACCATCCTCCCTGATATGTTGGAGCACTTGAGGCAGCACCACAGTGTGACCAAGATATCATAGCGAGATGTGATTAGCAGATTTTAATCAGATGTAATCCAGCCATCATCCCTGCCCTTAATATGCGACTGTGCCATGCTTGACTTCTCCCAGACAATGGATTGAGGAGCAAAAATGAGCTAATGGGGAAACACTAGCCAGCCCAGGTTAATTTAGGGTTCATTGAATTACTGTGCGAATTAGCGTGGAGTTGTAAATTACACCAACCCGCTAATGAAGAAATGGCGAACTTTTAAAGAGGAAAAGAGGTTTCTGCAACAACAGCAAAATATCCCTCATCCTGGATAATTAAATACAAGTGTGAAAATTAGCGGGAGTTTGTATTCAGGAAGAGAAAGGCAGATTAGGGTGAGGTTAGAGAATGGGAATGACGAGAGCACAGCCTGCAGGGAGGTGGGGCAAAACAGGCAGACCTCAACTGTACAGGTTTGAGGCCGATAACAGATTTGATTGGTGGTATTTTATTTTAGTCAGCATTTAAAATCAACTTTTCAAGCCACTTGTTTTTTCACAGAGAGTCACAGAGTCAGAGTCAGCTTTATTGTCAATTCTGCCATATGTGCGACATACAGTGAATCGAAATTACGTTTCTCTCTGGCCAAGTGTTATATGATATTTCTGAAATCTAAATGTTTGACCTGAGATGTGGGCGGGGATAGAGGGTAGGTGAATTAAAGTTAATCAATGTTGGTTGATGAACAGAGTTGCCAATAAAATGTTATGGGTTTCCAGCTATGGGTTTCAGTTTCCTGTTGTGCAACTTTTTGTGGACTTTACCTATTCAAAAGAGAATAGTTTTGAATTGTTAATTAGTATGGCAACAGTCCAATTTTTTTCATTTTCATCATTCTGAAACCCATAGTACTCCTGATCAAGATACTGGCTCAAGATGTGGATATGCATCCCAGAGCACCCACTGCTTCTGGCAGGTTGACAGCTAGATGAAATGCAGTCCAAAATATTCTTAGATTTTTGAATTATTTTAAGTTTTCAAAAGAAAAATTATGCTGTCCCTTTAAATTATTCAAGATAATGTGATTGTCTTTCAATATGTGTAAGTTTACATGCCATTTTTAAAAATAACATACTGTTTATTAGTGCTTATATATTTCCAGACCTAAATTTATGTGCATAAAGGGAGAATGGGTGGTAAGATGTTGTCAATAAACATCCAGTCTGACAATCTGTAGCCCCTCATCTGTCTTAAATGACAATAACTTAGCAATTTACACTCAAACACATTTTCCAGAGTGCTTTCCAAACTAAAAAGTACAATTGTTGTAGAAAAAAATAGATATAGTTTATAAACAAGTTTCAAAACAAAATAACTATTGTGCCACTTTATGTAATCTTTATACTTTATTCATGGTTTCATCTCTTATTATCTTTGTTTTTATTTATTTTTTGTTCTTGTTCTTTTTGTTCTCCTTTTTCATGTTTCATGTTGTTTCAATGTTTAAAACATTATAAAATAATCAAATAATTTGTATATATTTAACAAGGAAAATATAGAAAATAAGAAAATATGTACGGCCGTATATGTAGACCAGATGCCCTGCCTGATGTGATCTTGATCCTTATCTGGGATTACCATTAAAATGGAAAACCTGTTTTTATGCATCTTAGCTAAATAATTTTTGGCTGTTAAAAAGAAAGCATTTCCTCACGTTTATGGACTCTACACAGTCTGCCATTTCAACTGATCCTTTTCTCCTACTTAAGTTCCATGTGTTGTCTAATTGTTGTGGTTATTGCCTGTTAGTGGTTGTCCCAATAACAACATCTCATTAAGATACTCATTGCTGCGGGATCCCACAAGGCTCTACATTAGGCCCAGTGAAGATTAATGACTTCCCATATAAAGTCCCCCCGGTTCAGATTCACACAACCAACTCTTGTGATCACATCAAGACAATAATGACATGAAAGAGAAAACAGGGACTCAACAGATACAGTAGAGAGAAACAATTGTGGAGATATTAGGAAACATCAACAGTCTGGAACCATGGCATCAGCAGAGAACATAAGTATAAGAGAACATAAGAGAAGGCAGTTATTATATTGCTTATTACACAGAGCAGAAGGGAAAAGTGGAGAGTCATCATGTGCTGCTAATTGGAATAATTTAACAACATTGTTGTAATATGCAAGAAACACAAATGCTTCGGTTGTTGACAAATCTTGCTTGTAGCCTATATAATGACACAAACAGCCAATGAAATCAAAACATCTAATAATATATTAAATTAGCCATCAGTTGCCTGGAAGAATCCATGACTCATCGCTGTACCAGCGAGTGAGTCTGGTAACGCTTGGTCCAAAATGCGCTGCTGTTGCGCGTAGACAGACAGCTAAGTGAACCAATCAGAGATTGCGCCATCTTGATTCAAAACTGAGGAGGAACTTCCGCTGCCTAAGAGTGACTTTGCGGGCAAAGGCGGGTGCACTGACGTCACCATCTTTGAACGAATCAGAATCGCGGAGTCCGTTTTTAACCGGAGGAGCGAGAGTGGAGCGAGGGTGTCCAAATGGTATCGCGCTGTATAGGAAATACAGAGAGATATCATTTGGCTGGCCAGGTAAAGCCATCAGTGCAACTGACTTTACTATTGCAAGTTAACCAAAATGTAGTCAAGTATTTCTGGTTGCAACAATTCAGCATATTATTATGCACCCAATAATCTGATCACCAGAGGTGTGGACTCGAGTTATGTGACTTGGACTCGAGTCAGACTCGAGTCACGAATTTGATGACTTTAGACTCGACTCGACAAAATGTACAAACACTTGCAACTCGACTTGGACTTCAATATCAATAACTCGTGACTTCACTTGGACTTGGGCCTTTTGACTTGTGATGACTTGCTACGTCCAATGAAAAAAAAAAAAAACCTCTAAAAATATGTTTATAAGGACCGAAAATGTATGCGAAAATGTATGCAAAGAGCATGTGCGCGCGGCTTGCACAACATCCAATCACAGTAGATCTACGTTGCTTTCATTCGCCCGCATCCAAGGCAAATTGCACAACAAATTATGCGGAAACAAGCATCCACGCACCAGTTTGCAAAAATGATGCCGAAGGTGATTTCGTTTGGGTATAAAAACTATTTAGTCGTCAACAAAAAACGAACGGCAATATGCAAAACGTGCGGGTCCAAGATTACTGACGGAGCTGCCACAACGTCCAATTTTGTTCGGCACCTGAAGCTGCACAAAGAAAGGTAAGTTTTGAAAGAATGTCTTTTGAATGAATGATTAGACTACCTTATCGGCTAAGGGCTAACTTACTAGCTGATGCATTTAGCCCAAAGATTTTGAGGATGACTTTGATAAGGCTATGAGAATATAAGCATTCGTCTCTCTTGCTTGCATAGGGATTTTAAAAAAAATGCTTACCTTTATAGGTATTTGGCCTAAGCTAGTGAAAGTATCTCTCACCACCGGGCCACTTTCACTGTCTTTTGGGTGTTAGCACATTAGCTTTATGACCACGTGAAAATGACGATGCTTCGCTGTTTCTATTAGCGTCTCAAAACGGCATCCAGAAACAACGCCACGCTCGTGGCATGGTGAAATTATTGGCTATCAAACCTGGTCATATTAAGTACTTAAAATACAACAAAATAACCATCAACAAAAAATTATGGCTGTGTGCAGCTATATTAAAGGGATATTCCAGGATTTTTGACATGGGGGCTCATTTCCGAGTTAGCCAGAGTGCTGCAGAGATGTGGAGACACTTTTTTAGCGAATTTCATGCAGTCCTTCCAGCTGCAGAGTTTTCAGATGCTAGGCTAGCGCAAGTCAATGGTAAATGGTAGCCTGATTTTAATCAGGCTTACCCACTCCATAGTGCACCCAAAACAAGTCAACTATAACGCCAGACTGTCGATGCAAATGTCTGTGTTGATGGAACAATTTTAGAAATATAATCAACCTTGTACTTTAAAGGATTTATGTCCTTATGCAACAGCGCGTTTTTCCCCCGATCTAGCTAGGCATGGGCGGAGTGATATTACCTTGCAGTTAGGTTTCCAGCTGTTTTTTGTTTACCTTCAGCTGTCGTCGTTAGCCGTAGAGTACAGTACAGTAGCAGGGCAGTAGCCTGCCCTGTTCTACAATCCAGACATGGCCAAGTTTGGAGGTCTCCCCGATGCTTGGAATATACAGACGAAGAGTTGAGAGAGATGGATGTTGAAAGGGCAGAACGCGAGAGAGTGTCGGTGAGTTAGCCCCCGCTACAGCTACAGAAAACCGGGTTGTTGACTTGCGCTAGCCTAGCATCTGAAAACTCTGCAGCTGGAAGGACTGCATGAAATTCGCTAAAAAGTGTCTCCACATCTCTGCAACACTCTGGCTAACTCGGAAATGAGCCCCCATGTCAAAAATCCTGGAATATCCCTTTAAGAGGATATTGTTGCAAGATAGGAATTTATTTATTATCTCCATCTCTCCCGTGCATACAAGTTTGCATTGAGAAAAATAGTCCTACGAATTTAATCATTTTCAGAGTTCCTGGTCTGAATTTTGTGTTAAATACAACTAAGCTGAACAATCACCAAAGACGTACAGTAAAATGGCACAATGAAACGATGCATGGGGTAGTGTTAGACCGGCAATTTCTGTGATGCCTGGCAACATGACATCAGAAATATATTATTGTATATCATATTGTGCAATGCAATGAATTTTAACACAATGATATGAGTAAAGAGTAGCATCAAATGCAACATGTGTGGCTATAAGGCATTTTTCTGACATTGTTTCAAATGCTTATCTGTTACAGATATGAAGAATATCAGACGAACAAGAGCATTGTAGATGAACCACAGCAGCCTTCAATTTCACAATTCCTGCACACTCGTGTAGGGTGTTACAGCATGAGCCACCCCCAGCAGAAAGCCATCACCAATGCAATACTGTGTGATTTGATTATTGATTGCAACTTTCCCCTATCTGTTGTGGAAAATAAAAGCTTTTGTCACTTTCTGGCTGTACTAGACAGCAAGTACACCCCAGTCTGCCGCAGAACACTGACTGCAAGAACTGAGAGCCTCGCTGAGAACAGACGGTCAAAGTTAAAAACTCAATTGAGCAACACTACCCATGTTTCAGTCACTGTGGACATTTAGTCTGATCGAAAAATGAGGGGATTCCTTGGTGTCACTGTACACTGGATGGAGAAAGACGCAGAGAGGGTGCAGCTAAAGACTAATCTCTTGGCCTGCAACCGCTTCAAAGGCTCTCACACAGCAGAGCGCATCTGTGACCAATTTGAAGCCATATGTGATGAATACAACATCAAAGCTAAATTGGACTATATAATCAGTGACAATGCCGCTAATATGCGAAAGGCATTTACGGTGTGCTTCCCCAGTGACCAAGAGAATGATGATGGAGATCATCTTGATGATCCTGAGCTATGGCATGGCTTAACCCTTGAAGATCAAGAAACTGTGGATGCTGCTATGGCAAAGAAACAGCGCCTGCAGTGTTTTGCACACACATTGCAGCTGGTGGTGGGAGATGGTTTGAAAGAAACAAAAGTAGCATGTCCTGCTCTCTCCAAGTTATCAAAATTAAGCTCCTTGCTCCACACAAGCACAACATTTAAAGACCTTTTTGATGGTGAATTTGGGGAGCACAGAGGCATCCCTACTGCAGTAAGCACAAGGTGGAATTCCACACTACGGCAGGTGAAAGCAGTCCTTCATTGTGATCACCAAAAGCTCTGCACAATGCTCGAAAAGGCCGGGAATAAAGAACTGTCATTCACACCACGAGAGTGGAATCTCCTGAAGGAGTTGGTGGATATCTTGAAGCCATTCGGAGAAGCAACTGATTTGATGCAGGGGGAGAAAGTCATCACAATCAGTGCAGTTGTACCATCTGTCTTGTCCCTCAATCACCACCTTGAGAAGCTGAAGCCTCAAGTTCGTTTCCTGAGTGGCTTGGTCAGAACTCTCCAAGCATCCCTGCAAAAAAGATTTCTGGGGATCTTCATTAATGTGAAAATGGCACAGTCTCAAGATGAGATTACTGCCCCCTTTTCAGACACCATCTACCTTAAAGCAGCTGCCTTGGATCCAGCCTTTTGTCTGCTATGGGTTGAGCCCCATGTGCTGGTCAACCGTGACATCAAGGCAGAAGTGGTACAACGAGTCAAAGGTAAATATTACCGACTTGCAATGCAACTTTTGAAATTATTTGATCATAATCTGATCTTACTCTGACTGTAACAATAATTACAATTTTCTGTTTTAACACTGGATCAACATAGATGCTAATAAGTTCTGTTTTGTTTCTGCTGTTACATGTTTTTCCAGAATTGATCCTGGAAGATGCTGCAGAGACGGAGCAACCTCCTGTGACTGTGCCTGACGAAGAAGAGCTACCGGACACTGGCAAAGGAGAAGGGCTGTTTGCTGCATACCATAAGAGGCAGAAAAGGGAGGTTGGGACCCCACCAGCAGTGCAGCTAAGTCACTACATTGACATTGCAGACGGACA
This sequence comes from Paratrypauchen microcephalus, assembly GCA_036785185.1. Taxonomy (NCBI): domain Eukaryota; kingdom Metazoa; phylum Chordata; class Actinopteri; order Gobiiformes; family Gobiidae; genus Paratrypauchen; species Paratrypauchen microcephalus. The sequence continues at coordinate 784,257 of JAVJIX010000109.1, forward strand.
GAATGCCCTTTTGTTCTGGGCACTGAACAGTAAGACTCTTCCTTCACTCTTCCAAGTAGCCATCAGAGTCTTGGCAGTTCCTGCATCCAGTGCTCCAGTGGAGCGAGTTTTCAGCCATGGTGGCATCATTCTACGTCCCCATCGTGCACAAATGACTGACAGACTTTTGTCCGATTTGATTTTTTGCAAATGCAATGCACTATAGGGCCTCCACCCCCTCCTCTTATCTTGCACAGCTCTCCACTTATTTTACAGAGCCAGTTTCACCTGTCCACAGGACATGGACGCACACACACACACTCACTGTCTTTAGCTGTCTCTGCCCCTCACCTGTCCACAAACCTCTCTGTCTCTCTCTGTCTCTCTCTCTCTGTCTCTCTCTGTCTGTCTGTCTGTCTCTCTCTGTCTGTCTGTCTCTCTCTGTCTCTCTCTCTCTGTCTCTCTCTCTCTCTTGCTCTCTCTCTCTCTCTCTCTCTCTCATATACACACTACTCTCTGTATTGGCATGTTAGCCCAGAAATGATCATTTTGTGGAATAAGAATGTTGGTTGATGTTTAAAAGGTTAGTGCTAAAAGGACCCCTCTCTATTTGAAGGTGAAACTGTTCTGCATATGATGCACTTGTTCTACTGCAGTAGTGTTGAAATACAAGCAGTCTGAGTTTTAAGATGAGCTCTCTCTCTCTCTCTCTCTCTTTCTCTCTCTCTCTCTCTCTCTCTCTTTCTCTCTTTTGTTGTTACTCATTAATGTAGTTTTGTAATGTTTGCAGATTTATTAAAAACTGAAATTACTGGCATAAGTTTTCGGACCTTTTTGTTCAGTATTTAGTAGAAACACCGCTTTGAGCTAATACAACCATGAGACTTTTTGGGAATATTATAACATGTTTTTCACACCTGGATCCTTTCATTTTATGTTATTTGATATGGTGTAAAAAGGTAAAATGAATACAGATCTTGCAGACATTATATGATTTGTAGAAATGTTATTTCTTTGTAAAGGGGACTCGAAATGACTCGAAACTAAAATGCTAGGACTTTGAACTTGCTGAGACTTGTGAGCTTTGACTTCGGACTTGACTCGGCACTTGGATACTCTTGACTCGGGACTTCACTCGGACTTGAGTGCAAACGACTTAGACTTACTTGGGACTTGCCCAGCAATGACTTAGTCCCACCTCTGCTGATCACTCACATTACTTAAGAAAGGGCCCAAAATCTTCTATTCCCCATAGAGACTATATAGACTGTATATATAAATGGACCTGCTAGATGCTGCGTTCCAAACAGATGTTGCTATAGGGACAACCACTAATAGGCAATAACCAGAACAATCAGACAACACGAAAATGATCAGATTTTTTTTTATTTTTTTTTTACCCTTTGTTATATATTATATATTATATTTGATGAGTGAGCTACTGTACCCAAAACAATTTCCCTTGTGGATCAATAAAATTTGTCTAAGTCCAAGTCTAATTTTGCATGCTCTGTGGCCACTGCTGAAGACCATTTTCTTACTGTTGACAATGTAACGTAACAACGTCAAGGGTCATTTGAAGCCTCACTTTAGCACATTTGGTTATGCACTTGAAGAGGCCAAGCCACTACTTAGCATAGGAGCTAACCATCTGCTCCAGCTTTTCAACCTTGTAGAGTGGAACATCATAGACTGTCAAGGGCCACATTAGACGTGGGAGACTGTATATTTAAATGGACATAGCTAGTGTGCTAGCTGCCACATTCCAAATAGGAAGTTTGCATACGGGTTCTTCTGGCTGACCTTGACTTACATCGGAATAATATTCTGACAATATCGTCCCTCTCTCTGTATCTGCTGCAGTGAGCATCGTCATTTTGGTCTTAAAATGTTCGTATTAACCTAACATTAACATAATTGTGTTTTTTTTGTTTTGTTTTGTTTATGTTTTGTTTATTCAGTCTCACGCTTTGAGAGTGTGACACACACAATTCAACGTGTTCACACGCTCACACGCCACACATGGTATTTATCACGCTGAAATTTTGTTAAGTAATTCAAAACTCTAGCCACTGTTCACAGCGCTTCTGTGCCCACAAAATCGGTTAGTTATGCAGGCACCGCGCCGTTTTCAGCGAAAAAAACTCACTCGCCCTGATTTATTTATTTATTTATTTTTGTTATTTTGTCTGTTAAAAAGATCGTCTATCATCACAAGCTTCATTTGAGCGGAGCCGAACGCTATGGGTGACTTCACACTCGCTTAGTCCACTTTTTGTACAGTCTATGGTTTTAATAGAGAGTGAGCATGGGGACACTTCTGGCTTCATCAGTTCCAATTAAAAAATGCTGCAGTGAACCATCATTTTGGTCTTAAAATGTTCGTATTAACCCACTCTACATGATCCTGGTGTTTTTATTTCGATATTTTGTCTGTAAATAAATTCCTATTCCTAATATGGAACTTGGCTCTACAGTCTATGATAGAGGCAATGATTAGTGTGGAATGTTCCATATAGCATACGACTTCAGAGACAGGTGAAAGACAGGTGTAAAGACAGGTGTAAACTATTAATGCCAAAACATTAGTTTAATTGAATAAGTGAGAGATAGACAAGTTTATGTGGACTATTTTTATGGTCAGTTCATCAGTTTTACAACATTTACAGGAAACACATGGATAACTGTCCTAACAATGCCCTAAATGAGACACTCCTTGTAACAAAGTATCAAAAAACAATAGTTTTGTGCAGAATAAGAATAAGAATTTTACAAGTTGTAATATTAAGAAATGTGTGAGCTTGTTGTAATGGTGCTTAATTTGTTTTGATTTTCAGTACTAGTGAAAATGAAAATCATGTGTCAGCTTATTAACCTGGTGCTTGCCCTCTGAAGTCCCTGCACCTCCATCCCAATCTGATCTGCATTCCTCCCTCCATTTGCTGCTCTTTTTTCCAGTGGGCTGTTTGACAAGCTGCCAGTCTTAATGCTCCCAGTGCAATGTCCCTTGTCAACTCCCATAAAGTCTAATATCTATCAGAGCTTCCTCCAACAAAAAAGAAACTTCCATTATCAAAGTGATTAAAAATGATCTTTAGTTTCAGGGACAGCCAAGGGTATCGCATGTTTAGACAAAGAGCCAAACGCCGGAAAAGTTGTGAATCTGCATATTCTTATTATCATCATTGGCAAAGCTTGTAACCTGGTAGCATCTAACCTTCCTGTCTTGTTGGCGTGCCCTCCTCCCCCTTTTGTCCATGGGGTCGTTCACATTGACTTGAGTGTTATATGCGACTTTGGGAGTGTACGTGAATCAATTAATCAAGCTGACCTTGACATGTGAATGTAAATGTACCCATTAGATAACAAGCACAGCACATAATCACTTGATAAAATGGATTTTGCATCCCAGGCTAAACAATGTGTCTGATCTAACAGCAAAGGCTCTAGGGATCAATCAGCAGTTGCCAGGGTAGAACACAGACTGGAGGTTTCTAAAGACCACACAGTTCCCTTTAAGATAATGTGGTCTAAATCTTTGAGGAACTGGCCACCACAACTATGACTGTGTTATGAAAGAAAGAGTTAAGCTCAGAATACGATCCTCGTCACTAGTCTCACTAACATTCTTTATTCTTGCCTATTATATTCTGTGACAGCAAATTTCTGTTTTATTGTCAGACTGGAAGAATTTTAGCTATGATGAAATGACGTCATGACCGAGGTGTTTAGAACTAAAAAAAAAAAAGGTGCACAGTGTATTTTTTCTGGTGTGTGGTCCACCACTTTTTCTCCATGGAAATGTTATTTCAGTTTCTCCAATGTTCTGTCATATGGCTTTAGACTTATGTGTTTGTATACCTTGAAAACATGAATTCTTACACTGAGTGGATTCGTCCCTCCACAGATCTGACTTGGTGGTGCCATCTGTTTGAAGAAGAAGTGACTTTATTGATCTCACACTGGAGAAATTCCTCTCTGCATTTTAATATATATATATATATATTAGGAGCAGTGGGCAGCACACATTAGGGCGCCCGGGGACCATCTCCATGATCTTCTTGCTTCGGCTTGGTCAGGACCTAAGCTGGAGGTACCTATGGTGCATGTTTTGGGTTGGTGGGGGAAACCGGAGTGCCCGGAGGAAACCCACCCAGACACGGGGAGAACATGCAAACTCCACACAGAAAGGCTCGGGCGACCCGGGGATCGAACCCAGACCATGCATGCAAACTCCACACAGAACACACACAGAAAGGCCTGGGCGACCCGGGGATCGAACCCGGAACCTTCTTGCTGTGAAGCAAGAGCGCTAACCACTCAGCTACCGTGCCGCTCTGTGGAGATAAGTTTTCTACCAAACACTGCAAGTGTCTCAGACCAGCTACCAGAAAATGTGCGTAGTGCATGTTGTTTTAGGAAAAATCATGTTAAAGGTGATCGGAGCTCCTTTACTTTACCCATAATGAACAATTGCTGTTCAGAGAGAGTCAGTGTGCATGTCAAGGTACAGTATACTTTATAAACCCCTCATAAGGAAATTTCGTGCTCTGCATTGACCCACCCTTCAACCATAGTGGAACATGTGGCTGAGGCAGTGAACTACTTCAGTACAGCACTTTGAGTGGGTCAGGACTACCTTAGCTGGAATATTGCAATTCATGTTTTCGGTTGAACCAGAGTACACACACGGGAAGAAGATGAGTCACACCAGGATTAATCTCAGACCTTTTGTCATAATAATAATAATTTAGCAATAGGATCCTGTGATTTGATAGTACCATTATGTACTATGATAGTACTATTATAGCTGCTGGAAGCTCCTATAAACACAACTTGCCATTTCAAACTGTCATACTTTCCCCCCCTTTCCTTTAATAGCAAAAGACAGTAACAGCAAAGTAGTTGACCACTTAAGCATTTTTTATCTTCAATGATTTGGAATAAACCATTAATACAAACCTATAGCTCAGCATTGCTTTAGTCAGCATCCCACTGTGCGATTTAATTACAATAATATATGTAAAAACCAGTCACGTCTTAAAACATAGCTGATAGAAACTACTTCCTTATATTACATTCAAATGAGTGTGGCAAATGTGCAATGTCGTCATTTCTGATTCGTTCCAGGAGAGATAATAGCGCGGGAATAAATGTGATGTAGTGCTGAATATAAAAAGTGGTGAAATACAGTTACCTTAAGAGAATATCACTGTGCCATGCATCAAAAGTGCACGTTGTGAAATTTGCTAATTTAATCACTGTTGCGTCTGGTAGTGTCTGGCACCTAGCGAGTCCACTTTCTTTGACACTGTGCTTTTGAGCCTCCATTACACACTCAAAAAAATGGATTGTATGTCTGCTAAATGAATCAAGGTGTAAAATGTAGCTTCTACCATATATAATCATGTTTTGTGGTTGAACATCATTAAGTTATGCTATTTTAGCATGATGTGCAATAACTTAACATTTGCTAAATTCAGTCATGCTGACAGAACCTAATGCTTTTGGGGTAAGACAGCAAATCGCGTGTACAACTCCAGAACAGAAGGTGGCAGTAGTGTGCGAGCAGGGAGTGTATGTACAAACTGGGAGTTTGCAGAAGAACACAGACAGGCGGGATTTGAAAGAAACGGGAGAGTGGACACTCTTGGTCAGCTGTGACAGGCTGGAGCGTATAGGTAAGTAATGATGACATGAAAAGGTGAAACTGTAATGTATCCAGACAGGCTTGGCTAAGCCTTACTCTAGACCAGGGACCCGCAGCTCTGGAGCCACATGCGGCTCAGTACAGTGGTGCCTCGTTTATCACGGGGGTTACGTTGTAAAAATAACCCGCGATAGGCGAAATCCGTGAAGTACTCAGCTTTATATTGCGTGTATAAATATGCGTGTATTTCACAGGTCCTCTGACCGAGCCTCTTGTCCTGGCGCCGTACACTATAAAATACACTACAAAAAACTGAAACAAAAAAAAAAATCCGTGAAACAGCGAGGCCACGAAAAGGGAACCGCGATATAGCAAGGCACCATTGTATTTAATTAAATGTATTTTATTTTAGCTCGTTCATTTTCTAAATGTAATTCTATTGGCACAAAAGCAAAAAAAAAAAAAAAAAAGTTTTATATGTAGTGTTATTTCATTTTAAATTCATTTAAATTTTATGGCTCCCAGTGTTTTCTTTACTGTGTGAAACGGGTCCAAATGGCTATTTCAGCAATTATTTGACATTTTCTGTCTCTCTGAATAGATGTCTCCTTCACCCTAATTAATTGCTTTCTCTCTCTAATCATCACAGAAATTCAAGACATTCACCTCAACTGCCAACCCTTCGCAAAAGTGTCCCAGAAAAGGTGGTCATCTGCCAGTGATAGGCGTGAGTCATGTGGAGATGCAAGGAGTGCAGTGTGTGTTTTCAGAGTAGGAATGAGCTTCTCAAACATATAAGATTAATGCACCACAATAGGCTTCGCTACTCATGCCTGTATTCAAATTGCCCGTGTAATTTTAAGACGCTGAATGCCTTGCACATCCACATATCAAGAGTTCATCCCAAACCTGATTCTCAGAAGCCCCTGGAATTGACATCTATTTGTCCTTTGTGTGCTTGTGGTAGTCTTTCTACTGAAAGAGATTTTTTCTCACATGTAGGTATTCATTTCAAGAGCCATGAAACCATAATCTGGCAGATGACTACCCTCTGGCTGACTACTATGTTGGATCTCTGAGAATGGTGACCCTCAAAAGACACATAAGTATTTAAGGTGTGTTAACATTAAAATTTACATATCAGTGAACATAACATGTGTAGAATCTCACAAAGCAAATTTCCATGGGCAAATTCTATGAAGCTGAAATATGGCTCCAACTGTGTGTGTGTGCAAGTTCCAAACTTTTGACTGGTAGTGTGTTTATATAATATTCACATTTATGTCTGTTTTAATTGCATAATTACAAATTAATTGATGATTTTCCCATATTTACTGAGTGATGTTTTCTTTTTTCTCATTTTCAGAGTGGTGTGAAATGGCTGCTTCAGTAAAGTTCAGAATTATACTTGGGGAAATGGATTCCCAGAGACTGATCTTACCGGATGGGCTTCCAGCGACTGTTGCTGAACTTGTTGAGCACATTAAGAGGGAGTGTGGAGTCCAGTCTGACTTCAGGCTTCAATTCATGGATGCTGAGTTTGGCAATGCATTTACTAACTTGACTTCTATATCAGAGATTGAGGACAAAAGTACCATAAGGCTAATCTTTGATTCTGGCCTGCCTGGCACTCCACGCCGTCACTCCACACCTCACTCAACGTCTGCTACATCATGCTCTAGCGATGACTCATCACTTTCATGTGCCTCATATGACACTGACATTTTGACATCTCCGGAATCTGCTGCCTCAAGATCATCTGGATGGCCTCTTGTTTTTGATGTTCCCAAATTCCCGTATGATTGTGAGCTGCAACTAGAAAAAGCCAATGCGGAATTCAAAGCAACTGGAACTTTGCTCAACCCTCACATCAGACTTAAAAGTGCTATTCTTGACAGTTTAGCTGAAGCAATTGTGCATTACAAAGTGTACCCCACTGATAGTGAATTTGATGAAGTAGCAGAAGCCCTTGTATCATCACATCCATGTTTGAGAGAACCAGGCTCTGCCACTGGATATGCTGGCTGGAAAGTCAGTTTGAAGTATAAACTTGCCAACTACAGAAGGAAGCTCAAGCGGCTTGGATGCCCAGAAGTCGAAGTCAATTCCTTGACAAAAGAGAAGACCAGTCCTGCTTGTGGTGTGAAAAAACCCAAAAAAGCTGAAGTGAATTACTGCCCCTCTTACTCATCAGGTGAATCTGCAGAGACACTTGAAAAGATAAGAGAAACCCTTATTTCCGAAGCTAAGAAAAACAATGAGGACACAGTGGCAGCAATGATGACCAAGACCTTCGCTCATAGAAGGCAAGAAGTGATTCGAGATGCACCCATGATTGCAGTTTTTAAAACCAGATGGCCAGCTCTGTTCAGTGTGCGCGAGGTAAATGATTAGAGTATGTTGTGTTTTAAAATTCAGAAATAGTTTGGAATATTTTTTGGTGGTAATAATACTAATTGCTGTTGTATCATATTGTTTCAAGCCTTTTTGTCACCTCTTTGCAAGACATAATTTTTAAGTATTGAGCAATACAGCTAAATGTGTAGCACCCAAAAAATGGTTAAAAACAACTTTTCCCAGATTTGGTGGAAAATTACGATTGTTAAATTAACACGTTGATATTTCTCTGTACCCATTTTCAAGTTAAGTGCTGAGTTCAAGAGGATAACAACGGTTGGTTTGCTGCCGAAGTTCTTCTCTGAGCTTGATGGCCAGTCATCAAAACTGCTCCAGGTCTTTGGCAGGAAGGGTGGTGCTCAAGGAAGAAAGATAAAGAGGATCCTGATACCCATGACACAGGTAAAACAAAGGGAGACACTGCCAAACGCATCACTGTAATGTTGACATTTTAAGAGGAAATGTAATGGGGAGAAGAGAGAAGGAGGACATCTTGGAAAGTGGAAACGTTTTCACTGTAAGAATGATTTGATTATAATATATGACTTTTAGTAGATTTGACAAAGTGAACTCGAATAACTTAATCCCTTAAAACAATCCAGGCTGTGCCACTTATGCCGCTTTTTCACAACACATTCAGGGCATGGTACAGCATGGCACGGCACTGTAAAGGTGCTTTTCCATCACAGCTGAGTGCTGTGGGGTTGTAGCGGAGCGATCGCGGTGCGGCATTGTCTCTCCAATTTCAATCCTCTTGTCAGCTCTAAACTCGACTGCGTGGCTTGCCAGAACTAACCTAGAATGCTCCATTTGTTTTTGATTCTCATGTCGGACGTCGGCTCGCGATTCCTCCAGTGAAGACCCTCTGACCAATCAGTGGAACACAATCGGCTGATGTCACCTTTTTAGTATCGCTTCAGTTCATTTGGAACGGCTCAAGGTGTAAAATGTAGTCTGAGCAGGTATCAAAATAGTACCTGGTACCAGGTACTAGGGGCTAGTGGAAAAGCGTCAAAGCTGTGCCGCGCTGTGGTCTGCTGTACCATACCACTCCACTGCCAGTACCTACTCTACACTATACTGGATTTTGAGAGGGTTTTCACTACCTCTCCTCTGTATATCTATCATAAAAATGATTGATAGAGAAATAGGTTACATTTGGAAGAGAAAAATGTCTTTTTTTAATGTGGCATTATGTGTGTGACATTTAGTCTACCTGTCGGTTAAAATGGTTTTCCTCATGTTTTTGTTTCCTGCATACATTGTGCGGCCCACATACTCAGACTGACAACATTGATGTGAAAAGAGAGTGCATCCTCAAGGCGCTGACGGTCTACCTGAATGAAGAGCCAGACAAAGTGATGAAAGAACGCCTGGTATGTAAATAGGTACACACACACACAGTGTTTCCCCCAGTTTGTTAAGGCCACTTTGATTAGATCCCCTGAAAAGATAAAGATTTTGTATTGCAAATGTAGTTTCTAAAGTTGCTTTACAAAAAGTGTATAAGCTAGTTATTTTCTGGCTACCAGCTAACCCCCCACCCATCTTGACTCACAAATGTTCTGCGGGAAACACTGCACACACTGTCACAAATGGATAGTCTGAAGTTTTAAATGTTGCAAACTGAACCGCTTTAAATGTAAACTTGATCTATGTAAACCTTTGAGTCGAGTCACAGTTTAGAAATGAGTTACAAGTGAAAATTATCTTGCTCTGCCTGCTTAACTAGGAGAATGGGCCCTGTAGGACAGTGGGGAGTGGGTGTTTCTCGCTCGGACCTTAATATTTGGAAAAATATTTTCCATGAATGAGACCAGGTGTAGATGAAAGTTGTATTGTTTGAAAGACCATTGTCTTATTGATAAGACTGGGATGGTACACAGACATTATGGTATGTACTAGCCATGTGCCCCTTTGTTTAATCTGTATATTTATGGTTTTATTTACTTTTTACAGGACACTGATGTTGACAACGGTCAAGCTGAAAAGGAGACGCTCTTTGGTGTACTTGTGATTCGCAGAGAAGGTGCAGACGTTGATGATGGTCTCGAGGATGTTATCATCATTTTGGAGGGGGTGGAAGTCCTCAACGAGTTCCGTAATGTACCAATGGCAATTGCGATGCTGTTTGCTTTAGTTTATGCACTTAATCTCAGCTACCCTCCAGAGTGGAAATACACTTTTGAAGCTCTGCAGAAACTCATCATGGGGCTTGATGGACAGAGATTTTTTGTTTTATTAGCAACTTGAATAAGTTTCTTAGTTCTTAGGCTCATATTTTATTTTGTAAATCTGAAACTAAGAAATAAACCTTTTATTAAATTAAAATAAATTAAATAAATCTTTTATTTCAACAATGTTCTGAAGTGGATTTGTTGCTGCTAGCCTAATGGATACTCTTAAATGGATTAGCTGTTTAGTGAATAGTAAGAATTTTTATTGCATCACATATCAAGATTTCAAACCTTTACACTGCTTACTGTCTAGTCGCATTTGAAAGTGCTTTTCCTGCTCTCTTCTGGTACTGGTTCGTTTTCAGCATACATAACCACAGAGATATTCGTATTGATTTGGATAGTGCCTTAGAAAAAACCCGATCGATTTGTGAAAATGTTTAAATTGTTTAAAGTATTTTGATATCAAAATTTACTTTTATTGCATTATTACTGTTGATTTTCAAATGATTGACATAAGTCTTGTCTGATCTGCACGATTAATTAGTTGTGTTGGACACTCAAAAAAATAATTTGTTGGGGGAACATCAAAAAATTATGGAAAGTATTTCCATCCAATTACAACACGCTAATTTAGCAAGAAATTGTTTTGTTCAGTGTATCATTTTAAATACAGTTGTACCTACCCCACTAAATTGGGTCACCCACACTTGAATCAAACATGTTGAACCAACATGTAAAAGTTATGCTAGATTAACCCTTTTAAGTTGAAATAACCTTTAAAAGTTATGTTGGATTTACCCCTTGAAATTAAGTCGCAGTAACACGAATACATTATGTTGACCCAGCATATTTACATTTATATCACTCAACAAAAAAAATACTTGCTAAATTAGCGTGTTGTAATTGGATGGAAATACTTTCCATAATTTTTTTATGTTCCCCCAACAAATTATTTTTTTCAGTGCATTAGCAAGGTGGCGGCGGTGTGAAGTAGGTCGCAGACACTGAGGGAGTGAGTGAGGGGATAGTGAAGAGCAGGTGCCAGGGAAGGAATGGGGTTTTGACAGGAAAATGCAGAAAAAGCAGTTGAGGCAAGCTTAATTAAGACTATTATGGTGTGTCCGGGGGATTTTCTGACAGCAGCAAGAAAAAGATGAAATCCCACAAAGTGATGAGTGGTCATTTAAAGTGAAGTTTGGATTTGATTTGAAAGTGCATATTCAGAATGTTGAAGAAGAGCCTGCAGTTCTATTGAAAATGTGATTATATATGGGAAAATATGTCAAAACATTTCATTTTGCGAAGGAAACATTTTTTCCTTATGGCTGATTTTAAACGACACTGTCAAAATCACACTTAACTATAAAAATGGGAGATAAATTGGCGTCATTGGTTTGACATTGGTTTGTTATTTTAAAAAGGTGTATGATTGATTAATAAGAAGAGAGTAGGCAAAACAAAAAGTCAGATATTTTCAGTTTTATTTTCCAACTTGAATAATTATTTACCATTAGAAGCTTTGAAACTTCATATCAATATAGTTCACATAGTGAGCTGGAAAACAGGTCAGAATTTAATGGTAGAATTTGCTACTTAACTGCTGTTAGAATGCAGATTTGTTGACCTGGTTTGTGGTTAATATCTCTCTATCTACCAGGCCTCTTTACAGGAAATAAAACCTGACTCAAAGGTAAGCAAGGTGAACTTATTCTTTCACAATCGCTTCAGAAACTGGTGGCATTATTCAACCCTGAAGGCATATTTGTCATCAGTTACTTTAAGGAAGTTTGTAGGCCCAATATCTATCCAAAAAATATAGTTATGTGAATTATAAATTCAAATATTTCTTTCAAAATCAGTAAATTTTCCACATCCCCTTGCCCTCCATCTGAAATTACAACATCATCAAAATGCAGACAGATTAGTTTGTGCCCAGAAGATCAGATACACACATTCAAATACATTATACATTAGATTGAAATGCAGCCATGACTGAGCAGAATTAAATAACTTACACTAACACCACTTGAGTCCAATGCTTGAGCAACCCTGACTGTCTAGCAAGTTTATTTTTTAATGGTCCTTGTAGCTCAAAGTCTTGTTGGTATACTTATAGACTGCTGAAAGTGTTTGAAATAATGATTTTCCTTCCAAACAATATATTTTCAATTGCACTTTCAAACTGTAAGGTCTACTTTTGAACTACTCAAAAACCAATAAGGCAAGAAGTAACTTTTCAAAGCTCTATATATCTTACACAAACAAGTCAGAAAGGTGTTGAGAGGGGATCACAATTTCGAGATGACAGCCATTTTGATGGGAAATTGATCAGATTGATAAATGTTGGAGGGCTTTTGAGGTTAGAGATTGTGATGGTGATGGGAGAAAGAAGGGGAGCATGCTGTTTACTTTCAGGTAGCGTTGGAGAGATGAGAATGTGGTCGGGACAGTACGTGATAAATGAACCTGAAGAGGGGCCACTGGACATCTGACAAAAAATGTGACGGGGCCCGGAGGCTGCCCAGTGCATATAAAGCAGATGGTCCCAGTCTGAGTCATGTGGCTGTGGCTTTATTGACTGAAGAAGATTGGATGAGGATGGCAGCAGGACAGGGTACGTACTGCTACAAGTTCTGTTTATCTAATGCTTTTTTTTTTTCTTTTTTTTTTTTTTAATAAAATACACTTTTAAGGGTTATGCATATTTTATTGTACTTTGCAGTATCTTTGTTTCACTTGAAGAATTGGGTAAAGAAAGGAAGAAAGTTGGAAAGATGTCAAAATATAAAACAATAATTTAATGAAATTCAATATGCCTGAGGTCTCAAATACAAGAGTTTGGTGATTTATTAAACAACAGATAGAAAGTATGTGAACAATGTGATCTGAAATTTAAAAATCAGTTTATTTCAAAGTTATTACATTTTCAATGAGAGGTCAGCCATCTACTGATCATGTAATAAATGTGCCTTGATTGTTCGACAGTATAGCATTAAACTCTATCGTGCATGTATTCAATTACATTACATTCCCTTTTTGCTAAAAAAAAAAATGAAAATTTTAAATATTCGTGGAGTAAGTGGATAGGTTTAATGCCATGCTGTGGAATATCCAAACGAATCCAATCCAACTTTATTTCTATAGCACATTTTATAAACAGAAACAACAGAAACAACAGTTTTCTGTTTATAAACAGAAACAGTTTCCAAAGTGCTGCACTTAAAATCAATAAAACTTAGTAAAACATTACTAAAATAGCAACAAATAAAGTGATAATAATAAAATAACTAAAAACAAAAGCAATTATAAAAACATTACTAAAATAGCAATAAATAATATTCCAGGCAATGCAAAAACAGCTCAATAGAGACCAGCAGGCAGAGGGTCCTCCACACAAAAAGATTACTACTTTGGGATATTTTGGCAAGTAGGCCTCTGGGAACTCTAGATGATTATTTGGCAAAGTAGTAATCTTTGTGTGTGACCCCATATAGGTAACAAACTGTTGAAAAATAAAACAGGTTTATGTTTATGGTCTCATATCTCCTCGCTTTAAAATTCTGACTGTCCAAAACATTTATTTTTACATAAAAATTTAACCACCTGCAGCGTAAATCTTTAAACAATGACTGAGTTGCACCAGGGCATGTTGCTGTGTTTGTGAGAGAGTTTAACATCTCACCATCTTACTTATCTCACTGTGGTTTTAAAGGGTAACCCCAGAGGCCTGGGTGTGTTATGGCGGGGGCACTTGGTATTTGGGTAAGTGAACTTCCATGTCTCCTGACAACGTTCATGCTCCATGGGAGGAGGAGAGTAAAAAAGATTTGGCCCAGAGAATAAGCCGTACAGAATGAAATGTCCAAATTAGAAGAGTCTAGAGCAAAAAGAGCTGAATATAATAGTTACTCAAGCTCTGAGTGCCTGTGCTACCTTCAGTTAACAAGTAATCCATGATTTACCATGGCCAGATACACCACAAGCATTCTTATCTTAGCATATAAGTCTTCACTTAGAAACAACTAAATAGTCTAATCCACACTTTAAGATAGTTTGTTATTTCACAACATCAACTTACATTACATTCATTACTTAAGGCTGCTTTCTCAAAATGCATATTTCTAACTTCAGGACATTCTCTATAGACCTTATGCATAAAAACGCTTTTTTTTTGCACTTACATAAAACCCTTCAAAATATTAAGTACAGGATTGAATCCTGTACTTAATATTTTGAAGGGTTTTATGTAAGTGAAAAAAAAAAAGCGTTTTTATGCATTTTAGTAATATGTAGGTTACTGAACTATTAAATGAGATATCAGAAGGAAACAAAATAAACCAAGACATTTTAATCTGGCTCAACCCATTCAGATTTTACTGGAAAATGTCATTTCCTAAACAGAAAATAATGACAAAGTCTGATTACAGAATTAATTGTAATTTTAGTAAATTATGTTTACAACTATAATAATTTAAAGGAGCCATATTATGCTATTTTCTAATCTAAGTTATAATGTTGTTTCCTCATCAAAAACATATATTCACCCCCCCCCCACACACACACACACAAGTATAACTCAATAATCCTGCTATAGAGGTCTTTTCTCAAACAGAAAACACGCTATTCCACCTTGTGATGTCATGTGGTAATACAGGAGGTGTTCCACAGTGTTTTTAATCCTTCACTAGAAACATTTGGATGATTTCAACCCTGGAATTTCCAGTCTACTGAACTAAAGGTGAAAGGTAGCTGTTAACTTGGAAACTACTGCTTCATGACATCATAAGGTGGAACAGCATTTTGAGCTGTGGAGATGTAGTCAGACACTATAAACGGTTACACAGTGATGTGTGAATGAAACAAAACACAATTCTGGGGATGATTTCAACGTGACTTAAAGCGCTCAAGAGTAAATTTTGCATAATATAAGAGCTTCAAGTGCAACGTAAGGCACATCTATCATTGCAGAAAATTAGAGAGAGAAGGAACTGACTTTGATCTTGATCTTTTGAAGACCTAAAAGAATGAATGGTTCTACAACAGAGGTTGTCACTGGGCTCTTGTATCCTTCTCACTGTAACAAAAGCAGCAGATTTAGTTGGACAGGGTTCACACAGTGCTGTACTAGGCGAGCACACAAAGCTGTTATCTGGCTCTTCCTCAGTACCTGTCTACAGAGGTGAGCCAGTACAGCAGCCTTTAGTCCTTCACACTTGTTCTTAGCAGCCCCCCTCTTTCTGAGATTGTGACATTGGAAGTTCTTCAGAGCACTGGATGTAGCGCAAGGTTATTGTGCTATTGTTAGTAGTTTCCTAATTCTATGGACAAACATGTTAAAATAAGTGTTGCGTAATGTCTAAGAAGACTGTAACCCACAAACCACTAAAATGGTTAAAGGTTTACAGTGAATATTTTCTTTACAATGAGATATTCTGTTCATTACTGTCAACATTCCCTAGTGATGACGTTCATTGCCAAATTGGATATTTTGAAAATGAAAATAAATAAATAAATAATTGCTCTAAAAATATATATGGAATAGATCAGGGGCATTCAAAGCTTTTTCATTAATGAATAAGGCTTGAAACAGTAATTTTAGGTCTGTATCACGATGGTGTGTGATGTCATTGAGTTTATAGTGGTAGAATTACTTACTTTCACGTTCATTTGCAGTAAAAAGTTGGAAGACTGAGGCCTGCCAAAGGCCACATTTGGCCCCTGGACCATAGTTTGGAGACCCATGAAATAGATGTTTATCACATTTATAAAACATAGTTTAGTTGCCATAGTGATTAACTATTTAAAACAAAATATTATATACAGTGGTACCTCACCTTACGGAATTAATTTGTTCCAGAAGTGGTTTCGTAACGTGAATTTTTTGTAAGTTGAGTAGTTATTTCAATGGAAAAAGCCTGATTCGTTCCAAGTTTTTTTTAAATAGTGTAACATTTTTTTTATAGTGTAACACTGTGTCCTGTGTAGAGACTGTAGACCCAGGACTAAACGTGGACTATACCAGGTCTAGACCAAGGTCTAAACCTGGACTGGACCAGGACTAAACCAGGTGGATTAAAGCGCCGCGTGCGGGTCTATTTCCTGGTTTCGTTTTGAGTCACGGCTGAGGCGAGCAGCGAGGGGGACCGCACGCAGTCTGAGCGCATGAATGAACGCATGCAAGAGCCGCGGTGGTCTAATCCTGGTTTAGACCTGGTTCAGACCTGGTTTAGACCTGGCACGGTTTGAGCACGGGTCTCGTGCTCGTGCCCCGCGCCGGGTCATGCTGCGCTATCACACACGTGTCCGTGCGCACACACACACCGCCCTCCCCCTTCCCCCCCCCCACACTT
This sequence comes from Paratrypauchen microcephalus, assembly GCA_036785185.1. Lineage (NCBI taxonomy): Eukaryota > Metazoa > Chordata > Actinopteri > Gobiiformes > Gobiidae > Paratrypauchen > Paratrypauchen microcephalus. The sequence continues at coordinate 800,813 of JAVJIX010000109.1, forward strand.
TACTATTAATACATTTTGTTGAAAATCTATGAAAGTTTGAGTGTTTAAACGAGAGACAAATGTGAGAAAAGTTTAAATCCAGTCTGAGAAAAGCGTATAATGTGTGTGGCTGAGCGCGCATTATTTGAATTTTTGAGATTTCACGTTTCGTAACTTGAATTTTCTTTCGTATCTAGAGACCAAAATTTAACATGAAGGCGTTTCGTAACTTGAAATTTTCGTTTGTTGGGTCTTTCGTAAGGTGAGGCACCACTGTATTTTGAATGAGAAAAAGCAGTGGGAAAATGTTCTCAAAATTTGCATACAACAGGAAGTTGCAACTCATGAATTGCTTGAAGTTTGATTTCAAAAGATAGCACCAATTCCCTGGTTGGACGTTTTGAATAAATCTTAGCCTTGTTATGCCTCAGTGATTAATTAGCTGATTAAATGAGTTATCCAGACTTTGGAATGAAAAGATTCACCTGCCTTGGCAAAACTCTCATCACTGTACTTCCTCTCACTATGCCCTTAAATACAGTGTAACATTTAGAGTCAACATACTGTATTATGGCAAAAGGAGAAATTCAATTTGTCAACTGAACAAAAGTTTATTCGGTCGAATACGTTTCGCAGCTCATCTAAGCTGCTTCTACTGTTCTGGTCAGACGCTGGTCAACACTGCCTATCTGCCTGAAGGGAGGAGCTAACTACAATGAAATTACTATCACACCTACATATTTGTTTACAGTTTCTGTTAGTTAGGTGGGCCTATTGAATATGCAGTGGGAGTGGAGTGTGGGATCTTGTTAGCATAGCCTTTCAGGGCCAAAATGGGTTTTTCACACCTCTGGACCTGACCTGGCTTATGTTTGAGGATAGAGTTATAAATGGGAGACAAATGATGTCTGAGACCTCCATTTCTGTTCAAGGAAGGATTCTCTTGTTTGACAAAAATAGCCTCTTTAACTCCCCTTTCAAACCAGTTCTTTTCTCTGGCCAAGATCTGTACCTCACTGTCCTCAAAGGAGTGGCTTTTAAGTGGAGATGTACGGCAGACTGAGGTCTATTCTGGCTCTCCCGTCTGTGTTGGGACATCGTCTTGTGAAGTGGCTGTTTTGCTTCTCCAATGTAGCGCTCACCGCAGTTTTCACTACACTGAATGGAGTAGACCACATTGCTTTGTTTGTGGCGTGGTGTTTTGTCCTTTGGGTGGACCAGTTTTTGTCTTAAAGTGTTTGTGGGTTTAAAATAGACTGGAGTTTCATGTTGACTGAAAATCCGCTGTAGTTTTTCAGAAACGCCAGCCAGGTAAGGGGTAGTTACATCCTTTCTCCTGGGTTCGGATTCTCTGCTGTCTTGTTTCTTGCCCTTGTCTCTCTTGGTTTTATTGAAAGTCCATTTAGGATACCCACAAACACAGAGGGCTTTCTCCACATTTTGTTCTTCTTTCTCCTTTCCCTCTGTGCTTGTAGGAACCACTTGGGCCCTGTGTCGTAATGTCCGAATAACTCCCAGTTTGTGCTGCAATTGGTGGTGTGAATCAAAAAGCAGGTATTGGTTGGTGTGTGTGGGCTTCCTGAAGACCTCTACTTGGAGTCGCGGGTCTTCTCCATTATGGCCCTGAATGTCTATGCTAACAAGATCCCACATTCCACTTCCACTGCACATTGAATAGGCTTACCTAACTAACAGAAACTGTAAACAAATAGGTGTGATAGTTCCATAGTAATTTCATTGTAGTTAGCTCCTCCCTTCAGGCAGATATAAGGCAGTGTCTACCAGCATCTGAGCAGAACTGAAGAAGCAGCTTGGATGAGCTGCGAAAGGTATTCGACCAAATAAACTTTTGTCCAGTTGACAAATTGAATTTCTCCTTTTGCCATGGATTCTACCTGGATGACTGAGGGATTCTACACATACTGTATTATGGTTAAATAACATTATATATTGTTATGTTAGACCAGCAAAGGCCTTAGTCATATATGGATGTCATCTTTCAAGGTCATGATGTAACTATGGTGATACAGAACTTTTGAGCAGTGAAAGCCTCACCTATAGCTCCTTGCCTTTCAAAGACATTTTTACACCATGCAGCCACTGATTCCTGCTTTTCCATGTCTTATTTATGCTTCAAAGTGCAGTCTCTTGGGTCTTTGTGCAATCTGGATTCATCACAGACAATTTTTCAACCTGTTTCAACTTGTTTATACCCCATTGTTCAGGACCTGTCAGTCTCTATGCCATTAGACATTCAAAGATTCAAAGATATACTGATGTTTCTAACAAGTATACATGGAATAAAATCATATGTTAACAAGATCACTGAAAACGGGAAAATGATGATTTTATCACATCATTTAAATAAAGCAGTAAATGGCATTTCCATTTGTATTTTCCTACATGTATTTAGATATGTCATGGTAGTCCTGATAAATGATCTGGACACTACAGTTATCTACTGAAAGAAGAGGTCAAGGTTTTGTTGTGTTTCTCTCACAAACATAAATCTCTTCTTGGAACTATGTGGTACGGAGTGGTGCATTGCTCACTGCTTCCCTTAAAATAGCATGTATTACTTACATGCTTAGCTGCTGCCTCAGTTAATCTGGCCATTAGTGAGATCTAAGCTTTAGTCAAAGTCTGTCTTATCTATGAGACAGAGGCCGACCTCAGAGGACAAACACTTCCTCTTTATATCCGCCCTGTGTCTCTGCTGTCTTGAAATGCTCAGACAGCACTGTGTCCTACTGACAGACTTTATTAAAGTGCATGTGATTGGCATTAAGCAATGTCAATATGACCAAATGTTACACAAACACATCTTTTTATTTTTGTAGACTTTGTTTTTCACTCACCGTCATGCTAATCACTTCTGACAAACAAGTGGACACACATAAAAGGTCTTTTTATGTGTATCTATTTGAGCTCATGATGTAAAAGGAGACTGTATCATGCATCATTGACATCTGAGAGCATTTATCCACTCATAGTTATATTGATACATGTTAGAGTAATCATTATTCTCTTATATATTATATTCAACACACTGCTATTTTCTTCATCCATACGCACCCACTGCTCTGTTACTTGGTTACGGTAATGCAGAATTAGGTAGAGATGGTCATTTTGGCACAAATCGAAAAAATCCTTTCAGCTTTTTGTGACAACATTTATGCTGATGTACCAAAAAGGGGAAGTTAGAACTCAGTTTTCAGTTGGAAGTCAAGTCAAGGTTAACCATGTCAGTTAGATGAGTCAAATGCTGAGGACCCAACAGGTCAAAGGCAAAAAAACAGAAAATACAACAGTTTTTTTTTAAGCAAATACATACTATACTGTGGGCTTGTAGTGAGGTACACTATGCACGATAATGGCCATTTAGTAAAGCTAAGAGTGATTCTTGTGTTTAATCCCAATTGATCATTATATTTCATAAACCCACAATGTTTTTATTCTCTGTTGAGCTAATACTCTGAAGCACTGGATAAAACTAATGAGAAATCACACATGCATGAATTCAGTCCCTACAAACCCACATTAAGTCCAAACTAATGAATAGATTTGAGTGTCTGCTATCATACAGAAATGTATTCAAAAGTCTGCCAGTCACAGTCCCTCATTAAATTTAACTGACCAGTACACTTTGAATTAAATGGTAACTACACTTAATTCTCTGATACTCATATTCTAAGCTATCTTTTTTTCTCTTTTCACGTGGAAACAAATAAAGTTATCTCAAGGGGATGGGTATTGCTTTTTTGCAGGTGAATAATTCTTGAAAATGTCAGTAGGGTTACATCATTTTTATCTGCGTTTCTACAGATCCACAACTGTCTTTCTGTCAGCCAGGACCACTAACAGCCAATTTGTAAATCGACAATGCAACCATTCCAATTACGATCATCTGGGTAGACAACATCATCCCCCAAAAGGATATGAGCATGTCTAGTTTACTAAATCCAGTCTATTCTAAAGTTCTCAGTGTTCATAGACCATTTGTATTGGGAATTGGGGAACTGAGTAGTGTACTGCTGATCCCTATAAACCCAGAACATTTTATTTTAAAAGTAATTCAAGGTGCATTGTGTAACTTTTCTGGTCCATCACCTGCTTGTTTCTATGGATATGTCATTGCTCTGCCTACCTTACATTTATTCTATTACAGGTGGTTTTATACCGTATAGAAAACATTCTAACTGCGAGCGAGGTTGCGTCTCTACAGATCTGACCTGTAACTTGGTCTGGTTTGTTCAATACCATACTTTGGAACATTCCAGACAAAGCAAATTTCCATGGAGTAAAGCATTTAAGGGACCTTCCACCAGAAAACACAATGCAGCTTTAAATACGTGTCATCAAATATCAAATTTTGAAGCACGATATATTGTGATGCCATTTGCAAAGCAAAATATTACCAGGAACCACACCAACGGAAGTACTGGGGGATGGCAGTAGTTCAGGAATAGTTTTTTTTATTAATGGCTTTACTTTTTTTTTATATATATATATATATATAGCATCATAAAAAGTCACAAGATGCAATAAATAAATAGCAGAATTAACCAATAATAATTAGCCACAGAAGTTATTTATTTTGCCCTCTACAGCTCAAATCTTACCTTAATACAGAAAAAATGACAAATCTCTTCACTATTGCAAATACCTTGTACATTGTATTGAGCCCCAAAATATAATGTTCCAGCTTTCATACTGAGCGATAAGTCAATAGTATTTATTGTGACCCGACCTATAATTGTGGTGTATATCACTTGCTAGAAAAGTTCCATAGAGCAACTTAAGTAATGTAACGTTTGTGGTCATTTCATTTTGTCTAACTTAAGCTAAAAAAAAAACAAATGTCAAAGGACTCATATTCCACTATTTTTCTGAGCTATGTTATTATAATGTTTCCTCATCCAAAACATATGTGGAGTTGTGTTTTGTGTTTTAAAACACTCTTTCACAATCATTTGCCAAATCTACTGAACAAAAGGTAAAAGGAGCTGGAAACTTGAAAACTACCACCTGATGTCATCATAAGGTGGAACAGAGCATTGTGAGCTTTAGAGATGTAGACAGAATTATAAGGAAGGGTTACTCCAACAAGTTTAGTTTAGTTTATTTGATTTATTTGACAGGGACAATGTACAGGAGCATTAATCACAAAACATGAAAAGATGCTTTCTACCAGACTTTAGCTCTCGGAGCTAATTTCCATCTGCAGTCCCTGAGACAAACAACATTACAAACAATGATAAAAGGAGAAATTCAATTTGTCTACTGGACGACTGAGGGTCTTTTCACGCATTACAAACAATGAACATAAAGCATACATAAAGCAAACAATGCAATTCATAATATTCACAGTGGCGGTGATACATTTCATCAAGTAGTAAAAAAAATAATAAAACTATTTTCCCGATTCCTGTACCCCCTTCTCATGTTTAGTCTAACTTTAATGCTGACACGTCTGCACTCTCAGAAATTGTTGTTTAATTTCCAGGGTAATTTTAAGCATTGCAAGTGTGAATGAAACAAAACACAACTCAGAGTCTGTTTTTATAACATGGCTTAAAGCTGACAAGAATCCATTTTGTGTAATATAAGACTTTTATAAGACTTATACTAGCATATTTCTAGTGAATTCAATATATTTTGTTAATATCGCCCCCTTGCTTGTACTGCTTTGGTTTATTAGAAAACATATGTACATTTGAGTATAAGCAGACATATAGAGTACAAGATGGCTGCTGCTGTGAGCCATTGATCCTTCCTTGTTTTCAAACATGGACTCCCAATCACATTTTTCATTAAGCAGAAAGTCATTGGTTCAGTCACTAAACAGATGAGTGCACTGCCCAGTCTCTTTCACTCTGATGAGTGATGGAGGATCAGGGGAAATCCATGGCACAATACACACAGTCACTACATTCATTATTTATGTTACCAACTCCATAGGCCATATGAGCAGCACAGTTCCCTTTATTAGAGAGGAAAGAACTGTAGAAAGTTTCTTTTACAATGTTGCACTGCGAGCTAGGGCTTTTGAGACCTTGAGTAAATCATGTATGAAAAAACAACAATGTAATGGCCCAATATGACATGGCAAAAAAGTAACTCTTCTAAATGTGATTGTTAGTTAGTTTAGTTGATTTATTCAGTCATGCACAAGGAAGACTAGGCTACAAAAAACAATACATGACAGTTATTATACAGTCTTTAAAAAATATATGGATACTGAGTAAATTTAGAATTTAAGAAGTTTAATTCAATTTCAAAACAAAAAAATCTTGATATGCTTGAGTCAATTCTGTATTATGAAGTCAATACAAACTTAAAACAATGTTATGCCAAGTTGATTCTTTAAAATTGTTACCAAATTGCTACTCTTAAAAAGCCCATATTACACTATTTTCTGATCTATTATACTGTTGTTTCTTGTATTTGGTTACGTGTTGTAGAAAAAATAATTCCAAACCTGTCTGGATCTTACCCCACCAAGCTGAAACCTGTCTTAAGAAGAAAAAATATACAAACTTAGTATTTCTTCACAACCCAGAGGCACCTCAGAAGTTAAAACAAAAACAGTGTTATCGCTTATCACCACAAAGAACATGGGAAAAGTCCACCTCAAGCATTCGTAATAGAAAAACAGCGTGCTGGCAACTGAAGGCACTGCAAGAACTCCTTAAAACCTGTAAGCAGCTGAAATCACAGACCGGGGAGACAATGGACATGGCAAAACCCAAGCAGAGGCATTGTGGTCGGGATCAAAGGGAAAAATGCTTTGTGATTAAACCTTAATACACAGTGAAAATTCTTGCTCCAGTTTTACTCAGCCTACACCCTGCTGTGGCATAACTCCAGTATCCATGAGGAAATACATCGCAGAATTTAACTCTGAAAAAAAAAAAACAACTGTTTTTTTCCCTCTTTACGTCACTCTACACTTTATTAAGTATTTCTTTAATTCAAAATAACACAACCAGTCTATAATTTAGGTGCAAGGTGTGAAATAATCCCAGTACCAGTACCAGTACCAGTGTAGATCATTGTTTAAAATGACAATGTCAAATAACACAAACTTTTCAAATGAAATATTCAAAAGCTTTGGGGCAGGCATCTCAATTATTCGATTCTTATAACAATTTTCAGATCATATTTTCTGCAGTCCATCAGAAATGTGGTCATATGTGCCTGTAGATGTTTTGGTTGGTGTTCAAGTGAATGTGAATGGGTCATAAAATTTATAAAATGAACTAGTACATTTACTATGTGTTGAAACATCTCAAGTTTTGATTCCCACAGCTGTGTCTGGGAGAGCCTGTATATTACTCTCCAGCTACGCCCCTTTATTTCTGTCCCCCATCCTCCTTTTGGATGACAACGTTCCATATGGCATTGGATTTATGCCACTAGGTACAGGTTACAGGTCTGATTTGTGGAGACGAACACCATGCACAGCAAGAATATATCCAATGAATTTTTGAGCAACAGAAAAAAAAAACATGTGAAGTTTGTAGTTGCCATCAAAGTCAGAATTAATAAATGAATATGTTAATAAATATATGAATATAATTTAAAGATCCCATGACATGGTACTTCTTGATGCTTTTATATGGCTCCTTAATGGTTCCCTAATACTGTAAATGAATCCTTCTTCAAAATCAACACTCAGTGCATGAGAAACAGAGATAAGATGAGAAAGAGTCATAAATATCTCTCTCAAACTCTTTATTCTGGGCGTTGTTGCTTGAATGCAAATGAGGAGAAAAAAGCTGGCCAATAGTAGAGGGTGGGGGCGTGGCCAAACGCTCCGGTCTCCGCTGTCAGCCCACAGCTGATCCATTTCCTTGTTTTTGCACGGGGGAGAGATTTGAAGCGTTCCATTGAAAAATAAACACATTTCCACAGAAAATAAAATTAAACCACTGCTGTTCAAAGGTCCAGAGGCTCAGATAAAGGACTTCCGAGCCTAGAAACACTCGGACGTGCCTCCAGGCAAATAAAAAAAATGCATTTCGCATTGCCTAGCGCATTCGCAGTCCAAACTCTCTGGGCGTGATCTACAGAGACGCTGAGTTCAGAGAGACGGGGGTGGAACTGCATTTGCATTTCTTTTTTCGATCTGACGTCAATAAGGTGCATTGTTCAAACTCGCCCGTTTGAGCTCCGATTTTTTATAACGCAGAAAAGGATCACAAATGCTCAGTTTAGACATTTCACAACTTTTAACCATGGGGGGGGGGCTAAACAGGGTAGGGGAGCTCACATTAACGTTCAAAAACCTCAGAAAGTGAAAATTTCATGCCATGGGACCTTTAATGAGTTCATGAATACACATACACAGTGTTGGGAAGGTTACTTTTGAAATGTAATCCCTTACAAATTACAGATTACATGCTCCAAAATGTAATTTGTACCGTAATCTATTGGATTACTTCAAGTGAGTAACGTAATCTGATTACTTTGAATTACTTGACATTGCCATCTTTTTACAAACTACATGAATGTGTTGAAAACTGCCCAGCCCATCAGAGGCACTCCACTTCTATTGAGGAGGCCGAAGAACAGATGCCTGCTCAGAGTGTGCAGCATTCTCAAAGACTTCTCTAATCTGGCAAACAGACTATTCTAGATCCTTCTAGGGATACGGCAGGAGCCTACCAACCAAAACCACCAGATACCGAAAGAGCTTTTCCCCCACAGCAGTCCAAAGGTTGTCTAAAGATGATCTTCCCCTTCTTCCTTCCAGTCTCCAATTCTGCATTACAGTAATCCCTCGGGGGTTAGGTTCCAGAAATAACCCGCAATACGTGAAATCCGCGAAGTAGGACAACTTTATATTTTACAATTATTACACATGTTTTAAGGCTGTAAACACCTCACCACACACATTATACACTTTTCTCAGACTGGTATTAACATTTTCTCACATTTCTCTCTAGTTTAAACACTCAAACCTTCGTAGATTTACAACAAGATGTATTAATGGGGGGGGGCAGGGGGGGCGGACACGTGCGCGCTGACACGTGCGCGCTGACACGTGCGCGCTGACACGTGCGCGCTGACACGTGCGCGCTGACACGTGCGCGCTGACACGTGCGCGCTGACACGTGTGTTTGTTTTGGTACCACATATCCATGCCATGTGCGAAAGTCGAGTGGAAAGTGACCTGGATATCATTTTGGGCAAGACTCAAGCCACTGCTAACAGTGCCGAACCGCTAACAGACGCCTCTGAGCACCAGTCCTCACCACAAGACCAGGTATGAACACTTCAGCGAGGGGCTAGGTCTAAAGCCCCCATCAGCTCTACCATGAGGATTTTCCCCCACTAACCTGCGCTCACAAGGGTTGGTTGCATTTCACCCCAGCTCCAAAATCAGACCGCCCCGGAGTTCGGGGCATGGCTATCAATGTGTCACCAATACTCCACAGCTCTCTAGGACGGGGTCGGGTTCGTCCGCTAGACGTGAGGGGGTGAAGACCCACTGTCTCCTCCCCCGCTGCGGCTCCCTCCGCTGCGGCTCCCTCCGCTGCGGTTCCCTCGAATGTGGCTCTCCCGCTGTGGCTCCCCCGGCCGCGCGGCGTCCGGGCCAGTCCGGTCCCTGTTGATTTTTGGCTCTTCCATGGTCCGGTGTACTGTCAGAATGAGACGCTTTGTCAGCTCGTGCAAATAAACAAAGACCACACCTCCTGTCACCCAGGCGCTCTCGTGAAGGACATCAGAGACTCTGTCCCTACCACCCTGCGTGACCATCCCTAGTCTAGACCAGGTTTAGACCTGGTTTAGTCCTGGTTTAGACCTGGTTTAGTCCTGGTCTAGTCTCTTAGCCAATCAGGACGCAGGACACAATGTTACACTGTAAAAAAAAAAGTTACACTATAAAAAAAATTGGAAAAAAAAAAAATTGGAAAAAAAAAATTGAAAAAAAAAATCCGCGAAACAGCGAGGCCGCGAACAGTGAACCGCGATAGAGCGAGGGTTCACTGTACACTGCTGCATATCTGCTCATTCCTCCTAATTCTTTAGAATCTGCATTTACTGTATGCAACTTATTTGCAATAGAAGGTATATTACGGGAGGGGATGGTGGAGGTGGGGATAATTATTTTAATGTTTTAGAACTTCAATGGCAAACCGTTTGAAAGCTTAGGCCCTCAGGAATCTATTTATGTCTACCGATAGTGATAATTGTTTTGTGCATTACATTACTTTACATTACATTTGGCAGACGCTTTTTAAACCCAAAGCGACTTATTTAGCTATTTAGCGCAGAACCAGGAAGTGCCCTGGTTTGGCCCCCCGAGCCGGCGAACAGCACGGAGACAGCGGAAGGTAGGAAGAGCATGTGGCTCCCTAGGCGTCCGAGTGTGCACCCTCATACGCTCATACGCATTAGGGAGGGGAACAGAGTCCAGATCGCGCAGAAACAGTTTGTAAGCAGGGAACAGTTGCATCAGAGTCTGGTTCCGCAAACCGCGCGCTCTGCCATCTAGGCGCGCTCTGGGGCCAGAGCGGGACTTGGGCCGATGACGGGCAGCTACAGGTGCTCCGTCACAGACAGCTTGTTTTTTCTCCATTAGAAGTACCGCCGTGTAATCGATTTATTTCAATAAAGTAACTGTTACCACAACTTACTGTTACCACAACTTAAGCAACAATTACCACAACTTAAAACACAGTGGGGCGCCAGTTGCAAAAAAAAACTGTCGCTGTGTCCTTAGGCAAGACACTTTACCCACATTTGCCTAGCATGAAAGTGGCGTATGCATGAGTGTTGGAGGTGGTCGGAGGGGCCGATGGCGCAGATTGGCAGCCTCGCTTCCGTCAGTCTGCCCCAGGGCAGCTGTGGCTACAGAAAGTAGCTTACCACCACCAAGTGTGGAGTGAATGAACAATGAACTGTAAAGCGCTTTGGGTGTCATGAAAGGCGCTATATAAATCCAATGAATTATTATTATTATTATTATTATTATTAAAACAGTAACTGTAACGGATTACAGTTATTCATTATTTGTACTCTGATTAGGCCTACGTCACGCTATAACGCTGTACATGTAATCCGTTACTCCCCAACACTGCACATACAATAGTAAGAAGAAAGAATAATTTAATGTTACAAAACTACTCTTTCATGTGTTTATTTGTTTTGCTCTGGAGTTACGAGTGTTAACTTAGGTAGGAACTAAAGTTCTGCAGTGGCAGGCGGAGACAGGGATTTTTAAAGGGTTGCAACTGGTATTGGACCATGCTGTCATTACTGATGTAGCTTACCTCAGTTCAAGAGCACCTTTGTGCAAGAAAGTAGAATGTATTTTACACAGGGCATTGAAGGATTTGTGTTTAATGATGAACTGAAGAAACAATGTTTTTATTTCTCTCAAGTGAAGCGGCCAATGAGGTAGAGTTGCTAGCTTATTAGCGCAGGGCTCTCAAGTTTTGAGCGGGGTCGTGCGTGAGACTGCACAATTTCCGAGGAGCGGGGGGTGGGGGGGGGTGGGGGGGGGTGCGAGTGCTGTGCGCTGCGCTTGAATTGCGTAACTAAATTTCAGCGTGAGAAATACCATGTGTGGCGTGTGAGCACGTCGAATTGCGTGTGTCACACTCTCAATGCGTGAGACTTGAGAGCCCTGCTGTTAGCGTGTGTTGGTAGATGTTGAATTCAACGTTCCTAAGTTCTGTTGGTTCACGCAACCATAAGGTTACATTATGTATTTGATCTTTATGAAGAGGTAATTATAATGTTTATATGTATTTCTGTTTTTTTGTATGTCCAGTTCTCACGGCACACCATTACACACTCGAGAGATTAAAGGCCAGTAAACAGAAAAGAACGACTTCATGATTTCGGCTTGAGAGGAGTAGCAAAGGTAATACATTAACTGACATACTTTCAGGCATCTCCATGGTAGCGGACCACCTACCAGGAAAGTTACATATTGCACCTTTAATATCAGTTGCAGTTTTCTTACTATAGACGACATACTGTACATGTAGTCTAATGTTGGGTATTTTTTCTTGTTGATACGAATATTGCTGTTCTTAGAAAGACACACTGAAGTTCCCTTATTGACATGGACACCCTAGTTTTAGACCAACAACTTCGGCAATTAAAACACTAGTGTCACACATGGTGTCTGTAATAAAATGAAAATATTCTTGCTAATGTGCCCGACTTTGATAGCAAAATCCATTGCTGTTACAAATGGATAAACTCACCTTGCGGCCGCTCATTAGCTGAACTGTTATATCAGCGCAGGGGGGGCTGATTGCCTGAGCTCTTCTGTTTGTTAATCTGATCATGTTTGAGCTGTACAAACAAGCTAGCATCAACAAGCTGAAACCTATCCACCACACACACACACACACACACACACACACGCACACACACACACACACACACACACGCACACACACGCACTCGCACACACACATACACACACAAGCAGCGATCTCCTCTTCCTCGCTAAATAATGAAGATCGGGCAGCACATCGCTTAGGTGATTAATTATCCATGTCACCAGATGGGACGAAGAGCAAAGAAAAAAAGTCTGGTTTTCCGTTTTTTTTCTCCCCTAAATGCATTTTAGAGTGAGGATTCGATTGGGGTAATGACAGCCATATGTTGATGGATGACCAGAGGCGAGTATTAATCAGAAATTCACCAGGACGAAGGGTTAGATGTGTGTGTCTGTGTGTGTGTGTCTGTGTGTGTGTGTGTGTGTGTGTGTGTGTGTGTGTGTGTGTGTGTGTGTGCGTGTGTGTGCATGTCTGTGTGTGTGTGTGTGTGTGTGTGTGTACCTTTAGAATTCAGTAGGGTGAAATTACAAAAGGAGCCAAAAGTTTGAAAGAAATTAGTTGGAGATTGCCTGAGGAAATATTTTGCATAATGTATTACTAGAAATAAGGTCATGAACAAAGAGTCTTTAAATACTTTTTCGGGTTTTGATTTTAACTAGTATGCTACTGTGAATGGTGAAAGATAATTTTTCACTGTTTACAACTTGGGATAAATGCTGTAAATAATGGAATTGTAGTTTGCCAGCACTCTCTCAAACTATGTTTGCTTTCATTAGTCTCATTTTAGTCCTTTTACTCAAATCTTTGACATCATTTTGCCACTATATCCCTCTTATTCCACCTATAGTTCCATCACCTCAACTAAGAACTTCTCTTGTCTCCGAAACATCTGTGTGAACTGGCCCTATGACATTCTATACTCATAGATAAGGATGAAAAGAGGAAGTAAATCAAAAACATTTTTATAACTTCACTGCTTTCATCTCTGCCCCTCTTTCCTAAACATACACAATAGTAGACAGGGTTTGGGGCATTCATTTGAACAGCAAATTTAAGTAATTCTGCTACTATAACTTCACAACACATTGTGAAATCAACCTAAAATGAATCTCTGAAGCCTTATTGAAAGTACAGTACATCTGTGAAAACTCTGTTAAAAGCTTTCCGCTTCAAAAGTGTTTCAGGAAGTGGCCCTTTGTGATAAAGTTTGAACACCCCTGAATGATATTAATCTTGTCTATCTTGCATTTATTTTATTACAAATGTTTCTACAGCACAAAGATGCTATGCATTCTTGCTGACTGGGTGTCACCCAACTGCTCTAATATAACTGTCACTGACTACATGATTTACTGTCAGTGTTGAGTCTTCTCCAGATGGTGCTTTTTACTTACACATTTAATTGGATTTAAACAGTTTTTTTCCCCCGGAATTTTTAAGTTTTCACAACAATTACTTCTTAACATGTTTTTATCAGTGTGCATGTTCTTTGCAGTTGACAGGAGTTAGTGTTAGGGTTAATTGGGTTGACTGGGTAAGCAGAATTGATTGTATAAATGTGCATAGCTAACCTGCTATCCACCGTGTTCCAAATCAGAAATGAGCATGCACTTCCGGTCCGTTGAGTGTTTCCAGACGACAAATTGTCACCTCTCTCTGTATCTGATACAGTAAGTCTTGTCATTTTGGTGAAAATGTTCACATTAACCTGTTCTGCATGATCCGTTTTTATACAGCAATTTTGTACATCATGAAATTCCTATCCCTACCTGGCTCCAAATACACTCCTGTAAATACACTCCTGTAGCTGCTCGTGAGCTTCATTTGACTGGAGCCAAATGCTATGGGTGAGATCACACTCTCTTAGTCCACTTCTTTATACAGTCTATGGCAGGGCTCTCAAGTTTTGAGCGGGGTCGTGCGTGTGACTGTAATTTCCGAGGACCGGGGGGGGAATTGCGTGTTGAGAGCCCTGTTTGTCTAAAGAGCAAACTTAAACTACAAAGCAACTAATGAGAGTTATATAAATGAAGTTATTACCTGATGGTTCTCTGTTTGTTTTATCATCACCGCACTTGTCAGTGCGCGCTGAGAGGGGCGGGGAGGAGGAGGGACCGGGGCGGGGGGGAGCGGGACATTTTTAACGGATTCATGTAAGAGTCTGGTTAATGCACCGGGCCCGCTTCTCACCGCGTCTCACCGCGTCTCACCACGGGCAGTTCGGCTCTGGGCCGCGCGTAAGCCATCGGGGGGGACACGTTACGCACAGACGGAGACAAGGGGACCGGAGTCGGTGCGTCTCAGAGGAGACGTGGCACCGGGACTGAGTCTCAGGACGTGCCCGGGGGACGGCGCATCTGCTCCGGCCTCCGCTCGGACCGCACGGTCGGGAGCAGACGCGCCGCCCCCCCCCCCCCCCCCTTGCTCCCCCGGAGCTCCCCCGGAGCAGGGGGAGGGGGCGGCGCTGAAAACGCGCGGAGCCTGCATAAACTAAGCCACACAGACCGATTTTCTGGGGACAAAAAAATAAAAAATAAAAAAATAACACAAATCAGCGTGAGAAATGCCATGTGTGGCGTGTGCGCGTGTGAATACGTCGAATTGCGTGTGTCACACTCTCAATGCGTGAGCCTTGAGAGCCCTGGATGGTAAGCACAGAAACTGACTTTTAACAGTCCAGCCTCTTCTGTGTCAGTTAGTACAGATAGTGCATACACCACACGCCTTTGAATCCAAGGCTCACAGGTTCAAGACCAGACTCTGGCACTTTGAAATTGCCACTGTGCACAATCACTGCATATTGACTTCATCCGCTGCACTGTATCTTGTTCAGTATCGTTCTTTACAGTTAAGGACACAAGTGAATAGAAGCATGATAGGCTGTTTGGTGGTTGACATACTATATGAGGTCAAACTCAAAAGGCCTTGGGGGATGCTGGGTGCACACAAGAGACCAGTTATGGAGCTCAGTCAGGCGAACAGACAGTGGAGAAGGTCTTCATATCCCTCATTACATGGGCATACGTGTTATATGTTCACCCATGGGCCAAGCCATCTCTGTTTTAAAGGCTATTGAAGGAAAATCACAGGAGAGGAATTACTCTGAACAATTTTGGTAACACTTGATAATAACTACACCACAATTATGCTTAATCAACCATAGTGTATTAAAGGTTCTACATTACGCAAATTGACTCTTGTAAGCTTTAAGCCATGTTATAATGCTGTTACATCCTCAAAAACATTCCTGGAGTTGTGTTCTGTTTCATTCACATTATTATTAGTCTGTCTACATCTCCAAAGCTCTACCTTGTGATGTCATGTAGTGGTATAGTTTTCAAATCAACAGCTACGTTTTACTTTTACTTTACTTTTACTTTACTTTACTTAAGTTTGAGAACCTAAATATGCAGGGTTTGTGTGTTAAACATGTGTGAATGAAACAAAACACAACTCCAGGTATATTTTTGATGAGGAAACAAAATTATAACATGGATTAGAAAATGGCATGATATAGGACCTTTAAGTACTTGGCAAAGCCTGAATGATTCTTAAGAAACAATTTATTCGGACTTAAGTCTCTCTTCATGCTTTATTAAGGCTAACTGAGATAACTTCGTGTTGTTTTCGATGAGAGGCCTCTTAATCAGAGATTGTTGGTCTCAGCAAAAGTCCTATTTATATCACTGACCTGTGTGGCCTAGATTTTTCAAAAATGCTATAAATAACTAACCACTACCGAAGCACTATTCTACTGGAAGGTGAAAAGGCAACCCATGTTTAACCCACTTAGGCTACTGCCACAATTTTGCTGAACTGGAAAAATCAGCAACTCTTGTGTTTTTAATCATGCAGGTGTAATTGTTGCTTTGAATTTAACAGATTAAAAACAGAATAAAAACATTGGTTTCCCCATCTGCTTTTCTTAATGCATTGCCTGAAATTCTCCATGCTATAGCACACTTTTATTGAAAAAAAAAAAGATAGATAGATAGATAGATAGATAGATATCCTCTTCAGAAATTCAACTTTTAACTTGGCTTGGTGGCAACACCTGCTACCACTGAGAAAGAAAAGTTTAATGTCAAACTGCGGGACTGTGTAGAAAGCAGTGAGATCTTCATGACAACAAGCGGATTTCAGACTCACCAGAAAAGTTACATAGTGTACTTTAAAGAATGCTGGGTTAAGTGTGACCACCAAATCAATTCTGGTGGTCAAACTTGTGCTTAATGTGTGATTTTTGAATGTATTGACTTTATGCAAAATGGACTCAGGTGTGCACATTAAAATAGAAGAGCAGTGTTTGTGGCTGGACTCTGGCTGTGCTTAGAATCTGAAATGAATAAGTTATGTATATAAGGTCCAGACCGAAAGCACCTAGACGCTGGGACAGTGAACTCTGCTCCTATTGATCCCCCGCTGTCTGAACGCACCGTTATTGTGACGTGAGGAGCACATTAAGTCCACAAGCATTACAGACACGCTGAATGGTTATGCTAACAAGACCCCATGCTCATTGCATATTCAATAGGCCTAGCTAACTAACAGAAACTGTAAACAAATGTGGTATTCTCAGAGTAATTTCATTGTAGTTAGTTCCTCCCTTCAGGCAAATATCAGTAGTGTCCACCAGTGTCTGGCCAGAACTGAAGAAGCAACTTGGATGAGCTACAAACCATATTCGACCAAATTAACTTTTGTCCAGTTGACAAATTGAATTTCTCCTTTTGCCATGGATTCTACCTGGACGACTGAGGGATTCTACACAAAACTCTATTGTGTTTTATTCTTGTTCTCAAAAGATTCATTTGCATTTAAATAGTGCTATTTTAAAATAAAGGTGCACTATGTGACTTTTCTGATGGAGGATATCCTACTTGCTTTTCCCCTTGGAGAAGCTGATGCTCTGCCTGAGATATGACATTAAATATCTACATGGCTTTTCTTTGTTTCACCTGTAAAAATGCAAGATTGCAAGTTTAATACCATACTGCGGAACATTCTAAGCAAAGCAACATCATCTCTGTCGTAATAAGCAGGTGGGGGAATTGCCACCAGGAGTTATTCTTTTAACCAGGGGTTAGTCCGTTAACTAAATAGGAGCATCATGGGCTTGCTGTGCAATTATCCTTGCAACTTTCTGTCTTTCATTTGAAGCACATGTCGTACCATTACCAGAGCTATTAGTGCAACAAGCTCTCTCAAAACACCCTAACAAGTTGCTGTCTGCATAAAGAGACAAACCTCTGCAAAATGTGCTTATTAATTCTTAATGCAAATTCGTTCAAGTATTCTCCAGCCATTGTTAATGTGTTTTCTGTTTACGTCGGACAGCTGTGAGTGCAGATATCTGTCAGAAGCGCACAATGAGGGATGACTGCTGTCCCCAATATTTGTCTGAGAGGCTCGCTGCTCACAGCTTTTGCTTGTTCCACTGTCACTTACTGTAGCTGACAAGTTGTTCTCCAAATACAAAACTAACAACATAAGACAGACTTTTCACTTCACTCACTGTAAGACTCATTTTTTCATTTCTTTTGACATCAGCACAGCACACCCACCCAGTGCATAAACTTTGGGATATTTTATTTGGTTAAATATAGTCTGTAATGACCTATTTAGACATTAAACTGTGAGGTGAAGTGTTGTGGTTTGCACTAATGAGATGAGAACCTGACCTGACCTGAAGATGCACAAAACAAACAGTGAATTGACAGCGAAGACTGTCAATTGATGTGATGACTTTTATATCTTCTAATTCAGCTGTAAGCCTTTTCACCTTGCACAAGACAAAAACATGGATTTGGATGGGTTATGGATTCTAAATTAAAATAACATTTTCATCAACTGAAAATAGGCAATTTTGTGATCAAATTTTTAAGCATTGATGTCATTTGTAGTTATACAGGTTACAGTTTGATGGCATTTTTCTCCCCTTTAAACCAAACACATCAACTCAAACAATAATTTTGTTTTATTTTGTTTTTAGTGTTACTATTATTATCGACTGCCAATACCTAGGCATGATTTGCATATTAAGCAGTATTATTATTTATTTTGATTTATCTTTCTTATGTATTTTTTTCCTCTTATTTTGTATATGTCCAAGAGTTTTGTATATGTTTTGGAGAAAACAGATGGGAAACTCAACTACAACTAAGAATTATTTCACAAAATAATTGTCGAAAAAAATTAAAATAAATAAATAAATAAATAAATAAAACTACATACTACATACTACATTTTATTTTCTTGTCAAGCAGGACTAAGATTATCTCTTTGCACTGGAGAAACATAGGAAAACCTTTAACCATTTTGAAGTAATTATCCATTCAAAAGCACATTTAGTATCATTGCATTTTGCCTTTTAGCGAGTATAACTCAAACGCCCCATGTAACTTCACAAATAACATTGAATTTGCATAATTTAACTGTGCAGACAAGTCAGATAAAAATATTCTGTGCGATGTGCTGTTCTAATAATAAACACAGTGAATCACTCAAAAGGTCTCAGTAAGTGCTGAGTAAGGTCTTTGCAAAAACTACTTTGAGCGCCTATAGCAATTAAACTGAAGAAGTTAAGTAAGTTGTGTTTCTGTATGGATCATCTTTAGGGGAAGGACTCAGTAAATGCAATTTGTAAAGTGAGATTATGACTGGCTTAACAGAATATATTGTATCCACATTATTTTTTTATTTATATTATTTTTATTTATTTATAATGTTAAAAGGAGAAATTCAATTTGTCAACTGGACAAAGTTTGTTTGGTCGAAAACGTTTCGCCACTCATCCGAGAGGCTTCGTCAGCTCTGGTTCTAGTTCTGGTTAGACCCTGTTTATATCTAGCTGCAGGGAGGAGCTACCTACACTGAAAAAAAAAGCTCTGAAAACTATCCCCGCTCCTCTGTCTCTTACCAGAGCTGACGAAGCCTCTCGGATGAGCGGCGAAACGTTTTCGACCAAACAAACTTTGTCCAGTTGACAAATTGAATTTCTCCTTTTATCATGGATTCTACCTGGACGACTGAGGGACTCTTCACGTATTTATAATGTTGTTTACTCACCACAAACATACACTTAACACACAAACCCTGCATATTTAGGTGGAGTTCTTCCAATCCAATCCAATCCAACTTTATTTCTATAGCACATTTTATAAACAGAGACAGTTTCCAAAGTGCTGCACATAAAAATCAATAGAACTTAATAATAGCATTACTAAAATAGCAATAAGTAAAGTGATAATAATAAAATAACTAAAAACAAAAGTAATTTATAAAAACACAGAGGACCACACAACTCACGCGGTATTAAAGGAAAAGTAACGTTATTTTACAATCTGAGCCTTCTTTCGGTAATAAAACAAGTCGTTTGACTCACCCATATCACGTTCGTGTCATTTGGAGCTGTTTGAAGAAAGTTATGTTGTAGCGTATCCGTTAGCATTTGTATTCGGGGCATTACTTTGCGGTGTCCAAATAACACAAACTTTAGCACTTTTCAAATCATAGAAGCCTGATGTCTTAATGTAAGATTTCGTTTGAAGCAAAAGTGGCCTGTAATCCGAGATTTATCCATAGTTTTCAGCTTTGCGTTTCATGTTTGGGTCCCGGGAGCTGAGAGCACAGTCCGCGCATGCGCACTGGCGTCCTCATCTACTCGAAACTATGGCTAAATCTCGGATTACAGGCCACTTTTGCTTCAAACAAAATCTTATATTAAGACATCGGGCTTCTATGATTTGAAAAGTGCTAAAGTTTGTGTTATTTGGACACCGCAAAGTAATGCCCCGAGCATATGATACAGCACCATGTTAACGGATACGGGATCATTAGTAGAACAGAACGGCTCAACATAAGTTCTGCGATACTGCTCCAATTGACAGAAAAATGCTATGGGTGAGTAAAACTACTTGTTTTATTGCCGAAAGAAGGCTCAGATTGTAAAAAAACGTTAATTTGCCTTTAAAAGCCAGAGAATAAAAGTACCCTGTGTCGGGAGAAAGTGCCAGCCAGGCTTTGAGCTTCACTAGGCGGCCAGCTCGCACTCCACGGCGTCTACGCTTCCTGGGGAGTATTGCATTCACGCGGAGCAGGTACTGCGGCACGTCAGCCAGGTAAGAGAAACTGGACTGATTTGTTCCATTGAACTGGTAATCCGCACTTGATTCCACAGTTTCTTTGATTTTGAGTAATTCCAGGCGATTATACACCCGCAGTGAGTCGATGGTCCTTGTGACAGACGTACACGAACACTCTCTTCTAGTGATGTCATGATGTGGCAATACAGGAAGTGCTCCACTGTGTTTATAAACTCCATACGCCTTTACTAGAATGATTTGGATAATTTCGGACCTGGAATTGCCAATGTCTACTGAATTAAAGGTAAAATGTAGCTGTTAGCTTGAAAACTACTGCTTTATGACATTACAAGGGGGAACACAGCGTTTGAGGTTTGGGGATATAGATTAATAAATCCTTACTCAAATGTGTGGATTAAACAAAACACAACTCCAGGTATCTTTTTGAGGAGGTAACACCATTGTGTTACCTGTTTAAAGCTCACAAGTCAATTTTGTGTAATATAGGACCTTTAATTAAAATACCTTTAAAGTATTTTGGATAAATGTCTTCTATTGGCAATACGGACTTCTATACAGCATTATTTTGTTCCTGACCCTTTGCAGTTATTAGTACTTTCATCATTCTCATGATTAAAAATCCTCAGATAATCTCTAATGTAGACATATGAAATCCAAATGTCATCCTTGGCATACTGACCTTTACTGGAATCCAAGTCCAAATCCAACTCAGATTCTAATCAAACATGCCGTTCATTCTTTCATTCTTTTTTTGAATGTAAAATTATATTAGACTCGGAATGTAAATAGAATATTTTGGAACACGACTGCCCTAAAGTCCTGGCTTCCTGTTGCTCAGCTGATCCAGTGAACATTTTCCAAATCACACACACTTTAACCTGGAGGCCAATGTAAGCCCCAAATTAGCAGCATTTACTCAGATCTGAAATGTGACTGGGACTGATTCCTCTCATTAACCGCCCCTCCTTAGGTCCAATATGTGCTAATCACAGAAATCAGCCTCTACGGCATTTAATTGGAGGGAGATCCTGCTGTTTTTCCATCACCCATAATATAGTGTAGGGTCCTTGGGCGAAAAATCAGTGTTTGTGTTAGAATGTGCCTTTTGTCTGGCTGCTGCATTCCCTGCTGTGACAGAAAAGCAGATTAAGTACATGGGGCAAACTGGAATTCAACCAAACAGGAAGTACCAGTGGAAACAACACACCAGGTTGCATAGTGTACGGTTGAGTTTGGAGCAAAATTCCAAAGACTTTGCAAAAATGATTATCAGAGTTGAAAGGTGATGTGTTATAGGATTAAAGGAGATATATGTTCTTTTTCTGGATATTTAGCAATCCATAAAAACTTAAACTATGATAATTTGTTTTTTGTAACATGTATAATCTACAGTATGAGTGCAAGTCTGAATTTCTGGGATACACAGAAGGCAATGATGAGGGAACACAGTAAAAAGTTGATTTTAAAGAAGCCAATATACATCTAAAACTACCTTATAAAACAAAGAAGTCAGCGACATTGATTGCATGCACATGGGCGAGTGTAATCCGATTGCAAACGGACTGGGACGTATCAAATTCATGTGCACACGGTAAGGATCGTATAGGGATTGGTTTCCCAAATCCGATTGGAACCCCTGGCTTAGGCCGATAGTAATCCTCTTGGTGCCGCCTTGTGCACGATATCAGATCAGATTGGCATACTGCGCATGCTCGGGAATTTTGCGACGGATTTCACCCAGAAGTGGCAGGAGGCGCCCACGCCGTCATAAGTAGCGTTTGTTGTCAGAAAAGTCAGATGAAATCATGGCTGCGAAGAAAGAATGCACAACACGTACACCAATGCTGCTCCGTCAAACTCCTCAAGCGCCATCTTTGTGTACCGCCACATAGTTTGTTGTGTTTTTATTGAGTAGCCATCACCCGGAAGTAGTTGGACTACAGCGCCACATAGCGCAGCGGAGCCAGCCCGGTCGCTGACCATTATCCGATTACACAAGCTTCATGTGCACTAGCATCTAAGGACAGACCACCCGCCGAGTAACAGGATCGGATTTGGAGAAATCCAATCTGATCCTACCATGTGCACGCAGTGACTGTTACCAAAATGACTAAGTGATCTTTCTGAATCCAATACGTATCACCAGTTAAGAAAATAAAATGGGAAAACAAAATAAGTACAGAGCAGTTTGTGTATGCCAGTGGCAGTGAAAACAGGGGTTGAATACAGTGTGTATTATTTCTCAAACATGCATGAGTCACACTAAATACAACCTCGATTGGGTAAATGAAAAGGGGAAACAACTATAAAAAAGTAGATTTTGAATAATAGATCTTGCTTTAATGTATCCACTTGAATAATATGACAGTGCTCTATGCAGTTCAAAGTTTCAGCAGATCTATGCCCCTTTATCTTGGTCTAATTAGTAAATTGCAAGATTATGTACTGGATTTAACTGGCTGAAACATACAACGCAATGAATGTCCTCTTTTCAAGCCTCATAAGGACCATTTTGTTGTTTAATTAACCCAAATTGGCTAATGATTCCATTATTATCAGCTGACAGCCTTATCTAATTTAAGATAATCCAGGCAAATTGTTTTGATCTTGTGTTGTACAGTCCCAGTAGAGTCATTAATATTTGTGAACCAACTGTGTTATTTGGATTTTGCACCATTTTCCTTGCACCATCCCAAGACCTGCATAGGGTGATTTTGATCCTGTATTTCCTATAACCTAATTTTTATGACAACTTAATGAGGCTGTACTCATTTTTTACTGTCTTCCAAAAACATAAAGAGACAAAAGTAGTTCATTTTAGACTGTGGACTGTACTCATTTCTCCCTTTTATGATGCATTTATGGCATCCTAATTATTCATTTTTTTATTCTTCGTTTCACAACATTTAGGGAACTAGGCAGAGCATCAATCCAGCGTTAAATAAAAATAGAACAAATTGACAAGAAGTATACAGTTCTGCAAACATGCCATATTTAGCTTTTTTGGTACATTTTCATGATAGAAAGCAGCACATTTTCATTTACATGTTTTAGTTGTTAAATATTGGCTATGTGACATTTTGGAACCAGAAGTGGTTTCGTAATTACCTGGCCAGCCAAATGATATCTCTCTGTATTTCCTATACAGCGCGATACCATTTGGACACCCTCGCTCCACTCTCGCTCCTCCGGTTAAAAACGGACTCCGCGATTCTGAGTCGTTCAAAGATGGTGACGTCAGTGCACCCGCCTTTGCCCGCAAAGTCACTCTTAGGCATCGGAAGTTCCTCCTCGGTTTTGAATCAAGATGGCGCAATCTCTGATTGGTTCACCTAGCTGTCTCTCTACGCGCAATCGCAGCGCATTCTGGACCAAGCGTTACCAGACTCACTGCTGGAACAGCGATGAGTCATGGATTCTTCCAGGCAAGTTTCGTAACGTGAATTTTTCGTAAGTTGAGTAGCTATTTCAATGGAAAAAGCCTGATTCGTTCCAAGGCCCTGTTCCAAGTTTTTTTTTTTATAGTGTAACTTTTTTAAATAGTGTAACACTGTATTCTGCATCCTGATTGGGGGAGGGGGGGCTATTTCCTGGTTTCGTGCTAGCTCTGCTATTAGCAGCAGCACCGGTGTACCTCACGAGTCACGGCTGAGGCGAGCAGCGAGGAGGGGAGGAGATGTGCTCCCCTCGGGACGGCACGCAGTCCGAGCGCATGAACGAATGCATGCAAGAGCCGCGGTGGTTTAATCCTGGTTTAATCCTGGTTTACATCTGGTTTACACCTGGTTTGCACCTGGTTTACCCCTGGTCTAGAGGAGGGTGCTCGCAGCCCCGCGCTGGGTCATGCTGCGCTATCACACATGTGTCCGCGTGCAGTCTTCTCCCCCCTCCCCCTTCCCCCCACACTTCACTATTAATACATTTTGTTGAAAATCTATGAATGTTTGAGTGTTTAAACGAGAGACAAATGTGAGACAAGTTTAAATCCAGTCTGAGAAAAGCGTATAATGTGTGTGGCTGAGCGCGCATTATTTGAATTTTTGAGATTTCGCGTTTCGTAATTTGAATTTTCTTTCGTATCTAGAGACCAAAATTTAACGTGAAGGTGTTTCATAACTTGGAATTTTCATTTGGAATTTTCATTTGTTAGGTCTTTCGTAAGGTGAGGTAACACTGTACTCCTTGCACCGGCTGGTTTGTGGCCCGAGCCACAAACCAACTGGTGCGAGGAGCACACACCGCGCGAGGAGCACCCCTAGTCCTGGTCTGCACGACCGGCACCGGGGCTCCGAACACGAGATAGAACCGCGGCGCCCGGACCACGTCCTCTGGAGCCCGAGCCACAAACCAGCTGCACAAAACCAGCAAAGAGCGGCACGTGGTAGTTTAATCCTGGTTTAGTCCAGGTCTAGACCTGGTCCAGTCCTGGTTTAGTCCAGGTCCAGTCCAGGTTTAGACCTGGTCTAGACCTGGTTTAGTTCTGGTCTAGACCTGGTTTAGTCCACGTTTAGTCCTGGTCTAGTCTCTTAGCCAATCAGGACGCAGAACCAATGTTACACTATAAAAAAAATGTTACACTATAAAAAAAACAACCTTGGAACGAATCAGGCCTTTTCCATTGAAATAGCTACTCAACTTACGAAAAATTCACGTTACGAAACCACTTCTGGAACGAATTAATTTCGTAAGGTGAGGTACCACTGTATGTGTCATTTGGACTTTTGATTTTTAAAATGATTGCAAGTATGTGCAAGAATGTAGGCGGAGATAGGTGGACAAGTACTTTTTGAGCAGTCAAGCCTTGAATGCAATACAGGATTATTGAGAACTGAGATGCAGGATTCAAATAAAATTCAGTTCTGATAACGATGACGATGTCTTCTTTAAGATGAGTCCTCTCAAGGAGAATTTTAAAAAGAAGCTTCACATTAATGAATAAATGGCTTTAAAAATAGTATTCATTTGAAAAGTGCTTTTACCACATTTATTGCAAAACTCCCCAAGGACAATGCCTCTCTGAGAATGTGTTGTGATGAAGTGGCCAAGTCAGAGGTACACAATTCAAATGAAATCAAGTCTCCTCCAATGAGCCACCAGGGAATACGGGCTATTGGGAATGAGGTGCCGGAGGTACAAAGGCAATACATCTAAACTAAACAGAACATGCGCTCCTACTCCCTCCATCATCCCTCCATTTGATCTATCGCTACAGTAGAGCTCATTCAATCCTCTATATGAAGATAGACAAAGTGAAGGAGACACATAGGGAATGCAAGTTCATGTAGGATGAGTAATGGGGCTACCTGAATAGGGTCAATGTGTTTTTTAAAGCTAAACGTACCTGCCATTAGCTAACGCCAGAGGGTCCCTTAGAGCTCAATGCACACTGTTAACCCACACACAAAGCCAGTGCTGTGGGAATGTGCAGGTATATAGGTCTGAAAGCTGAAGGGATTCTTTACCAGGAGGGTACAGAGGAGCCCAGACACTACACACACTGTGCAGTAAAACAAGTCCTCAGTGTTGGACTATTTCTAGATCTGTGGGCCTTGGTTGCACCTACTGTTGCACTTAAATATAAATTAACATTATTAGTATGTACTAACATAAACAGAATGATCTCTTAAATAATAAATATCTCTTAAAAAAGTAAAAAACTTTCAAAATTTCATCTATAACAGGAAGCTGAAACCCATGAATAGTTTAATGACAAACTACTGCATATTCCAGGCAAATAGAGTTGCATAGTGCCTGTGTGTGTGATGTATGAGCTCAGCCATAACCTCTGCACACACACCAGCCCCTCTGTCACTTCTCATCAGCAATTATATCACTTTTCATATCACACTTCAGTGCAATTTCCAAATGTTTTCCTTTTTTGTCATGGTTTATGTTGAAGGGTTGACTGATAACAGATAAATATTTGTTCAGCTTTCATCGTGCTGTCTGTTACGCACATGAGGTAGACAAAGACATAATTACAGTCAGAATATCAACTGTGAGCCTGGCATTAAATGTGTCACAAAATGGCATGATATACAGTGCCGTGAAAAAGTATTTGCCCCCTTCCTGATTTCTGTGTTTTTTGCATATTTATCACTCAAAACATTGTCAGATCATCAAACCAATTTTAATATCACACAGAAACAACCCAAGGAAAGACAAAATTCAGTTTTTGAATGATGATTCCATTTATTAGTGCACAAAAAAAATCTAAACCTATCTGGCCCTATGTGAAAAAGTAATTGCCCCCTTAATCTAATAGCCAGTTGAGCCTCCTTTGACAGCAATAACTGTAACCAAACGTTTGCGATAATTGGTGATGAGTCTTTCACACCGCTGCGGAGGGATTTTGGCCCATTCTTCTATCCAGAATTGTTTGAATTCTGCCATATTGGAGGGTTTTCTTGTATGAACTGCCCGTTTAAGGTCACACCACAGCATCTCAATCGGATTTAAATCCGGACTTTGACTTGGCCACTCCAAAACCTTAATTTTGTTTTCTTTGAGCCATTCAGAGGTGGACTTGTTGGTGTGTTTTGGATCATTGTCCTGTTGCATGATCCAAGAGCGCTTGAGTTTGAGGGCACGAACTGATGGCCGGACATTCTCCTTCAGGATCTTCTGGTAAACAGCAGAATTCATTTTTCCGTCAATCACAGCAAGTTGTCCTGGTCCTGAGGCAGCAAAGCAGGCCCAGACCATCACACTGCCACCACCATGCTTTACTGTGGGCACCATGTTCTTTTTATCAAATGCTGTGCCATTTTTACGCCAGATGAAACGGGCTGCAGACCTTCCAAAAAGTTCAATTTTAGACTCATCGGTCCACAAAATGTTTCTCCAAAAGTCTTGAGGGTCATCAAGGTGCTTTTTGGCAAAGGTGAGACGAGCCTTTGTGTTCTTTTGTGAAAGCAGTGGTTTTCTCCTGGGAACTCTTCCATGGATGCCATTTTTGGCCAGTGTTTTTCTAATGGTGGAGTCATGAACACTGACCTTAACTGAGGCCAACGAGGCCTGTAGTTCTTTCGATGTGCGTCTAGGTTCTTTTGTGACTTCCTGAATGAGCCGTCGTCGCACTCTTGGAGTAATCTTAGTTGGTCGACCACTCCTGGGAAGGGTTGCAACTGTTCCCAGTTTCCTCCATTTTTGAATAATGGCTCTGACAGTGGTTCGCTGGAGCCCCAGAGCTTTGGGAATGGCTTTGTAACCTTTTCCTGAATTATAGACTTCTATCACTTTTTTTCTCATTTGTTCTTGAATTTCTTTGGATCGTGGCATGATGTGTTTGTTCTTGAGATGTTGTAGCCAACTTCACTTTGTTTGACAGGAACTATTTAAGTGATTTCTTGATTCAACACAGGTGGTGACAATCAGGTGTGGGTGTGGCATGTAGAACTGAACTAAGTTTTCTCAAAACTGTGGTTAGTCACAGTTAGTTTGTGATTTAACAAGGGGGGGCAATTACTTTTTCACATAGGGCCAGATAGGTTTAGATTTTTTTTGTGCACTAATAAATGGAATCATCATTCAAAAACTGAATTTTGTCTTTCCTTGGGTTGTTTCTGTGTGATATTAAAATTGGTTTGATGATCTGACAATGTTTTGAGTGATAAATATGCAAAAAACACAGAAATCAGGAAGGGGGCAAATACTTTTTCACGGCACTGTACATCTAAAATCTATGAAAAACATTCATTACTAATGTTGGCGGGCTTGCCTCTCCACAGATCTGACCTTGGTCTTGTGCTGTCACCTTGTATCCATGGAGATGCATATGGTTTTAATGTCATACTGTTGAACATTCCTTGGCAAAGCAGTAATATCTCACTGAGACAAGTTGGCGACAGACCCTCTTTTAGAAAAGTCACATAGTGCACCTTTAATTAATTAAAAAATAAGAATTAAAAACATGTGAAAACAGGTAAATTGTTTAAGAAACGAATGTTTGGAGAAATAAAATGCATGTAATGTCTACACAGCTTCCAAAATCATACACAATCTGAGGTTTGTACTCACATCCTTCCAATATAAGACTCATTTATCCCATGTTATGTTATTACTACCCCCAGTGGCTGTAGTGCTGCTGGAGAGTGACGCCTGAGCACACTTTAGGGTGATGGAGGCGAGACAGACAAAATGGCGAATTGAGTGTTTATTTTAGGGAAAAGCAGAGCCAGAAGAAGTCTGTGTCTGAAGTGAGTTGAGCCGAGGGGATGCAGCAAGGCACTGTTTACTCAAGTTGCTAATTATTCTCTTTGCAAAACGCTGTTAAAATGTACTTTATACATCTCGTCTTGTCTCATTCTCATGGACCCAATCTCGTGTCTCGTCTTGTCTTGAGGGTATTGTGATATATTTACTTGTGTCTGCATACAGTATGTCATTTTCACAACAAAGGAAATTATTAAAAACCCAGAATATTTCTGTATGGCCTCTATTAAAATGACAATAGTTACAAGACAAATGGGTAGCAGACACCACAGTGTGCATAAGAATGAAAAGGCAAAAGGAGAAATTCAGTTTGTCAACTGGACAAAGTTTATTTGGTTGAATACCTTTCGCAGCTCATCCAAGCTACTTCTTCAGCTCTTCAGATTATACCTGGACGACTGAGGGATTCTTCACACATAAGAAAGAAAACTATTATTTTGACACACAAATGATCAAAAACACTGTCTTGTGTGCTATTTCTGTTGTAGCAGTTTTTAGGTTTGATTTAGTTAAGGGTTTAGGTAGATTTTAAACAATTTCCCAAAGATCAAAGGAAAATATACATATGGACACTAAAACCTTTACCTTGTAATATTTTTTCTCCTATCACCATCTTGCTATTTTCTTTTTTGAACAATTGTATATAGAATTCAGTTTAGCTATTGCTAGTGATCTATTTCATTTTTATTTTCTCTTTCAATAGCTGTAAGCCAAACATTCTTTAACCAAACAGCACATGCCCACCTGCTGTATATTCTACAAAGTCCATTCCAAAATAGGTAGTAGCTTGAAAAAACTTCCCTTACGGGCTACATTCCTGAAAGTATTCAAACCCCCATAGTCAGAATTTGAGGCAGATTTGAAATAGTGTGTAAACTATTACCTCATGTGGCTATAGTTCCTCTTCCCTCACGGCACACAGAGCAGTCATCACCACACTCCCTTTTATGGCTGTCCATTCTGTCTGGCGGAATTACATATCACATCTATTGCACCTTTGTTCGTGCATACCAGTGCCAGGAGCTCCGCACAGCTGACATGGGCATAAATCAAAGAGCGGTTAACTCTTCAGATTAGGCCTGGGCGGATACAAGTCATCAGTGCAGTCATGAACATTCACCTTAACACCGCAAGCACATGCAAAAGCAATCTCACAGGCCTGCCAGCACTGCGTACCCGTGTTTTATACCACAGCTTTATGGTCGGACATGAGCGCATCAATCAAGTGGGACAGGAACATGCCCTTCAAACTATATGGAGCACTGGAACAAGCTCCTATGAAGACATGGTTCACTGTCAGTATACATTTACATACAGAACTGACTGGTGGAGAGTACCAAGCCCACACTGGGAGATTTCTTACAACAGCAGGCAAACTGTTGCTAGAACCAAATGTAGTTTTAGCTCAAATATGAACCAGACTCATTCTCATCGTACTCAGTGTGCATGGAGTGCCGATTTGGTCCTACCCCATCCAAAGACTAATATTTGAAAGTTGCTCTATGTAAAAAAAAAAGACTTTTGAGTTGCCAAAGGAGTTGAGAGACTTGTCATACATATACATAAAAGGCTCTGAACTTCATCATGTGAAGCGTCTTTGAGTGTCATGAAAAGCGCTATACAAGTATTATTATGATTATGATTATGATTATGATTATGATGATTATTATTATTATTATTATTATTATTATCATGTGAGACTTTTTTGTACTGTGACTCTTTATTATTGTATTATCAGTTTAGGGTGTAATGACAATGAACTTGTAAGCCCCAGAAAGTTTACAAGGTGGATTTTTGATATCTAATTTTTATTTGATTATTTCAGAACAGACTCGAGCATGTTAAGTAAACACACCAAACACTGATGCAGGAGGCAAGGCAGATATAGGCTCTTACCCAAGTACACAACAATAATCTACAGAAGATTGATATTTTGGGATTGATTTGTCCATCACTGCTGCCCATTGCACAGACAATAAAGCCAGTGGAAATAAGTGTGCGTGTGTTTGGGTGTGTGCCTGTGTGCGTGTGTGTGATTTAGGCACTTTGCTGTTGTTACTGACTGCTTCCATAATAATACAATGTCTTTATGTTCACAATCAGGCACTGTTCAGCTCGTTTATAATCTGAATCCCTCCCAGACCTTCGCTGTATTATCAGAGTGCAGCACACCTGCAGCAGATGGCCACATTAACCTTCATATTAGCAAATGCCTGAATGACAAAGCCCCATTATGAGTTACACAATGCATGAACTTCAAAACAGCTTTTACTTTCACACGCTGTCAAATGTATCTGAATTGCCTGGTAAGTCAAATGATATAACGTGTTTTTATACAAAGGTATCTCCACTGGACATATCCACATAGCAAACCTGCTAGCCGCTACGTTCCAAAAATGAAGTGAGCATGGGGGCGCTTCCAGCTCCATTGACTCTGGCTCCAACTGACTTTATATTGAAAAACGGTCTCCCCTCTCTGTAACTGCTGCTGTGAACCTCATTATTTTGGTCTTAAAATGTTCATATTAACCCGCTCTACATGGTAATGGTGTTTTTCTTTTGTTATTTTACCAATAAATAAATTCCTATTCCCACACATGCAGATTATTCTGACTTTTGGGGCCACATAAACTCTGAGATGGGTCTATTGCAGCTACATGCTCTTGGTGAAATGTCTGCTGTGTATGTTTTCTGTTTTTTTTTGTTTGTGTGAATGTGTTTTGTTCTTACCTGCCTTCAGACTACGGATGTAAATTAGCTATTGTGCTAACTCTGGCATGTTTACATTGAAGCTCTCTGCTGACATGTTGATTAATATGCATTGTCCTAATTTAAATAAATTAATTAATGAAATTAAAATAAACAAATAAACAATCTATGGTTGCAGCTCAACCCAGAACTAACCATGGCCATTCAAGCAGACTCATGAAGTGTCTGAAACAAATTAGCTCCTTTGTCATTCATCATTTCACACAAAATCAAACTTCTATAGTTCTTCACTCATTGATTCAGCAGGCACACATAATGTTTTCCTTGTACGTAATACAGTGGTACCTCACCTTATGAAATTAATTTGTTCCAGAAGTGGTTTCGTAATGTGAATTTTTCATAAGTTGAGTAGCTATTTCAATGGAAAAGGCCTGATTCGTTCCAAGGCCCCGTTCTTTCCTTTTCAAGGTTGGTTTTTTTTATAGTGTAACATTTTTTTTATAGTATAACATGCGTGAAAAGTCCCTCAGTCGTCCAGGTAGAATCCATGATCAAAGGAGAAGTTCAGTTTGTCAACTGGACAAAGTTTGTTTGGTTGAAAACGTTTCGCCGCTCATCCGAGAGGCTTCGTCAGCTCTGAACTTCTCCTTTGATCATTTATAGTGTAACATTGTGTTCTGCGTCCTGATTGGCTAAGAGACTAGACCAGGACTAAATGTGGACTAAACCAGGTCTAGACCAGAACTAAACCAGGTCTAGACCAGGTCTAAACCTAGCCTGGGAATTCCCAGGCCGCTTCCGTTCGTTTCGAACTGGAAGGCGGCCTGGAAACTCGTCCAAGCGAGAGTCCCAGATTTAGGGCCCCAATCAGAGAGCGGGGGAGGTGTGGCAAGACGGTGACGCGTACCACATGACAAACGGAAGCTTGTAGTTTGAACTGACAACTGACATGATTGGCTATGGACTTACATATACGCTCAATGATAGACATTCATAACGCCCAATAAACGGCCGTTGGCAATCGCTAACCACACCTCCGCTACGGGATTTTTCGAAGCGAGTTTCCAGACCCATATCTCACTTGTGATATGGTCAGGTGTTAACCAGACTAGGTCTAAACCAGGTCTAAACCTGGACTGGACCTGGACTAAACCAGGACTGGACCAGGTCTAGACCTAGACAAAACCAGGATTAAACTACCACGTGCCGATCTTTGCTGGTTTCGTGCGGCTGGTTGTGGGCTCCAGAGGACGCGGTCCGGGCGCCGCGGTTCTATCTCGTGCTCGCAGCCCCGGTGCCGGTCGTGCAGACCAGGACTAGGGGTGCTCCTCACGCGGTGCGTTCATGTCTCCGCGCTGCTTCCGGAGTCGTGTCTCCCCCCACGCTTCACTATTTAATACATTTTGTTGAAAATCTATGAAAGTTTGAGTGTTTAAACGAGAGAGAAATGTGAGAAAAGGTTAATTCCAGTCTGAGAAAAGCGTATAATGTGTGTGGTGAGGCATTTACAGCCTTAAAACATGTAGAATAATTGTAAAATATAAAATTGTCCTACTTTGCGGATTTCTCTTATTGCGGGTTATTTCTGGAACCTAACCCCGTGTGTTAGTGTATTTACGTTTCGGGGCGCGCATCTGAGCGCGCATTATTTGAATTGAGATTTCGCGTTTCGTATCTTGAATTTTCTTTCGTATTTAGAGACCAAAATTTAACGTGAAGGCGTTTCGTAACTTGGATTTTCCGTTTGCAGGGTCTTTTGTAAGGTGAGGTACCACTGTATTTTTTTCTTTTTTTACTTGTAAACAGCCATATGTGTTTTGGTAATACAGACAAACCATGCATGTCCCTGATTGGCTATTCCATCTGTCAATCACACCTACTAAGACTTTAAAGTATTGCAGAAGTGTGTATTCTGGTTCCCAAACAAGTATCTAAACATAACAAAACCTGTACCTCCCAATAGACTCAGCACATTGTTTTTGCAACCGGTAAAAAAAGTCAACCGTAACAAGCCAAAAACAAACAGGGAAATAAATCAACATGGGCAAATCTATTTCCGCTGCTGGTTATTTGCTTGCATCACATTGTCTTGTCCTTTGCTCAGGCTCCAGTGTCATCTTGTGGGATTTCCATTGCTCTGTAAGTGACAGAGTACCTTGTTTTAGGTCGCATTTCAAGGACTACAAAAAATAACACCCAGGGTAGACTCACGAAAGTACACATGTTTGCATAACTCAAAATAATTGCACAGGCCCCCATCTAAAAATCTAGTTATTCCCAGCTCTTCTTCTTCCCTTGTTTCTCCCCTTTACCTGAAAAACACAAACAAGAAAACCAATAAAGTGCAAGAGTCAGGAGCAGTGGCAACACATCATGAAGTGTTATTAACCGGAGGTGACTGAGCTTCCATTTATTCACGCTGCAAGAAATACGTAAATTAAAGGGGAGGGTCCTAGACAGTGATCAAACACTAGTCAACTCCTGAGGGAATTTCAAACTAAACTTACTTCATGGTGAGTGTGATGCGAAAATAAATAGATATTGTTCAGAAAAACACGGAATGAAGAGAGATGGATTTTGCAGCTAGCTTTTCAAAGTTGCTACAAGTCACATAACGACAGCTTAGTCAGAAAAGGTTTGTCTGGTGAAGGTGTGTGTACCTGAAAGCATGTTTTTTCCTGGTACTACAATATGAAGAGGTCACCCTTCTACTGTATATTATGTTCATTGAAAAAACACAACAGTGATCTAAAACAGCTTCAAAAACGAAACAGGTCCACTGACCTTCACGTTAGAAAAATGTGGTGCCCAATGAGAGTTGACGTCACTGTCAACAGCATTGCAACAAAGACTCTGTTGCAACGCTCTTCGATGGATAGCCACAGATCGTGCTAGCGAGCAGTGGAGGTTTTTTTTTTTCACCAAAATGACTACGCGACTCATGCCAAATCATATGTGTATCACTGATTAAAGATCCCATGACATGGTACTTCTTGATGCTTTTATATGGCGCCTTAATGGTTCCCTAATACTGTAGATGAATCTTTCTTCAAAATCAACACTCAGTGCATGAGAAAGACACATGTACAGAGTCAGAGTCATAATCTCTCTGTCTGAACAACTCATTCTGGGCCTTGTTGCTTGAATGCAAATGAGAAGGACACAGATTGGTTAGAGGAGTGGGTGGGGGGGGGAGCAAATGCATCGCTGGTTCCTTGTTTTAGCGGTGCGCTGTGCCTGGCCCCACTTCCGCGTGTGTAAGCACGAAGGAGGAAAGGAGAGCCTTTTCAATGAAAAAAAAAACACATTTTCACAGAAAATAAAATTAAACCACTGCTGTTTCAGAGGTCCAGAGGGTTGGGTAAAGGACTTCCGAGTCTAGAAACACTCGCATGTGCCTCCAGGCAAATAAAAAAATGCATTTCGCATTGCGTAGCTCCTCCGCAGTCCAAATTCTCTGGGTGTGATTTCCAGAGACAGGGGGTGGAGATCCAGACGGTGGAGGAACTGAATTTGCATTTCTTTTTTCGATCTGACGTCAATAAGGTGCCTTGTCCAGAATCGCCCATTTGAGCTGTGTTTTTTTCAAACGCAGAAAAGGATCGCAAATGCTCAGTTTAGACATTTCGCAACTTTTAACCATTGGGGGGCCCTAAACAGGGTAGGGGAGCTCACATTAACGTTCAAAAACCTCAGAAAGTGAAAATTTCATGCCATGGGACCTTTAAGAAAATAAAATTGGAGAACATGGTTTAAGATTCAATATTGTTTATTTGTCATATGCAGAATCAACACAAGGTCAACAATGCAATGAAATGCTGAGGATCAGAAGAACCATTGACTCGCTAAGATAGTCAGAAGTACTAATAAAATCCAATAATAGTACATGGTAAAAAAAAGTGATGCAAAAGTACAGGGGAAGAAGTAAATAATATAATAAACAATATAATAAAATATGTAATAAAATGCAATAAAAAATACAAGGTACAATGTACAAGGTGCAGGTAGGATTAAATCAAAGATCAAATAAGGTGTAAGTATTTCACAGATTGCACATAATATGGTGTGGTATAGGTGTTGCATGTGGATTTCGTATTGCACATAGTATGGTATAAATATTGCACATAGTATGGTATAAATATTGCACATAGTATGGTATAAATATTGCACATAGGTTATTGCACAGATTATTGCACAGGTAACGGTAGTACAGAGCAGTAGATGTTTGCCAGTGGAGGTGAAAAAAGGGGTTGATATAGTATTTTGAAAGAAAGCGATTAAAGATTGTTACTTTGAGAGGATATGAGAAAAATAATATAAGATTTATAAGGACATACAACGTTTCGGCACTAGGCCTTTATCAGGCAAAAAAAAAAAGACTTTATGACTTCACTTTACTTCACTATAACATGGATAAAAGCTCTAAAAAGTTGATTTTGTAAAACAGGTCTTTTTACATATAAAAAGTTTACAGTTTTACCAAAGTGTACCAAACTTGTTAGCTTTTAGTTGTTTCAACAGCTGTCTCTTCTTAGTATAAATATATTTACAGTTCTAAAAAAGAAGTTGCAGCAGCACAGTGAGTCATGATGCACACTTTGATGCTAAAGGCTAAGTAGCATATTTTACTTTTGGTTAGTTGTTGTTGTTGCGGAGGCTGGAATCACTACGTGTGGTGCGGTGCCTGCGGGGGTCTTATCACTGTTGTGTCTACATCTGATCGGGGCTCTACATTTCACTGTTAAAGCATCAGTGCCATTTGTCAGGCTGTCAGCGCACTTTAAATCCGAAAGGACGTTACGCTACAGGAAATGGACATGTCATACAAGAGTGGAGACTGGGAAAAGTGAGTTGTGTATATGGCTGTAATGGTGCTAAATAAATGTCCAGGGGTTGAGTCAGTGCACAATGTACTAGAACAACACTAAAATTAATGGAAAAACAAAGTAATAATAATATGTTCTTTCAATCTCCATTTGTACATTAAACATATGTATTCTGCATCTTATCTTATCTATTATTGTGTTATAAAAACACAATCAAAAACTAAAACAAGTATTCTTACTGAGCAGAGTCACCTCTCCACATCTGATCTGTAACTTGGCCTGTTATGCCTGTAATGGAGACAATTAAATGATGCTAAATGTAATGCCATATTGTGAAGATAGTTGTTCATCTGTAAAAGTAAAAAAAAGTAAGAGTTCTGCATATCAAATACCAAAAACTGTATCAAATAATACACTTCTGTAACCCCTCAGATGTTTCTAATTCAGGTTCCTCGGGCACAGCATAAATAGCTGTTCTTTCAAATAACTGAGTAACTGACAAATCAAAACATAGATAAAAGTTACAAAAAGAGGTGATACTAGTAAGTGAATTGGATGAGCAAACAAAGATCTAGATTTAAAAACCCTTGCTGGTATGATGAGCATATTCGGAGCTGAGGAGTCTGCTTCCAGCTTCATTTATTCCACTCGTGTGTTTGTGGTAAACGAGGATAAACAATGTGGGTTTCATTCCAGCATACATCTCATACATCAACATAATTCCTATTCATTACAAAGTCAAATTTCACCAAGTGTGAGACCCAGCGCTCTAAGCAGCAGCCGCTTATGCATGAGGGGAAAGATCATCCTCTGCGTATGTCTTTAATTACCAGGAGATGGCCCTGTACTGTTTGAGTCTGCACATTGTTCTATAAGGGAGATTTGTGTTTTAGAAGCATCATGCAGGAATATCAGATAAGATAACACGCTTTCTGTACTTAATATTTTCCATGTCGTTTTTTTCCTCTTCTGTGGTTTTCAAGTCTGCAGAAAATGTGATGTTTTTCAGTGATTTTTCCCCCTTTTTTTCCTCGTAAGCAGCCGTATTTGTATTGGAGATAGATGGAGAATGCTTGTCCGATGGCTAATCCACTTGTCAGTCATCTGAGTTGACCAGACTTATCTTTGTGAACGATATAAAGCTCATGGGCAGACATTTTGTACCAAAATATTGTGTTCACATTAAACTCACTTTTCACTTTTAGTGTCCAAGAAGTTTCATATAAATATGACAAATTATTCTTAAATGTTTTGATTGAACTTTTTGGACAATTTACACAACCACATGGCAAACTTTTTATTGGCTGTCAGGTGCTCTCCAGAGCTGTGCTGTGCAGTGATTTGATGCTTAGCAGTCGCAGGTGGTGGTATAGTTTTTTGGGGGGCACCTAGGCCAAAATGATATATTATAAATATATGTATTATATATAGGCCATATAGTATTATAATGAATCCCAGAGACAGTCATTTGGTTACTATTTGCTGAACTACATTTTGAATGAATATAAATTATTTGTCTCATATTTCATCAGTCCCCTGTGCTGCGCTTGTACTGTTTGGTTATCACAATTAGAAGACAAAGCACAGCCAAAGTTTATGCAGCAGCACAACCTGATCCACCACTCCCAACCAGCCCCAGCGTCAGCAAAACTACAGTAAGAGGCTATGGTCACAACATGAACACACGGCATCAGCACCACTCCTATAATGCA
Source organism: Paratrypauchen microcephalus (assembly GCA_036785185.1). Lineage (NCBI taxonomy): Eukaryota > Metazoa > Chordata > Actinopteri > Gobiiformes > Gobiidae > Paratrypauchen > Paratrypauchen microcephalus. The sequence continues at coordinate 838,666 of JAVJIX010000109.1, forward strand.
CACGGTAGAACACTGGAGCAGCTCCGTCAACCCACCAGCTCATTTACACACTATTTTACTTTTACCACTATAACACTATTTACCTGTGAGGCTCCATCCTCAGATTTGCCCAAAACTAACAAAACAAGCATCTTACCTTCTACAGAGGACTGAAGCAGAGTGTATTCTCTATTCACTGTCCTGTTGGTTCTGTCTACAAAAGTGTATTATTGTCAAATATGAAGACATCAGTCAGGTCCGTGACGCAAGGTCCAGGAGCCGAGTGAAGGAGCTGGTGGTAAAACTAGTTTTAATCCCACTTCCCAATTAAATATGAAAGTTATGACCAGTCCATATTAGGACTAGGGCACTATAGACTTAAGCCCTGACAGAGGTTGATAGAGCAGCGAGCGAGTGCCCAGGCCTGGCCGGCAGCAGCAAGTGCCCCGGGTCCCAGTGGTGGGTCTGTCTCAGTATGTCCACTGCTCTGGGTCTGATTAGTGGTGTCTCTCCCTCGCGTGTGTGTCTTCTCTGTGGTTTAGGCGAAATTAAGTAGCTGCCATTAGCCAGTGTGTGAATCAAAATAAAAGGATAGGATATCACAGCAGCCAATGCTGTCATTTCAGCTTAATCCTTCTTTTCTTGCTTGGCAGATGGGTCCCGTTGAAGAGAAGACATAATGCTCCCTAAAACGGTTCCTCGGATGGACTTTGACCTGACGGTGAACTAGTCATAACTCTGCTGTATAGCACATAGCACTGTTGTTATTCATTCATGAGCCTATAGTAGTAATATGGCGCTAGTGAAGAGTTGGGGCTGGACGGGACAGAGCAGCTGAATCACAGTAGGTCAGGTGTGTGATTGATAAACATTTCTGAAATCCAATCATCACTTGATTTGAGTTTGCACCCACCCTGCTCCCCAAACATATACTTCAGCGCTGTAATGTAAAGTAATGGGCAGAAGCAACGTAATGATATCAATTTTTTTCAAAACTTCGGGCTCTCCCATAGACCTCCATTGAGTTTGCTCCTGCCCAGTGAACTCAATGGGCAAATGCATGAATCAAATAAAGTGATATGAGCACATTTAACATGATATAAATGTGTCTATGCAAATACACTTTAAATTTTAAACAAAATATTAAACATAGCCTAACAAAAAATAATGGCTTTACACATTTTTTTTTAAATCTAGGTCAATGTATTGACCGGCCGTCACTGATGCTTGGGTATAAACATGTCTTAAACTAGATGCCCTCCCACACACGACCTTCTTCATTTATGCAGGCTTGGGAGGGGCAGACAGAATACACAACAAATAATAATGACTTCCTAAAATGAACAATGAAAAAAGTCTTAAATAGAATGGTATACCCACTATACGATGACAAGCAAACCGCCAAACAAACTCTTAAATATATCAGAACTTCCTGTAACTTTCCAAGGACTAGCATGCAGGCAGAAAACGCCCCATTTCCCCTGCTCTCAAACTGTGAAATAGTACTCTAAAAGCACAAGCAGCGTGTCCAGACGCACTGTGTGTGGACTGCATCTGAGCATCGCTAACATCAGTAATGTGCTAATTAGCACACTGGCAGTGGAGTGTGGCCCGGGCTGGTGGACGCTCAGTACAGTGAAGGAGAATTTCACACTGTGGTGTCTGGTGTAGTGTCTGGAGACTCACTGCAGCAGGAGGAGTGGGACAGCCGGACCAGACTGGATGCACACTGACACACCCACTGTAGCACATGGCAAATCAGAGAGAAAGAGAAGGGGGTGTTTAACTGTGGATGGGGTCATTAGATCATACAATGTGTTCACACTGTAGAAGAGTGACATTGGATATAAACTGAAAAACTGCCACAGTTTACAGTCACAGTCATCTAACACAACATTTTTCTTGTAAGGAACAGTACAGTGTCAAGATTTTTCTTTGTTTTCCGTCGATCGATTGGGCAGGATCAGCAGCAATCACGTAAAATGTTGTAAATATATCATTTAAAGGTGCACTATGTAACTTTTTGGATGTGGTTCCATCACCTGCTTGTTTCTATGGATATGTCACTGCTCTGCCAAGAATGTTCCACAGTATAGAAAAACATGCATTCTGACTGTGAGCAGTATTGTCTCTCCACAGACCGGACCCATAATAACTTGTTCTCTTGGTTTGGTTTGGTCTCCATGAAGACAGAAAGGTTAATACCATACTGTGAAACATTCCAGACAAAGCAGTAACATCTCCATGAAGAAAAGCATCAAAAAGCAACAGACCCTCCACCAGAAAAGTTACACAATGCACCTTTAAATGTCCTATTACCGATGTTTGCTGCTCCAAATATTTGTATTTATTTGATTACTTTTTTTTCCTTTTTTTTTTACAGAATACAACCAAAATTACTGTGCCAAATATAAAATTCTCACTCTGTCAGCACCACTTTATGATATTATTCCAAGCGTATAAAAAACAGCAAAGCATAACCTTAACTATTATATGAAGATTAAATTGACCATATTTGGAGCTCAAAATGATATAGTTAAAGCAGGATATGGTAATGATTCTCTGTACAATGCATTTGCTGTGACTGACACCCATAACCTATTCATCAGCATGCATCAGTTTACGTGAAGCTGTCATATACTCAGCTATGGGCCCAGATTGCCTTACTTACTCTTGATTCGCCACAGCGTATGTGCATTAAATTGACTGTGGATAATGTGTAATTGCATGTATTGAATTGGCTGCACTCACATCACACGTGTAAATTATAATGTGGAAATTGTCATTTTGAGAGATGTTGGTTACAGAATGAACACTGTACGGCTGTTCAGAATTATATTTAATGGAATAACACTACACTGTAGGTATATTACACTTAACTGCTTCTGGCTGCCTATTACTACACTAAAATACATATAATACATAATAAGTATACAGTATTATATTTACATTCCAATCAGTGGCGGAAGAAGTACTCAGTTTTGTTACCCAAGTAAAAGTACAAATACCAGAGCAAAAACATACTCAAGTAAGTCAACGTATTACTTTAAAAAAAATCTACTTAAAAGTATCTGTTTAAAAAAATGTAAAGAGTAAAAAGTATTTCATGTAGATTTTTAGATCTAATAAAGTTTCATATGTTTTGAGTTTGGTGCTGATTTATGCTGAATTTTGATCCACATAAACTTTTAAATTCATATTTTATTTATTTTTTTTATTTTTTTAACTACAAATGTGTTACAAATAAACCCCTCAGATTTTTAAGTAGGTCTCAACCAATAATAATAATAAATATTTTCACTTTTCAGTCCAGTTAAAAAAAATGTAGTGGACAGATACCTACTCTCAAATGCAGTGAAGTAAATAAATAAATAAATAAATAAACTGCCAGTGTAAAGTACAGATTCAAAAATGTATACGTAAGTACTGTTCTTTTACTTTGTTACGTTACTAAGTCGGAATCATTCTTAAACTATGAACTATGCAGCTATTAAAAGATATGTGTTTGTTTAGTGCATGTTTAAATTAAGTTTCCATTTTTCATGTAGCACCAACAAACTCATGGCAACAGCATTTTTGGAGATTCTTTGACCCACTTGGTCCTTGTTCTACTCACTCACATTATGCTAGTGCAGTTTTTATTGCATCTGCCCCTTGATAATCTGTTTCTCTCATAATATGATGCCTTATTGGACCGTCTTTTTAAAAAGTTTATCAGTGAATTTCATATAGTCTGCTGTTCTCCTATATGCATTTAAGTATACAATATGCAATATGAGCTTTTGGGTATGATAGAACCACTGTGCAATTAATCCCACAAGGTCCAAAACATGAGTTAGATTCAAGATACACTGTGTAAATTTTCCTCTTGGGGGTCTACCATCTTCATGTTTCCATGACTTATCAAATGTTCCACAGTATGGCATTAAACCTGCCTGTAGTTAAAATGTCTCCATGAAGATTTTCTATTCACAGTGAGGGAAACAAATCAGATTTTCACATTTTCAGTAGTCATACACTTAAAGACCAGGCTAATAATCACAAGTGGCATACTGTGCACCAAAAGTTACATTGTGTGCAAAGCCTTACAATTACTGCCTGTATGTTTAATTTCATGCAAGGACCCTATACCAAGTGGTTCATTTTGTACAACCAGCTGAAACACTACACGCTGTTTCTGTCTCGAGCTAAACATGTTACACCCACGGCAGCACAGAGACGAAAACAAGAAAAGCAGAGATGGAAATAGGAAATAAAAAATAAATAAAAATAAAGGCTTTTGGTCCCATTTCGAAGCTTTTTCCATTTTGGCTTTTTGCCATGTTTTGAGTGGCACTTGTTTGCTGTTTTAGCCCTTGGGGTGCTTACTGAAATCACAGTTCTGTTTTGCCTTGGCCCTCCACAGTCATGCCAAAAATACTTCTTTAGTTTCCCACCGTACACAAGAGGAAAGCAGCTGCAACTAAACAGTCTTTCCAGCAGTGGGAGTAAAAGAAAAAAACGCATAGCAATAGAAATATAGTTTTAGACTGCTTAAAGTATAAATACTGACTAGTATCTTAAAGATCCCATGACATGGTACTTCTTGATGCTTTTATATGGCGCCTTAATGGTTCCCTAATACTGTAAATGAATCCTTCTTCAAAATCAAGACTCAGTGCATGAGAAAGCCTCATTAACATAGTCAGAGTCATAAATATCTCTCTCAAACACTTTATTATGGGCGTTGTTGCTTGAATGCAAATGAGGAGGACAGAGACAGGCCAGTGCAGCGGGTGGGGCGTGGCCAAATGCGCTGTTGGTTCCTTGTTTTAGCGGTGTGCTGTGCGCTGTCACCCACTTCCGTGTGTGTAAGCGCGGAGGAAGATATGAGACGAGTTGCATTAAAAAAACACATTTCCACAGAAAATAAAATTAAACCACTGCTGTTTCAGAGGTTTGGAGGGTTGGATAAAGGACATCCGAGCCTGGAAACACTCTCACGTGCCTCCAGGCAAATAAAAAAACGCAGCTCATTTGCGGTCCAAGTTCTCTGGGCGTGATTTCCAGAGACGGTGGGTAGACATCCAGACGGGCGGTGGAACTGCATTTGCATGTGACATCAAAAATTTCCCTTGTTCAGAATCGCCCGTTTGGGCTGTCTTTTTTTCAAACGCAGAAAAGGATCGCAAATGCTCAGTTTACACATTTCGCAACTTTTAGCCATGGACGAGGCCCTAAACAGGGTAGGGGAGCTCACATTAACCTTCAAAAACCTCAGAAAGTGAAAATTTCATGCCATGCAATTTCATATTACCATGTGGTAATATGCATAGTAATAGCATAGTAATAGTATAGTATGATTTTAAAGGTGCACAATGTAATGTTTATGGTGAAGGGTCCACAACTTGCTTTTCTCCATGGCGATGCTGCTTTGCCTACAAATGTTGCACAGTATGGCATTCAATTTATCTATCACACGGGAGAAATTTAACTTCTGCATTTGACCCATCCTTTTTTCAGGAGCAGTGAGCAGCCATCTTTTTTTTTTCGGCGCCCGGGGGGCAGTACCGTGAAGGGTCTTGCCCAAGGACCCACACTGGTTAGCTCATTGCCCGGGGGGGATTTGAACCCACAACCCCCAGGGGCAAAGTCAATGACTTACCAGTTGAGCTAACTGTAGAGAAAAGCAGATGACGTCAATAGGTAAAGTTACATGTCAAATCATTGGGATGCTGACCCATGTCACATTATGTTTCTTAAGGTATATTCAAACATGGTTAATTGAATAAAAGCAAGAGCAAGATAGCCATGTTTAAAGGTCCTATATTATGCAAAACTGACTCCTGTAAGCCATGCTAGAATGCCACATTAAGAACATCTCTGCAGTTGTGTTTTGTTTCATGGACACGTTTTTGAGTAATCCGTAATGATCAATGATAAAGCTCAAAATGCTACTGTTCGACCTTGTGATGTCAAGAAGTGACATCACAGCTAATAATAATAGGCTAATAAAAACACAACTCTGAGTAAGTTTTTGATGAGGAAACAGCATTATAACATAGATCAGAAAATTGCACAATATGGGCCCTTTAATGACATACCGTGACATACATTGTCAGGAAACGCAATAATAAACTCTATGGAGACAAATCCTGTAGCTGCAGTTTAATGTTGGGTAAATAAACAATTGTTAACAACACTAAATAAAGCCCCTGTTCAAATGTAGGCCTAGATGGCAACTACTTCACTCTCTTTTGGTGACTCCTTTTTGACATTTGAACATAGAAACATGATCCTTGGTGCCAGGTCACAATATTCGTTGCTGAGGATAGGATCAAATTAGCCCTCTCTCTGTCTCTCCACCGGAGCATAGGCTATTTACACATTTCCAGGCAATTACGCTGTTGTCTGACACGGCCTGTGCTGATGGCCTTCAGATTTATCATGTCAAACAGAGGGGTCATTCAGGGCTCAGGCTCTGTATACCACTATTATCATACGCTCACCTGGAAAGTGCTTTGAAAATTATTTTAGAAAATAAAATAAAATGTATAATATGTATATGTATAAAATGCAAGAAACCTTGGTCACCCTCCTTGTTGGAGTTTGAATGAAGAGCGTAGGTGCAGATTGGTTGTCACACTTATCACACTTATCAATCAGCCTCAGGACATATTAGTGTTGGAACGTAACAAAGTAAAAGTAGTAAAGTACTTAAGTAAAGTACAGATACATAAAATGTATACTTTTTTAAGTGGATACTTTTTTACTTTTACTTCACTACATTTAAGAGCAGGTCTCTGTACTTTATACTTCACTACATTTTTGAACAGGACTGAAATGTAAATGTATTTTTAATTATTTTGGGAGACTTGCTGAAAAGTTTTATTTTTACACATTGGTAATTCAAATATTCATGGTTTATGAGAAGAAATATGAGCCTTTGAGAAGTGGTTGGTTGGAAGCAAACATACAACTTATAGTACAGAACAAGATATTGGAACTAACTAATCAGCGGCAGCATGTGCTTGACACACAAATGAGAACATGTTGGACCAGAGCAATGCTACTGCTACATACAAAATGAATGTGCTCCAATCCAGTTTTTTCAGTTCTAATACGTCAGCTTGAAGTATTTGTACTGAATGTTCCACCTTTTCCTGATATCTTTCCCAGATTGATAATGTGTAATGTGCATAACTCAAGAGTGCTACACATAGCATCCGGATTCTGCAGGATGAGGTTTGATTCACAAGGCTCAAAAACTATTGTCTTTGAACTTAGACTACTGTCTAGTGCTGAATCGCATACACCCTATGAATGTGCTATTTCCTGGACATTTCAGGCCATTTCTGGTATTAAAAGCTTTTTGGTAAACAAGGTTGTGATGACATCTATAGTGTTCAGTTCCCCGCTTGTTACTGCTTGGTGGGATTGGGTTCTGTTTGGTTTCCTCCCCAAACCACCTTACTGTCCCACACCGAACATAATCTGTCTGCATGGATATGTTTCCCTTGACAACTTAACAGTGATTAGCAGGTTTAAGCATCCAGCTAAACCTTTGAGCCTGTATATTTGTGTTGCTACTGCACACTGGAAATCTGACAGTTTTTGTTTGGTTTCCATCCCATTCTGATTGCCATGCACACACACACAAACCTGCATCAACCTGAGCAGACTGGTGCACCCCATGTCTGCTCCCCTGGGTGCTGTGGTCCTTTTATTAGAAATGTATTCTATCAGTGCTTTTAATGTAAAAACGCAATAAAGTCATTTCACGCCATGTTGAGCAACTTTGCCATATTATTGTTAGGTCTCTGTGGCTTTCCGCAGCGGGCGAGGAGTCCGACTACTACGCAGTGGCACAAAATAGCCAGTGATCTCAGCAGCCCTGCACACCTTAGTGAGAGACAGATGGAGGGAAATGGAGGAACAGATGAATAGGTTAATAATTTATCTTACACTCAAATGTCAAAGAAGTCCAAGCAGTAAGCAGTTTTTGTAATGCATGTGTAGCAAACGATAACGTAATAATGGCCAATAATATAATAATGTCCTATAATAATGTATAATAATATAGAAACAAATATTATTATACATTCTATAAATAATATAATATAGAAACAACTTCTCCGGTGCGAGATCAATAAAGGTCAATCTTCTAATCCTTGACCACTGTAAGGCGCTTTGGGCTACAATTTTTGTATGAAAAGCGCTTTATAAATATTGTTTGATTGATTGATTGATAAAGCAAAGTAATTTTATTCAAATTTAATTTCTTAAAAATGTTAAAAACTAAATTATTTCATTTAAAATGTTCTGCTGTGGTCCAAAGTTATTCCTCAGTTTCCTTGAATGAATTCCAGAACACAGCATTCAGAGGTTAGAGTACAGTTTTGCCGTGATGTGAAGCAAACGACAACTAGCATGCTAATGTGCATGGGTCCTGATTATCAGACAATAACACCCCTTTATTAGATGCAGACAGCTCACGGTGGAGTTATTTTGACCTCAATAAAATATATCTGGTGTAAGATCAATTTTGCTACAACACATGGAAAGAAATCGGGTACAGGGTCTTTAATATTTTTTATCTGCAATATAGCAGCTCTAAAGGTACGTTTACACAGGGCACATCACGTGTGAATTGCGTTGCAATTCTCATGTTAACCCTGTGTAGAAGAGCGTTGACGTGCAACTGAAGTGTGAAAAATAAGCGTCCGTTTAGTGCGATGGAAGCACTGTCTTCCACAGACAACCAGTGCAAACAGTGAAGCAGCATCCAACATGCTCGAAGTCGACACACGGTATAAATTCTACGGGGCCTAACTGGACCCATATCAACCATAGTCTAACATAGTCTAATTTTAAACAGATGATTCTGTGCTAAGTCAGCTGCTACATGTTATACTATATCTATCTATCTATCTATCTATCTATCTATCTATCTATATATATATATATATATATATATATATATATAGAGAGAGAGAGAGAGAGAGAGAGAGAGAGAGAGAGAGAGAGAGAGAGAGAGAGAGAGAGAGAGAGAGAGAGAGAGAGATTAGATACATTTGCTCCATTTAATCTGGAGTAGCAGTAAAGCAAGAATACAGAGCATACAGTCTACACTGCACAGACTACAGCTGATCAGACTGAGAATTGAGCCCCCATTTACTTTGCTAATGGAGCAAAGTGCCAGCTTCACAGTGCAACTCTTTGTCAAATACCTTTCTAGAATGCAAAGGTCTGTGTCATTAAAAAGGTTTCCAATCATGTTTAAACACAGCATTCTGCTTCAGCCTGTTTGAGAGAAGAAACCATTTACATAACTAGAACAGATTTGAGATTGAGAGGTTAAATGGTGACATTTTCGATCTCTGAGCATAAATGATGAAAAAGTGATGTGATATTCACATGCAGCTTAGTTTTAATACTGTTTTAACAGAGAGAAATAATATCAGCCCAAATCATTTAAAATTAGCATGTGGCTTTCAAGCTAGATAAATGATTTGGCCTTCCCTAATGGAAGTTTTTATTATAGTGCTTATTGTCTTCAAGCAAAAGTCTGCATAAGTAAAATCAATTACATTTTTATTTCATCATTGTCTAAATGCCATACACCTGATTAAAGTTTCATGTGAGAAGTGCTGGAAACAATGACATAAATCACAAGTGCTTTGGACTTCATCATGTGGCAAGAACAGCTGATAACTCTTTACTTACATATTGTTATTGTTCAATAAAATATGTTTAAATGCTCTTGGGCCCTACAAATAATCAAGATTTAAACAATAGTTGACCATTCAAGATTCAAAGCTTTTATTGTCATATGCACAGTAAAGAAACACGTTTCCCTGTACAATGACATTCTTACTTTGCTGCCCACCCTGGATGCCAAGAGCATGCAAAAAATAAAAAATAAAATAGATAAATAAAATGAAAAGAAGCATGTAAAACAAATATAATCAAATAGAAACAATCTTGACAGAATATACTTACACCTGCATGTGACAGTCAAATAAAGCAGTGTCTGAACATTCAAATTAAAATGAATGAAATCTTAACTTGAAATATTAATGATTTGCTCAAGCAAAACTGTATGTGGTCTGTCACCATGGTAACAATCTCTTCATTTTCATGGCCTATTTGTTGCATTAGAGACTGCCTAGTATACAATGCTAGACTATAAATGGAGTTAATGTGATTAACTGAAATTCAGGAGCAGGACCACGCCTCAACCACCTTCTCCTCCTCACCAGCGAATCACAGTTCACCATAACCACACCTCTAATTTCCTGGAGCTATTTATAGCCACTCATCCCTTCATTCCAGTTCGTCTCGGGTAACAGACAGCTCCCGACTGCGTCAGCTCGCTCGAGCTGGGCTAACAACCCGTCACATTCAAACACGGACCTGCCTCACGTTTCCTCGTTCCTTCCAGTTCGCAATTCCTTACGCCGCGACGGATTTCTATTCAGGAATCCGCAGCCGGAGGATCTTCCATCGCATATCCGCGGCGCCCAACGAACGCTCCAGGCGCGCGCTCACGCAGCGGACCTTCACCTCTAAGGAGCACCCACCGTCAATATCTCTGCTGGCGGCATATACGGGATATCCACATTGTCCCTCTCGTCGCCTCCTCCTCCTCATGTACGCGAGCGAGCACGCAGCCTGGCGCAGTCCGGCTCTCGGCGCGCAGACCGGCTTTGGCAACCACGGGTTTCGGCACAGCACGACCCGGCCTCCAGCGACCACAGCGTCCGGTACCACCCAGCACCCGCCGTGCTCCTTCAGGCTGACACATCAAGATAGGACCTTCAACAGTTTAGATAAAGAATGTAACCCCGGCGCCCTGGAACGAGACGAACGAGCTTCCGGGTTCCCATCAAGTTTCCCGCGCGCAGCTGCAGACGTCGTCGCTCCTTCCTCTCCTCCACTACAGTCTCATAGCTCCCCCTGCTGGGGGCTAAGTAGTATCACCACCAGTGGCCAGTAAACGTATTCTGTCTACTGTGCAGTCTCATTTGAATTGTCTTGCATCATCTCAGCCTGCTTTCAGCAGGCCATCTCCCCCTGTGCTTGCACCCTTCGTGTCTCATTCTTGTCCCCGTCTCGCAGGCTGCACAATTCCCCACGCACATGCATCTTCTCCCCATCTCGCATTTCTCTCTTTTCAGTCATCATGAGCTAGATGGCTTCTCGCACTCTACCCACATTAGGTAGAGCCTCTAATCCATTTCCCGTCTTCTGCTCTACCCCCCCCCCCCCCCTTCCCCAACACCCAAATATTTTTTTTCTCTCATTTCAGCCTACACAAGTCACCATGCCCACTCACTATTTTCGTTCGCATTCCGAAACGTCATACCAATGTTTTTGTTCGCTTAACTCCTCTCTGCACTGGCACACTGTCATCTCGTATTCAACCTCTCCTACCGACTCGCATCCGACCATTCTAACTCATGCAACTCATGCTAGCTCACACCATTCCATCACATGCTAGCTAGCTAAGCAGTCTCTATGTCCTCTCTCTGCTATTCCGATATTCAGCACCCAACGACTCATTCAATTTCAGCTCGTGCTGCTCACGCAATTTTGACGTACGCTAGCTGTCTTTACACCCGCTCGCCATCAATTCATATTCCAGCCCTTGCTGTTTCACGCTATTATAGCTCGGGCAGCTCACGTCATCCATTACAAGCTAGCTTAAGCCATCATAACCACGTGTCACACTATTCAAAAAAACAAAACAGTTCCCCAGGTTCCAAGCCGACTGGCCGATTCTCACGATGTTTCACCGGCTCTCATGACAGCATGATGACCGCCAGCTCACCCAGCTCTCACGACCGCATGACAGCTCGCCTGGGTCTCACGACGGCTCGCCTGGCTACCCCGACGGCACGGCAGCTCGCCTGGCTCCCACGACAGCTCGACAGCTCGCCTGGCTCCCACGATGGCTTGACAACTCGCCTGGCTCTCACGACGGCACAACAGCTCGCTTGGCTCTCTCGACGGCTCTCATAATGGCTCGGCTGGCTCTGATGGCTCTCACGACGGCTCACCTGGCTCTCACGACTGCTCGCTTGGCTCTCGCGACGGCTCTCACGACGGCTTGCCTGGCTCTCACGTCGAGTCTTCCGACCCACAACGGGTCTTCTTCTCCTCCACCTCTGTCCTGACCCACAACAGGTCTTCAGGTCTTCAGGTGTGTGTTCTGTGTGGAGTTTGCATGCACGGTCTGGGTCCGATCTCCGGGTCGCCCGGGCCTTTCTGTGTGGAGTTTGCATGTTCTCTCCGTGTCTGGGTGGGTTTCCACCCAGGCACTCCGGTTTCCCCCACCAACCCAAAACGTGCACCATAGGTAAAATCCTCCAGCTTAGGTCCTGACCAAGCCGAAGCAAGAAGATCATGGAGATGGTCCCTGGGCGCAGTAATGTGCTGCCCACTGCTCCTAATAACACAGACCCCCCAGGATTTAGCGGGCATTTTTTGTGATTGTTGCGGGCTAAAATGCCTGAATTTGCGGGAGCTTTTCCAAAAAGTTGCGATGAAAGTTGCGTTGCTTTTAAGGTTTTTGTTGCGATTTTGTTGCGGGAGGAAGTGAAAGTTGCGATAAATAGTTGCGATTTTCGCTTTTTGTAATTAAAATTGAATAATATTTTGAATACTGAGTTATTACTGACAAAGAATAATACAAAGACAAAGAGATCACAGATATGGTCCTAAAACAACCTTACCAACATCAAAAATAAATTACTACTAGGAGGGGAGCTGTTTTGCCCGGTCTTTTGCTGTTATTTTTGTGGGCAGGTGGCTGGCCGCAGACATGTTTCTTTGCCATTAGAAGCCATGTCTCAATTCCCAGGGCGCGCGGCTCGGAGCGTGGCCCGAAGGGCATGTGCCTCACACATTTCGCCAGAACACCGGCGCGACGACTGCTGTCCCACTTCTTTTTTGTCCCATGCGCAGTTAACATGCGGTCCGAAGGCCGCAGTCGTTAAGCGGTCCGCGGACTGCAGTCGGGGCTGAGCAAGTGTGCACCGCCTTGACTGCAGTCTGAGCCCCCTTCGGGCTGCGCTCCGAGCTGTGCGCTCTGGGAACTGGGACAAGGCCGCAGTTTTGTTTCGTCACACGGAAGTAAAGCAGAATGTTGCGGCTTCCAAACTCAAACCTTTTAGCCGCCGAGAATATGAGGTTGGGTCCTATGGCTCGCAGATTTGTGATGCGCAAAGAGGAGGCTATGGTGACAGATACGCTGAGATCCAGATATGTGTTTTGTGCATTTATTACAAAAAGAGCGCACACAGCTATGACAGCGCAGCAGGGTGAAATGGAACTCATCTAAACCAGCAGGATGAACAGATCAACGTGAAAGATGAATGAATGGTTTGCGGTCAACAAAAAATACGGCTACACCCCAACTCTGACTCTCTCCTCTGTGTGACAAGTGAGCGCGCACTTTTACACGCACACATTTCCGTACGTGCACACACCCACACTCACGTGAACCACCGCCTCTGCCGCACACACACACACAAACGCACCGTGCACCTCATCTCAGTTATGTCTCCTACACAGAAGGAAGTTGCTCGGCGTTCAATACGTCGCCGATGATTGGTCAAAATTAGTTGCGGTGATTGGTCAAAATTGCAACACCTCCCTGAATTTGCGGGGATTGGCTGAAGTTGCGTTGAAGTTCCAAATCGCAACATCGCGAATTCCTGGAGGGTCTGATAACAGGATGGGTTAAATGCAGAACTGGAATTTCCCCACTGTGGGACTAATAAAGGCATAGCTTTCTTTCCTCCCATCAGATCTTCCTCCCGTCAGGTCTCCCTCCCTCCCGACCCACAACGGGTCTTTCTCTGCCTCTCTCTCATGACCCACGACGGGTCTCACTCCCTTCCGACCCACAACGGGTCTTTCTCTGCCTCTCTCCTGACCCACGACGGGTCTCCCTCCCTCCCAACCCACGACGGGTCTTTCTCTGCCTCTCTTCCGACCCACGACGGGTCTTCTTCTCTCCACCTCTCTCCTGACCCACAACAGATCTTCCTCCCGTCAGGACGACAGCACGACAACACGCCTGGGTCTCACGACAGCTCACCCGGCTCTCACGACCGCATGACAGCTCACCCGGCTCTCACGACCGCATGACAGCTTACCTCAGACCCCCCAGGATTTCGCGGGCATTTTTTTTTATTGTTGCGGTTCAAAATGCCTGAATTTGCGGGAGATTTTCCAAAAAGTTGCGATGAAAGTTGCGGTGCTTTTACGGTTTTTGTTGCGATTTTGTTGCGGGAGGAAGAGAAAGTTGCGATAAATAGTTGCGATTTTCGCTTTTTGTAATTAAAATTGAGTAATATTTTGAATACTGAGTTATTACTGACAAAGAATAATACAAAAACACAGAGATCACAGATATGGTCCTAAAACAACCTTACCAATATCGAAAATAAATTACTACTAGAAGGGGGACTGTTTCGCCCGGTCTTTTGCTGTTATTTTTGTGGGCAAATGGCGCAGCAGACATGTTTCTTTGCTATTAGAAGCCGTGTCCCAGTTCCCAGAGCGGCTCGGAGCGTGGCCCGAAGGGCATGTGCCTCACACATTTCGCCAGAACACCGGCGCGACGACTGCTGTCCCACTTCTTTTTTGTCCCATGCGCAGTTAACACGCGGTCCGAAGACCGCAGTTGTTAAGCGGTCCGCGGACTGCAGTCGGGGCTGAGCAAGTGTGCACCGCCTTGACTGCAGTCTGAGCCCCCTTCGGGCCGAGCACCGAGCTGTGCGCTCTGGGAACTGGGACACGACCGCAGTTTTGTTTCGTCACATGGAAGTAAGGCAGAATGTTGCGGCTTCCAAACGCAAACCTTTTAGCCGCCGAGAATATGAGGTTGGGTCCTATGGCTCGCAGATTTGTGACGCGCAAAGAGGAGGCTATGATGACAGATACGCTGAGATCCAGATATGCGTTTTGTGCATTTATTACAAAAAGAGCGCACACAGCTATGACAGCGCAGCAGGATGAAATGGAACTCATGAAAACCAGCAGGATGAACAGATTAACGTGAAAGATGAATGAATGGTTTGCGTTCAACAAAAAATACGGCTACACCCCAACCCTGACTCTCTCCTCTGTGTGACAGGTGAGCGCGCGCTTTTACACGCACACACTTCCGTACGTGCACACACCCACACTCACGTGACCCACCGCCTCTGCCGCACACACACACAAACGCACCGTGCACCTCATCTCAGTTATGTCTCCTACACAGAAGAAAGTTGGTCGGTGTTCAATACGTCGCTGATGATTGGTCAAAATTAGTAAAAATTGCGGAAAAGTTGCGGTGATTGGTCAAAATTGCAACACCGCCCTGAATTTGCGGGGATTGGCTGAAGTTGCGTTGAAGTTGCAAATCGCAACATCGCGAATTCCTGGAGGGTCTGATAACAGGATGGGTTAAATGCAGAACTGGAATTTCCCCACTGTGGGACTAATAAAGGCATAGCTTTCTTTCCTCCCATCAGATCTTCCTCCCGTCAGGTCTCCCTCCCTCCCGACCCACAACGGGTCTTTTTCTGCCTCTCTCTCATGACCCACGACGGGTCTCACTCCCTTCCGACCCACAACGGGTCTTTCTCTGCCTCTCTTCCGACCCACGACGGGTCTTCTTCTCTCCACCTCTCTCCTGACCCACAACAGATCTTCCTCCCGTCAGGACGACGGCACAACAACACGCCTGGGTCTCACGACGGCTCACCCGGCTCTCACGACGGCTCACCCGGCTCTCACGACCGCATGACAGCTCACCTGGGTCTCACGACGGCTCGCCTGGGTCTCACGACGGCTCACCTGGGTCTCACGATGGCTCGCCTGGCTCTCACGACGGCTCGCCTGGCTCTCACGACGGCTCGCCTGGCTCTCTCGACGGCTCGCCCAGCTCTCACGTTGGGTCTCCTGACCCACAACGGGTCTCTCCCTCGACCCACGACAGGTCTTTCTCCGCCTCTCTCTCTCATGACCCACGACGGGTCTCCCTCCCTCCCAACCCATGACGGGTCTCCCTCTCTCCTGACCCACAACGGGTCTCACTCCTTTCCAACCCACAACGGGTCTTTCTCTACCTCGCTCTCTCCTGACCCATGACGGGCCTCCCTCCCGAACCCATGACAGGTCTTTCTCTGCCTCTCTCCCGACCCACGACGGGAGATCTCCCTCCCGACAGGTCTCCCTCCCGACAGGTCTCCCTCTCAATAGGTCCCCCTCCCCCTTCCCCCCTGCCACGGCCCTCATCCCTCCGGCCCTCATCCCTCCGACCCTCATCCCCCCGGCCCGCATTCCTCCGACCCTCATCCCCCTGACCCTCATCCCTCTGACCCCCCCATCCCTCCGACCCTCATCCCTCATCCATCCAACCCTCTACATTCGAGCCTTGCTTCCTTCATCTACAGGTTCCTACGCTTGCCATCCGCACCCATGCTGAAGGACGCACATCAGCATTATCATGGTCACGTCCGTCAACCATCTGCGCTAGCGCGTGTGACCCCACTCCAGCAAAGGTCCAGCTCCTCTGTCAGGGGAGAAGACCCTCCACGTCACGGTTTCTCTACATCACTCCTGACTCATTCGCCATACGGGCACCTTCACGATGCAGCTCCAGTTTCTCCAGTGTTCAATCTGAATCTTCGGCAGTAGTCGGATTCTGCATTGCTTCCAGAGCCCTCGAATCGCACAATTAGCCTTCAGCTTCATCACAACTTCGTCCTACTTTTCCACCATTCTTTGGGGGTTTGATTAATCCAGGCATTCCCATTCATTCTAACAATAATAGATCAGTCAACACCACCTTCATCAGCTTCCCTTCTGCTCATCTGACGTCACCATCATCTGCAATTTCATCACCCTCTCACGCCACTCCAGGAATGTCTGCGTCTCCACCGTCCAGGCTTGCCATCCATCTTCTGCTTTTCAATTTCTGGGTCATGGGGGCAGCAAATCTGCTGCCCAGAACACTATGCACCGGCCCCCATGAATCCTCCCGCGGGGGTAGGTCCAGACTTACCTCTCAGGGATAAATCTCATATACAAGCTGACTTCTGGCGAAGACTGCTAGTCTCATCTTCATGTTCCCATGCTGATTAAAGGACTGCAAAAACTGAACCTCGCCTTCCTCCGAAACACCTACCACTTACTTCGGACCTTCTCTACCGTTGCACTCTCACTCTGCGCTCCGGCGACCTCTCGCCTTTCACGGACCTCTTCTGGCATAACACCCCATCCATTCTCCATTCATTTATTTCGCATTGGCGCCACTACGTCCACGGCCAGGGCAGATGTACCCGACCGGAAAAATTTGAACCCTTGGTTGTCGGGTCTCCAGCACCTACCTCGTGTACGTTCGTCACAACCTCAACGATCTCCACCAGACCCATTCCACTTTATGCTCTTTCCAATACTTTTGGGGGTCCCGTTCCGCTGGGCCAATCGAAGATTGAGACGGAGCCCCCACCCATTGTCTCAACCAAGTCATTACTGCCTATTCACTCATCCACTATCATTCAATAATAAATATCTTCACTGCATTATGTTGATGGCGTGGTCCTAGCTAGTGAACTATAAATTGGTGTCTATTCAGTTGGGGCTTTAGAGACAAGTGCTAATAGACTTGCTTGATAATAATTTTAAACAGAATTGACAACTAAAGTGACAAAACAAATTGTCCACTATGTGACACTTCACTGAAATCATGCACAACAAGCCAGTGCAAATAAACAAACATGGCTGCATGGTTCTGTTTGTCCAGACTGGCAGTGAGGGATTGAAAAGATTCTTGTCAGATGTCATGTCCAGCCTAGCCATTGAGCTTCACAACTCCAATACCAACAGAGACAAATGCCAGAGACACTGACTAGTACAGACTGAGTTGAATCCATATGAGTCTGGTTTATGTTTCTGTCTAAATTGCTGTATATATGGAAGAAACAGTGGGGTTTTTAATCATTGTAATTTTTCTGTTGCACGGAAGCACTTTGTGCTACTTTATTTATTTATTTGACAGGGACAGTGTACATTAACGATCATTCCTGTAAATGTACCAGATTTAGCCAAGAGGCTAGTTTTCATCTGCAGTCAAATACCTTTCATACATTTCAAATGTATGAAAAGTGCAATACAAAAATTTTGATTGATTGACTGTCTCCGTTAACAGATATGCAAAATTTCATATTTGTTCTGATTTTCTTTCTTATAATCTCATATTTACTACCTCCAATTTTTAAACATATTCTGTAATGATTTTGACAGGAGATTAGTGTTTACTTTGAACAAAAAGGTCCACTAATTTGTAAAATTTCAAGGTTTGCAATTTTTGGGTTAATTGTTGCTAAAGCGATTGCTCTTCTTGCATTTTTTGCAAAGTGAATTGTTAGCTTACTCTGAAAAGTATGTTTCATATTTTTTATTCATCTGATTAGCATATAGTGGCTGCCACATCTCCTCGTACATATCACTGATGGATTACTGATTGCATCATTAAATTAATATATTACTATTCTTGTATGATAGAATGTTTGAAGGCTGTTGGGGTGGAAAGATCTGTTGTGGCAAACTGAAATACATCTACTCATGTCTAAGATGACAATAGTCTCAAACAGACAATACCACATAAGCCATGTTACTACCAGCATTACAATCCTTGCTGTTCAGTTGAAGCTATTTTAAACCATAATAAGAATCATAATTAAAACACAAATAGATGCAACACACACACACGGCCCAAATGTTGCTATCTCTTTTTACACATCCTTAATTCATGAGGCTCAAACTAGGCTTGTCACAATAACAAATGTTGAAGCAGGATATATTGGTGTAGAGAAATATTGATAAAGGATAATATTGAAAAGTAATAATTATATATATATATATATACATATATATATATATATATATATATATATATATATATATATATTTATATATAATTTTATTATAATTATATATATAATTTTATTATAATTATATATATATATATATATATATTTTTTTTTTTTTAAGCATCATTTACAAGACTTGAGCTGCAGCACATACAGTACATAGCCAAATGAAGCAATAATTAGCCAGAGAAGTGACATATTCAACCATTTACAGCTCAAATCTACATTTTGCAAAGCACCCATGATAAATTTTGAGCCCCAACAATATTGTTCTATTTATTATATGCTGAACGATAAGTCGACATTCTAGTAGTAATTACTGTGACAAGCCTAGCTCAAATATTATCAATATAATTCTCAAACCGTAGATTCGCACTGTCCTTTTCCAACTGTTTTGTAGTATTCCTTACACAGAGTTGATACTGGTTTATGTCCAAATCCAACTCCAGTCTGGTCTGTGGAGGTCTGAAGATTTAAGCGAAATTATATCCAGTTTATAAGAGGAACATGGCTATTTAACAAGGCAGAGGAGCTGTTTAACAGTAGATGTAGGCTGGTCTTCAGAAGAGATAAGAACATATTGGGAAAGCATATGGCAAGAGTCTTGGACCAGAATGAGAAAAGGACCAGAGTGAGAAATTAGGATGATACCACTTTTTAATTAGAAACAAAAATAAATAAGGACAGCCCATTTGATAGCTGACATAAGCTAGCACTGTGAGCAGGTGGAGGTGGTTGCTTCTTACTCTTCTGTGGAGTTTAACAGCAGTTTACATCCTAGAAGTAGAGTGACCAACTGCTAATAAGTCCAAGGGGGGACAAGGGGTATGTTTCTGAGTGACAATGTGGGACACCGCCCGGTGTGGTTCACCCATTTCTAGCACATACATGGTATATTAATAAGGCCCTATTGCCATAAACATGTGTAATTGTTAATGTATGCACACGAATAGCCACCCAATGTGTATTTTTTTTTATTAATTTATTTATTTTTGTAAATAAAGATTCATAATATTTTGAGAAGAACTTCCACTTAGGATTTAGTTCAGCTATTTAATTCTATCTATTTTCAGGCTCACAGAATGACACCGCATGCTAGTGCCACTAGCGTGCGGTGTCATGATAACAGCAAAAAGTTGATAACCTATCAAAGCGTAGCCCTCTAGAATCTTTGCTAGTCACAGGGATGAAAGTGACCAGTAATGAAAAATGCTTAAAGTCACCAAAAAGCCCTCCCACGGAAAATTTTTGAAGTCTAGATGCTCTGAGATGCAATTTGGCGTCATTCCAGCCAATAAAAACTAAGATGTCAACCACCCATTTTGGGGTGAAAAATTCCCTTTCCCCCTCTTGATGATCTCACTTTGCACCATCTTCTCACAAACTTTTACAAATACAGTATATATGTTTGCAATAAAGTAAAAATGTAAATCAAACCACATTTTATTCACAGGTACTAGTGGTGACATGCAAATCATTTATTTATTTATACATACTGTATATTGACAATTCTTTACATGTACAATGCCTGTTGATGTACCCTGCACAACTTCATGTACATTTTGTAAATTTTTTGTCATTACCTTACTCTTACTCTTACTCTTATACATTTACCAAACGCATGTCTTGACAAACAGATGCATTTTTAATAGGTAAAATTCCACATGTCGCGGTAGGCCTGCTCTGTGCGGACACTGTCACATAAATTTAGATTAGTCTTTGCTTTGCGTTTCGTCCTTGCTCTTCTAATCAGAGGCATTGAGGAGGGAGCCTGTGTGGGCTATGAGCAAGAGCGTGAAAAGGAGAGGCGCACTGACGTGAGGCAGACGGACAGGTAGGATGTTTTATAAAGTTTAACCTGCTCTGTGATATACGCTGGGATGCCAGGATACGCACTGTTGTGGACAAGCTGCGTGCACTGGTGGCACCGCAGTGTCTGCAGCTCCAGACGGTCCGCACACTGGTAAAAGTTTATTGTGGCGTGCTGAACTGTCAAGAAATGTTCGTTTAGCTGCCTGTGGCGCTCGGGGAGATAGAGCGACCACATTTTTTTTTTTTTTTTTGAGAAGCATTGATTATGCGGGACATGGTCTCAATTTGCGGGATACATAAATTGGGCTTCAAACGCTGTACAATCATGCGATACACATCCTGTGGTCACCCTACCTAGAAGTACCATCTATTGCTGGGTGATTGCAGAACAGGTGAATATTGGCCAGTGAAGAAGAGGTGAAAATGAGAAACTTGTGTCAAAGTAGAGGAATTCTTTTTCTGTCTCAGAAAAAAAAATTAACAAGTTTTAAATTTTAACATTTTATTTGTAGCTTGTCAGAATTAGAATTACAGTGTTACCTCACCTTACGAAAGACCCTACATACGAAAAATCCAAGTTACGAAACGCCTTCACGTCAAATTTTGGTCTCTAGATACGAAAGAAAATTCAAGTTACGAAACGCGAAATCTCAAAAATTCAATTAATGCGCGCTCAGATGCACGCCCCAAAACGTAAATACACTTTATCAACACACACAGGGTTAGGTTCCAGAGGTGGCCCGCGGTGGGAGAGGTCCACGAGGTAGAACAACTTTGTATTTTGCAATTGTTCTACATGTTTTAGGGCTGTAAATGCCTCATCACACACATTCTACGCTTTTCTCAGACTGGAGTTCGGCTTTCATAGATTTTCAATGGAATGTGTTGATAGTGAAGTGTGGGGGTAGACACGACTCAATATAGCGTCGAACGTGCGAGGGGAGCGGAGACACAGGATTACTATCAACAACACATCATCAGTATCGTAAAACTCACCTGTCTCACGACGGTCTAAACCCAGCTCACGTTCTCTATTAGTGAGTGAACAATCCAACGCTTGGTGAATTCTGCTTCACAATGATAGGAAGAGCCGACATCGAAGGATCAAAAAGCGACGTCGACACAGCGCGGGATGGAGCCGCGGCACCCGGGCTGTGCCTCCCCCTTGGGGCCGCCGAGCACAGGGTGATTTAGTCCTGGTCTGGTCTCGGTTTGGTCTGGGTCTGGACCTGATCCGGTCCTGGTTTAGACCTGGTCTAGACCTGGTCTAGACCTGGTTTAGTTCTGGTCTAGACCTGGAAGTCACATAGAAGCAGAGCCTGCCCCGAGCGAGACCCCGCGGTCTTGCCCGCCGATAGAGCACCTTTCTCGGCCTGTTAGCTCACAGTGTCAGCCCCCCAGATCTGGAAGTCACATAGAACCAGAGCCCACCCCGCTCTTATTCCCGCTGAAAGAGCGTCTTTCTCGGCCTCTTAGCTCTAGCACGGAACGTGCAAGGAGCGCGGAGACACGAGCAACGCGCTCCTCCAATGGCACTGCCATGTCCCGGGATAATCCTGGTTTAGTCCACGTCCAGTCCAGGTTTAGACCTGGTTTAGTTCTGGTCTAGACCTGGTTTATTGCAATCAGGACGCAGAACACAAATGTTACACTATAAAAAAAAGTTACACTATAAAAAAAAACAACCTTGGAACGGATCAGGCCTTTTCCATTTAAATAGCTACTCAACTTTCGAAAAATTCACGTTACGAAACCACTTATGGAACTAATTAATTTCGTAAGGTGAGGTACCACTGTACTTTTATCACTTAGGGGTGAATCGCTATAGTCTGCTATGCTAACTCAAAGTGGTGGATGTAAGTGCCACTGCTATTTACCAGACCCTCCAGGAATTCACGATGTTGCGATTTGCAACTTCAACGCAACTTCAGCCAATCCCCGCAAATTCAGGGCGGTGTTGCAATTTTGACCAATCACCGCAACTTTCCCGCAATTTTTACTAATTTTGACCAGTCATCGGCGACGTATTGAACACTGACCAATTTCCTTCTGTGTAGGAGACATAACTGAGATGAGGTGCACGGTGCGTTTGTGTGTGTGTGTGCAGCAGAGGCGGTGGGTCACGTGAGTGTGGGTGTGTGCACGTACGGAAGTGTGTGCGTGTAAAAGCGCGCGCTCACCTGTCATACAGAGGAGAGAGTCAGGGTTGGGGTGTAGCAGTATTTTTTGTTGAACGCAAACCATTAATTCATCTTTCACGTTAATCTGTTCATCCTGCTGGTTTTCATGAGTTCCATTTCATCCTGCTGCGCTGTCATAGCTGTGTGCGCTCTTTTTGTAATAAATGCACAAAACGCATATCTGGATCTCAGCCTATCTGTCACCATAGCCTCCTCTTTGCGCGTCACAAATCTGCGAGCCATAGGACCCAACCTCATATTCTCGGCGGCTAAAAGGTTTGAGTTTGGAAGCCGCCACATTCTGCTTTACTTCCGTGTGACAAAACGAAACTGCGGCCGTGTCCCCAGTTCCCAGAGCGCACAGCTCGGAGCGCGGCCCGAAGGGGGCTCAGACTGCAGTCAAGGCAGTGCACACTTGCTCAGCCCCGACTGCAGTTCGCGGACCGCTTAACGACTGCGGTCTTCGGACCGCGTGTTAACTGCGCATGGGACAAAAAAGAAGTGGGACGCGCTCCGAGCCGCGTGCTCTGGGAATTGAGACACGGCTGCTAATGGCAAAGAAACATGTCTGTGGCGCCATTTGCCCACTAAAATAACAGCAAAAGACCGGGCGAAACAGTTCCCCTCCTAGTAGTAATTTATTTTTGATGTTGGTAAGGTTGTTTTAGGACCATATCTGTGATCTCTGTGTCTTTGTATTATTCTTTGTCAGTAATAACTCAGTATTCAAAATACTACTCAATTTTAATTACAAAAAGCGAAAATCGCAACTATTTATCGCAACTTTAACTTCCTCCCACAACAAAATCGCAACAAAAACCTTAAAAGCACCGCAACTTTCATCACAACTTTTTGGAAAAGCTCACGCAAATTCAGGCATTTTAGCCCGCAACAATCACAAAAAATGCCCGCGAAATCCTGGGGGGTCTGATTTACACTATAGTATAGCCACCATAGTTGTTAATAGAGAGACATTTCAGATGCTAACTCCAAACTTTTCTGCCTCCCACAGAACAGAACTTCTGCAGAAAGACTATGCACATCAGGCAGCAGGGAGGAAGTTATGCAATCAAACGAGTCTGTAGAATGCTTATTATACGTGGCTCTGCTTTTATTTGTTTAGCTGTTAGCATTATCTGTGTTTGCCACTTTTTTCCCACTTTTTATATTACGTACACAATGTCTATGCTGTTTTGAGACACTGGATTCAAATCGAGACTATTGAGGCAACATAAGTTTGTGTTTTGGGAATATTTTGAGGCATCTGTAATTTCTTACTATTACTTCCATATCACAACTGTTTGTCAAGGTCAAGACGCATTTCCTGTTGGGTATGGCCAATTTCATTAAATCCATTCATCCATTTTCTTCCACTTATATGGCCCAGGTCATGGGGGCAGCAGTCTAGGCAGGCATTCCCAGACTTCCTTTACCCCAGACACTACCTCCAGCTTCTCTGGGGGAACTCCAAGGCATTCCCAGGCCAGCCGGGAGACATAATTCCTCCAGCATGTCCTGGGTCTTCCTCGGGGCCTCCTTCTGGTGGGACATGCCCGGAACATCTCCCAGGGAGGTGTCCAGGAGGCATCTGGAACAGATGCACGAGCCACCTCAGCTGGCTCCTCTCGACATGGGGGAGCAGCGGCTCTACTCCGAGCTCCTCCTGTGTAACTGAGCTCTTCACCCTATCTGTAAGGGAGCACCCAGCCACTCTGCGGAGAAAACTCATTTCGACCACTTGTACCTGCAATCTTCTCCTTTCAGTCATTACCCAAAGCTCATGACCATAGGTGAGGGTAGGAACGTAGATTGACCGGTAAAAAGAGAGCTTTGC
The DNA here is from genome assembly GCA_036785185.1 of Paratrypauchen microcephalus. Classification (NCBI taxonomy): domain Eukaryota; kingdom Metazoa; phylum Chordata; class Actinopteri; order Gobiiformes; family Gobiidae; genus Paratrypauchen; species Paratrypauchen microcephalus. Next base: position 863,385 of record JAVJIX010000109.1, read on the forward strand.
CTTTCTCACTTACATTCTTTACCACAATGGTCTGATACAGCGACTGCATCACTGCTGACGTTGAACCGATCCGCCTGTCAATCTCACGCTCCATCCTCCCCTCACTCATGAACAAGACCTCGAGATACTTGAACTCCTCCAATTGAGGCAGGGACTCTCCACCCACCTGGAGAAGGCAAGCCACCGTTTTCCAGTCGAGAACCATGGCCTCAGATTTGGAGGAGCTGATCTTCATTCCAGCTGCTTCACACTTGGCTGCAGACCACCCCAGTGCATGTTGCAGGTCCTGGCCTGATGAAGCGAACAGGACAACATTATATGCAAACAGCAGAGATGAGATCCTGTGGTCCCCAAATCGTACTCCCTCCGGCCCCTAGACATTCTGTCTATAAATACAATGAAGAGAACAAACTAAAACAAACGAAAATTTCAAGTTACGAAACGCCTTCACATTAAATTTGGTCTCTAGATACGAAAGAAAATTCAAGTTACGAAACGCGAAATCTCAAAAATTCAAATAATGCGCGCACAGCCACACACATTATACGCTTTTCTCAGACTGAATTTAAACTTTTCTCACATTTGTCTCTCGTTTAAACACTCAAACTTTCATAGATTTTCAACAAAATTATTAATAGTCAAGTGTGGGGGGAAGGGGGAGGGGGGAGAAAACTGCGCGCGTACACATGTGACCCGGCGCGGGGCTGCCAGCAGGTCTAGACCTGGACTAAACCAGGACTGGACCAGGACTAAACCTGGACTAAACCAGGACTAAACCTGGACTAAACCAGGACTAAACCTGGACTAAACCAGGACTAGACCGGGTGGATTAAAGCGCCGCGCGCGGGTCTATTTCCTGGTTTCGTTTAAAGTCACGGCTGAGGCGAGCAGTGACTGAGCGCATGAATGAACGCATGCAAGAGCCGCTAGAGGAGGTCTAGAGGAAGTCTAGAGGAGGCACGGTTTGAGCACGGGTCTCGTTCATGCGCTCAGACTGCGTGCGGTCCCCCTCGCTGCTCGCCTCAGCCGTGACTCGAAACGAAACCAGGAAATAGACCCGCAAGCGGCGCTTTAATCCACCTGGTCTAGTCCTAGTTTAGTCCAGGTTTAGTCCAGGTTTAGACCTTGGTCTAGACCTGGTATAGTCCACGTTTAGTGCTGGGTCTACAGTCTCTACGCAGAACACAATGTTACACTATAAAAAAAAGTTACACCATAAAAAAAAAAAAACTTGGATTGGGGCCTTGGAACAAAAAGCTTTTTCCATTGAAATAGCTACTCAACTTACGAAAAATTCACGTTACGAAACCACTTCTGGAACGAATTAATTTCGTAAGGTGAGGTACCACTGTGTATATATATATATATATATATATATATATATATATATATATATATATATATATATATATATATATATATACATACAGAACATTACTGGAAATAGGGATGCAACAATATTTGATATAAAATCGAATTGTTCAGTATTGGTGTCACGATTCGATACACTTGTTTGGTCAATATGCACAAGTCCCTCCATGTGCTCTGTGTTGCCATTTATTTTGGTCCGAAAGAAAAAGTTATTTTGGCATCAGTGGCGGCTGGTGAAAAAAAAAATCTTGGTGGGGCTGATGTGCCAATAGATTTCCCTGCCTATTATTGTGTTTGTTATGTGAGAGAGACTATTACACATTTATACTAGTGTGGTTACACCTTTTAATACAGTATTATGGCTATTAAAATGCACGGTACACATGAAATTATTCTTATTAGTATAATGTGAGTAAACTCCTTTTGTACAACTACTTTTGTACTTTACGTCTTGTGTTTAACCTCAAACAAACATGACACTCAATGACCACAACAACGTTATAAGTAATGTAATGGAAATCTTACAATAATCATGCATATAATCAGATATATATGTAATGTTTAAGTTGGTCCTGATGATTCTTAAAGGGATATGCCACCCCCAGGTCAAATTTGGGCATCTCCCCACAGTCCAGAGACTAAAATAAGTGGAGGAAAGCATTTTCCTGCTCACCCAGCCATTGTCCGAGTCTGTCGCCACTGACCGCCGCGGTAACTGGTGCTCCTCCGCCTTAGACTGGAGTCTAACGTAGCCAGAGAAAGATTTCGGCCAAAAGGAATTAATTTGCTCGATGCGTTTCCCAATTACTTTGTGTGTAGTGCGCATTCATATCGAGTGCAAATAAATGTGCAAATCAACACGGAGAGCTTGCCTTGGTCATTTTGGGTGGGAACTATTTTCCAGTGCGTAAGAATACAGTCGTATCACGCACCACGTTGTGCAACAGGGGAACTCCCTTCCCGGTGCGTAACTGGGATTCCCCTGGTAGCGTACTGCGTGATACGGCTGTATTCTTACGCACTGGAAAATAGTTCCCACCCAAAATGACCAAGGCAAGCTCTCCGTGTTGATTTGCACATTTATTTGCACTCGATATGAATGCGCACTACACACAAAGTAATTGGGAAACGCATCGAGCAAATTAATTCCTTTTGGCCGAAATCTTTCTCTGGCGGAGCACCAGATACCGCGGCGGTCAGTGGCGACAGACTCGGACAATGGCTGGGTGAGCAGGAAAACGCTTTCCACCACTTATTTTAGTCTCTGGACTGTGGGGAGATGCCCAAATTTGACCTGGGGGTGGCATATCCCTTTAATGAAATGGAGTGTCAATCTTGACACCAAAATCTAGCTAAGGCTTTAGGCCTATGTTACACGTGTGGTAAATTTCCACTGGCCTCTAAAGTTGTTATTGTGCCTGTGAAGGAGCCAGCCTTGAGCTGACCTATTATTGTTATGTTAAATGTTATGCCTTGATTATGCATGTACACATTTGCCCCACAGTGGGCAGTGGGCAGCACATTACTGCGCCCGGGGACCATCTCCATGATCTTCTTGCTTCGGCTTGGTCAGGACCTCAGCTGGAGGATTTTACCAATGGTGCATGTTTTGGGTTGACGGGGGAAAACCTGAGTGCCCAGAGGAAACCCACCCAGACACGGGGAGAACATGCAAACTCCACACAGGCTCGGGCGACCTGGGAATCGAACCCAGACCATGCATGCAAACTCCACACAGAACACACACGGAAAGGCCTGGGCGACCCGGGGATCGAACCCGGAACCTTCTTGCTGTGAAGCATGAGCGCTAGCCACTCAGCCACCGTGCCACAACATACTCTAACGTATTCAGGATGGCTCTCATCCACTCCCTGAACATTGCCACCAAGGAGCTTGCCAACCACCTTGGTAACTTCAGCCAGGGTGATGGATAGGTCCTCCTCCGAGTCCCCAACCTCTGCTTCCTCAAGAATCCACAGAATTTCTTTGTGGCAGAATTCCTCCACCATGGCCTCTCCTGCCAACCTTGAGTTTTTGCATCTGCGACGACACGGGCTGCAGCACACTTGGCCTGCCGGTACCTGTCAGCTGCCTCAAGAGTCCCACAAGCCAACAAGGCTCAATAGGAATCCTTCTTCAGCCTGACAGCATCCCTTACTTCCAGCACCACCATCAGGTTCGGGGATTGGCTAAGATCAAGTGTAGTATCTGTTCTTATCAGTTTAATATCTGATACATCCCCTACCCGAGGACCATATATTAAATTGATTTTTGGACAAGGGAGATGGAATGTGGGGCTTGCTTCGTCCACTCCACGCATCGACCTATTGCAGTATCTCTGGGAACGGAAGGCGGCATGGTGGTTGAGCGGCTAGCATGGTGGCTGAGCGGCTAGCACGGTGGCTGAGTGGCTAGCACGGTGGCTGAGTGGCTAGCGCTCACGCTTCACAGCAAGAAGGTTTCAGGTTCGATCCCAGGCCTTTCTGTGTGTGTTCTGTGTGGAGTTTGCATGCATGGTCTGGGTTCGATCCCCAGGTCACCCGAGCCTTTCTGTGTGGAGTTTGCATGTTCTCCCTGTGTCTCCCTGGTTTCCCCCATCAACCCAAAGCATGCACCATAGGTAAAATCCTTAGGTCCTGACCAAACCAAAGCAAGAAGATCATGGAGATGGTCCCCGGGCGCAGTAATGTGCTGCCCACTGCTCCTAATAACAGGATGGGTTAAATGCAGAGAAGAATTTCTCCTGTGTGAGATCAATAAAGTCACTTATTATTATTCTTGCCGCCATGACAGATACCACAGACCTTACGAGCAGCTGCATCAAAAATAGAGGCCAAGAACATAGCCCCCGCACACTCCATGTCCCCAGCATCCCCTGAGATTTGGGAGAAACTCTCCTCGAGGTGTGAGTTGAAGGTCGCACTGACAGCAGGGCTCATATGCTTGGGTTTGCAGGTCTTTCAAGCTTACTCCTCTGCCAGTGGACCCAAGGTGGTGATCAGTTGACAGTTCTGCCCCTCTCTTCACCTGAGTGTCCAAGACAAGTGGCCGGAGGTCAGATGACACAATAACTAGAGTGTCCTTGTGCCACATGCACTTATGGACACCCTTGTGTTCAAACATGGTGTTTGTTATAGACAAACTGTGGCTAGCACAGAAGTCCAGTAACAGAACACCACTCGGCTTCAGATCAGGGAGGCCATTCCTCCCAGTCACCCCTCTCCAGGTGTCATTGTTGTTGCCCACATGGGCATCCCCTAGTAGAACAATGGAAACCCCAGTCAGTGCACTGTCTAGTAAGCCTCCTTGGGACTCAATGAAGGCCGAGTACTCTGCACAGCTGTTTGGCCCATAGGCCGGCACAACAGTGAGAGACCTGTCCCCGACTCAAAGGCGCAGGGACGCAACCCTCTCACTCAATGGGTTGAGCTCCAATACACGGTGGCTGTGAGGCAATGAGCAGGCCCAGACCAGCCAGCCACCGCTCCCCGACAGAGAAATCCAGTTGAGTTTGGTTCCAGAGGCCAAGCTGTGCGTGGAGGTGAGGCCGAATATATCTAGTCGGCAATGCTCAACTTCCCAAACAAGCCCCCCCCCCACAGGAGCCTAGCAGTGGCGCTTTTCTGAAATGTTTTATGGCTGCAAGTGAGGTTCAAAGTTCAAGTTCAAAGTTCAAAGTCAGCTTTATTGTCAATTCTGCCATATGTGTTCAACATACAGTGAATCGAAATTTCGTTTCTCTCTGGCCAGGTAGTGCAAAAATACACATGTACAAAATACAATATGAAGACAAAACACAACAAAAACTATCTAAGACAGAGATCTAAGTTAAAACTAAAGTCTACGGTCTAAAATCTTAAAACAGTGCAACATAATAAATAACAAATAACCTATACTATATACAGATTTCCAAAGTGTGCAGTGTGCATCAAAATGTGCAATGGAAGATACAGCAGTGAATTGGTCATGTGCAGTAGAATGTGCATTGGAGTTAAGATAAATAAAAATAAATGTGCAACAGTAGTAATTCTAGTGCAACAGGAGTAAACAACAGTACTAAAAATTCCAGTAGTAAATGTGCAATAACAGTAGTAAACAGCAGTGCAACGGGGGTAAAAATCAATAACAGGAGTAAACAACAGTACTAACAACAGTTTATTTGATTAACGGTATCAAAGGCTTTTCTCAGATCAAGGTAGATGGCCCAACCTACACCCCCCTTGTCTAATTTTGCCTTGATGTTCGCTATAAGATAGACGTTTGCTGTATCGGTAGTGGAATTTCTGGAATCAAAATTGCACTGGGTGCAATGTAAATGGTGAAGCGTTCAAATGTAATATAATTTGTTCTGAAATACATTTCTCTAATACTTTTGAAATTGCTGATACTTATAGGTCTATAATTGCTTATATCCATTTGTTCAACTGATTTGAAGATGCAGTGGGAAACACTCCTTTATTGGTTAACCAATTAACAATTGTACATATAGATAGAATTAATGACACTTTATTAGATTTTAAAAACATGGTATCAATATTGAAAATGTCCTTTGCCTTTAATGATTTGAGAGATAATTATTTCTACCTTTGACTTTGATCAAGGCATGCATATTCAAAAGCACAATTTTAAATTTTGATTGATCAGGATACTGGGGCTTGTTTAATTGTCAACATTAGTATCATATTACTAACCAAAACCTCCCATTACAGCATAGTTTTGATTTGCGATGGGCAATTAATGTGAATAATGCTTGAATTGTATATGAAGGGCTAGTGATTAAAAAATGATTGCAGATACTGCAGTACTACAACAATTATTCCAATAAACTACCAAAAATACTTTACATTTTACTGCATTGTACTGTATGATGCAGTATTTTGGGCATGCAGTTTTTTTTTTCATAAGGGTGAGGAACAGAATACATCCAGAGTCAGGTGACTCATTATGTGTATTTCTTATTATGCCTTTATGGCTTTGACTTAACATATTATCCTGTGTATTATTGAATTACTGAATGATTATAGAGTAGTAGCCACAGTTTTTTCCCCATGTTTCCGTGACTGGACCCTGACTGCTCCTTGACTCATCTGTGACTGGTCCGTGCAGATAATGTATCCCCTGCAATGACGTAGTCAACACAGCCCTGAATGGTGACGCCCTTTAGCAGCCTGTGTGAAAACCAGTTGCACTCCCTCATTTTTCCATAGGGAGGAGCTGTGATTGTCTCCTGGCCCGTTGAAAAACCTCCTGATAGCCCCCTGCATGTTCTACCCGAAACACTCGAAGGGCAACATTTAGATTACACCGTTTAATGATTACTTAAGAGAAGCGTTGATAGCGGTTGATTGTCTTCGGTGCCCGTTTCATGTGTGCGTGTGCGACTGGACTCGGGGAAGTGACCGCAGTTCAGTAGACGTCGCAATGCCGTGGCAAACAGATGCATTTGTGCACTTTTATTAGGCAAAATTCAACCACATGTCGCAGTAGGCCTGCTCTGTGCGGACACAGTAACATGAATTTAGATTCGTTTTTGCTTCGCATTTCGTCTTGCTCTTCTAATCAGAATCAATTGAGGAGGAGCCTGTGCACTATGAGCGGAGAGGAGCAAGAGCGTGAAAAGGCGAGCAGCAGCTCATTGACGTGAGGTGGACGGACAGGTAGGATGTTTTATAAAGTTTAATGTGCTCTGTGATACACGCTGGTACGCTGGGACACAAGGGTCCAGACGAGAGCACAGGCTGTAGTGAGAAGCTCCACACGGATCGGTGTAAAAGTTTATTGCTAATGGCAGCAGCCGTAATGTTATCTACAGATCGCGATCGATGTATTGAGCACCCCGTGTTAAAATGTAGGCTACGTTTTTGTAGCTGTAGCACTTGAATTCCTTGCGATAGCCTATTGAAATTGAATGGGCAGCTCGCGCATTCCAGCCAAACGAGCTGTTATGCATTACAAAAGGGTAGCGCCATCTCATGGCGATACCCTGGAATCGAATGATTGGGCGTGTTTAGAATTACAATAGGAGAGAGAGGAGGGAACAGCCTTGGCTGGTGGCCGCATGGCGTTAGCTGGAAAAGACACGGAAGTCGCAGGGGGTGCGGCTGGAATGGGAAAAAAATCAGTGGCTCCTACTGTATGGGATTTTGTCATAAAAGCATTTCCATTTTAACAAAGTACCTTCTAATTCTGATCTGCCTTGAATGCTAACACCACACCACAGTGATAGTCAGTAATGGGGAGGGGGGGGGCTTATCTTAATATCATGCAAATGAGCACCATTCTGCTCCCCTGCTCTATCTTCAAAATGACTTTTCTCAGCTTTTTGTTTTATGTGCATGCTTTCAAATGGCCACAAATTCTTCAAATGTTCGCAGATTTCCATGTGTAAGGCATCGTTGGAAAGCTCAGAATCTACACTTTCAGAATCTTTGAATAACTCAAAACGAGTCTCTCCAAAAGAGGAGAGACCTAGAACAGCAGACACACTAACACAGACCCACCGACGGGACCCATGGCACTCGCTGCCACCACCGGGACCCACAGTACCCTCTGCCGGAGCCAGGGGACTCACTCGCTGTTCTATCAGCCTCTGCCTGCTTGTTTCTGGGCAAAAAAGTTTCACCTGGGCGTAGCGTACAGAGGGTTTAAGGCTACCTAGTGCCCTAGTCCTAATATGGACTGGTTGTAATTTTCAGATTTAAGTGGGAAGTAGGATTAAGACTAGTTTTACGACCAGCTCACTGAGGTAGCGTCACTAAGGTAGCATCGCTAAGGTATCGTCACTATTGTAGCGTCACTATGGTAACGTCACTATGGTAGTGTCATTATCGTAACGCAAAGTAACGCAGTTATGTTAGCTATGGTAACAGTTGCTATTGTTGCTATTATGGACAATGCTCCCACAGTGGACCAATCTTTCCCTGTATACAATCAAGATTACACAGTAGTATCCCATACGATAGTGTGTGTGTTGGTCAACATGTGAGTGTTCACCGCGACGAGGCGACAGCATCAGCCTGGCTGGCGGAGCTTTCTGGGCGGCCAGCCTTCACCAAAGCCTTGCTCTCCAACTGTGAGCACACAGAAGCCGGGCTGGGCGATCCGCTGTCCCACCGAGCCATAAACAGTGAGCCTTTTCCCGCAGCTTCAGTAAACCAACTGCCTCTGACTGCTCCATGTTATATAAGGGTAAATAAGACCACAGACCGGAGAGCATCCACAATCCAACATGATCTCATGCCCAGACCTTTTCTTCTGTGTTCTGCTTTAGGCTAGGTGACATTTATTTATTTATTTATTTATTTATTTATTTATTTATTTATTCATTCATTCATTCATTCATTCATTCATTCATTCATTCATTCATTCATTCATTCATTCATTCATTCATTCTTTATTTAATAGGGACAGTGCATACTAATGAACATCTACAGCATTGCAGTGTAAATATGCCAGATTATAGCAAGAATGCTAATTTCCATCTGTAGTCCCTAGGCAGATGACACCACAGCAAAAACAATAAAAACAATGACAACTGACAATAACACCAACATTAAAACATTAAACATTAAAACATTAAACATTAAAACATTAAGCATTAAAACATTAAAACATTAAAAATGTCACAAGTCTGGTTTTCCTTTAGCCACTGTTTCAAGTATGATTTAAAAGTGGCCAGTGTTGGAGTCTCTCTTACTGATGATGGGAGAGTGTTCCAGAACTTAGAGCCTCTGACTGAGAGCACAGTTTGTCCAAAAGTAGTGCGTCTGTGTGGGACCTCACAGTTCCCCTGGGCTGTGGCCCTAGTTCCCATCTCACTGACAGTCTTTGTTTTAATAAAATCCTGCAGCGGAGGAGGAGCAAGTCCGTGTAAACCTTTATATATAAAACAACCGTATTTGAAATGAACAAAATTATTAAAATTGAGTAAGTTATACTTGTCTAAAATTGTGCAGTGGTGAACTGAGAATGGTTTCTTGTCTAATATTTTCACAGCTTTTTAAAAAAGTGATTCAACTGGTTTGAGTGTTTTGCCAGTAGCAAGTGACCATGTGGTTATGCAGTACTCTATATGAGACAGAATCAGAATCAGAATCAGAAAGGTTTTAATGCCATATGTTTGAACAAGTTCACAACATTAGGAAATTGCTGCGGTGCTTGGAGCAGAATGTAAACCAACACTTAACATGCAATAAATAAAATAGAATAAAATAGAGTAGCAGAAAACTTAAATCTAACAAATTTACAATAGTACAAGGATATAGCAGTGCAGGTGCAGGTAATGGTCAGGTGCAAAAAGAAGAACCAGCGCAGGGTCATGTGACTGACACAGAGCGGGGGGTGGGGTCTTGTGACTGACACAGAGCGGGGGGTGGGGTCATGTGCCTGACACAGAGCGCGTGGGTGGGGTCATGTGCCTGACACAGAGCGGGTGGGTGGGAGGGTGGGTGAGAAGAGTCCTAGTGTTGTTATTGTTCAAAAGTCCGACAGCAGAGGGGAAGAAGCTGTTTTTATGGCGGGAGGTTCTGGTCCGAATGGACCGTAGCCTCCTGCCTGAGGGAAGCAGGTCAAAGAGTCCATGTCCAGGGTGAGAAGGATCGGATGCAATCCGACCTGCACGTGTCCGTGTCCTGGAGGTGTACAGGTCCTGCAGAGATGGAAGGCTGCAACCAATCACCTTCTCAGCAGAGCGCACAACACGCTGCAGTCTCTGTTTGTCCCCGGATGTGGCTCCAGCATACCACACGGTGATGGAGGAGGTGAGGATGGACTCGATGATGGCAATGTAGAATTGCACCATTGTCCGTGCTGGCAGGTTGAATCTCTTCAGCTGCCTCAGGAAGTACATCCTGAGGCAGCTGGAGTGTAAAAACATTCGTGCCGCATATAGAGTCATGAAGGATCTTACTTGTCTAAAATTCACTAAGTTAAAATTAACGGTTTTTGTAAGGTGCTTAATGTGTTTCTTAAATGTCAATGTCGGGTCCAACGTCAATCCCAGGTGTTTAAACTCTTTGATGAGGCTGAGTTCCACCCCGTCCAGAAAGACATTGGACCGCTGTAGCCCAGTTGCTTTTTTACTGAACATCATGCAGTCCATTTCCTTTGTATTGAGTTGTAGGCATGAGTTCTTGACCCACTTTTGGACAGGAGTCATGGCTGATGATAACTTTTCTGAAACTTCCTGTACAGTTCTGGCATGTGTATAAATTACAGCATCATCAGCATACAGCTGGACATTGACATTTTGACAAAATTCTGTGAAATCATTCATATAAATACTAAATAAAATTGGTCCTAAAATACTACCTTGGGGGACCCTTGTTGGACAGTGAATGTAGGGCGATTTAAAACCAGACAGGGAGATACATTGTTGTCTGTGGGACAAGTAAGATTCAAACCAGAGCAAAGCCTCTTTAGTTAGATTAAAATGGGATAATTTAGTTAAAAGAATCTGGTGATTTACCATGTCAAAATCCTTTTTAAAATCTATGAATACTGCACCTACAAATGCATGTTTATCAAGAAGGCTTTTGACATTTTCAACAAAAAAACAGTTTGCAGACTCTGTGGAGTGGTGACTGCGAAAACCGAACTGCATTGGATGCAAAGGTGTAGTATTTGTGGAGAGATGTTGGTTTAATTGTTCAGCCACCCATCTCTCCGCAATTTTGGAGATGGCAGGGAGGATACTGATGGGGCGATAATTAGCCATCTCAGTTTTACTGCCATTTTTAAAAAAGGGAGAAACCACCGCCATCTTCCAAGCTGAAGGCACAACACTTTGTCTGAAGGACAGATTCAACAGATGTTTCACTGGTCTAATTAATACATCTTTGTGCAGTTTTAAAAAGTGCGTGTCCAGTCCATGTGCATCTTTTGCTTTGGAGGAATTAAGAGAGTTAATAATTCGAAGCACATCTCCATCTGATATTTCAGATGAGTCACTAGAACTCACAGAGGGATACTTGGGAATTTCTGTTGGTGCAAACTGCTGGGTTATTTCATGTACAGATTTAATAAAATAATGGTTCATCTCGGTAGCAATAGTAAGTGGATTTTGGATGAGGATGTTGTTTATTTTAATTTCAATATTATGATTCTCATTTTTATGTTGTTTGCCAGATAGTTTATTAATATTTTTCCAGATAACTTTGTTATTTCCTTTTGCTTCATGAATAATATTTATGAAAAAATTGGATTTGGCTTTGCTTAGTACAGTGGTACCTCACCTTACGAATGACCCAACAAACGAAAATTTCAAGTTACGAAACGCCTTCACGGTAAATTTTTGTCTCTAGATACGAATGAAATTTCAAGTTACGAAACGCGAAATCTCAAAAATTCAAAAAATGCGCGCTCAGTCACACATTATACGGTTTTCTCAGACTGGATTTAAACTTTTCTCACATTTGTCTCTCGTTTAAACACTCAAATTTTCATAGATTCTATGAAACCAGTCCTAAACCAGTCCTAAACCAGGACTAGCCCAGGTGGATTAAAGCGCCGCGCGTGGGTCTATTTCCTGGTATCGTTTCGAGTCACAGCTGAGGCGAGCCGCTGCTCGCCTGCAAGAGCCGCGGTCTAGACCTGCTCTCCAGGGCCACTCCAGGCACGGAGCCCCAGACATCCAGGGACCCAGGGGGACACTGCCAGCCCGCCTTAAGAGCTCCCTAAGCGGGCATGGGTCCGGGGATTGTCCCGGTCACCGGCCTGGAGATCTTGAAGAGGCCGACCTCACGGTTCTGTCATGCCGCTCTGTGAGCACCTTACGCAGGCAGGTCTAGAGCAGCGGCTCGCCTCAGCTGTGACTCGAAACGAAACCAGGAAATAGAGCCACGCGCGGCGGTTTAATCCACCTGGTCTAGTCCTGGTTTAGTCCTGGTTTAGTCCTGGTTTAGACCTTGGTCTAGATCTGCTGTCAGCTCCGCACCGGGTCATGCTGCTATCACACACGTGTCCATGCGCAGTTTTCTCCCCCCTCCTCCTTCCCCCCACACGCTTCACTATTAATAATTTTGTTGAAAATCTATGAAAGTTTGAGTGTTTAAACGAGAGACAAATGTGAGAAAAGGACGCAGGACGCAGAACACAATGTTACACTATAAAAAAAAGTTACACTATAAAAAAAAAAACTTGGATCAGGGCCTTGGAACGAATCAGGCTTTTTCCATTGAAATAGCTACTCAACTTACGAATTTGTCACGTTACGAAACCACTTCTGAAACGAATTCATTTCGTAAGGTGAGGTACCACTGTACTTTGTTTCTAGTTACAGTGAAGGCCTGTCTGTCTGTTGCTAGACCGGATTTCAATGCTTTTTTAAGCAATATGTCTCTTTCTTTCATTATTTTTATACACTCAGTGTCTATCCAAGGTAGAGCATTCTTTGTTTTTTAGATTGCAGTGAGGTTTACAGCTGGTGAGGCAAAGTGTGGGCTCAGAAATGTTGATGCACACTAAGTTGCTGTTCTTTACAAACACACACAATGTTTTTATTAGTTAACATGATTTTATTTTACTTTTTTTTTTTACACACACATAAAGGAAGAAAGAACAAAATACGTACCCATCTTCAATAAAGACAAGCAACTTAAAGGGATATGCCACCCCCAGGTCAAACTTGGGCATCTCCCCACAGTCCAGAGACTAAAATAAGTGGTGGACGCAGCCATTGTCCAGGTCTGTCAGCACTGACCGCCGCGGTATCTGCAGCTACTCCGCGTTAGACTGGAGTTTAACGTCGCCAGAGAAAGATTTCGGCCAAAAGGAATTAATTTGCTCGATGCGTTTCCCAATTACTTTCTGTGTAGTTCTCCACTCGGCAGCAATCGAGACGGTATTCTGCTTACTGTCTGCTCGCACCTTCAGTCAGATGCTCTTCTCTTTTATGACATAAGAGGCGACCAAGGCGAATGTTTGCCTTGGAACAGAGCGAATGTTTCAGCAGCCCACTGGCCACAGGAGGCGCAATTTGACGCTTTGTATGTGTACATGGCTTTACACTTGACCTTAGCAGGTTAGCTTACAACACAATTACAATTTACTCAGAAACCCTTTACAAACTTTGTTCTACTTTTTTCTGCCCTACACAGCGTTTACATAAAACAAGTGATTTTAGGACGTTTTCACAACAGGAAAGTCTGATAGTTCACTTGCTTTGGCCAAATTTTTAAAAATTATTTTATTTTGCTGCAGTTCGATTTCACACTGTACTTTTTTTCTAAGTGGACCAACATCTCTAAACAAAACCACGTGTGCTGAAGTCATTCAGCCATTAGACAGAAATGAGCCGTGTCAAAACGCCGTGTCCAACACGTGAAGGAGGAGAATCATGGCATTATGTGCTGTTTTCAATCTAGCCTTAGCGATATGGTTTGCACAGTTTTTACAGTTCGCACAAATGTTTGAGCAGCATCGTGAGGTTTACACTATTTTACAATCAATTTCCAAACAATGAAGACACAGGGCAAGACAGTTACGGAGGACAGCGCTCATGTGCGCACAGCAAGTTGTGACTCTTGCTCTTCACGCAAAACATAAGTAAGCCTCGTTAAGTTTCGTTTCGTCAGCCTCGGTTTCCCATAATGCTCGACATACGACGGGAGCTCGTTAAGTACAAAAAGCCAACTTGTGTCGGATCGAGTCCGGTCTACATTCTCACATCAAACAAACCGCACCAGGATTTGAATGGAACCGTGCCAAGACCCAGCTTTTTAAGTGGTCTCGGTTCGCTTGTTTGCTCCGGATCGAGATTTTTGGTTTTTACCGGCCCAAAAGGTCCGAATCAAAGGAACAAATGAACTCTGGTTCATTTTAAACAAACCAAACAAGGCAGGGGTGAATACACCCTTAGTGTTACCAACCTATTAATAAAAGAATAGACAGAGCACATTTTGAGCAGCTTTACTTCATAACAGAGGATTGTTTCTTCCTCTGCAGTGCTTAGTCTACTCTTTACCAACGTTGTGCGACATCCGCCATCTAATGGTCAGTGAAGAAATTGCAGAACCACATAAATTGTTAGCAAGTAAATATAAATAAAATACTCAAATAAGAAAATTTGAGGGGTGTCTGTTTTCTACTTGACATTCTTCCAGCCTCTACATTATCTTTTACCTTTTTTTCTGTAGAAATCAGCAATTCCGCGGCTGAAATTATCCAAATGATTCTAGAAAAGGTATATGGAGTTTAAAAACACAGTGGAGCACTTCCTGTGTTACCACATAACATCACAAGGTGGAACAGAATGTTTTCTGTTTGAGAGAAGAACTCAGCCTAAATATGCAGGGCTTGTGTGTTAAACATGAAAGAAATGAAAAACAGCTTCAGGTATGTTCTTGATGAGGAAACAACATTCAGAAAATTACTTAAAATGGGCTCTTTAGGTCAACTAAATAGGATCTTAATAAGCTAAATTCCCTATGTATTAATATAAATGGGAAAACAACTGCAGTGAAATACCAGATTGTATTTGTTTTCTACTCCACTTGTCTGCCTGCTCGATAAAGCCACTATTTAATAATGGTGTAGCAGAGGTGCACGGCTGCTGCAGTGCTCCTGACCTAGAAACGCACAGACACTGAGCTGTGACAGAGGGAGAGGGGATCCAACTCCACCACTTAAACTGTCTCACTGTTGCACCACTACAATATTGCATCAATCAAAAGTTCACCCTACCCTTATCAGATAACATATTTGGAATAATTTGATGACAGACTGTGATGTCTTGCTTTGTCAACAACGTTACAGCAGCCAACCAAGCGTGATCCTGCTGCTTCTGCTTGACTCAAAAATGCAAATTCAGACTTTTGCTGTCACTGCGGAGAAATCTGGAAAGCAATCACAGTGCCTCCAAACTGAAACAATACACATGTCAGAATAGCATATTATTTTAGATACAGAGGCATTTTAATATAGTGTTAACCTCTTAAAGATCCCATGACATGGTACTTCTTGATGCTTTTATATGGCTCCTTAATGGTTCCCTAATACTGTAAATGAATCCTTCTTCAAAATCAACACTTAGTGCATGAGAAAGACACAGTCTACACAGTCAGAGTCAGAAAATCTCTCTGAACGACTCATTCTGGGCCTTGTTGCTTGAATGCAAATGAGAAGAACACAGATTGGTAAGAGGAAGGGGGGGCAAATGCGCCGCTGGTTCCTTGTGTTAGCGATGCGCTGTGTGCTGGCCCCACTTCCGCGTGTGTAAGCGCGAAGGAGGAGAGGACAGCCTTTTCAATGAAAAAAAACACATTTGTACAGAAAATAAAATTAAACTGCTATTTCACTGCTATTTCAGAGGTCCAGAGGGTTGGGTAAAGGACTTCCAAGCTTAGAAACACTCGCATGTGCCTCCAGTCAAATAAAAAAACGCATTTCGCATTGCGTAGCTCCTCCGCGGTCCAAACTCTCTGGGTGTGATTTCCAGAGACAGGGGGTGGAGATCCAGACGATGGTGGAACTGCATTTGCATTTCTTTTTTCGATCTGACGTCAATAAGGTGCCTTGTCCAGAATCGCCCATTTGAGCTGTGTTTTTTTCAAACGCAGAAAAGGATCGCAAATGCTCAGTTTAGACATTACGCAACTTTTAGCCATTGGGGGGGGCTAAACAGGGTAGGGAAGCTCACATTAACGTTCAAAAACCTCAGAAAGTGAAAATTTCATGCCATGGGACCTTTAAAATGGCATCTGTTGAACATTACAGATCAGGCTTGTGTCCATACAGAATTTTCACTTAGCCCAACAATAAACCAATAGAGATTTTAAGATGCTAAATACTTAAAGGTGCACTCTCAGGAGGAGGGCCCACCACTTTCTTGTCTCCACAGAGATGTTATTGCTTTTTGACCTGCTCAATAAATAGTAAATAGTCATATTTTTATATAGACCTTTTTCATCTTCACGGCACTCAAAGCACTTAACATCAAGTAACCACTCACCCATTCACCGACACATTCATACACCAGTGTACGCTGACACTGGGGCATGGTGGGTTAAGTGTCTTGCCCAAGGACACGACAGCATTCATCTGTGGCAGCTGGAGTCGCATCTTCAACCTTCATTGGATCTGACCAGTGAACCAACGATGCTTAAGTCAAGAGCAGGATTCGAACCGCCAACCATTGGATCAGTGGACAAATGCTTTAACAGTATGGCATTAAACTTGTCTATCGTCATAGAGACAAGCAGGTAATGCCAACTGGTCAAGTTACAGGTCAGATCTGTGGAAAGTGGACCCTGTTCATCATTTACAAGATATTTTTTTGTGGCATAAAAACACCTTCAATTGAATAAATGTTTAAAGCCATATTGGTGCAATATTCCAGGTTAAGTTATAACATGATACATTGTGCACTTTTAACATAGCATTTGCTAAAAAAAAAGTAATCCAACAATTATGTGTAAAACTCAAAACTCACATTAGTATTTTCTACAGGATTATTCTGTTGCTGAAAAAAAAAAAAGAAAACTTGTCATATGCACTTTAAATTTGACACCTCTTTGTGACATTCACTGGTAATTTTCACTCTCTTATTTATCTCCCTCTGTGGCACCACATATAATGCTTAACCCCTCCGGCAATGGCATTTTTAGAATCATAATGACTCCTCTTAGGGTAGTTTCAGTAATTACAGTAAAGAGCTAACAGGGCGCATCAGTGAGGTATCATGGCAACAGAGGCAGATGGAGGAGACGAGTGTCATGGAAGGCTATTCACAATGGCACAATACATTAGTCACACAGCCTTGGCAAATAAAAGCCAGCGCACATTATACACACACGCATCAGTCAGCCCAGGCACCATATTGTCTGTGCTATGAAAAGATCTTTTAGTCCATCAAGAGTCAAATTAACTTGTATTAATTGCATGACCTCATTTAAAACTAAAAAGCAGGAATTTATAACTCTCGGACATTCTCTGCTAATGACAATAATAGAGGTGCATGGACGATATTCATAGAAATAAATAGAATATATACTTTTTTTTCTTTGTAATTTGATCAGATATGTGCTAAAACATGGAGCAAATGACTAAAAGTGACTAAAATTGATCACAAAAGTTTTTTTTTAAATATTGCTGTCTTTGTTTTTTTTTAACCTCCAGAACAAGAACTTCACTTAGACTTTGGTCTAACTGTTCTATCATAAGTTGTGAGGAATGAACAGTGATTGAAGATGTTGGAAGAAGAATGGTCTGATCTACATACTACACAAACACATAGTAATTCCATAGCAAATATAAAGCATTTCCTATTCCTGGTAAAGGATAGTTTCATTCAGTACATGGAAAACATATTGTAAAGCATAAAATATGGGCTTTATGTTATTGGGTGCATATGAGGTATAATTAGAATGAAGTAACTGGGAATACTGAAATGCATCTATTTAATGCATCAGTCTATTAAAAAATGGACACTTCAGATTCAGATTTCAAGTATTTATTGTCATTGCACAAGAAAGAACAACGAAAGTGTGTTTGGAGCATCCACATACGTAGTTGTAAAGTGCGAAATAGTAAAGTGCAAACCCAGTGAAATAAATACCCCTCAATAACCCCTAAATAACCCCAGTGTAAACATTTGTAAACATTTGGCTGAGAAAAAAAAACATTGTAACCATAGCAACACAAAAACTGGGGGGCAAAGCCTACTCAAACAAAAACTATGTAAGTATATAAATGGTAAACGTTAATGTTTATCTGTATCTCAAATTATAATATCTACTGTATATATCTAAGTCTCAAAATAAGGAAGCAGAATACATACAATAGTACATCCTAGAGCGCTTCAGGTGAGGTAGGGCCGTGTCGGTACATCCATATATTTCCAATTCAAAGTAAAATTATCCATGCAATTAAAACCTATGGGTAAACTTGTATAGTTCATTATGTACTCCAAACATGTATGCTACAGTCTTTCACTTAATATATAGGCTCAAGTCAAACATATGAAAATATATTCCTTAAACCAATGGCAGATATGAAGCCTGCACTAAATCAACACTCCCTCTGGGCTCTTAAGACTTTTGTTCTTGTGAGATCAAACAGTGAGCCTAAACTGCAGCTCGGTCTGACCAATTAACATCCTCCCTCAGATGGGAATCTGAGGCGCCATGAAAACTGGCATTCTGGCTGGATTTGGTATGCGGCACCACTGTTGATTTCTCGCACCACTCAACTTATTTATTCACCTATTAGCCCAACTACAAGGATACAGTGAATACCACCAGCAATGACCCAGGTATAGAAGAATATATATTCAAACCAAATGTTTCGTTTACATCCTCCCAGTGCCACTTTGGAAAATATTTGGGCAGGGAAAAAAATGCACCAAAATGTAATAAATTAAAACCATAAACATAATATTGACTTCAAATGCATACATGCTTTTCTTGTATCCTTGGGCAAGACACTTAGCCCACCTTGTTGGTACTAGTGGTCAGAGGGGCTGGTAGCTTCTATTGATAACCCTGGTTTCAATAGTCTGCAAGGCAGCCGTGGCCAGAAACTGCTTTCCATCACTGTAGAACGAATGAATAATGATGCATGTATCAATGAGATGCTAAGCTTCTTAAGTATGTGCATTAATATTTATCAATATTAACTAAGTACGAGTCTCTGAACCTGGGCACCATGTCTCAACCAAGACAACACCAGGTCACCACGCTCACAGAAAGAATGCATGTTTTGTATTTTAGTATCTGTAGTTAAATAAATGCAAGATTTCTTATATGTTTAATGCCATACTGTGGAACACTCTGAGCAAAACAATAACATCTCCATGGAGACAATAAGGTGAAAGACCCCACACCAGAAAAGTTACAAAGCACACTTAGCTTTAAAGGAATATTAACGTTTGTTTTTACAATCTGAACCTTATTTCTGTAATAAAACAAGTTGTTTTACTCACCTATCGTACTTTGGTGTCATTTGGAGCAGTTTCGTAGATGTTGTGGTGTAGCGATATCGTTAACGTGAGTGCTTGGAGCAGGCGATTGCAGTCACCAAATAACACAAACTTGATCACTTTTCAAATTACAGAAGTCTTAGTATAGATGAAGATGTCTTAGTATACACTTTTATTTGAGTCAGAAGTGGCCTCTAATCCGAGATTTAGCCATAGTTTCAAGAAGATGACGAGGACAGTGCGCATGCCCTCATTCACAGCTGTTTTGCAGATAAGAAGACGCTCAGAACTTTTCTGTTGTTAGCGACACATGGCAGAAGATTCGGACTCTGAGACTGAAGAGGACTTATGGAGGACTGAGGACTGAACAGGAGTATACGGATGAGGAGACAGAATGGTTACGGAAAGAATGAAGCAGAGACAGTTTTAGGAGCAGCGCACCAGAGAACAGCCATCGGTATCGCATTACTTCTCAGAATCGTGTGCTGAATCCACTGGCCTTCTTTCTTTTCCTTTGCTGGTAAAAAATCGCAGCGGCCTCAAGTCTCACGCTTTGAGAGTGTGACACACGCAATTTGACGTGTTCACACGCTCACACACCAAACATGGTATTTCTCACGCTGAAATTTTGTTAAGCAATTCAAAACTGTAGCCACTGTTCACAGCGCTTCTGCACCCAGAAAATTGGTTAGTTAATGCAGGCACCGCACGTTTTCAGTGAAAAAAAGTCACCCCCCCCCCCACACACACACACACACACTCCTCGGAACAAACGCAGTCACACGCACCACTCCACTCCCCCAATATAAATCTCACTCCTACCAAAGTTCAAAACTTGAGAGCCCTGAAAATCATCCTGACTGAAATGGGTACTGCACACATGATGGTCCAAACATCTTACAGCTTTGCCTTTCATGTTTGGGTCGCGAGAGCTGAGAGCGAAATCAGCTGTGACTGCGCACATGCGCACTACCCTGTCATCTACTCGAAACAATGGCTAAATCTCGTATTAGAGGCCACTTTTGACTCAAACGAAAGTGTAGACTAAGACATTGAGCTTCTGTAATTTGAAAAGTGATAAAGTTTATGTTATTTGGTGACTGCAATCGCCTGCACCAAAGCACTCACGTTAACGATATCGCTACACCACAACATCTATGAAACTGCTCCAAATGACACCAAAGTATTATGGGTGAGTAAAACGGCTTGTTTCATTACAGAAATAACCTTCAGATTGTAAAAAGCTTTAATATTCCTTTAACTAACTCTGGTTTAACCCAGTGCTAAAATATGTCATAACCAGGACTGAGCGAGGACCAGCGGTGGTTTAGACTGCTGAATCAGAGCTAAACCAAAACAAGACAAGGCCCATGCAGTCATTTTTGAGAGACACATAATACAGTGCTCCTCAGTGCTAAAGGAGCTATTTGACAAATACTGTACTGTATGTGAAATTAACTCTCCTTTAGAGGTTTTGACATCAATAAAAAGGCAGGTAACTTTTGTCCAGACTTACTTTCAAGAACAGGTGGTTCCATTGAGTTGAACACAGCTTAGAGAGTAAGTTAAAAGTACACATTCCTCACAACATAAAGGTCTTGCAATATTCATGAACTGCTGTCACCACCTGTGTTGAAAAGAATAGGCCTGTTTGACAAGAAAATAGATTAATTAGCAGAATAAAGACAAAGAAGGAAAACTGTAGAAATATGTCACTCTATAATAAGTGGAGTCAAAATTACAGAAGCTTTCATGTAAGTTGGCAGACTGAACTAAACATGAAAGGTGGTAGAGCTCCTCGGATCACCTTTCTTTACAAATAAGCAAAAAATCAACTTTGTCAAACTACAGGATTGAGTTTGTTTGAAAAAATTCAGCTAACAAGTATTTGGCTAACAATTATAGTATATCTTTTGAATTTGAAAAAGTACTCTAAATGTCACAGATCACAGGAAGCTAAAAACCATTAATATTTAAGTAATTTTGTACAGCCAAATACTGATAGTCAAGCAATCTAGTCACCAAAACTTAGGTTTACTGTTTACTGGCAATGGTGAAGGACACTAGCCTGGTTCTGCAAATACTATAGACCAATATCTCTCGGTCTGTGTTATACATTTTCTTTCCTTGCGCATAATACAGGATGTGCTCCACTGTGTTTTTAAACTCCATACACTTTCACAAGAATCATTTGGATGATTTCTGCCCTGGAATTGCCCATCTCTACTGAACAAAAGGTGAAAACTACCACTTCATGACATCACAAGGTGAAACAGAACATTTTGAGCTTTGGAGATGTAGACAGACTAATAATAAAGGATTCCTCAAACATGTGTGAATGAAGCAAAGCACAACTCTGGGTATGTTTTTGATGAGGTAACAACATTCTAACTTCCTCATAAGAATACAGTTTGTGTAATACAGGATTTTAAGTATTTGAGTTTGGGCCGGTATACTGCAACTATACAGTACAAAATGTTCCAGGAAATCTCAAGCCAACAGTTTGCATGCAGAGGTCATTTTTAAGGAGCAATGAATTATTAATATAAGCACATTTCACATACATTCATGGCTTGCAGTGAGTATCTCTCCTATAACAGTATGTGTAATTGATAAGGATCACTACTTAGATATAAAAGCTTGTGAAGGCTAGGCAGGAGTAGCTGGGCACTTTAGATGTAATTATGATATGGAACATAGTCAAGCTTTAGGTTAATGTGCAGTTCTGCCTAATAGTGACTGCTTATGGAACTACAAGGACAAGATAAACCTCAGAGATTGTTGACCGGAAGGCGAAAACCTCAAGATCTTGAAATGAACAATAAAAGCCATGTTTAGCACACCATAGCAGACATACCAGACAAGCAAAACTGATGGAGGATTTGGGTACAAGAGGCAGGAGGCTATAGATGCCTTGATTGGACTGTGCAATTAAACATTTACTGTAATTATTTGTGTTTTTGTTAAAAAAGAAAAAAAAAAGGAAAAAAAGTGGCTATGAATACAGATGTTTCTATTTGTCAGAGTTGAGAATATGTTTATAGAGGACATTTTTGAGCTTTTAACCATGTTTCCTCATCATTTGTTTACTCTGAGTTGTATTTCGATTGACTGATTTAAGCATGATGCAGAGTAATCCTGCTTTGTCTTGTATTTGAGGCTTCAGGGCTCAGAAATGTGACGTTTTGACCAACTTTCTGTCCCCTTCCACTTCACTATATTTAATTGTTAACTCTTAGTAACACATATAGCCATTTATCATCAGTGAACTGAATGGAAATCTGCTGCTTGCTGTGGTGAAATGTCACTTTTTACAGGCAAGGCCCCTCATGCCCTTTGGAACAATTTTGAACAATATTGCAGGTTACAATGAACAAAATATCAAATGTTTTACATAGGTTATATTTTTATACAAAAACTAAAAAATGCATAAGAGGCCTATGTTTCCTATTCTGTTGGATTATTGTGGTAACAGCAGCTTCCAATTATAAGCATGAAAAAGTACACAAGTGGGTTAAATTGATATTTTTGCAAATATTTTGAGTAAAATACTATTTAAATTATATATTGTATGCATACCAAAGAGTGTTCTTTCTAAGGTGTTGTCAGCTTTTATCTTAAAATAAACCAGTTTGAAGATGTATACTTGAAGGTGTGTAGCCTTGATTTCTCTCCTAGATTGCTGTGATTTTACCTTTTTTTATATGTATATAAAAAAAAAAAACACTGGCCATTTTGTGATTCTCTCACAAATATGTTATGCATTACTTAACAAATTACAATATAGTAAGAGTACTCACCCCGTGCACCAGACTATAGAGGGACAAACCAGGCTTCTACAGCTCCACTCAAACAGTGAGAGATACAGTACAGGACTACATTCATACCATACTCCATACAACTCACACTTATGTAACAGATAATACTCCCTACAACTGTAAAACAACTCACCCTTATGTAACAGATAATCCTATGTCCTGTTAATCATATCATCTTTGCACTGTCTCTCCTTACGACCTCTTATATATAGCTGAGATATTTTTATTACTTATTTTCGATTTTATTTTTACCTGTACATACAGTATACATTTACTGTATATAGTTATGCCTAGTTCACAAATCTCTTGCTATTTTTATTGCTACTTATTTAGAATTGTATTACCATTTATATTTTTCAGTCTTTGTTATTATAATATAATGTGATGTATGAGAGAAAAGAGAGAATTGCAATACAAATTAGTTGAGATAGTTTCAGAAGAATTTAGTGTAGTGAGCTCCTTCCTGCAGCTAGATATAAGCAGTGTCTTACCAGCACTCGACCCAGAACTGACGAAGCCTCTCGGATGAATGGCGAAATGTTTTCGACCTAACAAACTTTGTCCAGTTGACAAATTGAATTTCTCCTTTTATCATATAATGTGATGTGTGAGCTACTGTGTCCAAGTAATTTCCCTTGCAGATTAGTAAAGTTTGTCTAAGTCTATAGTAAAGCCATGAACAGATAAATGATGACAGCCAAGACTTTAGTCTGAGCAAACAGCCAAAACCATAGTTGTTTTTAATTGGACAAATCTTGTGGTTCAGTGGATGACAATTCGGTGACCTTGGATGAGTTGGATGTTTACTAATAATGATCCCTAATCACATGTATTACACCAGAAATCATTTGTGATATTAATAATTAGCTGCTGTGAGCAGTCTCCATGCACAGTGTTCAAGGAGCAAGTCATCCAGGGCAACACAAAGCTCAGCTTCTTGTTTGTCTTTGGAACACAAAAGAAATGTGCCCCATACGGAAATGAACAAGGCTATGGGTCAATACTGCCCATTTGTTGCCACAGCCGGCTTTTTCCAGTCTGCTTATTGATTTATCCGACAAGGACACTGCTAATTAATCTGCATGAAACATCAAGAAATACCTTGGAATGATACAAAAAGTGTGAATTTTAGCTGCGATCCATATCCAGCAGCTAATTACAAATAATTACAGCAAAAGAAAAGCATTCACTGTCTGATTTCAAGTTGCAAAAATTATAGTTCACCTATCTAGCCAGAAGGGGTGACGGTTGAGAGGTTGACCACACGGTCAGGTCAGCGGTTCAGTCAATAGAGTGGCTAATGGACAAAGAAAATAGTAATATTATGTTAATTTTTCATTTTGGATAGCAGTTGCCTGACTAGTAAAAAAATCATGCTTCTCCGATAGTGTACGTGTAGTAGTGTAGTGTAGTGTGTGGCATATAGTAAACATGGGTGTGATTGACGAAAGGATTAGCTACTCAGCAACGTGCACGCTCGTTCACATCAAAACAAACATGGCTGCTTATGAGGAAGAAAATAAAGCAGAAAAAACGAAAACTGTCAACAGAATGTTCACTGTTAGACTGAGGTGAGAGAAGTTGGTTGGCTAATAAGATCCGCCGATTGAAACTAACCTGATTGGATGGTTCTGATTGAATTTGGTCTGAGATGCAGAGGAAAAGATAATGACCTGTATTTTCAATATACAGAAAAAAAAAAAAAAATTCTGGAGCTCCACAATATACAATCTCGCCAAGGCCTCACCACATTCAGAGAATATTGAATAAAACATGTGTGAGGTTTATTTATTTTATTTACTAAAATTCACCAAGCCCATTAGTAGACAGGTCACACCTCTGACAGCAAAACATGGGTCAAATAAATTCAGTACAGAATTCTCATAATGAAAAACAAATTGCTATGAAGTGATAGCAAGGATATTCTCAATGTAAAACTGCCAACATAAGCTCAGAAAACAAAAATGTAATAAAATAGCAAACAACCCTGTGTCAGAGATCGAATGCTGTAGCTACAGTGTGGTGTAATAAGCCCTCAGCAGGGAGACAGTCAGGTTGGTGAGCCTGACAAAGCCCAATCTCATCCCCAGATTGGAATAAAACCTATTTTCCAGGGCTCAAGACAATAAAGCACAAGGTTACCCAACCCCGCACCCTGGACACCCCCATTTAGAGCCAGTCCTCAAACCCACATAAAAATGCATAACTCCAGCAGTGGACCATGGGGGGCTCTGACACCAGGCTAAGAAGGGTACATGTGCGCTTTATGGTAATTTAAAAACACCTCCAAAGGCCAGCGGAGTAGATCAAGTCAGGGCCAGGAAAAAGGAAGGGAAAAGACACAGAAAGACACTGAATGCAAAAGGAAAGAACACCAAAATGCATTCACTGCTGTAAGAGTAAATATGCTGGCAGACTCCTGGGGAAGGTTAGAATAGATCATTTGCAGCTGATGCCATCAATATTTCCTGGGGGTGTGAAGATGACTGAAAGCACTACTCTGTTAGAAGCTCTTTAAATCAAGATACTTCATCTGATCTCTATTTTCACACGAAAGTGCGGACTTGGTTGGAATTACAATAGGTGAGATGATGTGCTTTTAAACAAGTCTCTCACAAGCTGCTAGCATTGAGTAACCGTTTTTCAGCTTGTCACGCTCACCTTTTTGTTGAAAATCACCTAAACAGGACCAAGAAAGCTCACATTGATCGCAGACTCCTAGATGTGCTGTTTAAATATTATTTATTTTTATTTTTTTTATTGCAAAATATATATATATATATATATTTATTGCAATATATAAATAGGTAAAAGAATGTAGATGTATTTTATTTGTATTACATGAGCAAGAGGGATAATACTAAAATAGGTCAAGGGAATAGTTCATTGTGAAATAAACAGAGAAAGCAATATAAGTAATAGGCAGATAAACTAATTTCATGCTCTCTCCAAATACAAGAATGAGAACTTCGCACTTCAATTTTTTGAAATGGGTGCGTTGGAGGAGAGGGAGCAGCCCCAAAACATATGAGAAGAAAATAATCCCGCACTCCGTCTTACTTGCAAAATGTAAGATTTATTAGGACATGCAACGTTTCGGCACCAGGCAAAATAGAGTGAGAGCTAATGGTGGCCATCTTAAATAGGGTGTGACACCCAAGGGGGACAGGTCATAAAAGAACAGTGTACCCAAAACAACATAATTCAAAATGCAATCAACACATATAGTGTAATGTAAATAGTAATAATAATAATAATAATAATAATAATAATAATAATAATAATAATAATAATAATAATAATAATAATAATAATAATAGAAAAAATAATTGGAAAATAATTTAAAGATAAAAATGGAGAGTATCCGAATACATATACAGTGGTACCTCACCTTACGAAATTAATTCGTTCCAGAAGTTGTTTCGTAACGTGAAAAATTCGTAAGTTGAGTAGCTATTTCAATGGGAAAAGCCTGATTCGTTCCAAGGCCCCAATACAAGTTTTTTTTTTTTTATAGTGTAACTTTTTTTTATAGTGTAACAATGTGTTCTGCGTCCTGATTGGTTTCTCAGACTGGATTTATACTTCTCTCGTTTGTCTCTCGTTTAAACACTCAAACTTTCATAGATTTTCAACAAAACGTATCAATATTGAAGTGTGGGGGGGAAGCGGGAGGGGGGGAGAAGACTGTGCGGACACGTGTGCGCAGCATGACCCCGCGCAGAGCTGACAGCAGGACTAGACCAAGGTCTAAACCTGGACTGGACCAGGACTAAACCAGGACTAAACCTGGACTAAACCTGGACTAAACCAGGTGGATTAAAGCGCAGCGTGCGGGTCTATTTCCTGGTTTCTCACGAGTCACAGCTAAGGCGAGCAGCGAGGAGGAGACCGCAGGGAGGAGGGGACCGCACGCAGTGTGAGCGCATGTGAGCGCGGCTCCTCCTGGTTTAGTCCAGTGTTAACCTTTCCTGTTCTCGTCCCCTAACCGTGGTTGGGGAGCACAGGGGAGATCGTCTTCTCCAGGGCCGGAGACAGCGTTCCCTCCGGGGTTAACTCCCTTGTGGACCTCGTGCGCTTGCGGTGGATGAGAATGCAAATAAAAGGGAGTGGTTTTGCTGCAGAGTGGGGCTTTATTAGCTCACTACACTGTAGGAGTAGCACCTTTTTACCCTCTACTTGCCCGATCGCCGTCTCTGTCTCTCCCCTGAGAGAGCACACGCAGACACACACCCAGACCGACCCGGCTCCACTGCTCCGCGGAGCCATACATACAGCGCCCCCGGCGCGCGCACACACTCACTCACTCACTCTCTCTTTCTTCTGCACTGAGCTATAGACACAATATAGACACATCTCACAACACCAGGTTTAGTCCTGGTTTAGTCCAGACCACCGCGGCTCCTCCTGGTTTAGTCCAGGTTTAGTCCTGGTTTAGTCCAGACCACCGCGGCTCCTCTAGACCACCGGCTCTTGCATGGCTCTCGCTCACATGCGCTCACACTGCGTGCGGTCCCCTCCTCGCTGCGGTCCCCTCCTCGCTGCTCGCCTCAGCTGTGACTCGTGAGAAACCAGGAAATAGACCCGCACGCGGCGCTTTAATCCACCTGGTCTAGTCCTGGTTTAGTCCTGGTTTAGTCCAGGTTTAGTTCTGGTCCAGTCCAGGTTTAGACCTTGGTCTAGACCTGCTGTCAGCCCCGCGCCGGGTCATGCTGCGCACACGTGTCCGCGCAGTCTTCTCCCCCATCCCGCTTCCCCCCACACTTCACTATTAATACGTTTTGTTGAAAATCTATGAAAGTTTGAGTGTTTAAACAGAGACAAATGTGAGAAAAGTTTAAATCCAGTCTGAGAAAAGCGTATAATGTGCAGTGTTGTATAGTAACGAAGTAATAATACTTCACTACTGTACTTAAGTACATTTTGGGAGACTTTGTACTTTACTTGAGTTTTAAAAAAAATGATAACTTTTACTTTTACTTCACTACATTTCCGAATTTAATTGCATACTTTTACTCCGATACATTTTCAATGCGCCGTTTAGTTACTTGTTACAAAAAAAACCCTCTACTGACTGAAGGAAGTCAGGACGTGCCTGGGCTTGTTCGCTACTTGCACATGACAATCAGCCTACACCTGTTGGTTTCATGCAGCTAGTTTAATCAATCAACATCCCTGATGGAAGAGGAGACCGCATCCACGTCGGCTAAAAATGAAGGGGGACCTGACGATGAGCATCCCTGGCCGTACTTAAACACAATGTTCTCTTACGCTGATATGAAGGATTCGTCCTATCGAATGAAGTGCCTCTTGTGCCTTCCAAGAAACGTGGAAATCCTATCTTACAGAAACTCCCCGTTCAACCTCAAGAAACACATCGAGGTAAGTTCTAGATTAATGAAATTGTTAGCGTCTATGTTCCAATTTCAGTAACCATAGCATGGACATTCTAGACACCGTTGTGAAACCTTGAGCATAACATGTAGAAATTCACTTTGTGTGACATTGTTTCAGTTACACAAAGCGTATTTGACGATGTTGGAGCTAACAGGCTACCTAGCTTTTTTGGCTCAAGGGAAGGCATAGCTGTAGGCTAAGTGTAACGAATGAGAAAGGACAAAAAATAACATTAACATGTGCCTACTTTTAAAAATGTAAACAACCGCTGTGTGTTTGTGCTATCTAAGTAACAAAGCGAGGGTTAGCTTCAGACTGCCTTTGCTTCATACTTTTACTTGTACTTTTAATTACATTACTTGAGTACATTTATTTTTACATTACTTGTCATACTTAAGTACAAGAAGTTCCAGATACTTTAAGACTTTTACTCAAGTAACATTTCAGTCAGTGACTTCGACTTTTACCAAAGTCATTTTTGGGAGGGGAACCTATACTTTTACTTGAGTTTGATTTTCCAGTACTTTATACAACACTGATAATGTGTGTGGCTGAGCGCGCATTATTTGAATTTTTGAGATTTCGCGTTTCGTAACTTGAATTTTCTTTCGTATCTAGAGACTAAAATTTACCGTGAAGGCGTTTCGTAACTTGAAATTTTCGTTTGTTGGGTCATTCGTAAGGTGAGGTACCACTGTATATCTTGTAAATATGCACCTATAGAGCAGTGCTTCTCAATTATTTTCTGTGACGCCCCCCCTAGGAAGAAGAAAAAATTTCACGCCCCCCTTCCTGCGCGTGACTATAAATAGTATTATTTGTCTAGAAAATTGTTATTAGAACACCATTGTATCCTTTTATTAACATTATAAACAAAAAAAGAAAGAAACTTACAACAAAGACTGCACTGAGGACTCAAATATTAATGTGTTTTTAATGCAGCTTTGCGCACATTTGTTTACGTTTTACAGAAATGAAACTTAAAACCACCTCATTTGCATAAGCTAAAAGCACTGAAAAAAAAAAGCTCTCTCCTTGTGCCACTGATGCGTCAGCTTCTGTCGGACTAAAGGACACGACTCAGTGGAATATACGTGTTTTTTCTGTGACAGAGGATGTTCTGTTAATGGTGAGACTGTGCGTAAATCGCATGTGAGAACGCCACTGCCAACTACTGTTGTTGATGTGCAATTACACTTAGTTCTAGTACAGTACAGCAAAAAAACATGTTTCCCAGGGTCATACGCGCCCCCCTGGCATCACGCCACGCCCCCCCAGGGGGGCCCGCCCCACTATTTGAGAAGCACTGACCTAGAGTAAGGCTGGCATGCTATATACATATCTACATATACACAATGAATCTTATAATCCAACCTATGTACAACCCAACAAAAGCAAGAACATAATGATCATTGATTGATCATTATGTTCAATCAATTAACATAATGATCAATCATAATGATCAATCAATTATTTTCCAATTATTTTATCTACTACTACTATAATAATAACAATAACAACAATAATAAAAATACAAATAATAATAATAGTAGTAATAATAATAACAATAAGTATTATTATTATTATTATTATTATTATTATTATTATTATTATTTACATTATGTTTTGTTTATGTTTATTTGAGCAACTTGCAGGTTCCATTTAAGCAAAATTTCACAAATACAAACTCAAAATACAAGCAAATACAAACTTATGTCACATGTCTCTGCAGTTCCTTTTGCTCAAAATGGAGCACGTGGAAGTATAGACTTATGTACACCTGCTCCATATTCTCACACATTCCATATTGACAGCTATTATAATATATATAATATAATACAGTACAATACAGTATAGTACGATATGATGTAATATAATATAATACAATATACATTTCTCATCATGGTCCTGTACAACTCTACATACTATATACATATATATATCTATACAATACTACTTTGCTTTTACCAATAAATTGACCAGAAAACTCATCTACATATACATACACATATACATAGGGTGACATCAGGTAATTTGAGCCACATTTTGGTTAATGTCTTAGGAAACTCGTAAAATCTATGACACTGGTTTGTATTTATTTTAGTTAATAAATACAATCTTTAATATTTTAGGGTTGAATTATTGTATAAAATTTAATCATTTAGGTTTTACAGCTTATAAAACATCAGCTGTCCCACATTTTTTTAACGATCAGTGTTCAGGTAAAATGAGCCACCCGGTCAGCTAAATTGAGCCACTTACCAGCTTAAACGAGCCACCAAAAATGCAAAGCAAAACATTCATTTATTTATCTGTTGCTAAATAATATTTGAATATTTCCTGGTAGTTGTTTATACCAGGCTTGATACATAATTAGTAAGGTTTTAAATTTAACCAGATCTTCAAACTTTAAAATTTTGGATTTGTAAAACAACATGTTTATATGTTCTCTATGTTCTACCCCATGTAGAATTCTCACGGCCTTTTTTTGTATTTTGAATAATGAATCTGTATTGGTTCTATATGTGTTTCCCCACACTTGTGCTCAAGTAGGGTACAATCAACGTGCTGTATAAGATATGGAGGGGATAAGATATGGTGATTACACTATATGTGTTGATTGCCTTTGCATTTTGAATATGTTGTTTTGGGTACACTGTTCTTTTATGACCTGTCACCCTTGGGTGTTTGCCACACCCTATTTAAGATGGCCACCTTTGGCTCTCAGTCTATTTTGCCTGATGAAGGCCTAGTGCTGAAACGTTGCATGTCTTAATAAATCTTACATTGTGCAAGTAAGACGGAGTGCGTGATTATTTTCTTCTCGTATGCTTTCTCCAAATGCCATGTTTTTTGAAAAAGATAATACAGTGGTACCTCACCTTACGAAAGACCCAACAAACGAAAATTTCAAGTTACGAAACGCCTTCACGTTAAATTTTGGTCTCTAGATACGAAAGAAAATTCAAGTTACGAAACGCGAAATCTCTAAAATTCAAATAATGCGCGCTCAGCCACACACATTATACGCTTTTCTCAGACTGGATTTAAACTTTTCTCACATTTCTCTCTCGTTTAAACACTCAAACTTTCATAGATTTTCAACAAAATGTATTAATAGTGAAGCGTGGGGGGAAGGGGGAGGCCGGTGTGTGCGCGGACACATGTGTGATAGCGCAGCATGAGCCGGCACGGGGCTGCGAGCACAAGACCCGTGCTCAAACCGTGCCAGGTCTAAACCAGGTCTGAACCAGGTCTAAACCAGGATTAGACCACCGCGGCTCTTGCATGCGTTCGTTCATGCGCTCAGACTGTGTGCAGTTCCGAGAGGAGTCCTCGCTGCTCGCCTCAGCCGTGACTCGAAACAAAACTAGGAAATAGACCCGCACGCGGCGCTTTAATCCACCTGGTTTAGTCCAGCTTTAGTCCTGGTCCAGTCCTGGTTTAGTCCAGGTCTAGACCTGGTCCAGTCCAGGTTTAGACCTTGGTCTAGACCTGGTATAGTCCACGTTTAGTCCTGGGTCTACAGTCTCTACGCAGGACACAGTGTTACACTATAAAAAAAAGTTAGACTATAAAAAAAAAAAAAAACTTGGCACGAATCAGGCCTTTTCCATTGAAATAGCTACTCAACTTACGAAAAATCCACGTTACAAAACCACTTCTGAAACGAATTAATTTCGTAAGGTGAGGTACCACTGTATCCTTTTTTTGGTGTTTTAAATCCCGCCACTAAGTCTATATTAATTGGGCCCAAGCAAAGCAAAAATGATTAAGTAAGACATTTTAATTAAATGCTGGCACTGCTTGAAATATGTGTGATGAAACTTAGGTGTGTTTGGTATGTCTTATAGACGCTTTCTCAACAACTCACATGGTCATTAGGCCCCAACAACAAACCTTCACTCGCCCTCAAAAGCACTCACCAACAAATTGTAAAAATCCTTTTTTGTAATCATTATTCATTATTTTTTTGCACATTCAGCAGAGCATAATTTTATTTGCCAGATTAGATGTTTTGAGATGTCAAAGGGTTACTGCCATTGCCGGGGACAACTATAAATTTTAAACTGTAAGCACAATATATATTTTTGAGCCATTTTGTTATGTATTTATTCATCTTCTTCCATTCTCTGGGTTGCGGCGGCAGCAGTCCAAGCAGTGTTCCACTGCCCAGAACACAATGTACCAGCCCTCATGAATCCTCCCGCAGGTGGTGGGTTCACAGGAGGACGGCTCACATCACAACGGGCCTTGATTTTTATCTTCTGCCATGGGGGCTACCGGTGTCCGCAGACACTGGGGGCGAGGTGGGGTTAAAGTGTCTTGCCCAAGGACACGACGGCAGCACTCATCTGTGGGAGCTGGCTCTACCAACTGAGCTACTGCCACCCCTGTATTTATTTATTTTTTAATTCAATTTCCTCTGCATTGTAAGCTTTCAAACTCAAATCACCATACTGAAGTATACTGAACTGTGGAATGCCAATATCAGTTCTACGATGCCATATCAAATCTATTGAATATGCTTGCGTACATGATTATAATGGAGGACAAGTGCCATTCACCTGTCACCAGTGAGTGGAGACGGTAGGACAGTTTATGGAAAAAAAAAAAAAACTCCATGGAGCTAATAGGAAAAGATACACTATATATAAAGATACACTATAAAATAAAAACATAAAACTGTGTGTGTGTGTGTGTGTGTGTGTGTGTGTGTGTGTGTGTGTGTGCGTATGCGTGTGGTTTGGACTTGCACCTCCACAAACTTGGCTCTCTTGTGGCGTGCTTTTCTCTGTGGAAATGTTCCCCTGACGATAATATGGCACAAAATGTAAGTATGATTTTAACTTGCCATTACTCTGAAATTATGCAGGTGATGTGCCATCTCTAGAAAGTTACACAATTTAATTAAAATAACAATAAAAATATTATACTATATTATAGTATGAAAGTGGAGTGTGCATGAGTGTTGGAGGTGGTCGGAGGGGCCGATGGTGCAGATTGGCAGCCTCACTTCCGTCAGTCTGCCCCAGGGCAGCTGTGGCTACAGAAAGTAGCTTACCACCACCAAGTGTGGAGTGAATGAACAATGAACTGTAAAGCGCTTTGGGTGTCATGAAAGGCGCTATATAAATGCAATGAATTATTATTATTATTATTATTATTATTATTATTATTATTATTATTATTATTATTATTATTATTATTATTATTATTATTATTATTATTACTACTACTAAAATAATAATAATAAGTTAAAGAGATGAAGAGACTTTGACTACGTTCAGACTGCAGGGCTTAATGCTCTGTTCCTTACCTGGCCAGCCAAATGATATCTCTCTGTATTTCCTATACAGCGCGATACCATTTGGACACCCTCGCTCCACCCTCGCTCCTCCGGTTAAAAACGGACTCCGCGATTCTGATTCGTTCAAAGATGGTGACGTCAGTGCACCCGCCTTTGCCCGCAAAGTCTTAGGCAGCGGAAGTTCCTCCTCAGTTTTGAATCAAGATGGCGCAATCTCTGATTGGTTCACTTAGCTGTCTGTCTACGCGCAACTGCAGCACATTTTGGACCAAGCGTTACCAGACTCACTCGCTGGTACAGCGATGAGTCATGGATTCTTCCAGGCAACTCTGTTCCTATTTTTTTGTGAAATCCAACTTTTTTTGCGAGGTCATTCACATTTCCATTGGAGGACACGACGAGGTCACATGCAGCGAGCGTGCTCAGTGTTTATGGAAATTGCCTAAACATGGACACTGGCATTGAGCACTTGGCAATTTTAAAGTTGCTGTCGTACCAGAGCCAGAATATGTACAACTTATTTGTTTTAAGGAGGAGAATGAGAAGGTGAAGGACACGGTTTTTGGCCATTGCGTTTTGTGGGTTCCTCATCAGTAATGCAGCTATCCAGCAATTCTATCAGCTCAAAACTGGGCGTGTCTCCTAAAATACG
Organism: Paratrypauchen microcephalus; assembly: GCA_036785185.1. NCBI lineage: Eukaryota > Metazoa > Chordata > Actinopteri > Gobiiformes > Gobiidae > Paratrypauchen > Paratrypauchen microcephalus. The sequence goes on from JAVJIX010000109.1 coordinate 897,848, forward strand.
GTCTAGTTCTGTTCAGTTTCCGCCTACTTTAGCGCAGAATAGTGACATTTGTCACTTGTTGATGACGTGTAGGCCGGATGAATGTGGCCTGGCCGTTCAGACTGAAGTCGCTTATCAAAAGATCGGATATGTATCGGTTTTAGGACCACATATCGAAGAGGCCTGGGTCGCATTTGAAAAAAATCCTATCTGTGCCATTCAGATTGTCATTAGAAGATCAGATACAGGTCGCAGATTTGGGTCACTTCAGTCTGCAGTCTGAATGTAGCCTTTGACTACAGAAAATATACAGTCCTGGTCATAAATAAATAAATAACATTGATGCTACAGTTTTGTTTGTTTGTTTGTTTGTTTGTTTGTTTGTTTGTTTGTTTGTTTGTTTGCTGTTTACATTTTGTCATAGTGTAAGTAATGTACTTGTAAATGTAACGTTTTGGCATGGCGGGGCATCTGGTGCAGTCCAATGATAACACTATTAACTCTGCAGTTAATTACCATTTTCTAATCACAGGGAAGACATGCTTGTATGGCCCACACCCAAGGACCACAGTAGCCATAACCACTGCTCTTTGACTTGCTCTGCTAAATTAACCTTGGCATTCATGGGCTGTTTTAATTGCCTGGGACATTATCAAGAGAGGGAGAAATCTGGTTGTCTGAAAAATTATGTTATCTAATCTTGATTTTGCTTAGAAATGGAGTTAAGCAAAAGTGGAGACAATAAAGTTATCTTGGATGAGTCTCAGATAAAGCTTGGTCACATTTGAAAAGGGTTTTTTAAAGATAGAATTGAAGATTTATTTGAACCCTGGAGCTATATGAGCAGAGATGACCTGCTTTGCACCACCAGGGAGCCCCTTTCCCTTTCAACAATATTCTGGATTAGCCAAATGTGCCTGTTTAGTGCTGTTTGAAGAGGGTTGTATTTAAGCAGCTTGTCATGTTGTCACCTCTTTTTCTGATTTAATCCAAGAACAATTACAAACTTGTCTACACGTCTCACATCTAGTGAGATTAAGATTATTCTATGAAGTTTGATTGTTAAAATAATGTTTTATTATTGGGAATTAATTACTAGACCTACAAACCATCTAGAAAATGGTTCAAAATAATCATGATAAAAGAAGAAATTCAATTTGTCAACTGGACAAGGTTTGTTTGGTCGAAAACGTTTCGCCGCTCATCCGAGAGGCTTCATCAGTTCTGGTTAGAGTGCTGGTAAGACACTTGCTTATATCTCGCTGCAGGGAGGAGCTAACTAGCTAACTACATTCCGAAACTATCTCGCCTATTGGTTTCTGTCTTTTGTTTCTCTGGCATCTTAGTTCAGCCTAAGTGGGCTGTCAACAAAACCAAGAGAGACAAGGGCAAGAAACAAGATAACAGAGAATCCGAACCCAGGAGGAAAGGGGTAGCGATTCCGTACCTGGCCGGCGTGTCCGAAAAACTACAGAGGATTTTCAGACAATATGAAATCCCAGTTTATTTCAAACCCACAAACACTTTAAGACAAAAACTCGTCCACCCAAAGGACAAAACACCGAGCCACAAGCAATGTGGTCTACTCCATTCAGTGTAGTGAAGACTGCAGTGAGCGCTACATTGGGGAAACCAAACAGCCACTTCACAAGAGGATGTACCAACACAGGCGGGCGTGCCAGAGTGGACCGTCATCTGCCGTACATCTTCACCTAGAAGCCACGGGCCATTCATTGTCTTTGACAGAGGTTCAGATCTTGGCCAGGGAAAAGAATTGGTTTGAGAGGGGAGTTAAAGAGGCTATTTTTGTCAAAAAAGAGAATCCTTCCTTAAACAGAAATGGTGGAGTCAGACATCATTTGTCTCCCATTTATAATTCCATTCTTAAACTTAGATCAAACAAACAAAAGAAACAATAGGGCTAGCCAGGTCAGGGCCAGAGGCGGGAAAAACAGTCGTGTAGGGATGAATAGGTATGCTAAACTAAGACGCCAGAGAAACAAAATACAGAAACCAATAGGCGAGATAGTTTTGGAAAGTAGTTAGCTAGTTAGCTCCTCCCTGCAGCGAGATATAAGCAAGTGTCTTACCAGCACTCTAACCAGAACTGACGAAGCCTCTCGGATGAGCGGCGAAACGTTTTCGACCAAACAAACCTTGTCCAGTTGACAAATTGAATTTCTTCTTTTATCATGGATTCTACCTGGACGACTGAGGGACTCTTCACGCAAATTAATCATCAATTACATTTTTTCAGGTTAATGTTGAAGTAACCCAAGCTTGATGTTTTGGGGGTGTATGGGATTTATACTTATACTTTATACAATCCATATAACCCCAGCACATGCATGTGTGTTTAATAAACAAAAAACAAAAACACAACAAACAGGAGACCAAACTAACCTTATAGCTATGCTGGATTTCCTATTTCTATCAGTATAATATACTTGGAGTGAGTGACACCATGAGGCATTTTGCAGTGTGAAAAATAGCTCCTCCAAGCCTGTTGTACTTGACATTGATGAAATATGAGCTGTGCATTTTCCTTCAGGGATCTAAAATTCTGAAACAGAAAACTGTAGGCAAATTCCAGTGGGCCTTAAATCCACCACAGGCAGGAGACTCTAGAGGCTATGATGACATGCCTCCAATAACATTGTGATTTTGGAATTCTCCTTACACATAATATGTCTGGAAACACAGACACCATCCTACATCAGCAACAGATCATATATGCTAACATAGTTTAGAAATTATTTCTATTTGTTAACTGACCCATTTCCAAATCTTGAGCTAAAATTCAGGACAACTTGGGAGGAAAGAGAAGTGCCCAGAGGAAAACCACCAGGGGAAAACAAGCAAACTCAACAGGGTGACCTGGGAGTTGAACCCAGAACTTTCTTGCTGTGAAGCATGCCACCATGACATTGCAGTTATTTTTATTTTTTACTTTTTTTATAGGATTGTCTAAAAGGTTACTTTACGTACTTAAATGGATTTGTGTCTTATCTCAGATGCAGTGAAAAAAGTCAGATGGATTACAAGTTAATTAAAACCTACATGTTTTGGTTTGGCCCTCCCCATCAGAGTAGGTGAAAAATTGCTCCAGTCAGCTTGCATTATTTGACCAACATAGAATGCAAGCTGTATCTTTTCTTTCAGGTATCTGAGACAGAGCACAAAAGTGTAAAAAGGCCAGTAGAGGCATTAGTCACAGAGCCTGGCGACTTTCTCTCGGCATGTACGTCTCCGCCAGTTCACATGAGTGCGTCTATGAGAGAGGGGCTATTGCTGTTTATGGCTGGGTGTGTTTTCTCCAGAAGCCCTTTATCAGATGCTGGCAGAGTGGAGCACAGGAGGATCAATAGAGCTTTGCCCAAGACAGGGAGGCAGTACCTGGATCTGAGCCGGCTCCAACCTTTCCTCTCATTGATCTTCATTACCTTGTGCAGACTGGAGCTTCAGGACGCAGTGGCCCGTACACTCAAGTACACATAAGTGCACACAAGTAGGGCCTACACGTATACACATACACACGTGAACACAGGTACACATACACAAGTACACATATACAAGTACACATAAGTACACATATACAAGGACACGCACAGCACCACACCGCGGCTGCATTATAATCCTGTCCACGCTGACTTTAGAGGACAAGATGGGACTAAGGACACTCATTACTTAAGCAAGGTAAAAGTAAATACATTCTCTTCTTCATGTAATGTAAAATTAGAAGCCAAGTTCAAGTTTTTTAGTATAGCAATGCAATCACAACTTAAAAAAGGGCTTAAATAAACTGTTCAAAGTTCAAGTTCAAAGTTCAAAGTCAGCTTTATTGTCAATTCTGCCATATGTGTTCGACATACAGTGAATCGAAATTTCGCTTCTCTCTGCCCAAGCAGTGTAAAAAATACAATATAAAGACAATACAAAACCATCTAAGACTAAAATCTAAAAGTAGTGCAAAAGAATAAATAAATACCTATTTACAGATGTCCAAAATGTGCAGTGTGCATCAAAATGTGCAGTGGAAGATGCAGCAAGGAAATGTGCAGTAATGTGCAGTAGAATATGCATTGAAAATAAAGATAAAAATAAAAACCCTCACCCTCTTAAGTGTCCACTTCAAGTTGAAATAAAGTGAGCAATGATGGATATCTTGTACTGCAACAATCAACAAGTGTAAGTAATACTGATAAATCTAACTATAATATTGTATTTCCTCCATCACGACTATGGCATCAAACATGGCAAAATTCACTTCAAAAATCTGCCTTGTCTTATCATTTCAATTTATCAATTTTAAAACATATTTTAATAGTTAGACCTAATTATTTTATGATTTCTGAAACTGCATCACTATCATAATGTCTTTTCAGGTAGTTTTTAGGTACATAATTTCAACATCTGACTACAGACAACAATTGAGAATAGTCTTCTGTTTAATTTTGGTAAGTTTACAGTAATGTAAAAAATACATACTGTTTTTTAGGTTTTCTCATCGTTGTCTCCATTCACCTTGTTTTTGAATGAGGTTCTGATTGGACACTCTGGGAATGCTGTCAAAACGTCGTGAGACCACATTAAAGCTGAAGCCAGTCGATTGAATATAAGCTCTAAGGTGCAATTCTCCCCTCGTGACTCCATTTTTAATTCAATTCTCCACCCTCTGTCCAGACTAAAGCTTTGTCTGGAAGCGGCAGGCATCAAAGTCCAGCCGGAAAACACTAAATGATTGTAACTCAATTGTAGCTGGCCCATCATTGATTGTTTGCCCGGGAAATAAGTTGGATGAGAGACAGGAGGCTGATTTTCCCTACGCCTCTGACAGTTGGCGTTGGATGTTTGCACCTATAAACCAGAGCTGAGGAGCATCTGGGTGTTCCATGCATGTGTACGCGCTCTACCCATATGCACCAATAAAGCACTATAATGAAGTTTAATCTGGAAATGTATACAATAAACAAATGGTTATTGATGGCAGGCAGTGGGATCGGTGTTATATAATGAAACAACATTGTGTAAGTATGCTAACATCTGTCTATTATAAGAGAACATGGGAAAAATCTTTAGAAAGTTCTTTTTGTGACAAGGTTGGACGTGAGTAACAATTGTTGTTTGTTTTCCAGTGTTTTTTGTTTGTTTAGTATTTGTAATTTTCTGTTGTGTGGAGAGAGGGAAGGGAAGATTATGTCTTTGTTTGTGTGTTTGTTTGTTTTTTGTTATCTAAAATATCAAAATTTGAAGGGGAAAAAAGTTACAAAAGTTAAATGTATTTAGTGTAAATCTGAGGTACATGACCCCATACCAAATTCTTCTCTCTAGTAGAATCAAATACTTTTATGAACCATATTTTGTAAACGCAGCAGTGTGTGACAAAAGTGACTTCCCCATGCTGTCTTCATCGTAATATGAACCATTTTTATCAATTGTGAACGTAGACGCATGCATTGACGCAGGCATCTCATCACTTCCTCATCACAAACATGCTGGGATTTATAGCATATAAATCCAGGCACATAAGGAATCCGGATGTGTGGAAGAGCGCTTTAGACGGGTTGGAGCCAGAGGAATTGGGTACAAGCCTTTTAGTGCTATTAAGGATAGTGTGTGGTATATCCCGAGAATGTGATTTACAATAATGTATTTATTTTGTCAAAATGAGGACAATTTTGTGTCCATGCCAAGCTTTTGAAACCCACTTTGAAATTGATTTTATGAGATGGCTTAGTGACTTTGGATCCATGGTCAGGTATCATGGGGCTACGATTGCTTTAATGCCAAAAAATATGTCCACTCATTCCTAAAGCCTAAATAAATCATGAGGTGGACTTTCTCTACCTAAATATGAAGTCCAGTCCTCCTATTCTGGCTGAAAAATATGCATACCCTACTTGTATATTAACAGAGGCTGGTTTGCCAAAGAGGAAAATCGTGAAGCAAAATTGTGATAGCACCATTTTTATATTTGGAAGACTTTGCCTGGTAATGCACAATGTGCGATGGTGCACAGCTGTGGCTCCGGTGAAAGTTTATTAGAGCAAATATCAGCCTCCAGCTCCCTTTAGTAACACCTCCTTAATTACAGTGGTTAAATAAGGCTAGTGCATCCTAGCAGTGTTTTTGTGTTTGTAAAAGTTAGAAATGAGAGGGCTTACTCTCCAAAATATCAAATATGCTTGATATCATATTGTAGCTTGTTTTTGGTCTTTGTCCCTGCCTAATTATGAGACATACAACCCACAATTTTGAGTTTCTATGCTGAAATCCATCAGATTTAAACCTAAAAGGACTCTCTCTGATCGGAACTGTCACTACCTACACTCTAGCACCTCAATCCTCAATCATTAATCAGTGCTAGTGCAGCCTCTGCAGCTCAGTGAGGTTCAGAGCTTTCACATGAGGCATGGCCTGCACAGTGAGAATGAATATATTTGTTTATACGTTAAGGCACTGGCAACCCATGTGCAGTTGGGATTGTAATTCATCATAAGAAGTGTAAGAGTTCAGGCTACAGAAAGCAAAGATCTGCTTCTTCTGAGTTAAAGCATTAAACAAAGTAACGTTAAATTTCACAAGAAAATAACGTGATGCAATCATCATATAGCTCTGCACTAATCTGTCTAATTCATCACAACTGACAAAAGTCTAGACTGTAATTGTTCTCGGAATATAGTGCATGATGAGATACTTGTAAAGCAATTTATTTTGGACTTAAATCTTTTATCGGACTCTTTGATAAGTGGCTTGTCCGGGGGCAAGAAGACAGCATGGGAGCGGGAGACAAATCCAGTGTCACCTATAATAAGAAGTGTAACACAGGTGAGAGAGAGATGCATTGTGGGTGACTGGAGGGAAAGATTGGAAGACACAGACAGAGGAGGCGCTAGCTACGCAGGAGGGGGCAAGCCACTTCTCCCAACGTCTTCTGGAGATGACAAAATAGCTGCAATTATGGGTGAGCCCGTTCTAAAAGGTAGCTCAGATCCATCAGACTCCCATGAGGACATTAGCGAAACAATCAAATACACTTTGTAAGTTGAGATAAAAGGACCTGGACGACTGAGGGACTTTTCCCGCATCTTTGTAAGTTGAGCTTTATTTAGAAATGGTGTCATTAATTTAATTTTCTTCCAAGTGTAAGTAGTTTATAAGAATGCACTGTGTAAGGAAATAGCATAAGCAACAGAAATAACTTTGTTCTGGCTAATGACAGGTGCAAAGACAAGATTGGTTATCTAGTTGCCATGGTACCTGACAGGAAAAGTGGAGGCGGGCTCTTGAAGTTGATAGAATGAAAGAAGTTGTTCTTCAGAGTTGCATTATGAAGGAAAGGGTCAGAGCATTATCAAACTATTACAGATATTATACAATACCCAAAGCTTGAGCTGACTAATCTTTATTCAGAAAACATCGTACTATAATGTTTCAACGTTACTGCTTTTTTTTCTTTGAACCGACTATCGCCAGTAAATATTGATGTTGTGTCTTTGGGCCAGACACTACTCCCAACTTGCCACCATGCAGTGTTTTTGGCACAAGTGATAGCATTGGTACTTTATACCCAGTACTCGAGTTGAGGGGGGATGGGGGGGGGTGGCGTCCCCCCTGTGGGAAAAAAATAGTCAAAATCGTCCCTCTTCTAAAACAGGCATCCCTTCTTCCATCCCTTATGGCATTTTATCAATCAGGCATGAAAATCCCTAAACTTTTGGCGAATTTCGCCGTTTTTAAGTCGAAATGGCCAGTGCGCTCCAGCTTCCAATTATGTTGCAGCATAATTACGCACCGATACGCGCTCCCGCCAATCATGACGATTGCCGCTGTTGTGTTTGCGCCTGTTCGCCGATCAACTGTGAGCCTGATATTTACGCGGCATTTCTAACAGAAGAAGACTCCTTAACTTGCTATGTTAATGCTACGTAAGAAGGAACTCTCGCCTCGGGACACGGGATATGTTCGAGATTATGTCCTTTTCTCCGGAGCTCCGGATTATTAAAGACAACACGGCAAACTGTTAGAATGGATCTGACCGCATTCTTATGGGTGAGTCATATTATCAGATTATTTCTGCATCTATTTCGGCACTAAACCAGGACTAAACCAAGACTAAACCAGGTTTAAACCAGGACTAAACCAAGACTAAACCAGGTTTAAACCAGGACTAAACCAAGACTAAACCAGGTTTAAACCAGGACTAAACCCAGACTAAACCAGGTTTAAACCAGGACTAAACCAAGACTAAACCAAGACTAAACCAGATCTAAACCAGGACTAAACCAAGACTAAACCAGGTTTAAACCAGGACTAAACCAAGACTAAACCAAGACTAAACCAGATCTAAACCGGGTCTAAACCAGGACTAAACCAGGACTAAACCGGGACTAAACCAAAACTAAACCAGGTCCAAACCAAGACTAAGCCAGGACTAAACCAGGTCTAAACCAGGTCTAAACCAGGTCTAAACCAGGACTAAACCAGGACTAAACCGGGACTAAACCAAAACTAAACCAGGTCCATACCAAGACTAAGCCAGGACTAAAACAGGTCTAAACCAGGTCTAAACCAGGACTAAACCGGGACTAAACCAAAACTAAACCAAGTCCAAACCAAGACTAAGCCAGGACTAAAACAGGTCTAAACCAGGTCTAAACCAGGACTAAACCAGGACTAAACCGGGACTAAACCAAAACTAAACCAGGTCCAAACCAAGACTAAGCCAGGACTAAACCAGGTCTAAACCAGGTCTAAACCAGGACTAAACCAGGACTAAACCAGGACTAAACCGGGACTAAACCAGGACTAAATTAAGACTAAACCAGGACTAAACCAGGACTAAGGTGTGTGTGTGTGTGCGTGTGTACGTGTGTGATAACATATATACTGTGTATTATTGAATTATTGAATGATTATATGGACTTTTTGTTATAAAAGCATTTCCATTTTAACAAAGTACCTTCTAATTCTGCCCTGCCCTGAAACACCACAATGATGTCAGTGATGGGGGAGGGCTTAGCTTAATGCCTCCCCCCCCTGGTTTCATTTTACAACTCGACTACTGTTTATACCGCTTTGCCTTTGACACATTTGGATTACATTGTACATTTTGTAGTTTTAGAGATTAATTATGATAGTTGTCCCTCCTAGCAAGTTCATTTGTAATGCAAATAACTAAACTGAAACATAAAAGTTATAACTTCTTTCTGTTACAATATTATATAGTTAATATAATGGTGGTAATATAAATGTGCCATCGGTCCCTCCAGCCACCACCAATATCTTTGAAACTAAAGTTGAGCGGATTTCATCAAGATGAAATGACACTAAAATAGATATAGCAGTAAATTACTATATCTGTTATATTACTTTATCTGTTCTTGCAAATGAACTCTCCAAGTGCAAAAATCATAAAACACTAGCTATTTTATTCCACATTGTCAACAATAATGTCATCATAAGTTTGCAAAACTGTTTGAAATCAATTCCACAGACGGAAACACCATTTCTTGAACACAAGTTACATGCTATTTATCCAAGCAAACACTTGACATCTCACTCCACATTATCATTTCTTGCAGCGCGATTACTTGAAAGTACTCTAATTCTTGTTATTTTCTCCCCCCTGTGTGCAGCTTCATCGCATGCATCGCATCTTGCTCAGTCATACAGAATCCAGCAAATCACGGCTGAAAAAGTCATTACCAAACAGTCTGCAAAGAAAGGCTGACAAAAGAAATGAACTAAGTAGGACTGATCATTAGCGGCACATCTCCTAGAAGTCGTGGCAAAGTTAAACTCCAAAATGCCTTTCTGTCCGTACCATCTTTATCTTTTAACAAAAACAACAGAAAAGAATACCCACCCACAAACATGAATTGTAATTGGGTTATTTAAACATGTCTACTATTTGTTGCGTTTGATCTATATTTTAGGATGGTTTTGGTTGCAGGGAATTCTCTTGTTAGAGGCACTGGAAAGGTCAGTGTCGTGAGTCAAGCGCTGCCACACCTTTAATAGTCCTTTGCATAAGCTGGAGTTTCATTCCAACTTCACAATATATGTCACTTATCCATCTTATATCTTAATTAAAGTTGTGTGTTAACAGTGTGACCAACCTCATTAGCTGTGATTCCTTTTGCTTTGCGTAGTGCTCCTGTTAATTGAATCTATAAGCATGTCATTCTAAATGTCTTAGTAAAGGTGCGTTCTTTTGTGACTGTACCCTACAGATTTGTTACACAATGTTTCAAGATACATTGTAAAGTTGGATAAGAACTAAACAACAAGTTGGTATATAAGGGGAAAATATAACTACAGCTTTATCTGTCTTATGCAAGGATGCTTTTTAAACGACATTGGCAAAGGGGATTATTGCCAATCTAACTAAAATCATTTCACTCAAACTCTGGAATGATGTCCTCTTTAATTTCTTTAATCACCTCATATTTCAGGCATACAGACTTCTCCTGACTGAAGCAGCAGTATTTTTATGAGAATGAAAGATAGAAAAGTCCTACGAGGCAATGAAAGATAGAAAAGTCCTATGAGGGAGGCAGATTCACAGATTGGTGATATCAATCTTCCACATGATCTTGGTTTAAAGCGTTAAATTGTAGTACGTATAATCTTTGTATAATTATGTCTAATTCATCGCAACATAAAACAATTTCCGCCCATCAGAAACCAATTTAACAAGGTCAATTGTCGATTTTATTGTGAGCATCCAATTATTAGTCTTGCAATAATTGCTATTCAGAGGACGGTGTTAGACCATTCTTTGTTTAATCACTAAAAGCCACATTTTCTTTTCCCGGCTAACACAAAACAACACAATATGGAGTTTGATTTCACATGCAGCTCAGTAGTTCTCAAACACCACAGTCTGACACATAAACAAGAGAATAGCTGGAGAATAACAAATCCTGACCCTTTGAAAGAGGCAAGAAGAAATAATGTTAAAAACAAATTTTCAGTGCGTTAACATCATGACCCTTGTTTTAGGAAGTGCTCTTTGGACAGCCACAAAATGTAAAGCAAAGATATTAGCTCCGACTTCACCCACCTACACCCGTCCACCAGGTTCACGGGGTCATGTGGACAAGCAGCCCATCTGTAGAATAAATAATACAATATTACGAATCTGAGTTTAAAAAGTGAAGTTTCAAGTTTGCAGGGGAAGGGTTAGGGGACCAGGTACAACCATAGGAAAAAACTATGAAAATGTTTGCATCACCCACCAGCACAGGTTGCAGTATTTATTGCATGCATAAACCATTCATATTTGGGTGACTGCCGCCAACGTTGCGATGGAGAAAGCATGGCAACGCAACAACTGGACAAATACTCTAGAGGTAGGTGATAGTTGTCAATGGAAAGAGAAGCTGATACACTGACAAATATTACCTCACCAGCCAGAACCGCATATTTTAACCAAACTTTACAAAGGCGAGTGGGTCTGGAGATTTATCATGTCTCCTCGATTTCCCAGGGCATGACTGACAGACAGCTTAACCAATCGGAGAGGCATATGGTCAGTTCAAAACAAACATGGCGGTTTACACATAAAGGGGAAAAACAACATTAAAGACTGAGAAACAACACAGATTTTTGCAGAACAATTGAAGCACCAAACTGTTATTTATCTCAGGTAACAGAAGTTATTCAGCTCTGGAAAGAAATAAGAGACCACTGTATTTTTTTTTCTGAAATCAGCATCTCTACATGTATTACAGCCATTCCAGCATCTGTTGAATTCCAACACAAACACAAAGCTGAGCTACTTCAGTTCTTACACCAGGAGTGGAATAAAGTCACCCAAGAACAATGTGAAAGACTTGTGGAGAGCATGCCAAGACGCATGAAAGCTGTGATTAAAAATAAGGGTTATTGCACCAAATATTGATTTCTGAACTCTTCTTAAGTGTAAACATTAGTATTATGTTGTTTTAAAATGAATTTGATCTTGTTTCTTTGCATTGTTTGAGCTCTGAAAACATGTATCTTTTTTGTTATTTTGACAAATTGTCATTTTCTGCAAATAAATGCTCTAAACAATAATATTTTTATTTGGAATTTGGGGGAAATGTTGTCAGTAGTTTATAGACTCAAACATAATGTTCCTTTTGCCCAAACACATACCTATAAGTAGTAAAATCAGAAAAACTGATCATTTTGTGGTGGTCTCTTATTTTTTTCCAGAGCTGTATACAGTGAACCCTCGTTTATCGCGGGGGTTAGGTTCCAGAAATAGCCCGCAATAAGTGAAATCCGCAAAGTAGGACAATTTTATATTTTACAATTATTCTACATGTTTTAAGGCTGAAAACGCTTCACCAGACACATTATACACCTTTCTGAGACTGGTATTAACATTTTTCTCTTGTTTAAACACTCAAACTTTTGTAGATTTTCATTAAAATATATTAATAGTGTGTGTGTGTGTGTGGGGGGGGGGGGCACGTGACACGCGGACACGTGCGCGCGGACACGTGCGCGCGGACACGTGTGTTTGTTTTGGTACCACATATCCATGCCATGTGCGAAAGTCGAGTGGAAAGCGACCTGGATATCATTTTGGGCAAGACTCAAGCCAATGCTAACAGTGCCAAACCGCTAACAGACGCCTCTGAGCACCAGTCCTCACCACAAGACCAGGTAACACTAACCTGCGCTCACAAGAGTTGGTTGCATTTCACCCCGGCTCCAAAATCAGACCGCTATCAATGCGTCGCCAATACTCCACAGCTCTCTAGGACGGGGTCAGGTTCGTTCTCTCAGCGTGACGGGGAAGAGCCACTGTCTCCTCTGTGCGCGCGAGTGTCCTCCCCCCGCTGCGGCTCCCCCGGACGCCGCGCGGCCAGGCGCCAGGCCCGTCCATGTTGATTCTTGGCTCTTCCATGGTCCGGCTCGCACTCAGTCTCTTCCATGGCTCGTGCAAGTAAACAAAGGCCACACCTCCTGTCACCCGGCTGGTTAGCTCAACTGGTAAGTCATGGACTTTCCCCCTGGGGGTTGTAGGTTCAAACCCCCCCCGGGCAATGAGCTAACCAGTGTGGGTCCTTGGGCAAGACCCTTCACGGTACTGCCCCCCGGGCGCCGAAAAAGATGGCTGCTCACTGCTCCTGAAAAAGGATGGGTCAAATGCAGAAGTCAAATTTCTCCCGTGTGTCACTGTGTGTCATTGTGTGTGAGACCAATAAAGGCTTAAGCCCAATCTTAATCTTAACCCAGGCGCTCTCGTGAAGGACATCTGAGACTCTGTCCCTACCATCCCTGGTCTAGACCTGGTTTAGTCCTGGTTTAGACCTGGTTTAGACCTGCTTTAGACCTGGTTTAGTCCTGGTCTAGTCTCTTAGCTAATCAGGGCGCAGGACAGAAAGTTACACTGTAAAAAAAAGTTACACTATAAAAAAAATTGAAAAAAAAAATTGGAAAAAAAAATCCGCGAAATAGCGAGGCCGCGAAGAGTGAACCGCGATACAGCGAGGGTTCACTGTATTGTGTTCTGAGTTTTGAAGAGGAGATGTCTTCTGCCTTTGAGAGACACGTGCAAAATTAGCAGCTGTAATGGGATCGTCTCGAAGTAGGATTAGGATTTTCACCCTCTGTTTTCTGGTTCTAGTCTCTTCTGAATTCGAACAGAATGCAGAAGGACTGGCTGGTCAGGCAAGACAAATTATGACAAAAAGCATAATGGATTGTCTATTGTGATGTTGAAAAAAAAAACACTTCACTTTCAACAGGCTTTAAAATAATTTTAGGCTGGATGAGTGATGAGGGAGGTGGCAGCTATGAAGCCAGTTTTTGCAGAGTCGATACAAAGGAAGGCTCAGATCAGTGAATCCGACTGTCAAAATGTCAGCATGTTAGGCTTTTGCAATCTAAAGCAGCCTGTAGAAGAACCCTGAAGAGTTAGGCCTGGACAGTCATTTTTCTACAAATAAGTTTAAGTTAAATTTTAGCCTAAGCTTCATGAATTGCATATGTTACAATCAGTGTTGAAGTAACAGAATATGTACCGAGAATACGTTTTCAGAATACTAATTTTGAAAAGAAATATTTGAATTTGAATAAATATTTGAAAAGAAATATAAAAAAACATTTATTTTGGTGGTATTCAGAATAAAGTTACATTTATAAAATCAAAGGAGTTTAGGCTTCAAACTGCACAGAATCAGTGAGAAAATTATATGATATTATATTACAGTGGTACCTCACCTTACAAATGACCCAACAAACGAAAATTTCAAGTTACGAAACGCCTTCACGGTAAATTTTTGTCTCTAGATACGAAAGAAAATTCAAGTTACGAAACGCGAAATCTCAAAAATTCTAATAATGCGCGCTCAGCCACACATTATACGCTTATAGAGACAAGTGTTTGAGTCTCCGAGGTATTCCGCGTCGTTTTCCCTGTTTGGCAGTCGTCTTGCGGAGCTCCGGTGGAATGTCTGGAGGAGGCACGACATTCGTGGAGAACTGGAGTTGAAGTAAAGACTCCCGGCTAAAGGTAATCCGCGGGAGGGCTCCTCCCCGGAGCGCACTCGGTTCATTTGTCTCATGACTCAAAGAGTACGCGAGAGAGAGTCCGCACAACAGCAACAAGTAGTCCAGGTTGAGTAACCACATTGTTGATCAAAAATAAGAGATGACACACCAAACACACGGATAAACTTTGCTTAAACGCACCAAACTGCTCGAGGAGCTACCCGGGTCGCACGCTGTGGAGCGCCCCCGGAAGAGACAGACAGCTTTGAGCTGTGTTTAGGTTTTCTCCCCCCTCCCCCTTCCACACTTCACTGTTAATACATTTTGTTGAAAATCTATGAAAGTTTGAGTGTTTAAACGAGAGACAAATGTGAGAAACACGCAGAACACAATGTCACACTATAAAAAAAGTTACACTATAAAAAAAAAAAAAAACTTGGATCGGGGCCTTGGAACGAATCAGGCTTTTTCCATTGAAATAGCTACTCAACTTACAAATTTTTCACGTTACGAAACCACTTCTGGAACAAATTAATTTCGTACACTAATATACAGCTCTGGAAAAAAATAAGAGACCACTGCAAAATAATCAGTTTTTTCTGATTTTACTACGTATAGGTATATATAATGTGGAACATTTTTGATTGAGTCTATAAACTACTGACAACATTTCCCCCAAATTCCAAATAAAATATTATTGTTTAGAGCATTTATTTGCAGAAAATGACAAATGGTCAAAATAACAAAAAAGATACATGTTTTCAGACCTCAAACAATGCAAAGAAACAAGATCAAATTCATTTAAAAACAACATAATACTAATGTTTACACTTAAGAAGAGTTCAGAAATCAATATTTGGTGCAATAACTCTTATTTTTAATCACAGCTTTCATGCGTCTTGGCATGCTCTCCACAAGTCTTTCACATTGTTCTTGGGTGACTTTATTCCACTCCTGGTGCAAGAACTGTAGTAACTGAAGTAGCTCAGCTTTGTGTTTGTGTTGGAATTCAACAAATGCTGGAATGGAATGGCTGTAATACATGTAGAGCTGCTGATTTCAGAGTTGTATACAGTATAGTACTCTGATAGGTATTCAGTATTCTGTAACTATATACATTTTCTATTCTTCCCATCCCTGGTTACAATTATACGTTTATTTCAACTGGACATGTAGTGGAGACAGCACATGTAAAATATAAGATATACAGTAGTGTCAGGAACTTCATATAGACATTTTTGGGCATTTTTGAGGTCAGAGCAAGAAATCCAGTGAAAGACTAAAAAAATGAAAGTTAGTCAAATTATGTGAAAAGACTGAATGAAGTTTTAGCTGTGAATTTCTGCTCATTTTCCTATTGGAGTTCTTCTTTGCCAAGCAGGAGCATCTATGGTGCTCTCTGGGACAGTTATCCATATTATTATTTCCTCTGAATGCTGGTTGATCTGCTTGTCTGTTATGGACCAATGGTTGTTTCACTATTTGATTTTCTAACTTTCTGTTGGTTAAATCAACTATTTTGTTAAACCCTTGTGAGGGGACTGCTGTTCTGATTTCTATATAAAAATAAATGGATTTGAATTTAACTGCATCCTTCAGTACTTTCACCACTCTATTTATTTGCATTGTTCAAGTTATCACATCTTTGCCTCCAAAAATCGCCAAAAATCTAGGAAAACTTCCCCCTCTTGATACTCCCAATTCTTTGTCCTCCAACTTGTTTTATGCTCAGTGTCTCAAAGCCATCTCTTAGCTCACAGATCACGTTGAAGATTGTGACCTCGAGGGATACGAGTGACATCATGCACCCAGGCAGCACCCACACAGTTCTGTCACAACACTGGGCTCTAGGGGCTGGGTCTGTGTCACCCATACTTGTCACTATAGGACGTGACCCGAGTGAGTACAACCCCCCTGACAGTAAAGGGGTAGATCTGTGAGAGGGAGGAGGGCAATTGACAAAGGGGCAGCTTAAGTGTGTCAGCATAGAAACAGCAATATTTACACAGCATGAGAGCTAAATGTAGGATTTCAGGGTGAATAAACATGAACTTCTTTTCGCTTTGGGTTTTTCCAATACTAAATTGCATTGTAGTGGAGTTTTGTTCAGCTCATTTTTTGACAAAGGGAGTTGTTTCTCAGGGGATTAAAAGAAAGGTTACTTTTTGAACACATTTCTTTGAAGTTCTGTAGTGTTAGGAGAAAGACTAAAGACTTACTGCAATGTATTTATTTTATGGTTAAAGTTGCACTGTGTAGCTTTTCTTGTGGAGGGTCCACTACCCGCTTGTCTCCATGAAGAGCTTATTGCTTCACTTAGAATGTTCCAATCATTTGTATTGCTCAAAACATTTAACCAGTAACTTGGATGGTGGTTTCAAATACATGTATCTAATGCCACACTGTGGAAGCAGGTGTCGAAATGTTACATACTGCACCACTGATTAGGGCTAAAAAGGGCTATATAAAAGTATCTGCTATCCAGATTCCATATACTGTATCATCAGATTATGTGGTTATGTGGTCATTGGCTGCTCTTGTGGCTGAGTGGTTAGCACACTGACCAATTTTTATCTTAAATTTTTTTACATAATATTTTGAGATATTGACCAACTAATAAGTGCAGCTTGCACAGTCCAAAGGACAGAAGTTGGACTATTGGATTGTATGATTTGAGCAGTTTTTCCTGTATCCCAAATCTGGCAAAAGACGTTCCAGAGGAAACACTTGAATGGAATGTCCCATCTCATCACCAAGTGACAACAGAGCAGAAAGAGAGAGAGTGCTTAGAAGAAGCTTTCCTGCCCCTGGACGCTCACACTGATGCCCAGTCTGTAGGACACAGAGAACACAATGGAGGGATACATTTGCCCTGAAGGCTGTTACTCTAATCAAACTGCCCTGACACTGTTACCCTACTGAGGAGCACTAAGAAGCTTGAGATGTTTGAGCATTCTGTTATTATTGCATTTTATTGCTCAATGTGCATAAAATCCCCCTCTAGGACAAATAAAGTGATACTGATTGATTAAAAACGTTTGTCCTTTTCATTTGTGAATATGGTACTTCATGGTGCAAAACAATATGATATGAAATTCCCTTTAAAAATGCGAACATTGAATATAGATTTGTGTACTTGGGGATCAGGTAATTCTCCAGTTATTCTTGACAGAACCTAGCTCAAGATGCCCCCCCTGGGGTGTACCAATGTGACAGAAGAATGGGTCATATGCAGAGTTTCTCTATGGGAGACAATAAAGTATACATTACCCAAAAGCATCAGTGACAGGATGCCAGCCATGTGTCTTTCTAAGAAATTTAAAATTGTACTTTTTTTGAGATGGTAACTGCAAAATCATGCTCTCTAAGCGTTGTCTATATCAGTGTCTATTGCATTCACTTAATCTCCCTGTCAGCTTTAAGGTATACCTCAGTGACTGCCACAGCTTAAGGTCGCAGGCTAAACCCTCCAAATCTCTGCCAACTTCACATTCTGAGTTCCTTTAAAAGCTTGATACAATTGAGTATAAAAGTGGGTAGTCGATATCAGTCACTTTAGTTTGTAGTGTGTCAAAACGGGTCTTGGTCTGGAGTTTATTCAGGGTTAGACATGACTCAGACAGATGCCAATGCCACACAGAGGGGCAGGTTGAAAAGACTGTGGAATGTATGGTTCAGTGGGTGCATAGAAACTTTGGAAATGTCAGTGGTTCTTATTCAACATAAAATGAAAAAAGATATAAATTCAAGTATTTATGAAGGTTATCCAGGTGACTGCATCCTTATTTCTACTATGCCTATATTGACTTCTGTCATGAAGGGCCACATCCACTAGTTAGTGGGTAATCAGATACATATGTCTCTATCGAGCTTTGTCTGGAATCTTCCACAGTGACATTTAATAAAAAAAAAAAATATATATATATATATATATATATATATATATATATATATATATATAGTATATACATAGGTTGAAATATATACTCACCAAAAATATAAACACAACACTTTTGTTTTTGCTCCCATTTTTCCTGAGATGGACCCAAAGATCCAAAATTCACTCCAGATACACAACACTACCATTTCTCTCAAACATTGTTCACAAATCTGTCCAAATGTGTGACAGCGAGCACCTCTGCCCCGCCGAGACAATCCACCCCACCTCACAGGTGCGCCACATCAAGATGCCGATCCGACATCATGACCAGTGCACAGGTGCGCCCCAGACTGCCCACAATAAAAGACCACCCCGAAATGTGCATTTTTTTGCTTTATTGGGGGTCTGGGGACTCAGAACCAGTCAGTATCTGGTGTGACCACCATTTGCCTCATGCAGTGCAACACATCTTCTTCGCATAGAGTTTATCAGATTGTCAATTGTGGCCTGTGGAATGTTGGTCCACTCCTCTTCAATGGCAAATTATATTTTTGTTGAGTGTATATACACTATATTGGCAAAAGTATTCGCTCAGCAAATGAGGTGTTCCACTCACTTCCATGGTCACAGATGTATAAAATCAAACACCTCGGCCTGCAGACAGTTTCTACAAACACTGTGAAAGAATGGAGCTCAGTGAATTCCCCCTTGGTACTGTAATAGGATGCCACCTGTGCAACAAGTCCAGTCATGAAAAGTCCTCGCTCCTAAAAATTCCACAGTCAACTATCAGTTGTATTATAACAAAGTGGAATTGATTGGGAACGACAGCAACTTAGCCATGAAGTAGTAGGCCATGTAAAATGATGGGGCGGGGTCAGCAGATGTTGAGCAGAGGTCACCAACTTTCTGCATAGTCAATCGCTACAGACCTCCAAACTTCATGTGGCCTTCAGATTAGCTCAAGAACAAGAGCCTCTTGGAATGGGTTTCCATGGCCAAGCAGCTGCATAAAGTGCAGTGCAAAGCGTTGGATGCAGTCATGTACAGCACGCTGCCACTGGATTCTAGAGCAGTGGAGATGCGTTCTCTGGAGTGACAAATCGTGCTTCTCCATCTGGAAATCTGATGGACGAGTCTGGGTTTGGAGGAGAACAGTACTTGTCTGACTGCATTGTGCCAAGTGTAAAGTTTGCTGGAGGGGAGATTATGGTGTGGGGTTGTTTTTCAGGAGTTGGGTTTGGCCCCTTAGTTCCAGTGAAAGGAACTCTGAATGCTTCAGCATACCAAGAGATTTTGGACAATTCCATGTTCCCAACTTGGTGGGAAAAGTTTGGAGATGGCCCCTTCCTCTTCAGCATGACTTGACTGTGCACCAGTGCACAAAGCAAGGTCCATGAAGACCTGGATGAGAGAGTTTGGTGTAGAGGAACTTGACTGGCTGCACAGAGTCCTGACCTCAACCCCACAGAACACCTTTGGGACAAATTGAGAGCCAGGCCTTCTCGTCCAACATCAGTGTGTGACCTCACTATGAAGATTATTTTAATTCCATACATTCTAGGGAGTAGCCTAGGTTTTGTAGTTACCAGAGGTTGGGACATGCGATTCGTGACTTGGACTTGAGTCAGACTTGAGTCACTATTTTTAGGACTTGAGACTTGACTTGATAAAATGGACTAAGACTTGGGACTCGACTGGGACAATACAGTATATGCAGTACAATTACAATAATTCTAAATCAGACAGTAAGTTAGTGTTTGCTTTTACTTTATTATTATGGATAAATAGTTTTAATTCTATCCTGAGATGTATTACAATACAATATAACGTATAACTAGTACTCTCCCTACCTCTGATAGCTATAGCTGATGTTTGCATGTCAGGTTTCAGGACAATGAAAAAGCATCAATGCACTTTAAAATAACAGTTTTATATTTGCAGAATTTGAACTTGAGTTGAAGTCTAGTCATTAGACCAAATAGAATTATTTCTAGTTTCTAAAGTTTGAATCGGTGCTGCCAAGGCTTTTAGGAGTTAGTCCTGAAAACACCATTGTTTTGCTTTTTCATATTTTCTTAAATCCAGTTTGTTCTTGTTTTAGAGAGAGGGGGAGACGAGATCCTTTTTTCACTCTGCTTAACATTCTCTCTGGTTCCACCTCTGCCTGGCAGCGACAGACACCTCAGATAAACCATGGAGCATTAGCACCCCCTAGAGGCGTCACAAGGTCCCTGTTCAAGTGTTCAAGTGTTCTTCTTTTGTCTTCCTCCCTTTGATTGTCGCCCATTGGATATTACTGTGGGTTGTGCATCTGTATGGAAAAGAGCCAAGGGGCAATCCTGTCTTTCTTTCTTTTATGACACACCCTAACTGAAATGTACGACAGGTTAGACCACACATTTTACTAAAGCACAGTTAAAATCATTACATTTAAGATTGTACAAAACATTTTACTGTTGCTTTCCCAGTCTAGCCATTTTTTTAGGTTTCAAATTTTACTTCCTGGTTGGAAATAATGACATCACGCTTGGGAATTCCAGACCAGTGTACTATAGTTGCTAGGTAACAGTTATGAAACACTTTTATTTTGTTGAAATCATGTTTAAGAAAAATGTGTTTTGTAAATATACATTAATTTTTTTGATACAATTCTCCCTAGTGTCATCTCTAAAACAGATCTCCACTTCCTGTAATTTTCAACATATTTTTCTTCACAAACCGCTTCTCAGTTGGTGTAAATCTATAATTTATATTTACAACAGGTATTATAACAACAAGTTAAGTAGAAATTAGAGAATCATCATACGCACTTTAACTCCCAAATGTTAATAATATGTTGTGCACATTAAAGGTACAGAGGCTATGTTGAAACAGTGTCAAAACTGTAAAAACTAAGAGGACTAGGTGTTGTGATAAGGGACTTACAACATCTGTGGCATTTTTGACATGTACCACAGTGAGTCCTATAGAGCTACATGGGAACAAACCTCAAGCAAACACTGAACTCTCATGTGAGGACAAATGCTGCGTCACTGTCACCATCATGGAAATAGATGCACCAGATGCCCTTCTTGTCACTGCCTGCAATGTAAAATGAGTGAAGAGAAGTGTCTTGCCCAGAGACACAACAGCAGACTGTATCTAAGTGGCACAAACGCTGACCCTTGGTGACCAAACACAACCCTGCAACATCACTGTAATATTGAAAAAAAAAAAAAAAGACTAGCACTACTATCTAGTACAGGGGTCGGCAACCCGCGCCTCCGGAGCCTCTTTGATCCCTCTGATGCGGCTCAGTACAGTGGTCCCTCGTTTATCACGGGGGTTATGTTCTAAAAATAACCCACGATAAGCGAAATCCGCAAAGTCGTCAGCTTTATATTTTACAATTATTCTCCATGTTTTAAGGCTGTAAACGCCTCAACACGTACTTTATACACTTTTCTCAGACTGGAATTAACGTTTTCTCACATTTTTCTCTTGTTTAAACACTCAAACTTTCGTAGATTTTCAACAAAAAAGCACAGTATTATAGAACGAAACTGAAGTGTATTTCGTGTGTATTTCACAGTTCTTATAACCGAGCCTCTTCGTCCTGGAACTGCTTCGCTGTGGCGAGTTTTGTCGGGGAGAAAACTTGCAAACATAAAGCACTTCAGAGTCTCACTGTGATCGAACATTTATATAAATCTGGCAAACTGAACGCATTCTGTACAGGAGGCATGGAGGAGAATGACTGAAGAATCGGCAAAGGTCTACAGTCCCTTAGCCAATCAGGACGCAGAAATGCGCGTTGATACACTATAAAAAAAATTGGAATAAAAAAAATCTGCGAAACAGCAAGGCCGCTGTATTTAATTAAAATGTATTTTATTTTAGTTCATTCATTTTCAAAATGTAATTCTATGGCACAAAGGCAAAAAATATGCAGAGTTATTTCATTTTAAATTTCAAAAGAGTTTTGTGTCTCCCAGTGTTTTCTTTACTGTGTGAAACGGGTCCAAATGGCTCTTTGAGTGGTAAAGGTTGCCAACCCCTGATCTAGTAGTAGATCTCCAGTTACAGCAATTAATAAAAACAACAATAAACACATTTAGAGATTAATTACATAATGACAGGTTTTCTGTTTCCGTTAATGCCACAGGCGCTCTCACCACATCTACATTCCACCTACATTCTGTTTTTTGTAAGTAGGATTGCGACAGATGAATCATCACATAATGATGCATCACAATCAAATCAAAATCGAAATCATAATCACAAAGACTACGACATAATTAGACCTGTAGGCCTTTACACACTTGTTCTGAAATGCATGGGAGTCTAATTGTTTAGTAGTTCATATTTCAGGCTATGCTCAAATTCTGATGCCCCTGAATATGTTTAAAATGTAACAAATCCAATTCTATTGTAATTGCTATGCTTGTCAGAAAAATCTGAGATTTTGACATTTGCTATTTGCAACAAAGGCACTACAATGGAGGAGTGTGACACTACAAAAACAGTTTGTGTTTGGCATGAGGTTTTGATTTCCACACTGCTGAATTGCATTATATAATACATTAGTAGTTAGTAGTAGTTAAAGTAAGCATAATCTAGTAGAACCATATTTGCATGACTTGTGCTGTTTTGCATGTGGGTTGGTCCCATCTCCTACATTTTAATTTTCATTTCACCAAACTAGTACTACAACTATTTTACCCCACATAATAATGAAACCTATCACAGTTTCTTTTTCTTTCCATTCACATGTTAACATGTTGGAAATACTAGTAGCCCCACCCTTTTCCCATCTTTAATGTTTAAGCAGCTCCACGCCTCAAAGCCAGCGCACTAAGAGCAGGTAGGCAACGCGGAGTGGCTTAGTTTTCCATACAATGCCGACCAGGAAAACCCCATTTACGCTGCTCTGAGGTAAGATCATTTAGCACTATTCTTTTCAACTAACTATAAATACAACCTAGAGATGTTACAGGGTTTATATATGCCAACTTTTTATTCTCTGTTTTCATTATTGTGTGTGAAATTTGCAAGCACACACAGTAACAATAAGCCCCAGAAATAGAACTTAATTGAGTCATAAGTAAATAAAATAAAATAAAATAAAATACATAGAGCTTGTTTGGTCACACATTATATAATTTTAAGTTAGGCTAATGTTAAACCATCATAGATTTAAGATGCTAAATAATACTACAAACAGTGTTTATTCAAAAGTATTCTGACACTATAGTGATAAATGTATTTACCAGTACAGGTTATGTTTACTGTTTAACGCAATTTTGCCTAATGCACCTCTATGGGCTTTTTGCATTGTTGCTTCAAACGTGGTGGGTTTCCATGGTACCAGGTTTTGAAGTTACATTCCATGCTCTGTTTGCTAAGAGTTATGAGAATAGATCAACGTCTGCACTGATGCGAAGTACAACTGCACCTTCATTGCCTAGTAGAACCTGTTGAGCATGTTGCACTGGGATGGTTTACAGACATGTCAGCAAGGACATGTGAGTACACAAACACAGAATGGGAGACAAGACGGAAATCGGATTACAGGATTTGGAAAAACACGTGAAAACGAGGGTTCTAGTACATGAAAGATAGCATAGGATGGACAGGCATACTTTTTTATCTGCTATCCTCGATGCATTCTTCAATGTCACTGGGTCAGCATTTCAGAAGAAGCCTGCAGAAGTTTTGACCGCTACAATACAGTTAAATAAAACAAAAAATGAGCCTTAAAAATGACATTATGCTAACACAATAACAATGTTCTAATAATTATCATATAAATGTGTATATATATATATATATATTTTTTATTACTGATCAATTTGATATTAGTATGCCTATTGTTCTTTATCGTATTGCATTGGAAAAATATTAGTTTTCTTCCCTGTTTATGTGTTTATATTTGATTATGGCAACAGTCAAACGCACAGGGCATTCCGAAAGTGTTACGCAGTGAGTATGGGAAAACCCGATAAGTCTCATCTCTTGTTACAAACCACAGACTGAGACTCGGACTAAAGTTTCGCTTACACATTCTTATAGCAGCTTGTCACTTAAATGGCTATATTTGTATTTGGTTCATATGTGAGGATATGTGTGTAAAGTACCCACGATACATTTCAAAAAGCACCTCAACGTCTAAGTGCTAAAAAATATATATACAGTATATAGAACTCTCCACTATATATATAATATACTGTTACTTCTGTTTTGTTTTTGGGTTTGTTTGTTTTTTTCTACTACTTCTACTACTACTACTACTACTACTACTGTTACTGCTACTGCTGCTACTATACTTCTGTTACTGCTACTACTGCTGTTACTGCCACTGCTACTACTACTGCTACTGCTACTACTACTGTTACTGCTACTGCTACTACTACTGTTACTGCCACTGCTGCTACTACTGTTACTGCCACTACTACTGTTACTGCCACTGCTACTACTCCTGTTACTGCTACTACTACTTTTACTGTCATTGCTACTACTACTGCTACTGCTACAGTACTACTACACTGCTACTGCTACTACTACTGCTACTACTACTGCTACTACTACTACTACTACTACTACTACTACTACTACTACTACTACTGCTGCTGCTGCTATGCCCACTGCTATCAGCATTGTACTTTTATCACTGCTATAAAAGGAATCAGCAATCTTGTAAATTCCAAAGCTTTTTTGCTAGTAATTAAAAATATTGATTTGAAAAATGTTATATCAGTAAATGTCTGGTTCAGTGATACAAAGAGCATTAAAAATCTTATATATTTTATAAATATATGTGACAGCTCAATATGTTGGGACTCAAGCTGAAATGCTGAAGGAAATGTAAATACAGGGATTAGACAAGACAAGAGCGAAATGGAACAATGGGCATGTGGCTGTTATATTCTCCTGACAGGCTGTGTGCATTTGAGAATATGTTTAATATTGTGTAGTTGTGGAGACTGGGGAAATATTAACCCACACAATGGAGGACGCTCCCTATGCCTACACTACATCTGTCATTTGTCAGAGATGCCAAAGACCCTTATCGTAGCTCTGACAATCTATGTCTCTCCAGATCCCAAGCACATGGGACAGAAGCTTGAAATCAAGCCAGATTTAAATGCAAGATACCACAGAGAAAAGCAGATTGGCAATTGGTGGTTTTCAGATTCTAATGATGACGTCATACAGCTCTGGAAAAAAATAAGAGATCACTGCATTTTTTTCTGAAATCAGCATCTCTACATGTATTACAGCCATTCCATTCCAGCGTCTGTTGAATTCCAACACAAACACAAAGCTGAGCTACTTCAGTTCTTGCACCAGGAGTGGAATAAAGTCACCCAAGAACAATGTGAAAGACTTGTGGAGAGCATGCCAAGACGCATGAAAGCTGTGATTAAAAATAAGGGTTATTGCACTAAATATTGATTTCTGAACTCTTCTTAAGTGTAAACATTAGTATTATGTTGTTTTAAAATGAATTTGATCTTGTTTCTTTGCATTGTTTTGAGGTCTGAAAACATATTTTTTTGTTATTTTGACCTTTTGTCATTTTCTGCAAATAAATGCTCTAAACGATAATATTTTATTTGGAATTTGGGGGAAATGTTGTCAGTAGTTTATAGACTCAAACAAAAATGTTCCTTTTGCCCAAACACATACCTATAAGTAGTAAAATCAGAAAAACTGATAATTTTGCAGTGGTCTCTTATTTTTTCCAGCTGTACTCCCAAATAGGGGGCAACCGCACTTGCCTGGAAGAATCCATGACTCATCGCTGTACCAGCGAGTGAGTCTGGTAACGCTTGGTCCAGAATGCGCTGCGGTTGCGCGTAGACAGACAGCTAAGTGAACCAATCAGAGATTGCGCCATCTTGATTCAAAACTGAGGAGGAACTTCCGCTGCTTAAGAGTGACTTTGTGGGCAAAGGCGGGTGCACTGACGTCACCATCTTTGAACGAATCAGAATCGCGGAGTCCGTTTTTAACCGGAGGAGCGAGAGTGGAGCGAGGGTGTCCAATTGGTATCGCGCTGTATAGGAAATACAGAGAGATATCATTTGGCTGGCCAGGTAACAACCGCACTGTACTTTGTCATGAAATATCTAAAAGGTGAATTCACAAATGTTGAACCTGATGATTTCTGTTAGTGACTAGACCCAAGAATGCACTGTGTTACAACAAAAATCAGCACTTTGAAACTATTAATTTTAGCTGTCCCCCATCTGTATTTAATAATATTAGCCTATAGAGCAGAGGTCTTCAACAGGGGGGTCGCGACCCCTAGGGGGGTCGCGGAGGTACTGCAGGGGGGGTCGTGAAATCTTTTGATTTCACTTTAAAATAATATAATTTTATATTTTATAGTGTAAAATACAGTATTAACCTGTGTATTATTTCCTTGTATTGGATGTACCATAACAGAGTAGCAATGTTTATACATGACACTAAGCTCAATTTAATATAAAACACAATTCTATGCCGTATATATAGTAGGGGGTCCCTGGCCCAGTTCGCCATCTGTTTTGGGGTCCCTGGCCTGAAAAACGTTGAAGACCCCTGCTATAGAGTGTTGTTAAGGGATGAGAAACCAGCAATAATGACCCCATATCATTTTGATTGCACATACTGTATATTACAAACAAATCTGAAAGCATGCAGTAGCTGTAACTAACATGAACGTACAAGAGCAGCGGTTTGAGGTAGAAGCCTAGGGTGTAGTCAACTAAAGAGATTCTTCTAAAGAATAACGAGGACATGGCAAAAGCTCTCAAAACTATTATGTATCTCAATGTATGACTCACTGGACTACACCTGCATAATAAACTATTTAAACAGATAAACATATTAAGAAACAATATATTTAGATAAAGATTAAACTTGTGAGTAATTATTTTTTACATATAAATGCTAAAAAATACAAAATCTTCAGCTCATTTACTCATCAACCTCATAGACCTCTCTTTTCTGCCAATATCCATATACTCTAAATAAAATCATTACTCAACAAATATAAATTTTGGTTGACTAAGACATTATCTTAAAGAATGCGAATATGTATGTACAACTTAGACTTAAGTTCACTTAAGTGCTTAAAACTAAAAATGAGATGACAACCCAGTAATAAAAAGAAGAAGTACGTAATCATGATGGGCACATTATATATTTCAGATCAACATGGAGATCCTCATGCACCCCTATAGATCCACGTATTCTTAACGCTAATAGCACTTGTGTCTGTGTGTAGTACATGTCTCTAATAATGCAGAGAGTTGAAAAGGACAGTCAAGTAATGAGTCACTCAGATGAATCACTCTTCAAAAGGATATGGAAATAACTTGAACCGGTGGCAAGTACAAAAGAAGAACTATTATGAGATTAACATAAAGTATGCTCAAAATGCATTTATAATATATAGATGGTTGGTGATAGAAGAGTTTCAGACTGTGGGGTGTGGAAGAAGAGGCTGCTGTAACCTCAAAGTAAAATGTTCCCTTATTAAGAATGTGCTAAAAGAAGCATATTGCATATACAGCTCTGGAAAAAATTAAGAGACCACTGCAAAATGATCATTTTTTTCTGATTTAACTAGTTATAGATATGTGTTTGGGCAAAAGGAACATTTTTGTTTGAGTCTATAAACTACTGACAACATTTCCCCCAAATTCTAAATAAAATGATCGTTTAGAGCATTTATTTGCAGAAAATGGCAAAATAACAAAAAAGATACATGTTTTCAGACCTCAAACAATGCAAAGAAACAAGATCAAATTCATTTTAAAACAACATAATACTAATGTAAATCCAAGTCATCTAAATCGTAGGTGACTTTATTCCACTCCTGGTGCAAGAACTGAAGTAGCTCAGCTTTGTGTTTGTGTTGGAATTCAACAGACGCTGGAATGGAATGGCTGTAATACATGTAGAGATGCTGATTTCAGAAAAAAAATGCAGTGATCTCTTATTTTTTTCCAGCGCTGTAGTAGTTTAGCCTGAATGTATAAGTAGTAGCTGCACTAATATCAATGATGTAGCAGTGGCTGTAGTTGTGAACAGTACTGCAGAGAGGGAATTAGCTGTCCTTAGTAGTAATAATAATAGTGGAATTAGCTGTGAATGTTGACAAATGTTATCTGTATTGAAGGCAACTTTCATATAATCAAAACTCCAAAGAGTCCTCCTGTTCTCCATCCTTCAAAGTGTGGGTGCTGTCATTGATTCAAATGGGAAAACTACAGACTTGCTCTATGAACACTGTTTTCAAACATTTGGAATCGATTTCTTTCTCACCTTGAAGAAACACAATTTGAATAGAAGTGTACCCATGCCACAGTCACTTTTCTACCGCTCTGTATTTTTCTTTTCTTTTCAGAAGCACTTGTTTTTGTGATATTGAAAAAAGAAGAAAAAAAAACTCTCCCCTCCTCTGCTTCTATAAAATTCTAGTTATATTATTATGATATTATGATTTTATATTATGATATTGAAACAAATATACTGAAAAAAATACATATTAAAAACTATAACATGGTATGATTTTTCTCAAATAATACATCTGCATAAATCTGTACTAAACTTTTTTTTTTCTGCTCCTATAGAGACATCACTCCACTCACACGTGGCCTCCTCCTGCCCCTCCTCTGGTTCTATAAACCTCTACAGTAATGAACTGGTCTGCATTGGAGTCCCTCATCAGTGGGGTCAACAAGTACTCCACAGTCTTTGGCCGAGTGTGGCTGTCTATGGTTTTCGTCTTCAGAGTGATGGTGTTTGTTGTGGCGGCTCAGAGAGTATGGGGGGATGAGAACAAAGACTTTGTGTGTAATACAGCACAGCCTGGGTGTAACAACGTGTGCTATGACCACATCTTCCCCATCTCCCACATCCGCCTGTGGGCTCTGCAGCTCATCTTTGTCACCTGCCCATCCCTCCTGGTGGTGGGACACGTGAAGTACAGGGAGATGAAAGACATGAAGTACACACAGTCGCACAAAGGAGGACATCTGTATGCAAACCCTGGGAAGAAACGAGGAGGGCTGTGGTGGACCTACCTGGTTAGGAGTAAATACTACTGTTCCTAGAGTAGTGATTGGTATATTGGTACATTGAATGTTTGTTGCATTCCTCGTGATGAGACATGAAACAACTCAACTCAGTTGGTTTAGTGTCAGTGTCACTTAGCTTACAGTTTGCTTCAGGTGTAAAATTACACAAAAGTATATAATTTTCCCAAATCCTTTCATAGGTTGTGACAACAAACTATGTGTACACTTTTTAGATTAGATTAGATTCAACTTTATTGTCATTACACATGTATAAATACAGGTAACAAAATGAGGATAAGCATCTAATCAGAAGTGCAAGGAGCAGCAAGTGCGATATATACAGTATATACAATATACAGTACAATATACAGTATACACAATATATACAGTATGGTTATAACTTGTAAATTCATTTCCATAGGTTTTCATGTTAGATGCACTTCTCCTTTGCAACCCTATTCATATATCCAGTTTTGTGACCAGCACCAAATGACACCTTCTGAACCACAAAGATCATTAACACCAAGATAAAACACCAAATAACACACTAAACATTACACACTACTATACAGAAGAAGACAATTAACTTTTCTGACTATTCCAGTTGGTAAGGGTGCATGCATAGATAAACTATATTCTCTCTTCTCTCGTTCTGTTACCACAGGTAAGCCTGGTGTTCAAAGCAGGCTTTGACGCTGGCTTCCTCTACATCCTCTACCACATCTATGAGGGCTACGACATGCCACGCCTGTCCAAGTGCTCGCTGGAGCCGTGTCCCAACACTGTGGACTGCTTCATCTCCCGGCCCACTGAAAAGAAGATCTTCACTCTCTTTATGGTGGTGTCCTCTGCTCTCTGTATCTTCATGTGCATTTGTGAGATGTTTTACCTGATCTTCAAACGCATTGTGAAGTTAGTTAAGAGGAAGCAGGAGGCAGAGGCGAGGCTGTTGGCGGAAAAACATGAGTTGAAACCACTGGCAACTTCAAAGTCTGAGTTTATGTCCAAAACTTCAAACCAAAAACTGGATCCAACTGTGTCCATTCACACTCTTAATAATATCGCGGAAGAGTCTGCAAATCTGAAAGACATACAGAAAGACTAATGCACATGACTTATGCGGCACTTATACAAGCAAACGCTCACTTTTCCTGTTTCCTGCAGGAATTGATATTTCAGGTACTTTTTAAATAAATGTTGTAATTAATATATAATTTTGTATTTATATTAATGTATGGGAAGGTTTCCTTGTATGCATGAATTTGCTAGTGTAGCTTACAAAGAATGTTGTATTTAGTTTACCTGATGTGAATACAGGTGTGGAAAATGTATGTTGTGCCAAATAAAACTGATGCACAAGAAAATTGTGACAAAACGTGTGTGTGCTCTGCTGCTCTTTGTAGTGCACTGAACCTGCATGAATGAAACGTAGGTTTTGTGTAGGGAATATTTACCTTTCCATCAGCTTGACATGAAACCTCTGCATACATCGTCATGTCTTTTCCACCGGCCTGTCCAATCAGGGGCGAGCAGAGGGTGGGGCTTTTGACGGACCCGGAAATGCACCAAGAACTTTGGGCGCAACGGTTCTGTGTGTTACGCATGAGTTTACGTCTTCGTTTACTAACTTTATATCGACTAATATGAGTTTTCATTACGGACAGGTATTGTACGTTTATCATTGTTTCCTCCTTGATTTAGAAGGGAGACCTTACGAATGTTAATTTTGAGTAATGAGTCCGTGTGCTAATGATGCTAAGTTGTGCGCAGTCACTTGTGGGTAGTCGCTGTAAAGAACATTTCGTTTTCATTTTTGAACTAGTAGTACTGAATAGCTTTTAACAAAGAACCTGTAGTTGTTGACCTCAGTTTATTGCCCGGCTCATCCTTTTTTCCACGTTATTCAAGGGTTATCCCGGAGGAAACAACCCTCCTGGCGCTCCGTACGGCAGAGGCAGTGGACCCTACGCGCCCTCGCCGCCTCATGCGCCTTATGGAGGAGGCGCACAACCACCGGGAGCGCCCTACGGTGGAGGTTACGGTGTTCCCGGACAAGGAGCTCCTTACGGACAGGGACCTCACACTGCCCCTGGTGGACCCTACAGTGGGTATGGAGGACAGCCTCACGGGGGACATTATGGGCATCATGCACCACAAGGTAACTGCACAGACTATCAGGAGACATTCAGCTATACTTGTGGATTCATTTCATTTCTAATTATTAGTTAGGCTACTATTAACTTGATTGGTTTCATATATCATCTAATAATGCCTGTTAAAATCAAGATCCCTGGTGCCTGGTAAATAAAATTAGGCTATGAAATAAAGCTATATATTAATCCATAAACATTGTGCACAATTAATAAGTAGGCCTGTGTTTTGTATATTCAGAGTCATAATGTGAGTCATATATCAGGAACGGCAAGGTTAGTCACAAGTCATAGTATTCCCCCATACTCTCACTCCATATGCAAGCTACTTTTCATCTGTGAAAAGTATGTACAGTTGTTATATTCACTGGTTACATACTTCAGGTCTCTGTCCATAAGGTCAAAAGTACTGGACGTTTTTATAATTACAGTGTAGTGGGATTGGTCTGTCAGCAGATTTTTACTGACTCGGCACTTTCTAAGCACTAAAGGGAAAATACTAACCCAAAGAAATATATATTACTTTGTGGATTTTCTGGCTGATCATGTTTAAACTCCTTCATCTGTCAGACCTTCTAGTAATTAGTCCTCACTGTCATTTCATTATTTATTTATTTATTGTATTGTAGTATTGTTATTTTTTACATTCCAGACATTTTACTCTTGACATTATATATTTTTATATTCTATTCTTCTATAATTTAAAGTTTTCTAACACAATGCTTGAAATTACTAGGAATATTAAATGAACTGTATGTCATGTCTTCCTACTAATATACTCCCTCTCGCAGGTAATGCGCCCACTGGCATAAACCCTGAGGCATACCAATGGTTTCTGAGCGTAGACTCAGACCGCAGCGGCTACATCAACATGAAGGAACTGAAGCAGGCACTAGTCAACTCCAACTGGTCAGCCTTCAATGATGAAACCTGCCTAATGATGATCAGTAAGTCATAAGCTACTGTAGGGTATTCTTGTTTTATTTATGTAAAGTTTGCACACTTCCACTTAAAACACATAGGAATGAGCAAAAGTATGCATGCATTAAAAATGTAACATGTTGTTGCATTGTTTTAGTAGAAATACATGTATCAGTTTCTTTATAATAAAGCCTTAGGATAGCTGCTGTTGTGAAAATTAGATTTCTGTCGTTACTCCTTGTGTAACCTTGTGGGTTTCCTCAGGAGAACTGATTTCCAAATTGCCGCAGATGAAGTATTGGGTGTTCAGGTGTTCTCAACTTCAGGCATTTTTCCTGCGACCTACTAAAATATAAACACTTTTCTAATACAACATTTGTTTTGTAATATGTGTGCTTCATATAGTACATTAGATTAACATAATCTACTTTTTGTTTGCCATTGAGAGGCAGTTATATCAGTCTGACTCATGCATGTTGAGCTGTGGGTTAGTTGTGTAATTACCCTGACATTCCAGTCCATCAGACAGTGACTAACGTTTCAGTAATGACAACTCCAACTAACTTGGGTCATTAGATTAAACTAGAGATTTACCCCACAGTACAAACAAGGCATGTTGTTATCAACAAGCATATGACTATTAGGCTGGAGACTAAATACCAAGAAGACGCATTGCACTTTCAATAGAACAGGACCCCACTCACCCACTACAGGAACACCTCACCTCTCTGCCCTCAGGACGGAGGTACAGGGCGATCAGGTGCAGGAGGGCCCGATTTGGCAGAAGCCTGATCCCTTCAGCCGTCACATTTTTGAACAACAGGCCCCGCTGAGTGTGCTGTAATGCTTATTGTATGTGTTTGTGTTTGTTGTGTTGTTGCTGTGTGTCAAACAGGCTCTGTGCGTGAAAATGAATTTCCCCTTGGGGACAATAAAGTCTAAGACAGAAGACAGAAACATCCAAGGCCCTTGGATGACATGGGCAGCACAAACACATGAATGTTTTTAAGAGTGTTAAGAGCAGAAGCTCAGTTGAATATATTTTTATTCATCCATTTTTCAGACATGTTTGACAAGACAAAAACAGGACGCATCGACATGTTTGGCTTCTCGGCTCTGTGGGACTTCATGCAGCGATGGAGGGCGCTGTTTCAGCAGTATGACAGGGACCGGTCTGGGTGCATTAGTGGAACAGAGCTACATCAAGGTAACTGAGCCTGATAGTTTTTTTTGTTTTTTTTTTACTTGTGTTATATATTTATATTCTATAGACTTAAAGGTAACATTCTGGTGGGAGGTCCACCACCTGAGATCTGTGGTGGACCTTCCAGGCCTCCTGGAGATGATTCTGCCTGGAATGTTAAAATGTTCTGTTTTGCATTTATTCAATTATAGTTGTTTTTACTCACCAAAAAGAAATACTTGAAAAGGGTTCACCTTTCCACAAATCTGACCTGTAACATGTTCTGGTGGGGCCACGTGGTCATCTCCATGGTGAGGGATAAGTTTAATGCCATACTGTGAAGCAATCTAGGCAAAGCAATGACATTTTCATGGATACGAGCAGGTGGCAGAACCTCTAAGTTACATAATGCATCTTCTAAAGAAGCACTATCCCAATTATCTCACGTTTAGGCAACTGGAGTACAGACAAAACACAATATAGTAATAAGACGATTAACACTGATATTTATATTTTTCTCATGCATTTTCATAACATTGTATTTATTTTTATATTGTTCTGTTGTGACTTTTATTATGACTATTTTTATTATTATTATTATTATTAATTAATTATTTATTTATTTTTTTTTGCCCCAGCTCTTGCACAGATGGGCTACAACCTGAGTCAACAGTTTGCAGAGACGCTGGTGCGGCGGTTCAGTGTTCGTGGGATGCGGCCCGGGATTCAGTTAGACCGCTTTATTCAGGTGTGCACCCAGCTCCAGAGCATGACCGACGTCTTCAGGGAGAGAGACACCAACCGCTCTGGCAACATCCGCATGAACTATGAGGACTTCTTAAGTAGTGCCATTACCAGGCTCATGTGATCATTCCTGAAGCTCAAAGTTTACAGTCACAGTGATATTTGCTGTGAGTGACATTGCTTGATGCTCTAGGGAAAACACATGATGGCCAATACATTTTAGCATTTGCACATTTCCTATTCCAGGATGCCAATAAGGTCACAAGGCTGTTTTGTTTTAGAATCAATAGTTCAGTGGTTCCAAACCTTTTTTGTTTTAAATACCTCTTAGCTGTGTCTCACACCCCTAGTACCCGTCAACTGATGCACGAGGGCTAGTGATTCATTAATTATTTTGAATACTTATTATTATTATTATTTTATTTTATTTTTTTAATAATATGGATGTCCAGAATCCTTCAAAACATTCTTAAGAATGTAAAAATGGCTTTAATGTAGAATATGTTGTATTCAAATACTATTCAATTTAAGTGCTAAAATAAGTGGTAAGTGCTGTCTTACCCCTGGTTGGAGTAAAAAGCTCTAGTTGACATTCCTTTGTGTGATTATGCTATGTCATTTTAATGTCATTAATTGCCTGTATGATTTCTAATGTATTACTA
Organism: Paratrypauchen microcephalus; assembly: GCA_036785185.1. Lineage (NCBI taxonomy): Eukaryota > Metazoa > Chordata > Actinopteri > Gobiiformes > Gobiidae > Paratrypauchen > Paratrypauchen microcephalus. The sequence goes on from JAVJIX010000109.1 coordinate 932,914, forward strand.
TAATTGTTTACCCATATCTCTAGTGAATTGTGGGAATTGTTTGGCTCTAAAGGTTCTATGCAATATGCCTTACCTTTGAAATATTATGTGCATTTGTTTCCTCTTTCATACTTGAATTTTGTATATTTGTTTTGTAACATCTTCATAAAGCCAAGCTATGCATATGGACAGTATCTTTAATCAGTTCAACCAGCAGCCAACCTAATTTACATAAAATAATATATTTAAACAGTATGTTATATTATTAACAAATGGATGGCTCATATGCCGAATATAAACTATAAGGCCATTCTTTTCTAACCTTTGCCTGTTGCCAGCATTAAACTAATGCTTTTTGTAATAATTTAGCTACATTATTTTTGTAATATGGACAATAAATCATATGTATCTATGCTTTGATTCCTGCTAAAGTGTATTTTACTTCTGAGGGTTTACAAATACGAATTTTCTAACATAAAATTGTGTGTATGCCTTACACCATTCAAGGCTTATTAAAATTAAAATTGATTGTTAAGGACTGTTTTATGAGAAACTCTTCACCACTGTTTTGCCCAACAGTTAAGTTTAAAATTTGATTGCACATTTAATTGAAAATGCACTCCATTAGTCCTACTTCCTTCGGATTTTATTGCGTGAAGAGTCCCTCAGTCGTCCAGGTAAAATCCACAATAAAAGGAGAAATTCAATCTGTCAACTGGACAAAGTTTGTTTGGTCGAAAACGTTTCGCCGCTCATCCGAGAGGCTTCGTCAGCTCTGGTTCTCATGCTGGTTAGACCCTGTTTATATCCCTGCAGCTAGATATAAACAGGGTCTAACCAGCATGAGAACCAGAGCTGACGAAGCCTCTCGGATGAGTGGCGAAACGTTTTCGACCAAACAAACTTTGTCCAGTTGACAAATTGAATTTCTCCTTTTATCTTCGGATTTTATTATTATTATTACGTCCCCAGGAGTGAGCACACATATCACAATTTCATTAAATTTGTAGTTCAAACCCTCACATGAAAGACTGTGAGTGTGAAACTGGTAAATGGAAGAAGATTCATTTATTCATTGAAAATATATCTCTGTCTTGTCCTGTCTCGTTCAGTTCCAAACTGGCTGTTTACAGATGTACGAGGCGCAGCTGCGCTTTAAACTGACAGTACTTCATTTTCGCCACTAGATGGAGGTATTAGAAAAGGGGAGAATGTCATGAAAGCAGAAGGACCTGCTTAAACCAATCACCGAAAAGATTAACCGGAAGTTACTTCGTGCCGCACACTCCTATCAACGTGCTAACGCTAAAGGTGAGCAGAGTTAGAAATTACACTGGAATTACAAATCAGAGTAAGGATGATAGTCAAAATGTTCACTGTAAAGTCGATCGGGCTACTGTATTGCATGATATTGAGTTGAGAAATGTCTTTGCCCTCGTTGACTTTGAGCTCAAGGTTCTGGAGATGACTTTGAAATAAAATGAAATGCTTTGAACATAACTTTATAACATACATAGTTCGTATCGAGTACTAATAATAAGTAATAAGTATTACGATGGTAAATTGGTAATATCTGCTAGTAATGCTTTTGACCCTAGCTGCTGTATAACTTGGAATATGTTGGATTGAAGTTTAATCATTAATGTGTCATGTTACAACATCCACACTAATTCTTTAACAGTTACACACGTAGGCTGGCAAATCTCTAATAGTGTTCACTAATCTTAACTGGAAGCCTCCAAACACCAGTTTTTAAATGGTCACCTAATATTATATAATAGTATAATATAGTGTATAATATAATATATATAATATATAATATAGTGTATATATAGTATAATATAGTGTTGATAGGTATATAGTGTTATACCTATAACATATATATAGTATATAGTGTTTCACCGGCTGGTTAGCTCAACTGGTAAGTCATGGACTTTCCCCCTGGGGGTTGTGGGTTCAAATCCCCCCCGGGCAATGAGCTAACCAGTGTGGGTCCTTGGGCAAGACCCTTCACGGTACTGCCCCCCGGGCGCCGAAAAAAGATGGCTGCTCACTGCTCCTGAAAAGGATGGGTCAAATGCAGAAGTCAAATTTCTCCCGTGTGTCACTGTGTGTCATTGTGTGTGAGACCAATAAAGGCTTAAGCCTAATCTTAAGCCTTAGGTACCATAGTAATGTATGATCCTGTATTGCTCCAGGTGTCATCTCTTTCTTCAGAGCAGCATTGGCCAGGCAGGATCTGAGTGAGCGGACATGTGGCCCGTGTTGTGGACAGCGATGCGGACTTATGCCCCATACGTCACTTTCCCAGTAGCTTTTGTGGTTGGAGCGGTGGGCTATCATCTAGAGTGGTTTCTCACGGCACCACCTAAACCTCGAGAGGAGAAGGGCATTCTAGAAATGAGAGAAGAGAGGAAGCTTCAAGAACAACTTGGTAAAGACAGCACCCAAGTACTGAGCCTAAAGGAGAAACTAGAGTTCACCCCAAAAGCGGCTTTAAACAGAAACCGATCAGAGGAGAGCTAACCCCTGGACTGGGATTCTGGTATAGCCTACTGGATGCTTAGATGGTACACTGATGGACAAGGACTGAATGAACCACGTTTCCATCTTGACTTTATGAGTTATTGGCCAGTAAATTGCAGTCAGAACTTGTAACCAATGTTGTCAATATGTTTCAAATCAACAGTTAAACTGGATATTTACAGATTCTTCTTAAACACATCAAAATTAGTTTTCACGATCTGAAAGGAAATCCTCATAAAAACTTGACTTTGAGAAACTGTTATTGGATAATTATTAACTGATAGAATTTCAATGTTCAAGCTGTCACCCAGCTTTATATATGCCAAAGATTCAAATGTTGCATTGAAAGTTATCACCATTTGTAGAGTTTACCCTGGCTTTGTATACATAGTGTCCTGCAGTGCAATGGAACAGATTTATATGTTGTATATGTTGTGGAACTGTACATTTTGACTATAAATGGCCATTCAGACCTTATTTAATGGCATGTGATGATTTCCATGTTTCATACCAGTCATATGTTTCCTTTCATTTCAGTGTACTTAGTATTGTTCGCACATGATCGTGAACATGAAAGTGAAGCATGTTTGGCAGGGCTTTGTTCTTGTTCTTTTATTTCAGTGTAACCCCTGCTCCTGGAATGTGTACTAATACGGCCTCAGTGTGGGAGGTCTCAGGAAGTTTAATCTCCTTAATGCCATTGTCTTAGATTGACAGCCTACTTTTATTGTACAAAGCATGGTATTGCACATTATAGTATTTAAGAATTGTGACAAACATAAAAGACTGATTGCTGAAACATTACTTAATTTCTCTGTTTGATTTGGTGCCAAGCTGGGCTGGAATTTTAGGAAGGAAGAAGTGTCTTTTCAGGAAGTCTTTAATAATGAAATGTATAGTGCAGTTATTAATGAGTCAGTCATTACACTTGAACTCTTCGACCAGAGAGACTTGTTTTGGCAATGTTTAAAGATTGTAATGCTTCTCTGAAAAGGTGGGATAAATTAAGTTTGATTGATCTTTGACTTGTGAACTAGCCATTTGTGTAATGACTAGGCAGTACCTCTGTATTATTACTAACTATACTCAACAAAAATATAAATGCAACACTTTTGTTTTTGCTCCCATTTTTCCTTAGATGAACCCAAAGATCCAAAATTCACTCCAGATACACAACACTACCATTTCTCTCAAACATTGTTCACAAATCTGTCCAAATGTGTGACAGCGAGCACCTCTGCCCCGCCGAGACAATCCACCCCACCTCACAGGTGCGCCACATCAAGATGCCGTTCTGACATCATGACCAGTGCACAGGTGCGCCCCAGACTGCCCACAATAAAAGGCCACCCCGAAATGTGCATTTTTTTTTTTGCTTTATTGGGGGTCTGGGGACTCGGAACCAGTCAGTATCTGGTGACCACCATTTGCCTCATGCAGTGCAACACATCTTCTTCGCATAGAGTTTATCAGATTGTCAATTGTGGCCTGTGGAATGTTGGTCCACTCCTCTTCAATGGCTGTGCGAAGTTGCTGGATATTAGTGGGAGCTGGTACACGCTGTCGTATACGCCGGTCAAGCACATCCCAAACATGCTCTATGGGTGACATGTCCGGTGAGTATGCTGGCCATGCAAGAACTGGGACATTTTCAGCTTCCAAGAATTGTGTACAGATCCTTGCAACATGGGGCTGTGCATTATCTTGCTGAAACATGAGGTGATGTTCATGGATGTATAGCACAACAATGGGCCTCAGGATCTCATCACGGTATCTCTGTGCATTCAAAATGCCATCAATAAAATGCACCTGTGTTCTTCGTCCATAACAGCCTTTGAAGAGGAGTGGACCAACATTCCACAGGCCACAACTGACAATCTGATAAACTCTATGCGAAGAAGATGGTGGTCACACCAGATACTGACTGGTTCTGAGTCCCCAGACCCCCAATAAAGCAAAAAAGTGCACAGGCGCACGTGTGCACTGGTCATGATGTCGGATCGGCATCTTGATGTGGCGCACCTCTGAGGTGGGGTGGATTGTCTCGGCGGGGCAGAGGTGCTCGCTGTCACACATTTGGACAGATTTGTGAACAATGTTTGAGAGAAATGGTAGTGTTGTGTATCTGGAGTGAATTTTGAATCTTTGGGTCCATCTCAGGAAAAATGGGAGCAAAAACAAAAGTGTTGCGTTTATATTTTTGTTGAGTGTACATACAAATAATGGTAGTAAATGGTATTGACATTGAAACAATATATATTATGGAGAATTATAACATATCATTTTAACTGATTACAATGAACTCCTTAAACAAACACCGTTCAACATAAACATGAGCGTGTAGCAGGTTTATGTATGTTCCTCCTCAGAGCTCAAACAGGACAGGTCAGCCTTGGAACAATGGCCCAGGACTGACTGGTTAGATCTGGACAGCAGTGTGGGAACCAGGCAGAGAGATTCCTGGGAAAGGAACAGGGATGTTGTGAGGTGAGCCATTGTTTTTGTAGATGATGTTCAAATGTCGGGTGTGGCTGATGCTCAGACTTTGAAAGGGTCCACATCAACATCCTGAGTGGTCTGAGTGGCGACCGACTCGGGTTGGTAGCAAAAGATTAGGCAAAAAGTAGATGATGCCAGTATGTTTTAGGCATGCTATCACATAATAAAATGTAATAATTATACTGCTTCAACAGTCTTTACACATAAAGCAGTTTGCCTTTATAATATAACCTTAAATAGCTTAACTAGAAATACTTAAAGGCTTTATATTTTTAATTGAGTGACATCTAATGAAGTAAATTCTAGACATGCCTTCACGTAATAAAAAGTATTTATTATGCCACGTTTTAACATGGCATAGCACTGATAAAGCAATTTTCCTTACAATATGACTTCAAATGGCTTAATTAGAAGTAGTTGAAGTAGCTACTACTGTACTGTACTTTTACTTCATATTTAATCAAGTAACAGTAAGTTATAACTGACCATCTAAAAAGTATTTGAGCTCTAATTTCTGAGTAAATGTTTGGAAATAACTAGGTTATGTTGATGGAGTGCATGAGATTTAAAAAAAAAATGCAACAGTGTGAACAAATTATTTTCTGAAGTATATATTTGTGTTGAAACCCTAATATTGGTCCTCATAATATTTGGTGTGTTAGACAAATTTGGGAAGAAACACAAATGTGTGTTAATTTAGTTTCACACAGTGGGGGTCAATTAAACCTTTCAGAATGTATTTTTCTATAAATGTAAGGCTTTAATGTTGAGTTCAGGGCAGGTTTTGTTGACACAACTTTTCTTTATGTTCTTTTTCCTGCAATGGTCCTAATGCTTTCCTTTGTCCATTTGTTTTCTCAGATCGCCTCATGTGATGACTTCCTCTTCCTTTACAAATCCCTGGACTACAATTATTCCATATAGCACTTCCTGTCACTTCCATATCACCAAGGATAGGTTTAAAGGTGCACTGTGAAACTTTTCTAGAAGAGGGTCTGCCACTTGTACTGTATGGCAGTATGGCATTAAATTTATCTTTCCCTTTGGAAACAAGCAAATAGTTGCTGGTCAGATCTGTGGAAAAGTAACTCCGCTGGCACTTATATAAAAGAATGCTTGCTCTTTCAGATGTTTTTAAGTAATACAAACTCATAACTGAATGAATGCAAGAGAGTTTTGTTTAAAACCATACTGTGAACCGTTCACAGCAAAGGCAATGACATCTCCTTGGAGACGAGGAGGTCGTGTACCACCAGGAACGTTACATAGTAAATTAATTACAAAATTTTAAAGATTAGGCCTCCACCATCTAGGATTTCTGTATTCTTTTGATTTCAGGCAAAAATGGTGCCTTGGTAGTACTCATGATTCAATGTTTCTTTTCACCTCTTTGTATTTTTTTTTTTTTTAAATCTCAAATAATATGTTGTGTTCTAAGTGCATATTTATCCAATCAACCCTTGAACCACGGCTCTTAAGCTCTCCTCCCTGGTCTATCTTTGTCTATTCCCTCATTTGTCATTAATCTGATATCAGGCTCAGTGCCACAAGGGAGTAGGCACCAGCAATGTAACAAAGCCCAAAGCAGCCTCATTGTCAGTTAACAATCCCAAGTGACTGTCCCCAGGGAGCATAATACTGAAAGAGGAAGCAGATACAGACCCACTTCCTGTCCAGTGATTATATTTAGAGGCCAGTCGAAGCATTGTGTTATTCACCAACACAAAGAAGCCAAATCAAATACTGGGTGCCCATTATGACAGTGTTTTGGTTTCAGACTGAGTCGTGTGTCAGCATTGTGCAGATAATAATAATAAAGGAAATAATGGCACTATAAGCTACGAGAGACAATTCCATTGTAAAAATGATGTAGGGTTTGTAACTGTCCTAATTTAAGCATGTACAAGTGCACAATCTTGTACATTGCTGTGTGCTTTGAAGTGATTTCAGATCTGATAAAAGTGATGCTGTGGGTGCCTGGTTCACATTCATTCACATTCATTGCCATATCTGGTCAACACACGTTACATGTTGCAACAGCAGCAAGAATGAGTAGAATATGTGCTACTACAACTGTGGGACTGCTACATACCTTTACTGCATTAAACATCTAAGTAAAAAATTATGCCAACATAATTTTTCATGATGGATTTGGATCAGCAGTGTACAGCAATTATTATGTTGAGATATCAGCAGTGAGATCTCTGACATTCAGATGACTGTATTTGTAACCCTATAGCCTACTGCTGTGTATAATCAGCATCATGCTGCTTTAGTATCACGTCACCAACAGAATTAGGAAATGCATCAGCAGTGACCTCAACAATGCCAGGAAAATAGCTATGATGTTGTTTGAAGTTGTGTGCACATCTCCTCCATACATGGTATAGCCTACAAATTTACTTATAAAAGCATGTTCTACTTGCTACTTTGTACTCTTGTACTTGTTTACTTCTACTGCAAGTAAATTTGCCACCAAAGAATATTCAACTTTGAATTGTCAAATGTAGTATTAAAAAAAAGAAAGAAAGAAAGGGGCCCCCTGCCAGCCAAAAAACCTCACTGAAGTGCATTGAACAGTGCTGTCATCTTGTTTCAGTGCCAGAATGTTACACCAAAGGGCACTAAGATTGGCTAAGACTTGGTGTTCCATGACCTCCCTGCTTGAGAAAACACACACTTGCTGTCACATGGGCACCAGAGGGCCAGTTTTGGGACCCCACCCACTCAGACTGTTAGAACACAATCTACAATACAAAACAGGCGAGCGTGTGTGTCCTAAAACATCTAATAGGGCATATTATACAAATATTAAATTGTTGCCATCGGTTTTATTAGAAACCTGCTTCTCATTAACCACCTTTTTAACATGACTGGTAACTATAGAGCTTGTTTAGTAAACTTGCAACAGTAGATTTGCAGAGGTTTTTTTTTGCAAAGAGGACTTTCAAAATGTCGCAGTTGGTGGCATTATTTTCTGGCTTCTATCAAGGGCACTCCACAAACCAGATGAGATGTTTTATGTAGCGCCAACTTGAAATGCTGGCCTAATTCACCTTATTTGAACTTGTACAGGCAAATACTAGATCACTCTAAACTTAACAATCAAAACTCATGTGTAAACAGCTTTTAAATGGATCAGTTCTATTTCTTGATTTTCTTCCCGCTTACCATGTTTTGAGGCTCACCTCGCTGTATCCCTGCTATTCCCAAACCCATTATACTCGTGAGTGATTCAGTGCCTCAGCAGAGTGACAGTATGAGAGAACAATGTAAAGTGGGATACAAACTGACATCTGCTTTCCTCAGCAAACCAAAAACCTTTTTTTTTTTCAAATACTGCATGCAACAGACACGATTTTGTTTCTATATTCAATAATACTAGTTTGCCACATACCTGATATTAAAAAATAAAATTTTCCCTTTTCCACTACCTCATTTGTTTTGATTTCAATTATATTCTGATCTGTTATACGGTTGTCTCATCAAAAAATATATTTAGAGTTGTACTTTGTTTCATTCACACATGTTTAACACAAATTCTGCATATTTACCCTGAAAACACTCTGTTCCACCTTGTGATGTTATGTGATAATGCTGGAGGTGCCCCACTCTGTTTTTAAACGTCATTAGAATCACTTGGATGAATTGGTTCATTTGGTTTTCAGCCCTAGAATTGCCAGTCTCTACTAGACGAAAGGTAAAATGTAGCTGTTAACTTGAAAACCACTGCTTCATGACATCACAAGGTGGAAGAGAGTGTTTTGAGCTTTTGGAGATGTAGATAGACTATTATAAAGGATCACTCCAACATGTGTGAATGAAACAAAACACAACTCCAGGTATGTTTTTGATGAGATAACATTATAACATGGCTTAAAGAGTCAATATTAATGTGTAATATAGGACCTTTAAATTTCACTGTGAGTGTCAGAAAGGCGTACAACTTTCATGTGATGAAAATCCGATATGGACACATGCTCACACAAGAATGAGTCTTTCTTTTTAATAATAAATACAGATTATTTACAAAAATATGTCTTAAATACAAATCATACAGGCATAGTTTATAGCGTTTGTACCTTATCAATCCATCTAACACTGCATGGTTCATGTCCATTGTCTTTAGAAGAGAATTATGTAATGATTATTATCACTTGGTTCCAAATTTCTCTGGGTGAAAGGGAACACATGATTGTGGGTGAGCATGCATGCACGCACTCATTAAACAGTGTGACAGGGTCCAGAGCCTACTGGGACATTCCTCTGTGGACACAAGAACCATGGGAAAGAGGGGGGTTCAAACTACAGTGCAAGTCTCACGGGGGCTGACTGCTCAATGTGGAATAATAAAACAACAATAATGACCAAGCCATCTGATGTGGTCATTTGTCCAAACGCAGTCACTAATAAGTCCCACTGTTTTTCCAGTCTGAGCTTATTTACTGCTGGTAACATAGAGATCAGATTAGAAATTCAGGGTTGGCATGATTGAATGTAATCCTATGACGTTAAGTTGTGTTAAGGCTTTCTCTAGTAAATCAAGAGAAAGTGCAATCAATACATTTTTAATCAAGTTCAAGATTTAATTGTATAAAAAATAGTATGCTTGGAGCTTTTTAATCAAGATCTACAGCCAATCCTCTGTAGGTATAAAGCATGTTTTTTGGAGCTAAGGATAAACTGGACCTTTGTTTTGTGTTAAATTGATCTAATGTTTATTTTTGGGAAATCAAAAGCCTTTTATTTGCTTTTAATTAGACCAAATAGAATCTGTCAGTGATTATTTTTGTCACATTACCCAGCCATCCAATAGATAGTCCTCAACACATAGTTCATAGTTCATTTTGGGGCAATTAAAATAAAAAGAAGTTATTTAGAACTTTGCTATTTTAATAACTGGAAAAAAAATCTCATCAGTGTTTGTATTGTTACCCGTGGTGATTATAATTTAAGGTGAAATGCTGTCTCAAAATAGCATAAGAAAAAACTCACCACTATGTTATAATCCAATATCCTCTGCACCATCAAAGGCCCTCCTCTCTACACATCTTTCCACTGTCACATTCAGCTCTAAAAGCCATTAAATGTAACATGAAAACGTCTTAGGACTGCAATCTTCTCCCATTGAAGCTTATTCCATTCTTTGCCTTGGGGAGCCTTCTCAAAATGTTAGCTTTGAATAGGTCCATTTATCTACTAAAGGCATCGCTGAATGTCTGCCAGCCTGTGGGGCATCCAGCTTTTTCTTCATTTCTCTTTCCTCTGGAGCTCCAGGCCTGTGGTGATCCTCCAGTGTCATGTGCACCATTTATAAGTGAAGTGGAACGCTCCAAAGCAAAATCAAATATCCAAGTCAGATTCAACTGGGCCAATGTATAAAATGTAAATAAAAACAGGATAGTGAAAGGGCAAGCTGTTTAAATGCACTTTTACCTTATAAAAATACTGACCACAAAACATTTTTTTCTCCCCATTAAAATAAAAGTAACAATTAGTAACAAGTAATACACATGCACTATGTATGTATCTTGCTTTTTTTTCAATTATAGGGGTTTTGATTTCTTAAAGGTCCCATGACATGGTACTTCTTGATGCTTTTATATGGCTCCTTAATGGTTCCCTAATACTGTAAATGAATCCTTCTTCAAAATCAACACTCACTGCATGAGATATGACTCTGACAGTCTTCATGAGGCTAGATATGTGTCTAAAATGCTTTATTCTGGGTGTTGCTGCTTCAAAGCAAATGAGAAGGACAGAGAGATTGGCTAAGGAGCGGGGGGGGGGGCTGGTTTCCCCCGCTGGAAGCACAGCTCTGCACCGCTGTCTGCTCGCTTCCGTGTTTAACACAGGAAGACAGATGGGAGACTTTGCAATTAAAAAAAGCATATTTACACAGACAATAAAATTAAACCACTGGTATTTCAGAGGTCCAGAGGGTCGGGTAAGGGACTTGCGAGCCTAGAAACACTCGGACGTGCCTCCAGGCAAATAAAAAAACGCATTTCGCATTGTAGCGCATTCACAGTCCAAACTCTATGGGCGGGATATACAGGGACGCTGAGCGGAGACAGAGGGAGGGGCTCCGATTTTCCGATCTGACGTCAAAAAGGTGCCTTGTCCGAACTCGCCCGTTTCAACACTGGTTTTGTGTAACGCAGAAAAGGACCGCAAATGCTCAGTTTAGACATTTCGCAACTTTTAGCCATGGGGGGGGGGGGGGGAGAGCTCACATTAATGTTCAAAAACCTCAGAAAGTGAAAATTTCATGCCATGGGACCTTTAAAAATACATCGGGTTGTCTCCATGGAGTCAAAAATAAGCATAATCCCATATTATTGAACGTTCCAAGTTCTAGACCCTTCAACAGAAAAGTTACATAGTACACCTGTATTTACATTTTACACATTGACCCAGCTTTCCAAATATTGGATATTGTACAACAGAACTGTGTGCATCATACATAATGCTTGTTCTTTGAATGTTTTTTATGAGCACCCTTACTGTCCTTCCCAGAGTGGTCCAATTTTTTCTTGTAGTTGACCCGTGGCGAATGGTTTGTCCTCATCGCTCCTATGCAGTTGACATAACTAGGAAGCAAATCTCCAGCAGCTTCCTCAGGACTCCAGTTCACCTCAATACCAAAGTCTGTGTAGCTCTCACAAGAGTTCTGGTAAACAGTAGCACCACCTTGTGAAGACAGGACATCACTATGTGACCGAGTAGGAGTAATTTCAAGTTCTGTCTCCTCTTGTGGAACTGTAAGGTGCTTGGGTTGAGGACGGCACTCAGCTTGCTCGGCCTGGTATTGCTTTTCCAGATTGTGCATCAAAGCTATCTGGAGAAGATGAAAGAGTTCCACCAGATTGAGGATTAAAGAAATTACAGCAATTACCTGAGTATATATGGTGAAGATAGATTTCTCAGTAGGACGTGATACAAAGCAGTCCACTGTGTGAGGGCATGGTGGTCTTGTGCATTCAAATTTTGCTGCTATTAGGAAGCCATCGTAGAGGAACCAAAGTCCGACAATGAATCCAGCTTCAAGGATGACTTTGAGTAGAATGCTAAACGTGTATGCGCACAACAACCTTCCCTTGAGCTTCGGAGTCTCCGAAGATCCCTTATCACATTTCTTTCCTCTTTTATCCTTTTCCTCATTGTCTTTTCTTTTGTGTTCAATCACACTCTCTCCACCATCTGGACCATCGTCTTTGGACTTGTCAGTTCTGGCCCGCATAGCCACATAGCCAAAGTAGAAGATGGTGGGTGTGGAGACAAAGATCACCTGGAGGACGAAGTAGCGAAAGTGCGAAATGGGGAAGGCCTTATCATAACAGACCGCAGTGCAGCCGGGTTGCCGGGTATTGCAAACAAAGTCGGTTTGCTCGTCATCCCAGGCGGACTCTGCAGCGGTTCCCAGGACTAGCATACGGAAGAGGAACAGAACTGTTAGCCACACACGCCCGATGCCTGTTGAGTACTCCTGACCCTCCTCCAGCAAGTGCTCCAGGAAGGACCAGTCAGCTCTGGACATCCTCTGCTCCTACAAGACACCAGAGTGAAAAGTGTTAACAAATGTGACGCAGATCATACGAAGTGTAATCCCAGTTTAGTCCAACAATGCAAAAAACTAATTAAACTGAATGAAGTATTAGAACGTTTGTAACCAGTTTGGATCACATGGGAGGATTTTGTGTTTATTTTTCTGATAATAAGATAGGGCCTACAAATATGGGAAATGTCTTATCTTTTGTCTGTTAGCTATGGTTTGCACTAAAATTCCTGATCATGCCTACATGAATGAAACCAGTGTTTGCATTACCTTTCACGCTAACACAGCCAACATCACAAATCACAAATCTTAACATTGTACACTGTACTATCATATCAGTCAATACTCATTCATTCATTCATTCATTTTCTTCCGCTTTTCCATTTTCTGGGTCGCGGGGGCAGCAGTCCAAGCAGATCTGCTGCCCAGAACGCACAATGCACCAGCCCCCATGAATCCTCCCGCAGGTGGTGGGTCCACAGGAGGACAGCTCACGTCACAACGGGCCTTGATGTATCTTCTGCCATGGGGGCTACCAGTGTCCACAGACACTGGGGGCGAGGTGGGGTTAAGTGTCTTGCCCAAGGACACAACGGCAGCGCTCATCTGTGGGAGCTGGGATCACACACGGTCAACCCGTCAAGAGCGGGATTCAAACCGCCAACCCCTGGATCACTAGACAAGCGCTCTACCAACTGAGCTACTGCCGCTGTATTACAAAAATCAATGATTGTTTTTAACCCTACTTGCTATAATATTGGGTATACTGCCCTGAGAGATTATTGTAATTGCGTAGAATATATTTTTATGTGCACAAAGGCTTTTTTTATTTTCACATTTAGCCTCAGAGTGTGTTCTTTTCTTTGTTTTGGTCAACCGAGTTCAAAATACCTTATCGGTATTCTTGTATTGCCTATTTTGTTAGATTTACAGCAGATAAAAAAAAACACACAACTTACTCACCTTTCATTGTGTTCTACGGCACTTTATGTACTGGCTCAGCTACCACCTAAAATGTAATAACTTCATGTTATGGCCAATTCAGAATTTAATTATGAACTGCGAGTGTTTAATAGGTTTCTATACTCCGCTTTTGGTGTGCTCTCTGTGCCGGAGAGGGGTGGTCTCTGTTTTACTAGAGTGAATTACATGTGTAACTCCTTATTAGATCTTCCATTAGCTCAAACACTTCTCAGAGCAGCGTCCAAGTTTTCATCAAAAGACAAAGACTCTAAACAAACATCTACCATAACACATGTCAATTGGTTCCATGAACGTTTTATTTTCCTTGTTAAAGAGTTACTTGTAGAAGAAATAATCTGTAGTTGTACAAGAGTCATGTTAAAGTAGCACTGTTCTTGCCAGTTCCATCTCCGCTGTTAGTACGTATTACTGAGACACTATACTGAGATGTTGTGTCTTTACTTTCTTCTCTTTATAATCAAATTCATTTTATGATTACTTCAATTGCTACAGCTAGTACTATCTAGTAGTTAGGCCAGAACCACCACTTTGCCACTAACTATAGGATAGTATTTTAGTCATAAGAAACTCCAATTGGAAGTTGTATCATTACTCTGAGTCGGTCATTATTACTGCTAAAAAAAAATAATAATGTAAAGTCAAAGTTTGCTGAGGTGGAGCGCTTCATAAATGACAAAGTGGCCTGTCATCTGCATAAACATCCTGTGCCACTCGCCGATGTGTTTGGCTTATTTCTGTTTTTCTGTGATTTATTTTTTTTTCCACTCTGAGATAAGAAAACTGAGTAGGCAAATCTCACCATTTGACAGGATGAGACAAGACAATGGACTGGTACTGCCTGAGAGCAAATGAGTGAAACAAATGCGAGTGTTTTTTTATTGTCTGTGACCTATTAAAACCCTACATAGCCCTCTATTTGTTGTACTTAAGGAAATGGCAATGTAAAATGTTAATTAGGATCCAGTGGCATTTTTAAATACTGTATCTATAGATCTAGTTAGGCTTAAAATAACAAAAATGAAATTATAATGATGTTAATGAGTCACATGATGTATTTTAATGATAAACGTTGTCTTTGGGTAATGGAAAATAACTTTAACTCTTAATAATTTATAAGTCAGCCATAGACGTTCTTGTAGGTTACTGTAAATTTAACATTTAGAGGACATTTCTTCAGAAAATCGACAAAAGCTTCATTTTGGCCAAAGAAAGAGCAAGCAGGCTAATTCCATGGACACTAACTTTCCTTCTGAATTATTATGGAGTAAAAGAAGACCCAGAATTCAGTAACCCCCTTTTCTAAAATAGGATTTAACAAACACTGACCTTTCTCTCTGAAGTTCTAGTTCTTCTCCTACTTGTTGGACTATGGTTTTGTGCGCGCTCTGCTCTCACGTCCCCTCCTCCCCAGAAGTCCTCTACTGCTCCACTCACTTAGTGCTTTCTTTAAAAAGAATCGATGTAATCGGAAAAAGAGGGGAGAACTTTCCCATGGATGTTGGACTGACGCGCCAGGAAATGGGATGGATCAACCCGGAGCGGCGCAGCTTTACTTTGCGCACGGAGGTACACGTCCCCAATCCCCTCGTTCAGGCCACCTCACTGTCCTCATTAATTACGTCGGAATATTGCCTCTCTGCCTTTTCTTTTTTTGAGGGAGTGTGTAAGGGGAATCAATGCAGAGACGTTGTTGAAATCAGTTCGATTACTGTTCAAGTATAAATGTTGGTTTAGGTTTAGGTTTTATCTTATTCTCATGGATAAATTAACATACCGCATTAACATACAGATATAACATGCAGGGCTCTCAAGTCTCACGCATTGAGAGTGTGACACACGCAATTCGACACGCCACACATGGCATTTCTCACGCTGTTTTTTTTTTTTTTTTTTTGTACCCAGAAAATCGGTCTGTGTGGCTCAGTTTATGCAGGCTCCGCGCGTTTTCAGTGAAAAAAAACTCCCCCTGCTCCGGGCGCACAGTCCGAGCGAGGCCGGAGCAGACGCGCCGTCCCCCGGGCACGTCCTGAGCCTCAGTCCCGGTGTCTCCGTCTGTGCGTAACGTGTCCCCCCCGACGGCTTACGCGCGGAATACGCGCGGCCCATAGCCGAACTGCCCATGGTGAGCCGCGGTGAGCCACGGTGAGACGCGGGCCCGGTGCATTAACCAGACTCTTACATGAATCCGTTAAAAACCAGAACTAAACCAGGACTAAACCAGGACTAAACCAGAACTAAACCAGGACTAAACCAAGACTAAACCAGAACTAAACCAGGACTAAACCAAGACTAAACCAGGTCTAAACCAGGACTAAACCAGAACTAAACCAAGACTAAACCAGAACTAAACCAGGACTAAACCAGGGCTAAACCAGAACTAAACCAGGACTAAACCAAGACTAAACCAGGTCTAAACCAGGACTAAACCAGAACTAAACCAGGACTAGACCAGGACTAAACCAGAACTAAACCAGTACTAAACCAGGACTAAACCAGGACTAAACCAGGTCTAAACCAGGACTAAGCCAAGACTAAACCAGATCTAAACCGGGCCTAAAGCAGCACTAACCCCCCCCCCCCCCCCCCCGCTCCTCAGAAATCTCACTCCTAGCAATCTTCAAAACTTGATAGCCCTGTAACATGACATAACAAATGACATAACAAAAGACAAAAGAGTAGAACTGGACAAGAGCCCGATACAGTCACATCAAGTATCTGCACAGTTAATCCATGTTGATAATACATTTTATGGACTGGGAAACAGACAAGTATTGCTACCTGTTATTTTAACATGGGAGGAGCTCTGAGTAGAGCCGCTGCTTCTCCACGTCGAGAGGAGCCAGCTGGGGTGGCTTGGAAATCTGTTTCGGATGCCTCCTGGACGCCTCCCTCGCGAGGTGTTCCAGGCATGTCCTACCGGGAGGAGGCCCCGGGGAAGACCCATGACGCGCTGGAGGGACTATGTGTCCCGGCTTGCCTGGGGACGCCTTGGGGTCCCCCCGGAGGAGCTGGAGGAAGTGTCCTGTCCGGGGTGAAGGAGGTCTGGACGTCCCTGCTTAGATAAGCGGAAGAAAATGGATGGATGGATGGATGGATTTTAAAGGTCCCATGGCATGAAATTTTCACTTTCTGAGGTTTTTGAACATTAATGTGAGCTCCCCTACCCTGTTTAGGCCCCCCCCCCCATGGTTAAAAGTTGCGAAATGTCTAAACTGAGCATTTACGATCCTTTTCTGCGTTACAAAAAATCGGAGCTCAAACGGGCGAGTTTGAACAAGGCACCTTATTGACATCAGATCGAAAAAAGAAATGCAAATGCAGTTCCACCCCCGTCTGTCTGTACTCAGCGTTTCTGTAAATCACGCCCAGAGAGTTTGGACTGCGAATGCGCTAGGCAATGCGAAATGCGTTTTTTTATTTGCCTGGAGGCACGTCCGAGTGTTTCTAGGCTCGGAAGTCCTTTATCTGAGCCTCTGGACCTTTGAACAGCAGCGGTTTAATTTTATTTTCTGTGGAAATGTGTTTTTTTTTTCCATTGAAAAGGCTCTCCTTTCCTCCTCCGCTCTTAAAACGCGGAAATGGATCAGCTGAGAGCATAGACCGGAGAGTTTGGCCACGCCCCCACCCTCTACTATAGGCCATTTCTTTTCTCCTCATTTGCATTCAAGCAACAACGCCCATTATGGCCTGTTCAGAGACAGAAAATTACTCTTTCTCATCTTATCTCTGTTTCTCATGCACTGAGTGTTGATTTTGAAGGATTCATTTACAGTATTAGGGAATCATTAAGGAGCCATATAAAAGCATCAAGAAGTACCATGTCATGGACCTTTAACATAAAGGAACACTGTATCTCCTCCCAGAATGCAGGAGCTCTGTGTGTTGAGCAAATGAGAGGCTCTGATGATCTTCAGTCAGAGTTTCACATCTGACTGTTCAGTGATGGTCTGTGGGCAGAGACACACCCCTGATGTGACCAGCCAGGTAAACCTTCTAAGGATCTGCTTTTTATATTTGACTGTCAGGATTCCAAACCAGCCTACTGCACTGTTTTTATTGTTTCATTCAGCTGGCTATAGCCGATTTGTTTCCTTCGTTGCTCTTTATTGTACTGAGGTTAAACAAAATAATATGAAATTATTCAATTCGTGTTTCTAGTAAACAAAAAATAAACATAACACCACCTGACGCTTCTAATCAGTTAACAGGAGACGCTATATCGATCCCAAATGGTGTAATTTCGCTATGTGCCACACTATGGCGCCAGTGACCTATCATTTCCCGTATCGTGTTACAGCTATATGTTTTTTCACTCAGCTGTAGCCTTCATGAATGAAAATGTCTAGTTATATACTGTATTCCTGTTTTGATTTTGATTTTATTGTCGTGTCAGTGAGGATTGGAACCTTTATGGACATTAGGCAGTTAAACATCTGAAAAATGGGTCTATCCAAGTAGACGACTGGAACCTCAACCAGTACTTTAATCAGATAAGTATTGTCTTAATTCAGCTGCAGAATCCTTAATTGTTTTACATGCAGGACTAGGATTGTGGGAGAAGCCTAGAGTATAGAGTTCCCAACAACAGAGGTCAACATTGTGATAGTGACACACACCATGGACTTTGTAAAATACATTTTGTGGCCATCAGTGTTGGGAGTAACTCGTTACAAAAGTAATTAATTACTGTAATGCATTACTTTTTGGTGTAACGCAGTAATGTAACGCATTACAGGGAAGAAAATCGGTAATATAATACTCGTTACAATGCCAGTAACGCACATTACAATGCATTTTTAACCTGCTTTGTTTTTGTGGGTTTTGCGTTTTCTTCATACAAAGTTCGCGGATCACCGCGAAATCAGCTACTGAATCTGATAAGTCCGCGCAGAACATTACATTTCATACAAAGTTCCGCGAGATCAGCTAGTGATATAAAAGTCCGCGCAGACCATTCCATTTCCTTTACTTCGTCTCGAACTGGCAGAGTGACAAAGGATGACAGAACCAGAAGAATCGGATAGTGCTAGCTCCTTTTCAAGATGGGCATATGCCCACTACTTTCACTTCGTTCAAAATAAGGACTCCAAGAACATTTTAGTTAAATGCACACTGTGTGTGAATCCCAAACCTCTTTCCACGTCGAATTTTGAATTTTGAATTTGACGAAGCACTTGCAGAGGTGCCATAGCACCACGAAATTAGTCAGGAAAGGAGGGGATGGGACAGGGAACGATACAACCCCAACAAAGTAGCCGAAACTGATGTTGACCCGACCAGAGAATCTCAGGCTCCCAAAACCTCCTGGATGGCAGGTGAAAGTCATGACACAGGAGAGATTTGCACTGTAGATTGCCAAATCCTTATTTCCAGTCATTCTGGCGAGAGTAACTAAAGTAATGCAAAAGTAGTGTAATGCCTTACTTTTTATTTAGAGTAATATTGTAATGTAAGGCATTACTTTAAAATGACAGTAACAAGTAATAAGTAGTGCATTACAGTTTTTGAGTAACTTGCCCAACACTGGTGGCCATACCTGCTTGTCAAAGCCTGATCCCATCAGATCTCAGAAGCTAAGCAAGGCAGGGCCTGGTTAGTACTTGGATGGGAGACCACTGGGGATTCCAGGTGCCATAGTGGGGTGCCAGTCGCAAAAACTGTTGTTGTGTCCTTAGGCAAGACACTTCACTCACATTGCCTAGTATGGAAGTGGTGTGTTAGTGAGTGTTGGAAGTAGTTAGTAGTAGCTTACCAGCACCAAGTGTGGAGTGAATGAACAATGAACTGTAAAGCGTTTTTGGTGTCATGAAAGGCACTATATAAATACTATGAATTATTATTATTATTATTATTATTATTATTATTATTATTATTATTATTATTATTATTATTATTATTATTATTATTATTATTATTATGCCTGATACCCTGGCAATAGTATTGAGACTCTTATTAGAAATCTAACTGACACAATAACCCCAAAACAGGGTTATCTAAAAATCAGTTCTAAATGTACAATAATGTTAAATGAACCACAATAAATAAATAACAGAATTAAACACTTTAGTTAGTTCCATGTGTAATAGCGTCATTCATTCAACCCTATATAGCTTGAGTCTTAGTTCTAAAAAATAACTATACTGACCCCCAAAACTGTTCCATCTATCATTTATTTAACGATAAATTGATATAGGTTAGTAATTATTGTGACCGGCCGACCTTTACATCCAACTGCAACTGTAAATAGAGTTCTACTATAAGATATTCCAAACACCCAAATTATCATAAAGACATGGAAGAACTGTACATGCACCCTTGTGTATGTCTACATTTGTCCATTTCATAACTTAGTATTTTTCTATGCATTTCCTTGCTCTCTATCTGACTGCATCCTTTAAAATCTGGCTAAATTGACGGTGAGTCACCCTGACAGAATAGCGTCTTGTTCTTTTCTTTAGTCATTATGCGCGCAGATGAATGGTGCGGAGAGGAGGGAGGAGAATAATGGGAGATTTTCCGTTTGGAGCCTGTGTTTTGTCACCCTCATGTCTGCTGCTGCGTCTCTGCTGCCACTGCATTTATCACACCAACTAATTGCCTCTTTCAACTTCAATCAATTCATCACCAATGGACACAGTCTTCCACAAATGATTGCATTCTATTACTTTTTAAACAGGCAGGAAACACATGGGCACAAAATTGGGTTGGATTATGAGGTTATAGGCTTGAAGAGGGTGTACCTCAGCTTATTTATCTGATATTTCTCACTTATCTTATGGTAAATGAGCTTTTTTACAGTGCTTTTCCACTCAAAACACTCGAACCACTCACCCATTCACACACACATTCATGCACACAGACACTGGGGACAAGGTGGATTAAATGTCTTGCCCAAGGATACAACGACATTCATCTGAGGGGGCTGGAAACGCACCGACAACTTGTGGGTCAGTGGATCTGACCGCTCCCGATGTCGCATTACCTGACCATTCTGGTTATTCACAGTAATGAGTTTATAAACTTCTTTCTCAACTTTCAGAGATTAGAGCTGTCACTGTAATAACAACTTCCATGCTAACTGCAATTCCAGATCTCGGACAATAAAATGCTTTCATATTAGACACACTGGACATACTTGTACTTTGACCTCAAAAGCTCCTTACAAATTATATCTGTAATGTTCAAATTTTGCCCTTTAAAGTGCACTATGTAACTTTTCTGGCAGAGGGGCTGCAAGCTAATTATCTCCATCCAATCCTGGAATGTTCCAAAGTATGGCATTATATCTTAAGGCATTTAGTCCATTATATGTCCTTTTGAAAATGATGCATACTTACTGTGAGCTGAGTTGTCTCTTCACAAATCTGACCTGTAACTTGGCCTTCTGGCATCCATGGACAAAAGGATGTGGTATACCCTGC
Organism: Paratrypauchen microcephalus; assembly: GCA_036785185.1. Taxonomy (NCBI): domain Eukaryota; kingdom Metazoa; phylum Chordata; class Actinopteri; order Gobiiformes; family Gobiidae; genus Paratrypauchen; species Paratrypauchen microcephalus. Next base: position 953,881 of record JAVJIX010000109.1, read on the forward strand.
ACTTTAAACTACACCTTTAAAATAAGGGTTTGAACAACCACAACACCGCATACCAGCAGGATGGGTGCAGTGTCTTGCCCAAAGGCACATTATGTGTGTGAACTCTACCATATACCTTAATTGATCATGAAAAACAAAGCAATGGCATTTTCACCTCCTCCATTCAGTTGATGGTAAACTTATTTTTATAAGAAAATACTGACAGGCTACAAATCATACCAGTGTTTGTGCCTTTTACATGAATAAGTAATAGGAGGAGTGTTAAATCAAGCTTGCTAAATGATTTACTACGGCTCTCATCAGAGGGAAAACAAGCTTATGCACTCTACTAATCTGCCTCCTGCATTTTCAAAGTCATCCCATAGTGGCATTTTTATATCTGTTTACATTACTGTTAGATACTTGATGGTTTGATTTGCTGTAACACTAAAAGATTGACAGAGCATAGGCAAAAGTTCTTATTTTATTTTATTTTTAAATTATGACATATTGAATTTTAATAGTCATCATACTGACGGTCCCGGGAAAATAGTAATTCTATCCCAATGTTAAAGAAAAATAACCAGGGGAATATCAGTTGGAAGTGAATAGTTTTATCATGGAGACAGATAGAAGAGGTCATTTCCTTTACTCCTCCATTGTGGCTGTCAGAATATTTGTCTATTTTAAATTATGATTTGGCACCATTAAAAATTCACTTTCTTTTCAGCTTACTGGGTAACTTCAAAGACTATAATGACCTCGACTTGTCTAGACAATTATTAAGGACTTGCATTCAAATTATTTGTTTATTTGAATAGTTTTGACTATTTGAAATGTTTTTAATTCATGTAGATGTAGATTTTATATATATATACTGTATATATATATATATATATATATATATATATATATATATATATAAACGCAACACTTTTGTTTTTGCTCCCATTTTTCCTGAGATGGACCTAAAGATCCAAACTCCCCTCCAGATACACAACACTACAATTTCTCTCAAACATTGTTCACAAATCTGTCCAAATGTGTGACAGCGAGCACCTCTGCCCCGCCGAGACAATCCACCCCACCTCACAGGTGCGCCACATCAAAATGCCGATCCGACATCATGACCAGTGCACAGGTGCGCCCCAGACTGCCCACAATAAAAGGCCACCCCGAAATGTGCATTTTTTATTTTTTTTATTATTATTTATTCACTCTTTTTATTTTGAATTCCAGTCAGTATCTGATGTGACCACCATTTGCCTCATGCAGTGCAACATATCTTCTTCGCATAGAGTTTATCAGATTAAACATTGGACCTAACATTGGACATAATGGCTAAGTTGTTTAAGTTAATATGTGCTTTGGTTCTCAAGATGGTTATCTAGTCAGAAAGTAGAATGAGCCTTGCACGAGTTTCTCATTTGGGTTGCATGTTCAATGCTGAAATGGAGTTGATTTAAACCTAAAAGGACTCTCTCTGATATGAATCCTCACTACCTAAACCCCTGTAGCGAATCATTAATCTAGTACAGCTTGTGCTTGGTGAATGAATTCTGGAAGTATTTTTTACATGTACTGCAGATATTCCTTTTTTGCTGTGAAAGTTCAATCCCTTATTCCTACCAATGATCACATGATGCTATATGGAATAATACAGGAAATACTCTGAACCTATGAAGCCAACATAAAATGTGCAGTACACGGCTCTGATGTGTAGTGCTGACTGTTAGTAAAGATGTCACAGCCATTTGAGCTATGGGCTCCGCAGCAGTGCATGGTTTTGATGAAATATGCATGGCACTTGCAAAGCCATGGATCATAGGCAAGGGATATACATAGAAATACAGTAAACATGATGAAGATTGTTGTGCTGTAAACAAGCTGCAGTGTCTTTTCTATTGTGTCACTAGCTTGAGTTTGGCTCAGAAACTATGGGAGTGTTTCCTGGTCATAGGGTTCATATGCAAAACCATTTATGAGTTTTCAAATCAAATTTCAATCATGATTACAAAAAAATGCTCAAATTAATTACAAAAATAATCAACGCTACAGTTAATCAGATTTTGTTCTTAAAGTCATAGGTTAATCTAAAGTATTTTTAAAACATGGGACCTAAAGCATCACTTTTGTTTGTTTAATTCCACTTTTTTTTCATCCCTAATGTGTGTAAAGACTGATGATTTTTCACAAGGGTCTGATCAAGCCCCCTGGTGATAAATCAGTAAAAACAACATCAGTAGAAGCATTGATTGATAGTTATCTGTCATCTGCAACAAAAGAGTGAGCTGTTTGTTGTTCCTTTCAATCAAAAGTTTCTTGATGCAAATGGAACTCCTTTGCATCTTATTTCCATGTTGTATGTGGAGCCATGCCCCTGCCTAGTCTTTAGTCACTCTTTAAGTCAGATTGAACCTTAATGGTAGGGGTTTTCTTATATATTTGCTGGTCCCAAGGTTCACATTACAGTAGGGAAGAAAGAGTGCATTTATAGGATTGAATAACTAACTGCAAAAACATACCATGATTTGTAGTCAAAAAAAAAAAAAAAAAAATGAAATGGGAATTGTAAGAAATAGAAAAATTGGAAACACACCCAAAAAGAATACAACTTGATTGAACTGGGCTTAGTTTGGAAAATGACATTTTGCTGCCAACCAGTCAGCTTCTTCAGGGCTCACATTGGTTTAGATATTTTATCTGGACCCTGTATCTCCATCTAAATACAGCTCTGGAAAAAATAAGAGATCACTGCATTTTTTTCTGAAATCAGCATCTCTACATGTATTACAGCCATTCCATTCCAGCGTCTGTTGAATTCCAACACAAACACAAAGCTGAGCTACTTCAGTTCTTGCACCAGGAGTGGAATAAAGTCACCCAAGAACAATGTGAAAGACTTGTGGAGAGCATGCCAAGACGCATGAAAAGCTGTGATTAAAAATATGGGTTATTGTACCAAATATTGATTTCTGAACTCTTCTTAAGTGTAAACATTAGTATTATGTTGTTTTAAAATTAATTTGATCTTGTTTCTTTGCATTGTTTGAGGTCTGAAAACATGTATATTTATTTTATTTTGACCATTTGTCATTTTCTGCAAATAAATGCTCTAAAAGACAATATTTTTATTTGGAATTTGGGGGAAATGTTGTCAGTAGTTTATAGACTCAAAAAAAATGTTCCTTTTGCCCAAAACTGATAATTTTGCAGTGGTCTCTTATTTTTTTCCAGAGCTGTATATTGTATAAGTTTAGGTCAAAATAAGTCTGCTGCATGCTACCCGCATTTAAAGGAGAATTAACATTTTTTACAATCTGAGCCTTATTTCGGTAATAAAACAAGTTGTTTTACTCACCCATAGCACTTTGGTGTCATATGGAGCACTTCCAGAGATGTTTTAGATTTGCGATCTCCGTAATGTGAGTTCTCGGGGCACATGTTTGCGGTCTCCAAATAACACAAACTTGAGCACTTTTCAAATCATAGAAGCTCGATGTCTTAGGCCCTGTCCCCACGACAACGTTTTTTGGAGGAAACGGAGAAGTTTATGTGCGTTTGGGCCTGCCGTCTAGACGGCGCCGGCGTTTTTGGGGGCAAGAACGGAGTTTTTCAAAAACGGGTTCCAGAGTGGAGAAGTCGGAGAACGCCCCCCGTCGCGTTGGCATGTGGGCGGCAAAAAAGCGCGGCAGGTGAGAAAATGATGACGTCGCGCTGCCGTAATCATCACGTGACCGGTGACCAGAAGGTAACCCTGCGCCTTCCGCAGGTAACAACCAGATAACAACAACCATGGAGTTGAGTTTGTTATGCGGACATTTCTACGTTTATTTATACTATGCAGTGCAACCTCAGCGGAGACGCATGCACAATTACACACGTTGTGGCCTGGCAGTACGCACGACACACGAGTGTTTGCCAATTCAAAGCTAAACACGTATTTTAAAACTGGAAAGATCCCATCGCTGAAAAGGCAGATAGTGGACAATGAGGAGCCCATACCAATATGAGTGTGTTGTGTGCTGTAAATAAAGAAAAAGAGCAACCATTTCTTGTCTTTTTTATTGAATGAAAATTTACCTTTTACAAACAGGCACATGCAGTATCACACACAAAAATATATAGCTGCCCGTTGTGATGGTCCCCGGTTGTATATTCTCGCCAAAAAGCCAACATAATGTCCGAGTATGTTTAACATTCCCGTAGTAAGATCCAAACAAGCATTTTGCCTAAATAACACGCCCAAGGTTAACGAGAGTTCTACTTGTTAATGTCTATCTAATAAAACGATAGCAAGTAATGCTAACTATCGATTTATAGGCAAAAACTCTGCTCATGCAGCGCAAATCTTCGTTCTGTGGCGTCTGTCTATGTTAGGGACGGTCAGCATTTTCACATTACCAGAGGGAGTCCCTGCTACAATGGTGGAGCAGGGGGATAAAATAAATTTGCTTTTTTTGACGGTCCCTAAAGTACACGTGTTGTGCTTGTTTATGAAAGAGAAAGAACTTTATGCGCATGTGCTCTTTGTAGTCTTGCGCTCCCGGCGGCTCTGGCTCTTTCCGGTTTACAGCGCCACTTATCGGTGTGACATATGTACTACATCGTTTTCACTCAGCGCTCCGTGCTCATCTTGACACGAATGTTTTCTGATCCAACACGTGTGTGGTCGACACTTTTTTTCACCCCGGGTAAAAAAAAAAACAGGAACGTTGTCGTGGGGACTAGGCCTTAGTCTACGCTTTTGTTTGAGTCAAAAGTGGCCTGTAATCCGAGATTTATCCATAGTTTCAAGCAGATGAGGACGCCAGTGCACATGTGCGGAGTCACTGTTTATTTCACTCTCAGCTCCCGGGACCCAAACATGAAACGCAAAGATGTAAATTATGGATAAATCTCGGATTACAGGCCACTTTTGACTCAAACGAAAGTGTAGACTAAGACATTGAGCTTCTATGATTTGAAAAGTGCTAAAGTTTGTGTTATTTGGAGGCCGCTCGGGGCATATATTACATGCAAGAACTCGCATTACGGATATCACTAATCTAAAACATCTCTGGAAGTGCTCCATATGACACCAGAGTGCTATGGGTGAGTAAAACAACTTGTTTTATTACCGAAATAAGGCTCAGATTATAAAAAACGGTAATTCTCCTTTAAGTAGCATTTTACTGATGATCAGAAAGTGCACATTAGCATGCTAGAAATTGTTAGCTTTATGGTGGCAAACTCTGCTCTGGCCTCTGATCGTTGTGAAAAGTGCTTGTGAACTCATCGTGGTGAGTAGGATGCTCAATTACATGAGGAATAACTTTGGAGTACAGTTTTTCACGTTTTTAAGACAGAAAAAAATCAGCTGCCTTCAATCATAAGAAATTCCTGGCTTATGGTGTTCCCTTTCTTTTCCGCTTCTGTGTTTGCCTGCTGTTAAATACTATGCACCCAGCCTAAATGTCACCCATATTGGCCCAGTACTACATTTCCCATGAGTCTCTTGGGCTGACAGATTTTATTGATCTGAGTGCACGATTAAAGTTCCCATTGGCAGCAGACGACAGCTTTATTAGAGGAGGAGAACACCAGATCAGCAGGTTTTCACTCACCACACACTGTCCAAAGGGGTTTAAGCATGGATAGAGCTCATCACGTTTGTTTAGGGATCAACATCCTGGTCCTTTCACCAGCCCTAATCAATGCCCAAGCCAGTCTGCAGCAGGAAAAGACCATATAAGGAGATTAACAGGCTTCTAATTTTTTATCGGCTAAAATGGGTGTTGAATAGGCTTTATGGTGTTAGAATCTTCATTATTGTTCATCATTGTGCATTTTATATCTTCTTTCTTGTTATGTCAGCATGTTATAATCCATGAAGCTCTATTTTTAAAAACAGATAAATCTTAAATGGTTCAATGACAGAAACATATCCATTGATTTTATGTTCAGAACTGAGAAGCCCTCCTCTTCATTTTCATTTGTGTTTTTACTGTTGAAAAATGGTCAATTGACATTTTCTTATATTCACCATATGCCCCAGACTCTGAATCTTTTGAAGAATTTCTAATAAGTTTAGAGAAGTGTGCATAGATGTAGGGTAGGTGGAAAAGTATTAGCATTAAGCTATGCCTTTATTAGTCCCACAGTGGGGAAATTCCATTTCTGCATTTAACCCATCCTGTTATTAGGAGCAGTGAGAGCACATTACTGCGCCCGGGGACCATCTCCATGATCTTCTTGCTTCGGTTTGGTCAGGACCTCAGCTGGAGGATTTAAAGGTGCATTGCATAACTTTTCTGATGCGGGTCTGCCAGCTGTCTGTCTGATAAATATGATAAATGTGTTATTTCTTTGCCTGAATGTCCCACAGTCTGACATTATACTTTTCTATTTCCATGGAGACAAGCAGGTAATGCTACGGGTCCATGCTGTGGGTCAGATCTGTAGAGAGGCAAGCCCACCCTCAAATCAGGATGCCTGTTTTTCACTGTATTTTTCATTAATAAAAACACGTGGCCAGGCAAAGTGATAACCTGCAGTAGTGTAACCTCAGAAAAGCTGCACAGTTCTCCTTTGATAATACAACTCCGAGTAAGCTAATGATGACAACACAGCTTACAAGAAAGCCCATACAATTTGACATCAATTTTATATCATCTATACCCTGTTGGTTTTAGGATTTTAAAATGAGAAATAATTGTTTTTAGCTTTACACAAACTTCCTTAACATGCTCCAGGCCAGGCTGGCATGAGTAGACCATTTTTATGCAAACAGCTTTGAAGTATTTCCAAGACATGACAATTAATAATATATTGTAAGTTGTACTATACAGTAAATACCAAAGCTAAGGTGTCCAAAATAGATTTACAAGCCTAGACAATGCAAAGGATCAGCCCTTCCAGTGTGCTGATGTAAAGTAAATGGGTCAGGTGTCGGTTCTAATGAAGATCCAGGCGTCTCCAGGCTCAGGCGCAGAGGCAGGTGGCACAAGGCCAAGCTCCAAATGATTGTTCTCTGGAGATGGATGCCCTGCCACATACATGAGGTATGGGGCGCACATTGTGTCCAGGTGAAAATTTGGATATTATACCTTGACCTGGTGAACCCATAAATATTCATCAGCCTGCTTCTATCAACAGAGCAAGGGGTAACATGGCCAGAGAGTGCTCTTTTGAGTCCCGTATACAGCCAGAGGATTCTTTGTGGGTGACTTTGTTTTTGTATTGTTAGATGATGCTTTGATGACCAAGAAGGTATTTTTTGCATGTTTGAATCTGAACAGTCAATGTAACATGAAACTTGTTTGTATGCTGTATCAAGCTTTACAATGGATGAGCAGGGCTGGGCAATATATTGATCTTGTTTTTTGATCCCAATTTATGGTTTCTTATGAATACAAATATTTGTTTTTTTTCCATAATATGTAAAGGCATACATTTCAATAACACATTTCTAGTCTCTGTAACACAAAACAGTAAAATGTCTTCTTTTTTTTATTGACAGGAATAGCTGTGTAGACTCAAGCATATCATCTTGATCTTCATTAAAATTTGGTTAATCAGCCCTATTTGAGAGTAAAAAAAGATGACTGTGATTTAGATTTAAAGATTGTGTACAAGAATTGCCCATTAATAGCCATCACACACACACACACACACATAAAGAAATTTTAACTATTGACTTCCCCTTTTTTACTTTCCCCTCATGGTGTCACTTACTGTGGTGTTGATACCTGAGGCTGTAGGGAAAACTGAGGTAGTGACCATATGTACACATTGTCCTCCCACAAACATCTGCTGCTCTAACCTTGGCTCTGCCGTTAGCCCTAATAAATGAATGACAGCTTTATTATGTGCTCTCATCTGATGTGTGCATGTCCTCTGCATGTTATCATATAGGCAAATTAACCCTAATCAGTGTGAGGGAGAATGGTTGTCTGTCAGTGTCAGTGGGAGCCCTGTAACTAATATGTCATTAAAGGAGACATATTATGCAAATTTGATGTTTAAATTCCTGTTTTCTCCTACCTCTATACATGCCCCCTGTCCTTTATTCAAATTTCAGATTTGTCCCCCTTAAACGGATATGCACGTAGGATTCGACAACATAATGGCACAAGAAAGAAAAAAAAAACTGTTGTGATGACGTTACAACAAGCAGATATTAATGCTGTGGCTTTCAAAATGCAAACCAGTGCACTAGTTTGTTTTATTTCACAGTTTTAGATAAATTTTGCTATTTAAAATGCCAGAAAGTTAAAATAATGATCCCTTCTATTTGGACTGTGCATGCTGCATGTGTGTTTGTTACCCCAAGGCGCTCTGGTTTCCTCTACCAGTACAAATGATAGGGTATCTGCTGGGGCCAGATCTCAGTGGGACTTTACTGATTAAATAAAAATAAACTAATTTCAGATTTATGTGATTGCCACAATAACTGTAGAAGGCATTTATTTCTAAGCTGCTTTATTAAATAAAAATGGCAAAATACCAATCATTTTAATAGCTTCCTTTATAAATAGTCTATTAAAGTCTGCAGTCACCATATTTCAACCCAAAATACAATCAAAATAACAGTATGGACAATCAAAAATAAGTAAAAATATAGCTGCAAGCAGCAATGTGGGGCCAAGCACCAAAGGTGCATGTAGGCCTCAGCATGTAGGCCGCATGCAGGGTCTAACAGGGTTTAACAGGGTCTAAAAGGGTCTAAAAGGGTCTGACAGGGTCTAACAGAGTCTGACAGGGTCTAACAGGGTAGTTAGACCCTTTCAGACTCAGAAACAGGGTTTAACAGGGTCTAACAGGGTCTAACAGGGTCTACAAGGGTCTGACAGGGTCTAACAGAGTCTAGCAGGGTCTAACAGGGTAGTTAGACCCTGTCAGACTCAGAAACAGGGTTTAACAGGGTCTAACAAGGTTTAACAGGGTCTAACAGAGTCTGACAGGGTCTGACAGGGTCTAACAGATTCTGACAGGGTCTAACAGGGTCTGACAGGGTCTAACAGAATCTGACCCTGACAGGGTCTAACAGAGTCTGACAGGGTCTAACAGAGTCTGACAGGGTCTAACAGGGTCTGACAGGGTCTAACAGAGTCTGACAGGGTCAAACAGAGTCTGACAGGGTCTAACAAGGTCTAACAGGGTTTAACAGGGTCTAACAAGGTTTAACAGATCAAAGACACATCAAAGACAGATCAAAGGTACATTTCTGCATTGCTTAGCAACGCAGAAAATTCCTGCAGCTTTGTTACCTGGGCAGCCAAATGATATCTCTCTGTATTTCCTATACAGCGCGATACCATTTGGACACCCTCGCTCCACCCTCGCTCCTCCGGTTAAAAACGGACTCCGCGATTCTGATTCGTTCAAAGATGGTGACGTCAGTGCCCCCGCCTTTGCCCGCAACGTCACTCTTAAGCAGCGGAAGTTCCTCCTCAGTTTTGAATCAAGATGGCGGAATCTCTGATTGGTTCACTTAGCTGTCTGTCTACGCGCAACCGCAGCGCGTTCTGGATCAAGCGTTACCAGACTCATCCGCTGGAACAGCGATGAGTCATGGATTCTTCCAGGCAAGCAATTTTGACCTGCTGGTGGCACTAGACGGTTGGGGGTGGGGGCCTATAAATTGCTGTGGGTAATGAGGAGACTGACTGGAATGTGCATGCAAAATTTCACAACTTTTTACCAGACGGTTCTAGGGGTTGCCATAGACTCCCATGGTCAGAGGAATAATGTATAATAATAATAAGAATCAGTAGAAACACTATGGTGCCTAGCACCTTCGGTGCTTGGCCCCAAATATCACATCGTTTTGCTTCTTCCATGGTCCAACCCTTCAGTATGTACGTCACTGCAGTGAGTTGCTTTTCCTAGACTGGATTATTTTGCCATTCTAATTGGTTCATGGCCATTCTTATCAATCGAAATCTATATCAATCTCAACCCACCTGTTATTCTTGAGCATATTATCTGATGCTGTCCATTAGACTGATGTACACTCCGGCCTCACCCAATGGGAGAGCTCAGAATAAAATGAAAAAGACAAGTAGGTCATTATTTTCACGTTTGCTCCCAGCCAAACACACATATCATACAGTGTCCTTAAGGCCTATTGGAAAGCACTTTTATTTCTCCCATTCCCTCTCCATCTCTCCATCTCTCCATCTCTATGTCCCTCCTCCTTGACCCATTTACTGTAACATGGTGTAAGAGGAGAGCTTGATGTGATGGTGTAGGGACTGGGAGGAAGTGGAGGAGTACGTAGCATGGTGAGGAAGGTGAGTCACCAATATGCAGTCAATTAGATCAGGGAGCTTCAAGGGAAAAGGCCACCAACCATGTACTGCATGAGCCACAGTAATAATGAAAGAACGATAACGACCGCTGTGTTTGTTGTTTATTGTTGTGAAGTCATTGGGTTGTACAGTAAGTGACAATTCATTCAGTTGTTTTCTTTGAAATTGTGCCAACCAAGTCAAGCAACTCTGGAGCTGAAAACAAGTGCAAATGCCCTACTGAAGATGCAATATGTAACTTTCTGGTGAAGACTGTCACCTGCTTGTCTCATTTTATAATTTATTACTTTTTGTGGTATGTGTTTGGGCAAAAGGAAGATTTTTGTTTGAGTCTATAAACTATAACAACATTGCCCCCATATTCCAAATAAAAAAATATTATCATTTAGAGCATTTATTTGCAGAAAATGACAAATGGTCAAAATAACAAAAAAGATACATGTCTTCAGAGCTCAAACAATGCAAAGAAACAAGATCAAATTCATTTTAAAACAACATAATACTAATGTTTACACTTAAGAAGAGTTCAGAAATCAATATTTGGTGCAATAACCCTTATTTTTAATCACAGCTTTCATGCGTCTTGGCATGTTCTCCACAAGTCTTTCACATTGTTCTTGGGTGACTTTATTCCACTCCTGGTGCAAGAACTGAAGTAGCTCAGCTTTGTGTTTGTGTTGGAGTTCAACAGACGCTGGAATGAAATGGCTGTAATACATGTAGAGATGCTGATATCAGAAAAAAATACAGTGGTCTCTTATTTTTTGTCCAGAGCTGTATCTATCTCCTTGGAGATGACCTTGACCTCCTTGAACGCACTGCAGGTCACATCTGTGGAGAGGCGACATAGCTCAAGAGTCAGTGAATTTCAGTGAATTTCTATTTCTTATAGCTATAAGTTGCCATACTGTGGTACATACTCAAAGCATTACCATCAAACAGACAAAACAAGTGGACCCTCAGCAAAAAAGTAACATACAGTAAAGGGGCCGTTTTCTTATTAACCATACATAGGTTTATTTTTTCATGCTTGAATTTAAAGGAAAAGTAACGTTATTTTACAATCTGAGCCTTCTTTCGGTAATAAAACAAGTCGTTTGACTCACCCATATCACGTTCGTGTCATTTGGAGCTGTTTGAAGAAAGTTATGTTGTAGCGTATCCGTTAGCATTTGTATTCGGGGCATTACTTTGCGGTCTCCAAATAACACAAACTTTAGCACTTTTCAAATCATAGAAGCCCGATGTCTTAATGTAAGATTTCGTTTGAAGCAAAAGTGGCCTGTAATCCGAGATTTATCCATAGTTTTCAGCTTTGCGTTTCATGTTTGGGTCCCGGGAGCTCATAGCACAGTCCGCGCATGCGCACTGGCCTCCTCATCTACTCGAAACTATGAATAAATCTCGGATTACAGGCCACTTTTGCTTCAAACGAAATCTTTCATTAAGACATCGGGCTTCTATGATTTGAAAAGTGCTAAAGTTTGTGTTATTTGGACACCGCAAAGTAATGCCCCGAGCATATGATACAGCACCATGTTAACGGATACGGGATCATTAGTAGAACAGAACGGCTCAACATAAGTTCTGCGATACTGCTCCAATTGACAGAAAAATGCTATGGGTGAGTAAAACTACTTGTTTTATTGCCGAAAGAAGGCTCAGATTGTAAAAAAGCGTTAATTTGCCTTTAATTGCATATAAAAATCGGTAAGCGTATAAATGTTTCTATTTTGTGTTTTGCAGTAGCCTCTTTAGAGACAGATCCTTTTAGAAACCACACATGCTCATTTAAACCACTAAAATCGCACTGTACACCTACCTGCAGTTTTATTTGATTAAAATTGTCTTAAGCTTTATGTGCTGACACTAACATTTCTGTGAGGAGCTGTGTTGTGGGGTTACCGTAATCCCACTCCACGAGGACACGGGAACGCACCGCCGCTAAAGGTGTGCATGATCTTTTTTCAATGAAGTGCAGTTTTCCTCTCGGTGCGTAAAAGGTGGACTCGTTTACGTGGGCCACGCTGCTGCCTGCTTTTCTCTAGCCCCTCCTAATAGTGCCAGTGAGAATCCCGTGGACCAATCGGCTGCTTGTAATTTTTCATTTGGGAAGCTCTGGGCTGTGTGACTGTGAGTGCGCGCGCGTGTATGTGTGTGTATGTGTGTGTGCGTGCGCGCGGCGAGAGGCACTTCTGACCGCTCGCACTGCTCCCGTGTCTCTATCTCGTCCATCTCCACAGCGCCCGGGAGCTGCGGAATAGGCATGCGCTTGTGGTTCCTACGGTGAAGGAGACGTCCCGCTGTAAAAACGCACCTCTTCTTCAAAGGTAAGAGAGAGTTGGATGCATATGTGTGGACAGATACGCATGGCTATTGTCTTTTCGGTAATGCGCGCGTACTATGCGCCGGGTTTCACTGGTGCAGTATTCCATTAAACATCAGCTATAGCTCTGCTGTCAGTGAGCCAGCAGTACACCGGCCAGTTGTGGCAGTTTGAGATGCTCCAAAGGGGTAGAAGTTGCACCATTTCACCGGACAACCCGTGAGTGTGGTTCACTAAATCCGGAATTCACGAAATGACAAAACATGTGTATAAAACAGCTGGACTGAACAAACAGATGAACCTACAAAACGCGCAGAATGTAATATTACTGATGCACATGCATGTGATGTGTGGATTGGCTGTTTTCCTTGAAGCTCATGAGAGAGAAACCGAAATCAGTGTCTTTAAACATGGCCAGTCCTACCTGGTAAGACCAAACGTTTACTAAAAGGGAAGAAAAGGAACTAAATGGTACAGTAACTAGGCATTAGTCAGAGAATTAACCATTTAATCCACCATCAAATCCACTGCAAACCAGCGCTTAAGCCAGGTCCTCACCCTTTCGCACATAGCAGCTAATTGTCCCGTCAGACAAACAGACACAAATCGTGTGTGTGTGTAGCCTATACCGCGTCCATCTGTGCGTAAATGTTTACTGGTGTCCACTCCGAAGAGCAGGAGCGGCGCCAGCGGTGTGCACAGGTCGCGTTCCGAGTGCGCGTTGTCCCGAAGAGGAATAGGCGCAGGTTGCAGCTTTTCCACAGCGCGCACAGCGGAGGCGCACAACACTTTAATTAATCACTGGAGAAGCGAGGATGCGGGCCAGGGTGCTCCGAACCCCAAAGCACGAGCGGGGCAGCATGATTTCAGTGGACCACCTTGCTCTACCAATTTATCAGAGCTGCCCCCCCTCCTCCTCTCTCACCAATACTGTAATATCCTCACCATTTGTCCAGCTGTTTTGATACAAGCGCCCATCCCAGAGCTACTGCATCGCTCTCCCGTATAGCGTACAGTGACTACAGTCGATATGCGAACAGTGCGCAGGCAGGGTGCTTATTAAATCTAGGTGAATGGGATTGCTGATGATGTTGCTTTTTGTATGCGCGCTGAGCTGGGGGTGTATCAGTGGAGAGTGTATCTATGCTGAAGCTTTGATGTTGGGTGCAATGTAGACTATGTTATGTTGCAATAAAGATCCTTGGCTGGCTTGTTTCTAACGGACCCGCAGAAAATGCAGCTCAAAATGTATTTTGTTTAGTCGTTTAATACATTGTAGGCATTCATGGGGTTTCAGCTGCAACATTTGAGGACTTATTCCCCATTCAGAAGATGTATTCTTTTATTTTATTGGTAATCACTATGGCAACAGTCCTCATTTTTCAACATGCTGAAGCTTACGGATACAGAAAGTATAGCCTACTGTTGCCTATACTGTATTTGCCTTCTCAGAGTACCTAAAACATTGATTTCCCTTTAAACCATTAACACATAGCTGTATATTTCTATTGACATGCTAGGATTAAGCTTAATTGAAGTGTTTCCATGGCAACAAAACAACCACTTTTTATACCACTGACAGCAATTGTTTACTGCTTTCAAAGGACCTCCCACTTTGCTTTGAGGCCTATAGTGAGTTTGGCACCTGCTCCATTCACAGTGTAACCTCAACTGACTCTGACACTTTTTAAAAAAATATTCGTGTAAATTGCATTAATATTTATGTCATAACAAACTGAAAAAGATTGCATGTTTAATCTGTCATCTTTGGTGTAAAAAGGGCAATCATGATTTGTCTGACCTTTTTCACTTTGGGGAAAATAGTGTTTAATAGGAGATGGGTACAAACTGTTATATTTGTATGCTCCTATTCGTTTCCGCTGTAATAATTGTACAAGATGTAGAGTAGAAACTGTGTTATTGGTGTCAGTGTAACAAACTATAAAAAGAAAAGTAGGCCATTTATCCTCTGGGTTCTGAGCTGTGGTGTGTCTGGCAAATGACTTCCTGGTTTATGATAGAGAGTATGGCGCATTTGTAGTTTTCTTGTGTTTCTTTGTGTCCACCTGTCCAGTTTGCACCCCCTAATTCACACAGGGACTTTTACCAAAGCGATTTTCCAAATTGTCAGTTTGGTCTGTAATCAAACTGTCACACCTTGTCTTCCATGTTGGCAGACAGGTAGAACAATAAAAATAGACAATTTGGTGAGGTTTGGTCAATCTCCGATTCTTCAAAAACACTGAACAATTTGTAAAATGTTTATATAAAATAAAGAGAGTCAAGGCCTGTAGTTATGCTACATGGATTCAGTTATAAAGTCAAAATTCTGGTTGTTAGCCTGGCAAATATGTGATTCTCCAAAGTTACACACTAACAAACAGATAAATTATTTTGATTAATTTCCTATATTTGAATGCAAGGTAGGGCATCTGGTATAATAGTAAGCAAGCGAAGAAGTTGAAAGAAATAGATTTGCAATGATGAAATGCTAATGAGGGTTTACATAAAGGGTTGAAAATAGGCCATATATAGTAGTATTTAACCATTAATAAATTATAAATTAACTAAAGCCTTATTTAAAAAGACAGGTATAAAAAGAAAAACTTAACCACAATGAGATGTCCTGTATCAAAGTTTGGAACTACACATTTTCTCTCTCTCTTCTGAAACAGGACTCCATTTCTAGCAATAAAACAATGGAAGTTAGATTGTGATTCATAATATTTAATGAATTTCATCATATCCACTGGTAGTGAAAAAACAACACTGCAGATTGACTTGTGTGCCGTCATTGGACCTTAAAATTAATTTTCCACCAAAACAAATGTTGACGTGGGAGAGACATTTAATGCTTGATGTAGGGTAGAAACTGCCAACACTCATTTAGTACGTGTACACGCTTAGCACAAATCCCATTATTTCTTTTCACTCACACATAACCGGCTCAGTAATATAACGGCATACATCGTGATGGCTGTGTGGATTAACTGTTGTCTTGGCATCTGTTTAAATGCTCAGTTTTCACAAAGACACAAACCAGACAGAAGGAAATGTACTATTTCTGTTGCCTGGGATACAGACTACACAACTTCTTGACTTTACAAAGACGTGTGTCTGGTTACTGGTTGCATCTAGCCGAATTAAGATGGGCGTGATTGACAGGTGGATTATCCAATCATTGTCCTTCGGGAGGCAACAACTATAGCTGCTTACGAGGAAAAAAGACAATAAACTGAAAACCATTGGCAATATCTGTGGAATCACTGAGTGAAGATCTAAAAATGATGTGACCCATGTAGGCCTGTCATGATAGCACATTTTGAAGTACGATATATCACTAAAAATCTAGACAATCCATTTTAATATTGAAACTAATTCATCCCAGGGACACAAAAAAACCCAAAATTTTCTAAATCTATCATTAAAAAAAATGCAAACTTCAATAAATTAAAAAATAGCTGAATGAGACATTATAGTAGTTAGCTTGTATCTAGTTAATTATGAAACCATCTCCAGTTCAGACCTTATCGTACAAAAATTTTTACAAAAAGACCTCTACTAGTACAAAGAAAAAGCACCATGATAAATATTGATCCTCAAAAATTACTATAGCTATGATCAGACTGATATCCCTCTGTGTAATAATACTGATAGATATTATTCTGGGCTCACCAAGCAACTATTTCTGTAGAAGTATTGTTTTTAATGTCTTTGGTGGTGACAATTTAAATTCTATTATATTAATCTGACTGTTGGAAATCATCACCATGGCAGTGAACCATCAAATGAATATTGATTGGTGGATCTTGAGAAAACGACATAAACATTCAAAGCTATGATTAGCATGATGAAAGCGCCGACCCTTGTGTTAGATAACGGTGTCGACTGAATTAAGGGCTTCCTGTTGACATTTTTGTATACAGGTGCTGTGGTAAGAATATCAATGTGACACTATTAGTACATGCACACAGCAAGGTTGCAGGCTAATTGGACCAAGGACTACGGCAGGGAGCTAAATTGTTTCATTATATTCAATTCACATTTGCTGTAGCTCTAACTTCATCACAGGAACTTTTTATTGTCTTGTCTTAATGTCATTACCTGTAAGAGATCACATGGAAAGCGTTACTTTCTTCTAAATATAGTAGACTGACTTGTTTCTTGTGATGTTTTGGCTGTGGGGCATTGTTTTATATTTGGAAGCACTCCTCTGGAAAAAAAAAGAAAGAAAATAACTTTATTGAATTGGACACTTGTAGTTACAAGTGACCTCTCCATCCCCAGCAGTGCCAGAAGTAAGAGACATAGAGGGTGCCAAGATCTGATGATGACAAGACGAGCTTTTCAGAGAGTACAATGGAAAGGCTTCCCCTTTGTTCTTCTATCATCATTCATCCTTGTTGGTCAGTTGGGTCTTCTATAAGGTTGGATTTGGATATTAATGGAAGGTATACAGAGGGAGCTTTAAACATATCCATTGGAAAATATGGATGTTAATTTATTGAATTTGTCTAAAAGATTACTATTTTTCGAACAGACCCGTTTTATTAAATCCAATTTTCTGAATAATAAAGTGAAGTTAGTTCACACAAACAGCAACATACAAAAGGACTTAACTCTTGAAAGAGTGGATTTATTTTATTTTAGTTTACTTAACTTCTGAAACTTCCAACGATTTTATTTTTAAATTCTCACGACTATATTGTGACCACAATAATCACAATTATTGGGTTAACCAAATAATCTTGACATATCTATTAGAAAATCACAACAAGAGAAATGCTAATCAAATAATATGGCCTACTTTTTAACCAACATTATTGCTAAATCATTGAATTGCTGCTGCAGGTGGACAAAACACTCAACCACAGTATAGAGGCTTTTCGTTTTGAATGTTGTCCCACTCCAAGCCTAACTCACCAATACCTTCTTTCTATTGGAACACTTATAGGCAACACAATCTCAACACTGCTCATACTATTCTACACAGAAATTATATTGAGCAGCTCATTGAGTTCACTGCAGTCTTATTTGGCATGCCTTGGTTTGAGCAAGTGGGAGTGAATGCAGCCCCATTGCAACAACACTCTCTGTTATCACTGCAGTGTATCAAAGCTTGTGCTGAAATATTGTAGTGGAGGGAGAAGTAATAGCAGAACACACTGCTTTGGGTGATGAGCTGAGGGGCCCTGAGTGTTTCCAGGCACTTTAAACCAGGCCTCTGCTAGCATACACAGGTCAGCGGAGGTGCCGACAGGGAAAGAAAAGCCTCTCCATGTTGCATCCATCTCTATACTGAACAAGTGGGCAGCCATCATGGTCTCCAGTTTCCATTTACTCAATCAGATATATACTAACATTCTTTTAGCTCTACTGCTTTGCCCTGACAACCCATAAAGATGCTTGACATATGAATAATAATATCCAGCCGTATGCTATAATATTTTATTGGACATTTGCAGTTGAGCGCTAGAATAACGTAATGTCTTTTAGTGCCTGAGATTTGGAATAAAGAGGATTGTTCAGTGAGGCCATGATACCAACTTTGGTACATTATATAATATTTTCTTTTTATCTGTGGTCAGTAATATTTATTTAAATATGCACTGTTTAATTTTTCTGGTGAAGGCCATGGGAACGAAATGCCTGGAGTGTTCCAGTATGGCATACTGGTGACTGACCTTGCACAGCAAGATGGATTCTTGTGATATTTGTGAGCTGACAAGCTCATGAGGATCCATCTCGGCACATCTGCTGGTGCCATAGGGCCCAACAGGTGGTTGGTGCACCAATAGTGGCAACCCTGTGTTTTCTAACACTTTTTTGCCAATAAAACCCTGTTTTAGGTACAGCAATATGCACATTCACAACCAAGAGATCTAAAACCTGTTAAATGGTAAATTAATAAGGAATTTGATATTTCTCCTGGTGCACCCATATGGCTCAGAAAGCCTCACTGTGGCTGAATCCTTATCTAATTTGTCTTGCAAGCTAATATCCTGTCAGTAATTAACAATATAATATTTACCTTGCAGTTAATCAGAGCATGTAGGATGTGTCACCGTCTGCAGCTGCCGGACCAGTCTCATGAGGACACACTAGGGCAGATTACTGACATTAGAAAACCCAGACAAGATAGGAGAATATTATTGGATGCAGCTTCATGCGTCACTGAAGGTTAAACAGGGAGGTACAGCTTGGATCTTTTCATCAGCCAGTGCATTTTATTGACCTGTAATGCAATTTACTCAAGGACTTTAGGAAACTTTGGTATGATGTAACAAAAACAAAGTCATGATAGATGTTTTCAGTGGCGGTTCTACATTGAATTACTCCCTGGGCGAGACCCCCTTTTTTTTCAAGCGCTCGGCACGGCGCCCCTCACGAAGTTGCGCCCTGGGCAATTGCCCCACTCCCCCCCCCCCAAGAACCGCCTCTGGATGTTTTGGAGGTACAGTCAGTGAGGCTACATGGAGATGTTTGGACTGAAGGAGGAAAGTGACAATGATTAAGTCAATTGTTCTCAAATATGTAACGCGTAAGAAATTATTTGCCCTTTCTTAAACTAGGGCTAAACCAGGTTTAAAATACTTCACAATGACTAAACAAGTATTTTTAAACAAAAACTAACCCAGAAATGTGGAATGGATTGAATTGACACTAAAATATTACAGCGATATGTGTGTGTATGGCAAGCTGAACAAAAAAAAAACTGGCTTGTGATCGCTTCCTTGTGGCAACCTGCTATTTTGGTGAAATCAGCTAATTGTGATTCAGTAACTATGCCTTCATCATGCTCTCAGTGAGTGACAGGTGGGTTTACAATTACATTCAAGTGTGAACTGTTTGATCGAACATATGCACATGAATCATAATAACAAAATTGTCAAGAGAAACAGCTTTTTGGCACATTGCCCACCCTTGCATACAGTACCACAGTTTGAGAACCACTGGATTAGACTTTCCAAGTTGGAGGCCTAGATCAGGCATGGGCAAACTACGGCCCGGGGGCCATATGCGGCCCGTTAAGCTTCTCAATCTGGCCCACCGAACTTGAAGAAATTATATTAATAAACCTTGTTAATGTTTGAATATTTTATTTTCCCTGCAATTCTGGCGTTTTCCAATAGCTGGCGCACTACATACATTGACCTTTGTTTTTTAGTACTTTTCATACTTTTTAGTACATACTTATTATTATTTATCTTAATTTTGATGCATGCTCATACTTTCCTACTGTTTCTGAAACTTGCGTTGTGACACTGCAATTTCCCCATTGTGGGACAAATAAAGGATTATCTTGTTGAGGTGCGGCGTTTTTCTCCACTTTTGTGCTTTACTCTTTGACCCCTCAGCCCTCCTGTAAAGATGAGCGGAGCTAAGAAAAGAAAAGTGGACAGAGAATGTTGAGTGTTTATTAATTAATTAATAATTAAATATTTTTTCAACGAATACTTATCAGCTGCTGTATGCCTGATATACCAAGAGACTGTAGAGGTTTTTAAAGAATATAATATCATCCGTCACTTTGCCACAAAACATGCTAACTATGCTAGCAAGCAAAAGAACCTGAAGGAGAACAGAACTTTCAGTGCTTTAAAATAGTAACTGTTAGTAATAAAAGCTGTATTTTATTAAGAAAATTTCCTGTGTTTTAAGAGTCATTTTAATAAATAGCTAAATACCGTGGAACTTGAAAGATGGACATTTAGTTGTAATGCTTTTTTTTTTTTTTTTTTTAATTGAAATAAAGCACACTTTTTTTCTACATATCCCATGTTATTTTTTAGTGTTTTTACCAAAACACAAAATCCACCTGCTCCTGGTCCGGCCCTTCTGTCAAATTTTAGAACACTTTGTGGCCCATGAGTCATGGTAGCTGAGTGGCTAGCGCTCTTGCTTCACAGCAAGAAGGTTCCGGGTTCTATCCCCGGGTCCCCCAGGCCTTTCTGTGTGTGTTCTGTGTGGAGTTTGCATGCATGGTCTGGGTTCGCTCCCCGGGTCGCCTGGGCCTTTCTGTGTGGAGTTTGCATGTTTCTCCCCGTGTCTGGGTGGGTTTCCTCCGGGCACTCCAGTTTCCCCCATCAACCCAAAACATGCACCATAGGTACCTCCAGCTTAGGTCCTGACCAACCCGAAGCAAGAAGATCATGGAGATGGTCCCCGGTCACAGTAATGTGTGCTGCCCACTGCTCCTAATATATATATGTATATATATATACATATATATATAGGATGGGTTAAAATGCAGAGAAGAATTTCTCCAGTGTGAGATCAATAAAGTCACTTCTTCTTCTAAAAAGTTTGCCCACCCCTGGCCTAGATTGAAGGATGGTCATACAGTAGATTCATGGATATAAGGAAGAAAAGGGCAAGACACAGGATATAACAGAGAATAAAGTTGGGTGGATTTGCACTTACATTTCTGGTTATGACCAAAAGCTGACTGCCAAATGTGTGCTCTGAATAATTTTATGTTTAAGTATGGAAATACTTTTAGGCAAACTGGACCAGTGACTGAAATGATAATGAATTTCAGTGTAGTCACTATAATAATGTGACTGCCTACTGCGGATAAAAGAGGGTTAAGGCTTTTTAATTTTGCATAAATACTAGTCTGACTTTTCTTAAGTGTGATTGGACTAATGTTAAAGTTAAGCCCAGGGCACTGGCAAAGGCAGTTCATCGGGATGTGTGAAAGAAAACCTTTTAAAATCTGTTGTAGCTTGAAACTAGAGCTACTTCAAGTAATGGCGTGGTCATAGGGGCCCCTGGTCAGCTCACTCCGCACAGTAAAAGTGTTATGGGTTTTGATTGCAGGATTGTCTGGTGTATAAAGGTTTTCATTTTTTAAACTGGAAAAAGACTGAATATGCACAATGTAACTTTTCTGGTGCAAGGTCAACCAGCTGCTTGTCTCCATGGAAATCATATTACTTTGCCCACAAAGTTCCACAGTATGTCATTAAACTTGTTACATTATTGAAACGATTCCTGTTGAAATTGTTTAAGAAGAGGAGGTACTATTAGTTTTAGCCAATCACAGAAAAAAAAAAAATTAAACAAAATTAAAGATGACCTCAAAGATGACCTTTTCTGGTGAAAGGTCCAACACCTGCTTGTCTCTATGGAGATGTTATTGCTTGGACATGCCATGGTATGACATTAAACACAGATCTGACCTCTCCTCACCTTCCACGGTGGTTGGTCTCTCACTCTCATCCAGCTCGGGTCCTCTACCAGAGGCCTGGGAGCTTGAGAGTTCTGCGCAGTATCTTTGCTGTTCTTAGTACTGCACTTTTCTGGACTGAGATGTCTGATGTTTTTCCTGGGATCTGTTGTAGCCACTCCTCCAGTTTGGGGGTTACAGCCCCGAGTGCTCCGATCACCACGGGCACCACTGATGCCTTCACCTTCCAGCCCTTCTCCAGCTCTTCCTTGAGCCCCTGGTATTTCTCTAGTTTCTCATGTTCCTTTTTCCTGATGTTACCATCGCTTGGTATTGCAATATCTATCTATCTATCTATCTATCTATCTATGTGTGTATATATATATATATATATATATTGTTATATGCTGCTATAGTTGTCTCTCTTGAGATAGATGAGTTTATATATAGTTTATATAATATAACATTTCCACATTGTTAACAATTACAGATAATAGGGAATCTGACTTATCTTAGCTCTGAAAAATTTAGCTTCTGTACATCTTCAGAATGTAGATATCCCTGTTAATATCAGCTTCACTGTCATTTCAGAACCTCCATTACAGCAGCGATTCCATAGAAATTAAAACCTCTATTATAACATGTTTTTTGTCTAGTAATGAGTCCATAATTACAGCTGCAGTTCTCACCAGTTGGTAGTGGGTTGACCCAACTCCTAATCACCATCCTCCGTATAATACATAGACACCCTGAGCCCCTCATCATGTTGGTAGTGATGTAACAATGAGAAAGATGTCCACCCAAGCTCCAATGAGTGGAGCTGTCAGAGGGACTAGAGGAGGACTTGGACAAGAACGGGGAGGAGATTAAAGAGATGTAACCTATCTGTGTGGAAAAAAATATTTGTTCCTACTTCACACTTCTCTGGTGCACTTAGCCATCAGTCATCTTTTCTCTCCAAGAAAGGCCTGTCCAGATGTAACAGCTGCCTACATGGAAATGCTGAAGATTTTGTGTATTTTAGATTGTTTTGTACTGTGTTGAAAGTGCTGAAGTTAACATTTATTTACAAAGAGCGTATTTCTGGTAGTTTACTGGTTATTCACACGTGGACAAAATTGTTGGTACCCCTCAGTTAAAGAAGGAAAAACCCACAATTCTCACTGAAATCACTTGAAACTTACAAAAGTAACAATAAATAAAAATGTATTGAAAATTAAATAATCAAAATCAGCCATTACTTTTGAATTGTTGATTAACATAATTATTTAAAAAAACAAACTAATGAAATAGGGCTGGACAAAAATGATGGTACCCATAACTTAATATTTTGTTGCACAACCTTTTGAGGCAATCACTGCAATTAAACGATTTCTGTATTTGTCAATGAGCGTTCTGCAGCTGTCAACAGGTATTTCGGCCCACTCCTCATGAGCAAACTGCTCCAGTTGTCTCAGGTTTGATGGGTGTCTTCTCCAAATGGCATGTTTCAGCTCCTTCCACAGATGTTCAATGGGATTCAGATCTGGGCTCATGGAAGGCCACTTTAGAATAGTCCAACGCTTTTCTCTCAGCCATTTTTGGGTGTTTTTGGCTGTGTGTTTTGGATCGTTGTCCTGTTGGAAGACCCATGACCTGCGACTGAGACCAAGCTTTCTGACACTAGGCAGCACATTTCTCTCCAGAATGCCTTGATAGTCTTCAGATTTCATTTTACCTTGCACACATTCAAGACACCCTGTGCCAGATGCAGCAAAGCAGCCCCAAAACATTACTGAGCCTCCTCCATGTTTCACCGTAGGGACAGTGTTCTTTTCTTCGTATGCTTGGTTTTTGAGTCTATGAACATAGAGTTGATGTGCCTTACCAAAAAGCTCCAGTTTGGTCTCATCTGTCCAAAGGACATTCTCCCAGAAGCTTTGTGGCTTGTCAACATGCATTTTTGCAAATTCCAGTCTCGCTTTTTTATGATTTTTTTTCAGCAGTCGTGTCCTCCTTGGTCGTCTCCCATGAAGTCCACTTTGGCTCAAACAACGACGAATGGTGCGATCTGACACTGATGTACCTTGGCCTTGGAGTTCACCTTTAATTTCTTTGGAGGTTGTTCTGGGCTCTTTGGATACAATTCGAACGATCCGTCTCTTCAATTTGTCATCGATTTTCCTCTTGCGGCCACGTCCAGGGAGGTTGGCTACTGTCCCGTGGGTCTTAAACTTCTGAATAATATGAGCCACTGTTGTCACAGGAACTTCAAGCTGTTTAGAGATGGTCTTATAGCCTTTACCTTTAAGATGTTTGTCTATAATTTTTTTCGGATGTCCTGGGACAATTCTCTCCTTCGCTTTCTGTTGTCCATGTTCAGTGTGGTACATACCTTTTCACCAAACAGCAGAGTGACTACTTGTCTCCCTTTAAATAGGCAGACTGACTGATTATGAGTTTGGAAACACCTGTGATGTCAATTAAAGGACACACCTGAGTTAATCATGTCACTCTGGTCAAATAGTTTTCAATCTTTTATAGAGGTACCATCATTTTTGTCCAGGCCCGTTTCATTAGTTTGTTTTTTTAAATAATTATGTTAATCAACAATTCAAAAGTGATGGCTGATTTTGATTGTTTAATTTTCAATACATTTTTATTTATTATTACTTCTGCAAGTTTAAAGTGATTTCAGGGACCATTGTGGGTTTTTCTTCCATTAACTGAGGGGTACCAACAATTTTGTCCACGTGTCTACCATTGCATCTTCTGGTTACCATGACAGCACCTTTTTTCATCCATCTTCTGTGACTCAAAGTAGCCTATGTAGTTTATATAATGGCAAAATAAACAGCCAAAATAGGTCCTACATTACACAAAACTGACTCTTGCGCTTTAAGCCATGTTAGAATGTAACTAAAAAACATACCTGGAGTTGTGTTTTGTTTCATTCACACATGTTTTCCAAAGCACCAAATGCTCTATTCCACCTTGTGATGTCATCTAGTGGTATTTTTCAAGTTAAAGATCCCATGACATGGTACTTATTGATGCTTTTATATGGCACCTTAGTGGTTCCCTAATACTGTAAATGAATCCTTCTTCAAAATCAAACCTCAGTGCATGAGATAGCCTCATGAAGACAGTCAGAGTCATAAATATGTCTCTGAAACGCTTTATTCTGGGTGTTGTTGCTTGAATGCAAATGAGGAGGACAGAGATGGGCCAGTGCAGCGGGTGGGGGTTTGGCCAAGTACGCCACTGTTTCCTGGATTAGCGGTGCGCTGGTGCGCTGTCCTCACTTCCGCGTTTTAAGCGCTTAGGAAGATATGAGACGCGTCCCATTAAAGGTCCCATGGCATGAAATTTTCAGTTTCTGAGGTTTTTGAACGTTAATGTGAGCTCCCCTACCATGTTTAGGGCCTTCCTCCCCATGGCTAAAAGTTGCGAAATGTGTAAACTGAGCATTTGCGATCCTTTTCTGCGTTTGAAAAAAAGACAGCCCAAACGGGCGATTCTGAACAAGGGAACTTTCTGACGTCACACTTGCAGAAAGGTTTCCACCCCCCCTCTGGATGTCTACCCACCGTCTCTGGAAATCACGCCCAGAGAATTTGGACCGCAAACGAGGTAGGCAATGCGAGATGCATTTTTTTATTTGCCTGGAGACACGTGAGAGTGTTTCCAGGCTCGGATGTACTTTATCCGAGCCTCCGAACCTCTGAAACAGCAGTGGTTTAATTGTATTTTCTGTGGAAATGTGTTTTTTCAATGGAAAACATCTCATATCTTCCTCCGCTCTTAAAACACGGAAGTGGAGCCAGCACACAGCACACCGCTAATCCAGGAAAAAGCGGCATTTGGCCACACCCCCACCCACTGCACTGGCCTGTCTCTGTCCTCCTCATTTTCATTCGAGCAATAATGCCCAGAATAAAGCATTTCAGAGACATATTTAGCCTCATGAAGACCGTCAGAGTCATATCTCATGCACTGAGGTTTGATTTTGAAGAAGGATTCATTAACAGTATTTGGGAACCATTAAGGTGCCATATAAATGCATCAAGAAGTACCATGTCATGGGATCTTTAAAAAAAAAAAAACACATTTCTACAGAAAATAAAATTAAACCACTGCTGTTTCAGTGGTTCAGAGGCTCAGATAAAGGACATCCGAGCCTGGAAAGACTCTCATGTCTCTCCAGGCAAAAAAAAAAAAAAAAAGTGGGGTGGGGGGGGGCTAAACAGGATAGGGGAGCTCACATTAATGTTCAAAAACCTCAGAAAGTGAAATGCTATGAGACCTTTACCAGCTGCATTTTACCTTTATTTCAGTAAAGACTGGCATGCCCAGAGCTAGAATCACCAATTTGATTGTAGTGAAGGTGTATAGAGTTTAAAAACACAGTGGAGCACTTGATGAGGAAACAACATAACATATACGAGAAAAGCGATTCTCTGATTCTTATGAGAGTTCACATTTTACTGAGAATGGTTAATTCACTTGAAACATAATGGAGGCTGAACTCACTAAATTACAATATGATTATCAATTTTGTTTTATTTCATCCACCCCTAGACATGTAAGCAGGAACTTAAAATATTTGTTGGAAAACTTTAGAATCAGTTGTATTCCACTAGGGCTGGGTAAGATTCATCCATTTATAATCATTGTTTATATGTTTGGGTGTTTTTAATCAAGAGGTTCACAGCCAATCCCCTGCCAGTAAAATAACGTGGCTTAGAGCAGAGATCAGACTCAGGAAGAAGAAATTGAACTGTGACGCAAATTAAAACTCATGTTTATGTTCATGAAATCAATTCTCAAAGCCCTTTTTAATTTGGTTTTGAAAAGAGAAAATAAAGTCAAAAATCATGAGCGACCAAGATGAGGAAACATATTGAATTTCTCCTTTTGCCATGAGGAAACAACTTGTAATGATTTGTTTTGCTGCATTGCCCAGCACCTATATTCTATTCAAATTCAAATTTAACAATCTCTCAAAATCACCCTCTGACCAGACCACTGAACAGTGATGTGCAGTGGGCTATATTTGTGTTTGCTATAATGAATTGTGTCCATTCTAGTGTTTGTAGAGGTAGGGCAAGGGGAGGGTGGGGAGGTATTGGGGTGAGGGCTCGCAATTGGCCTTATGTGAGCGAGTCTCTGACATACATAAAATGAAATATTGACAATAAATATTTATTTTATTTTATTTTATTTATTCTTTATTTAATAGGGACAGTGCATATTAATGAACATTTGCAGCATTGCAGTGTAAATATGCCAGATTATAGCAAGAATGCTAATTTCCATCTGTAGTCCCTAGGCAGGTGACACCACAGCAAAACAATAAAAACAATGACAATAACACCAACATTAAAACATTAAAACATTAAACATTAAAACATTAAACATTAAAACATTAAAAATGTCCACAAGTCTGGTTTTCCTTTAGCCACTGTTTCAAGTATGATTTAAAAGTGGCCATTGTTGGGGTCTCTCTTATTGATAATGGGAGTGTGTTCCAGAACTTAGAGCCTCTGACTGAGAGCACAGTTTGTCCAAAAGTAGTGCGTCTGTGTGGGACCTCACAGTTCCCCTGGGCCGTGGCCCTAGTTCCCATCCCACTGACAGTCTTTGGTTTAATAAAATCCTGCAGCGGAGGAGGAGCAAGTCCATGTAAAACTTTATATATAAAACAACCGTATTTAAAATGAACAAAATTATTAAAATTGAGTAAGTTATACTTGTCTAAAATTGTGCAGTGGTGAACTGAGAATGGTTTCTTATCTAATATTTTCACAGCTTTTTAAAAAAGTGATTCAACAGGTTTTAGTGTTGTGCCAGCAGCAAGTGACCATGTGGTAATACAGTACTCTATATGAGACAGAATCATGGAGTGTAAAAACATTCGTGCCGCATATAGAGTCATGAAGGATCTTACTTGTCTAAAATCCACTAAGTTAAAATTAACGGTTTATGTGAGGTGCTTAATGTGTTTCTTAAATGTCAATGTCGGGTCCAACGTCAATCCCAGGTATTTAAACTCTTTGACGAGGCTGAGTTCCACCCCGTCCAGAAAGACATTGGACCGCTGCAGCTCATTTGCTTTTTTACTGAACATCATGCAGACCGTTTCCTTTGTATTGAGTTGTAGGCATGAGTTCTTGACCCACTTTTGGACAGGAGTCATGGCTGATGATAACTTTTCTTTTATACTATGTCACTTTTCCATTCAAATATTGTATGTTAAATGGCTGTA
The DNA here is from genome assembly GCA_036785185.1 of Paratrypauchen microcephalus. NCBI lineage: Eukaryota > Metazoa > Chordata > Actinopteri > Gobiiformes > Gobiidae > Paratrypauchen > Paratrypauchen microcephalus. The sequence goes on from JAVJIX010000109.1 coordinate 981,900, forward strand.
TATGTTATTATTATTTATGTATTTATTTATTTTGCTTTGGATCAACATAAAATAAATTAATAGAAATGGTGATATAGGGATATACTGTATAGGTTGGACAACTGCACATATTAGATTACATGTAGGTATGTTTTTGTAATGACTCACCACACCCCCAACACACGGTGGGATGGACCTTTGCATGGCATCATAATAGGCCTAACCCATGCTGTATCTACGGGAATTCGTTCTGTGCATGGCTGCTTGATGGAGATCTGCCGTTTCCATGAAAACATAATTGCACGAGTCTTTGCGATTCAAGCTAAATGTGCTCTAATCATCCAACGGAAACAAAATTGTTGTAATGGCTCGTGGTCTTCTGCACTTATTGTATGTCGTAATATGTTTAGTGGAAGTTAAATGAGTTCAAATTAGTTCATTTAAATGAGCTAGGAAGTAGTGTTTCTATAAATATTGACACCACTGAATCATTGTAGGATTAACGGCTGTGGTAAAAGTTTTGAATGGATGGATGGACACACTGAAATACAGTAACTGGCAGTGGATTAGGGGATTTGTTCACTACATTATGCAGATGATAAAATAATTTGAGGTAAATTAAATTCATATTGAATAGAGGTTACAATTATTGTATTAGATAGGCAAAATTATAACCCTAGTATAGTGGCTAGCTAAGAAACTATTTAAACAGGCTGCAAAAAGAAGGAATTCAACTGAAAATTGGCATCTAACTTTCCTAGCAAGGGCACTGCAATTCGGTTTATAGTGTATTCCTCAAGTATGTTTTAGCACATTTAGAATGTATTGCCACAATATTATTTACACATATTATTTACACATATACACATTACAGAATTACAGAAATGCACAGAAAATTGTAGAGTTTTAGTCGACTAATGAAATTCCTGGTTGACTGAACCATCCTGTCAAACTAAAAAGGGCAAACTCATGAAAGTTTTCAGTATTATCTGACTCGCAACACTACACAGGATTTCATGCAGAATGGGAAAGTACTAGGAAACGTTGTATTTAAATGTAAAAGACTGAACTCGTGATTCACTCCCAGATCTTCAGCTCGTTCCGTACCCTTTCCTTTCTTCTGTTGTTGTGCATTTCAATCCAAATACAATCATTAGTTGTCTAAGACAGATTTTGATTTATTAAGACACCATCGGCCAATTAATCAACGAAAGGACTACAGCCCTTGAAAAGCAGCCTTAGGATGAAATAAACTTGACACACCTCACACCTTAACAAATTTCCCATCACAGTCATTTATCTGTCAAAAACATGCATATATGGTTTTGCTGACTATTCCCACCAAACCCCACACATCTTTGGTCTAATTAATCTATTCTTACACATCAAATAATGAATCTCAGGAGGTCGGGTGACAGTTAAAAGACCTGCTTCTTGGTCTGTCTCCCCTCATTTGAGTGTGTGGCGCTAAACGAGCAGCGGAATAAGAGGGAGAATCATGGCTTATTCATGCAACATCTCTCCAACAAGTTGATTGATTGGTGTTGAAATGTTATACTCCTCAGTGGCAGGCGGACGGGAGTAATATCCGTGATCTTGTATCTCAGATGAAATGACTCGTAAAGGGGATGTTTTCTCTTTTATTTATGCCACTTGAGTTCTTTTAAACCTGAGGAGCCGCTGTGTGCGAGTAGGTGGAGATAAAACATTTTGGGTTGAGGGCCTAATGGCGTAGATGAACTGCTGATGAACGCTTGATAGGAGAAAGAAGGAGATTTGAAGTGACGCAAGGGCACATCGCACTAGCTGTTTGTTTGTGATAAAGGGCCCATATTACACAGTTTTCTGATGTATGTTATAATATTGTTTCCTCATCACAGCCCTACCTGTAGTTGTATTTTGTTTCATTCTCACATATTTAATACAAAAACCCTGCATATTTAGGCTATGTTCACTCAAACAGGAAACACTGTCAGTTGGAAATACAGGACCAAGTAATAATTACAAAAAATGTGTCGTATACCTTTTTGTATTTCCAAAAAAGTCCTCTTGTGTTCACAGTTTCAGTCATTTTCTGGTCTAAAGGTTCCCTAAAGTTCCTTATTATGCCTTAATTTGAGTCTCACCAGTTTTCTTCCGCTCTTCTCTTCAATCATCAACTTGCTCGACATAGTTGCTTTATTTATCCCTCCGGGAATATTGCAGTTACAAGCGCAGATTCAAAAGATGATGAGGAATACAAAAATAAAACCCAAAATACCATACATTTCCTCCAAATAGAAAACTAGATGGTAAGGTTCTAGATTGAGTCAGATTTTGTACATTTAGATATAACACTGTGTAATTATTTGCATAGTGTCATTTAATCTGTGAGAACAAGATATTAATATTATATCTTTTGCGCTCATGCTTCAGTAAATCGTTCTACAGGACTTTTCATTATTTAATGGCTAGACTAATATAGCATCATACATTTTAAATAGAAGACAGCTAAAGCTAAAATGAATGAATATGCACATCGGATTATACAACATTTTACTGCTGATTTAGCAGGGAATTTAGGCCTGTCACAATACTTACTACTACTAATTATTATATCGACTTATCATTCAATGTATGATAGCTGGAACTATATATTTTGGGTAAATATTTATTGTGGGTACTTTCCTTGCAATAGTGAGGAGATTTTTGGCATCTTTATGTAATAATGTAAGATTTGAGCAATACATTGTGCATCAGAATTTGTTATTGTGACAGACCTAGTGGAGCTGGATAATTAAACAGAGCTAGAAGTGTGAAAATGACATTTTGATGTCTGGAATATTGTTACAAAAGCTTCTCTTGGTCCCTCCTCCACTTTATTTGGCGCATATTTCCCTAATGCCTGTTAATGTGCTTCCATCGCCCCCCGCCACACACACACACAAACACACCCTTACTTTATCTTCCTGTGACCGCTACCTCCCTCTGACCCCATTCCCCACAGAAAATGTACATATCTCATTCTGAATCTATATTTTTCCTATGCCAGTCTTTTTCCCTTTGTACCATTTGCAAAGCAGGGCAAGTGCTACTGTAACTAAATGCTTGTGAGCTTACACTTGGATTTAAATAGATAATGGCAGAGTCCTAGTGCTTGTTGGGCTTTTTGAATAATGTACAAGATCCTGAAGCGTTGTTGCCAGGCATTGCTGCCGGTGACATGCATACGCCAGTCTGAAATATTGATTTTGAGCAGAGAGAGGGGGCTCTTATGTACGAGCCAACAAGTTTCGAAGTTGAAGGCTCATATTTTACTGGCATTTACTGGTTGTGTTAACCTAACTTTTTATAGCAATCCAAAGCTTCAGTAAATGGACTGCATGAAATGAGCACAAGTCCTTGCTCATCTATTACGCACTACAGTATGGTCATTGGTTATTGCCTGGAAGAATCCATGACTCATCGCTGTACCAGCGAGTGAGTCTGGTAACGCTTGGTCCAAAATGTGCTGCAGTTGCGCGTAGACAGACAGCTAAGTGAACCAATCAGAGATTGCGCCATCTTGATTCAAAACTGAGGAGGAACTTCCGCTGCCTAAGAGTGACTTTGCGGGCAAAGGCGGGTGCACTGACGTCACCATCTTTGAACGAATCAGAATCGCGGAGTCCGTTTTTAACCAGAGGAGCGAGGGTGGAGCGAGGGTGTCCAAATGGTATCGCGCTGTATAGCAAATACAGAGAGATATCATTTGGCTGGCCAGGTAACATTGGTTATGAAGCAAACATGATAGTGAAGGGATTTTTTTACACCATGTTAAAAATGGAGGAATCCATATTTTCTCTTTTTAGTAATTAAAGGTGATCCATGTGACTTTTCTTGTGGTACAACTTAATAACATCTATGGAGCACCATCTGCTTGTTTCCATAACATAGATAAGTTCAATGTTGTACTGTGGAACATCACATAGATACATGTATTCATCAAAATGACAGTAATAAAAACGTAACCACTGATTTATTTTTCAAAACAGCTGACTACATTTTCGAGCAGTGTTTGTTTCTTTTTAAATGTCTACACAACATTTTTGAGCATTTGTAAATAACCCGGAGCCTGCTGATTTTGCATAATACATCTTAAAACAAAATAAACTAATTTTAGCAAGATAAATTTCACCGAATTGCTCAAAAAATGTTCATCCTCGCTTTGGTCTCTCACGGTAATTACATCCAAAAAGCCAATGTCAGCTTTAATTACATAAACAACATAAGGAGGACAGTGTTTTTCAGTTACTAACCCCAGCTTTTAAGTGTAACGCAGTATCCCCAGTGTACGGAACATGATCAATAAATGATGTCACAAGCTCTAGGGCTCGTGTAGAGAAAATACATGCATTAAAATAGGATCCTATAGATAAGATGTCCACTCAATCTATCTTATTTCCGTGGTGATTAGCCAATTCTGTCATTTGATCTAATGCTCCAGAAGGCAATTGTAGACTGACCCATGTCTGTTTTGCACACTGCACTCTATAAATACCCTGTCACACTGAGGCTATTGGCCGCGTGGTCACATGGGCTGCATAGATTCAGGCTAATCAATGGTGTTTATGAATATGGATCAAAAGTTAACTGTGTGCGAGTAAGTGATGGGTTTGTCATTTTTAAGAATATCTACAGTTCTCTGGAGGTGTATAGATTTATTTTGTCATTTCTGGTAAGAACTGTAAGTGCAGAAAAAATAGAGGCTGAGGGGTGTATTGTATTGCTTTAGAGTCCAGTGTGCCATATCCAGTTAAGGTTGAAAAAATAGAATATAATTTGAGTGCATGTGCGTTTGAAATTTCAGATTATTGTTCAGATTTTAAGTGTTCAGGTTTTGAAAAAGAAAATTACTGTCTCACCTCCTGTATTATTGTGTGATAAAAAAATACATTAAAACCTCTAAATGTCTGAAAATGTATTAAAAATAATGAACAGTGACATTGTGGTGTAGAAAATGCATATTATTGGTGGTTTTCAGATTCAATAATGTCATGATGTCATAATCCTAGATGAGGACAAGAAATTTCCCTGATGATTACGTTGTACTTTCCCACGAAATGTCTAAAAGGTAAATTCACAAATCTTTAACCTGATCATTTCTATTAGTGACACTACCCGAGAATCCACTATATTACAACATAAATCTGCATTTCAACATTATTAGCTGCCCCCATCTGAATTAGATAAAACTGGTCTAGAATGTTGTGATGTCATCTGAAACCCAACAATAATAGAGCAGGAGTGTCCATAATTGATGTGTATGTTATAGTACAGTGGTCCCTCGCTCTATCGCGGTTCACTGTTCGCTGTTTCGCGGATTTTTTTATTTTATTTTATTTTTTATAGTGTAACATTTTTTTTATAGTGTAACATTGTGTTCTGCGTCCTGATTGGCTAAGAGACTGTAGACCTTTGTCGATTGATAGATGGGGGATGCGGGGGGACTGGGACCAGACTGGAACTAGACCATGACCAGACCGGGACTAGACCAGGACTAGACCAGGACTAAATGTGGACTAAACCAGGTCTAGACCAGAACTAAACCAGGTCTAGACCAGGTCTAAACCAGGTCTAAACCTGGACTGGACCTGGACTAAACCAGGACTGGACCAGGTCTAGACCTGGACTAAACCGGGACTAGACCAGGTCTAAACCAGGATTAAACCACCACGTGCCGCTCTTTGCTGGTTTCGTGCGGCTGGTTTGTGGCTCGGGCTGCGAGGACGCGATCCGGGCACCGTGGTTCTATCTCGTGCTCGCAGTCCCGGTGTACGCGCGGCCTCGCGCCGGTCACGCTGCTCTGTCACGGATTTGTCCACTATGAGGGGTGCACGTGTCGCGCACTTCTCCAAGGGGTTGGTGCGCGTCGTGTCCCGGGACGTGGCAGTGCTCCTCGCGCATCCGGCGGGGCTTCAGGAGCCATGTCTCCCCCCACGCTTCACTATCAATACATTTTGTTGAAAATCTTTGAAAGTTTGAGTGTTTCAACGAGAGAGAAATGTGAGAAAAGGTTAATTCCAGTCTGAGAAAAGCGTATAATGTGTGTGGTGAGGCATTTACAGCCTTAACACATCTAGAATAATTGTAAAATATAAAGTTGTACTACTTCGCGGATTTCTCTTATTGCGGGTTATTTCTGGAAGTTCGCGCCGCGAATGGCAACCCTGGTGCTCGGAGTGTCTGTCCGCTCCAGGTATCGAAGCAAGTTCCTAATGTTGTGAACCTGTTCACTCATATGGCAATAAAAACCTTCCTGATTCCTGAACCTAACCCCTGCGATAAATGAGGGATTACTGTATTCACACATACTGGACTGCCTCTTAACAGGGACGTTGTTGGTTCAATTCTCATGATGAAACAGTACTGCTTTTCCAAATCCTGAAACGTAAACCACATTTCTCTTATCAGCATAATTACCAAACTTTTTTTTGGTGAAAGCAGGCCTTAGAAACATCTAGTCTATCCAAAATTGCACGTTGAGCCATTGCTTGTTTATACAAAATGTGCGCATGGATAATTATACAGCAAGAGTTATGTGCACCTGTTTAGTGAGATCCCCATTAGCTTCTGCAATATCAGCCGCTGTTTGTGCCTGTCACTCAAAACATTTGCACTAAAAACCAAGAGAGGACTTTTCACTGCAGACACTGATGGAGACTGCTGTTCAAATATAAACAAATCAATTATAAGATTTAAAGCTGCACTGTGTAACTTTGCTGATGGCGGGTCTGAGTTTACCTCAGCTGACTTTACAAACAGCTTTCATCTATTCATTACAAATCCAAAGACTACAAAGAAATAGTGATAAGCAGTTTATCATAAAATAAGTGATAGTGTGAATGCTGTATTGGTTCCTGGCATTGTTTCAGAGTTGGAGGTAAAGAATGGAAGAGATAGAGGAGAGTGGTAAGTATGTGATATCTTCTTGTTATTTTGTTCCTTTGTTGATACGCATCGCTGCTCCTGTGGGTGCTTCTTACTTTTCAAGAACTACAGGCCTGGTCCCTCTGGGGGGAGGTTTTGGGAGCTGAGCATGTGTGTGACTGTCTGTCAGAAGAGAGAGGGGGGTAAGGAGCTAAGGAAATGGGCACAAAAGAGAGGATTTTGATCAATGAGGTGGTGAGTCAGACTGGCGACAGGATAGAGACATTTGGAACAGATGAAGACAAAGAAAAATGAAATGACATTAAAACCCCTATAGACTCAGCAGACTGCGGTTGGCATGATTAAACACAAGATGCCTCTGAGTCGTCATTTTTGGTGCCAGTTTGATGGATGCACAGGTTGTGGTTTGGGAAATTTTGGTGGAGTCACAGATGATTAAACAAACTTTAATTGTCAAACATTGGGACACCATATCTCTTGCTTACTGAAGTCAATTTTCTATAATTTCATAGCAGTGAAAGTTTGGGTAAAGAATCAGTCATGTAATTTAACTGGATACTCAACTGTGATGGATACACAGGGGTATATGGTATATGGGGTATTTTCAGTAAAAAATAATGGCAATTTATATACAGGGGGTCCTCGGGTTACGACGTTGATCCGTTCTTAAAGGCAAAGTAACGTTATTTTACAATCTGAGCCTTCTTTCGGTAATAAAACAAGTAGTTTTACTCACCCATAGCATTTTTCTGTCAATTGGAGCAGTATCGCAGAACTTATGTTGAGCCGTTCTGTTCTAGTAATGATCCCGTATCTGTTAACATGGTGCTGTATCATTTGCTCGGGGCATTACTTTGCGGTCTCCAAATAACACAAACTTTAGCACTTTTCAAATCATAGAAGCCCGATGTCTTAATGAAAAATTTCGTTTGAAGCAAAAGTGGCCTGTAATCCGAGATTTAGCCATAGTTTCAAGTAGATGAGGACGCCAGTGCGCATGCGCGGACTGCTCCGGGGACCCAAATAGGAAACGCAAAGCTGAAAACTATGGATAAACCTCGGATTACAGGCCACTTTTGCTTCAAACGAAATTTTTCATTAAGACATCGGGCTTCTATGATTTGAAAAGTGCTAAAGTTTGTGTTATTTGGAGACCGCAAAGTAATGCCCCGAATACAAATGCTAACAAATGCTAACAGAAACGCCACAACGTAACTTTCTTCAAACAGCTCCAAATGACACGAACGTGATATGGGTGAGTCAAACGACTTGTTTTATTACCAAAAGAAGGCTCAGATTGTAAAATAACGTTACTTTTCCTTTAAGACGCGTCGTAACCCGAATTTCGTCGTAAGTCGGATTTTGCCTTTGATCTTCCAACCAAAGCACCAATAACCTTTCCATCTCAATAATTAGACCACTAGGCTGCTTGGTTATCACTGCCGCTTTCATAGGAGCAGATCAGAGCCCACATCAGGTACTTCCGCCCACATTGGGCACGCACACGAGGCCGTCTTCTCCACCCTACAACCACAACAAAGCGTATTCTTCCGCCGTGCGCCGCGCTCCGTTCGCGTTTGTTTACATCTCTTACCACGCTAAACCGCATAAGACGGAATGACGCATAATATATGTATATTTTTAATGGGGGCGCGTTCGTAACCACGAAACGTCGTAACCCGAGACCGTCGTAACCCGAGGACCCCTTGTAAATGTTTTGGCTTAGGTTAATGTAACCCACAAAAATTGACTAAAATGCAACTAAAGATTATTCAAATAATCTAGAGATAATTCCTATGCCTTTACAGAAGTTCGCACAGTCCTTTTTTTCAACAGTCCATAGAAGACCTTGAATCTCCACAGTGGATTTGAGCAGTATCTGGATTATTTTCTCCTCTGCCTCTTCTATGTGTGCCTCTTTGGTGGTCTATGTGTGAATCAGATGAGGCACAACCCTGTCATACATTTCACCATCCATCAGCGCTGTGCTTTGTGACCACTGCTCTGTGCACCTCTGACAAATGGGGGCCCTAAAAGCTCCACTTTTACATGTAACAATGGGCTCTCCATGCAGCTTCCTCCTGTAACCTGTGGGATACATCACAGAGTCACACGCAGATGCTGTACCTGTCAGGAGAAACAGGCAGGATGAACAAGAGTGCTGCGTGAGGGAGCTGTGGCACTGAATCATACCAACATTGTGCATTTGGTAGATGGGAGCTATTGAGTTCTGGTGACAGCATGGGAGAATGTGTTATATTTGATGGTGAATTATGGATGGGGAAAAGGATGCATTTTGTGTTTTGAGTGAAGGCTGGTAGTTTGTAAATGTCTTAAAACCATAGATTGTATATAAATGGGCATAGTTAACCCGCTATTCGCCAGGTTTCAAGTAGGAACTGAACATGAGAGCGCGTCCAGCTCCACCGACTCCAATTGTCTTTAAATTGAAAAACTGTCACCCCCTCTGTGTAACTGCTGCTGTGAGTGTTGTCATTTTGATCTTAAAATGTTCCTATTACCCCGCTCTGCATGATCCTGGTGTTTTTATTTCGCAATTTTGTCTATACATAAATTCTTTTTCCTAAGTGGCTCCAAATTCGCTCCTAAAACTGCTAGCCTTGTGAGCTTCATTTGACTGAAGCTGAACTCTCTGGGTGACATCACACTCCCGTAGTCCATTTCTTTATACAGTTTTTGCTTTAAGCCATTGTAGTTTTGCATAACTCTGATCAGGAACACTGGAGGTGGGTAGGCACAAATTTTACTTAATTAACTAAGAGTAATGTTACTACATAATAATATTAGTCAAGTAAAAGTAATGCAAATATTACTCAAGAAAGCATTAGGGTAACAACTACTCAAGTTAGAGTAAATTTGGATATATATTACTTTTGATGTTACCTGATAGAATCAGGGGTCGGCAACCCATGGCTCTGGAGACGCATGCCGCTCTTTGATCCCTCTGATGCGGCTCAGTACAGTGGTCCCTCGTTTATCGCGGTTCACTTTTCGCGGCCTCGTTGTTTCGTGGATTTTTTTATTCCAATTTTTTAATAGTGTATCAACGCGCATTGTGTTCTGCGTCCTGATTGGCTAAGGGAGTGTAGACCTTTTGATTTGTCCGTCACTCTCCTCCGTGCCGTGTCTCCTGTACAGTACAGAATGTGTTCAGCCAAATTTATATAAATGCTCAATCGCAGTGTGACTCTTAAGTGTTGTATGCTTTCTCACCAACAAAACTCGTGACAGGACGAAGAGGCTCGGTGAGAAGAACTGTGAAATACACGTAATATGTTTAAGGCCTGAAAACAAGTTTGGGTCTTTGGTTTCATTCTATAATACTGTGATTTTTTTGTTGAAAATCTATAAATGTGAGAGTGTTTTAAACAAGAAAGAAATGTGAGAAAATGTTAATGCCACTCTGAGAAATGTGTAAAATGTGTGTTATTTTTAGAACGTGACCACCGCGATAAACGAGGGACCAGTGTATTTAATTACAATGTATTTTATTTTAGTTTGTTCATTTTCAAAATGCAATTTGTAAAATGTAATAATGGCACAAAGGCAAAAAAAACATTATATGCAGTGTTATTTCATTTTAAATTTCAAAAGGGTTTTGTGGCTCCCAGTGTTTTCTTTACTGTGTGAAACAGGTCCAAATGGCTCTTTGAGTAGTAAAGGTTGCCGACCCCTGTAATAGACAAAATAAAATAATGCTCCTTCTGGTATTTCTGAACAATAGACCACAACAATCTGCAAGACTAAATTATATCTGAAGCAGCGGCACAACACAATTTTAGAAAACTCCTACTGATTACTAAACACGCTAAGTAAATAATTTAATTAACTGGCACACACTGTTTTAGAGAGCTTAAATGCCATGCCACTATATCTCCACTGTTAATTTAATTAATTTTTGTATTTAAATAAAGTTTAGATAAACCTTTTTGACTGTAGGAAAATTTGCATTAATTGGTGGCTACTGCAAATAGAATTGAATTGAGGAGTTTATTGTAAAAGATAGTTAAACATGCAATAGACAGTGTATGGCAGTGCTCAGTAGCTTGTAACTCACTGATTTCAAATGTCCTGGCTGCTTTCTGTAGTTCAATAGGCGGATACAGAGGATGTCCAAGCTGCTCTGTATAGCGTCTTTCCTGTGTGAAGAGGATGCTTGGCCTGTAACCTCCCCTTCCTATTTCTGCTTGCCTTCCCACTCTTTGAATCTGTATAAAAGCACTTAGATCAAGCTGATTTTCTTTGTCTTGTCTCTGCCTGTAGTATTCATTAAATAATAAATTATTTGTGAAAGGTAACAAAAAGGCAATCTGTCATTAAATTGCATCTTTAAATGGTACAAAATATAATTCCCTATAAATGCCCCACCATGTTTGATATTTTAATTTGTTTTTATTGTATCAAAAAATATAGAAAAACATGTGAATGGCTTGCATTTCTGCAAAGCTGACTCTTATTTGACCTGGAGAATGGCTTTCGTCTGTCTGTGCCCATAGAAATGCTATAATATTCCACAGTATTGGATAAAACTCATCTATCTCCATGGATAATGTTCTGAAGTATGGTTTCGCTTCATTGGATACTGGCGCATGGTAATCACTCAAAAAATCAATTTCTATAAAAGAACATTTACGCTTTTACACTAACACATGGAAACCTCTGTTAGTGAAGGCATTTTTATTTTTCTATTTACAGTATTGCAACAAACTTTCCACTTGTACAGAATTGCCACTTGATTAAAGCTATTCTTGCACCTAAAAACATATTGACATTTAACTGCAATCAGCCTTTTAGAAGAGAGTATTTTTCAAGTTCAGATGCCATAACCCTGCATAAGGCCATTCCAGTGTCTATGCAGATTGGGGCCAGTCCGGGTTAACTGTTTCCCCACTGGAGGAGGGCAGTGGGCAGGGAGGGGGTGGAGGAAGGTCCCTGGACTGTCCCATGATGCTGACCTGCCAGCGAATAGCAGGAGGAGAGGTGATGTGATACAGAAGCTGCTGTGACCTCTGCTAGCAACGTGAGAGCCATTAATGAGGAGACATGATTCACTAAGCATTACAATTAATACATAGAAATCTAGTGAGCTAAAACAGGACTGATCATTCTATTGTGTGATAGTGCAATAGAAAAGCAAACAATTATTTCAAGGTCTGTTTCTTTCATTTGAATTTTGTAAGAGGCAGAAGTTCAACAGCAGATAATACTGCTGAAATGAAAAAAAAAATCTATAGAAAATGGTAGGACATCTCTCTTGACATTCTGTATTATTATTTAAGTGCTGTCACTTTTTAGTTGCGTCACATAGGGTGTCCGCCACTTGTTTGTCTCTATTGCTTTGCCATTGTTTTCATTGTAAAGGAAAAAAAAATCTTGAAAGATATGCATTGTTGAAGTGAGCGGGGTCATCGCTCCACACATCTGACCCATGATTTGGCCTGGTGGTGCCAATTGCTTGGAGATAAATAAGTTTAAAGGGACAGTGTGTAAGATTTTTCCAAGCCTTTTCACTTCCATCATGAAATCAAAGTATTCTTTTGGACTTAGGTCGTTTTCACACCTGCCTTGTTTGGTTCGTTTTAAACGAACCAGAGTTCGTTTGCTCCTTTGATTCGGACCTTTTGTTCTGGTGTGAATAAAAACCAAAAGTCTCGATCCGGAGCAAACAAGCGGACCGAGACCACCTAAAAAGGTCGGTCTCGGACCGGTTCCATACGAATCCTGGTGCGGTTCGTTTGAGGTGAGAATGCAGACCGGACTCGATCCGACACAAGCTGGCTTTTTGTACTTGACGAGCTTCCGTCGTAGTTTGAGCATTATGGGAAACCGAGGCTTATGAAACTAAACGAAACGAAACAAAACGAAACTTACGAGGTTTACTTACGTTTTGCGTGAAGAGCAAGAGTCAGAACTTGTTGCGCGCATGAGCGCTGTCCTCTGTAGTCGTCTTGCCCTGTGTCTTCGTCATTTGGAAATTGATTATAAAATAGTGTAAACCTCACGATGCTGCTCAAACATTTGTGCAAACTGTAAAAACTGAGCAAACCATATCGCTAAGGCTAGATTGAAAACAGCACGTAACATCATTATTCTCCTCCTTCCGCGTTTGGACACCGACAGGGCTCATTCTGTCCAATGGCTGAGCGACCTCAGCACATGTGCTTTTGTTTATAGATGTTAGTTCGCTTGGGGAAAAAGTGCAGTGTGAAAGCGAACCGCACCAAAATAAAAAAATAATAATAATAATTGGGTCCGGACCAAAGCAAGTGGACTATCGGACTTTCCTGGTGTGAAAACGACCTTAGATATAGTCACATAAAAGGGGGATCTTCCCCATGCAGAGGCAGCCATTTTGAATACGAGAACCGCAGAAGGACATTTGGGCTCCGCCTTCGCCTTCGGCAAGGCTCGTGGTTTTGGGTAAACAACACAAGCATGCTGCCGGATCAGATGTCGTAATGGATCTAACACGTGTTTTGGACTAAATTGTTTTACTGGATTTTATTCGCTGGATCCTTACGGACAAATTGAGAGCAAGTTTATGGTGAAATACAGAGTTTGACCTGTGCAAAGCATTCTAAGGTAAGCTAACCTCGTTTTGTGCTTTTCCGTATAAAAGCCCCATGTGCTCGGGGACTGATTGTTGTGCAGGGAAATGACTTGCATAATCCAAATGAGGAGACTGTAAGGTTTCATTTGATGTGTAGAGTGTCATGGTACATGATCGGGAATGGGTGTTTTCATGAGAAAAAAAAAAAAAAAAAACAGGACCACGCGGCTCGCGACCCTCGAGGTCTGCCGTAGCTAAAACAGAAAGTGCAATAGCACCATCCACCTATGCGGCACGAATCCTACACACTGGGGCTTTAAGGCCATATGGAACATTCCAAGCGTGATGCATATTTAAAATGTGTCTTCCCTTTACTGTAGAGCTAATATTTCCCCTGTTCTTCTATTGCTCTGTTTTGTTCTGTCTCCACTTTGATACTGTCATTTCAAAACCACAAACTTCAAATGTATATACTCTGTTCTTTGGGAGTCTAAACTACAAAAACCGCAAGATATAGGATTGGTAATATAGTCAGGCCCCTCACAGTTCACATCAAGCAAACAGCGGAGTTGACAGCAGGTGGATAAACAGGCAGAGGTGAGCTTTCCAGGGAGTCATGGAGGCAGTGTGTGACAGCCATAGCACTGGGCTCCAGCACTGAGGCCATTAGAAACTAAGCACAGTGAGGGTCCGGCGCTCATGCTGCTTTACAGCATATTTTTATGGAGCTGTGTTTTTATAAAGAAACTGCACCTCAGAGTCACCCTATAGATCTATTTGCAGTGCTGTATTACCGCAATGTACTCAGAGCTTAGTATTTGCATGTTCTCTGCTTTGAGCCACACCCTCTGCAAACATCATGCACTGATTTACACAACTGGTATAATGCAGCATCATTGGATTTTAAATATATTCTGAAGAATTTTTTGGATTTTTATTTAATTGCATTTGAGAATTTAAGGTTCTAATTAGCCAGTCAGACATACTAGATTTTTTTTTTGCATAGTGCATGGTTATTAGTTGGAGCATCCCTGCTTCCCACCAAATATGTAAATATAGCTATGGCAATCTGTCTGAATTGAGTCTTTCTGTTAAAATGGACTGTGTAGTGTTTGGAAGTAACTGAATATATGTACCAAATATTCTTATTCAGAATACTAATTTTGAGTATTCAGGATACATTTTTTTTAACGTTTTGATATGGTGGTACTCAGAATATAGTTACTTTTCTAAAATCAAAAGAACACATTATAGTATTTAATCATGTAATTTAGACTTCAAATAGCACATAATCAGTGAGAAAAACTTAAAACTGTTCATGTGGTGAGTGCATGTGTGATTTTTCCTTCTCTAATTAGTGATAAATAAATGCACTGCAACTGTGAAACAAACATAAAGCTGTTTTTAATCCTATGTTGCATTTTTACACTATAAATTAAGTGCAACTTGGTGTAAAAGTATTCAAAGCATTCAGAAAACAATAGGGTGGTTGGCCCGTGTATCAGAATATGTTCCAAAATACATTTTAATACAAGTATTCTGTAACTAAATACATTCTTCCCATCACTATTACTGTGCTATTCAAGATTATTCCATGATCCAAAATTGTGGTAAACGACTGGTGACTCAAAAATAATGATTGAGGTTTTACTGGATTACACAGCCAAACACAAACCCCTTGATTGAACTAATAGAATTGTATAAGCAACCGGTCTGGAGCCATGGCCAACCACAATGCAGATCCTGTCTCCACATGTTGTTTGGTCAGGACTACCTGGCTGGAGGACTAGCTAGTTGAACATGCTTTGGTTTTTAGAGGACATGATTATTCTGAAAGACTGGGAATTCTGGGAACTTTTGCTGTAAGGAAAGGGAGGAGTACAGCATTGAGCCCCTTTGCTGTTTAGTCAAATCCGATAAAGGTTGACTTTACAGATGGTTAACCTTGTAATTGATTACCATCTTATGCATTACCATTTCCCTGACACGTGTCCTTGGAGCAGCATGGAGTGGGTGATATTAGCGCACTTTTAAAGTTAATCCCAAGGCTCAAAGCTTTACCAACTCATATGAGCCCTCCGTCAGTCACATCTGACATTTTCTCTTTCCCTGGACTGTATTTATTTGTTAGCCACAGGGTCGGGCCTCTACTCTTACAGGCCGCTAGTCTGCCAGAGCTCAAGAGCAAAGTGTACAGGAGAGGAGTGTTTAGAGGTTGCCCCTTCTATCTATGGAGAGTAAGAAGACATCTGATCACCATCTGACCGGTGGCTGAGTGGCTAGCGCTCATGCTTCACAGCAAGAAGGTTCCGGGTTCGATCCCCTTTCTGTGTGTGTTCTGTTTGGAGTTTGCATGCATGGTCTGGGTTCAATCCCCGGGTCGCCCGAGCCTTTCTGTGTGGACTTTGCATGTTCTCCCCGTGTCTGGGTGGGTTTCCTTCGGGCACTCCGGTTTCCCCCATCAACCCAAAACATGCACCATAGGTAAAAATCCTCCAGCTTAGGTCCTGACCAAACCGAAGCAAGAAGATAGTGGGCGCAGTAATGTGCTGCCCACTGCTCCTAATAACAGGATGGGTTAAATGCAGAGAAGAATTTCTCCTGTGTGAGATCTATAAAGTCACTTCTTAAGATCCAAACAAGGAAAGAGGCAATTATAACTGGTGATACATCTGTACACATGGGTCTAATAAAAATATATAATAACTAATATGAACTTAATGGAATCACAATTAATTATCACTACAGACCAAAAAGGTTTATTTTGTCTTTTGTTTATTAGCAGCTGAAACATTTCTCCTACTTTCTTGGAGTCTTAAAAAAAAAAAGTTAGAAGTTAGAATGTTGCTATGTTGTCTTAAACCAGGGGTGTCCAAACTTTTTTAATCAAGGGCCACATATCTAAACACAGACGAAGCAGAGGCCCGATCGAGGGACTGGTGCTCAGTACAGTCAATAATTGAAATATGCATGTTCAACATGTTAGAATGAGCTATCAGTCCTTTATTCATGCTAAGATCCTCAAAACCACACAATAAATATTAAATATTGTCTTATCAAGGTAGATTTTCAAAAAACTTGCAGTCAACAGTTCTGCTCAAGGTAATTTGGGCCAATTAACCTGGAAGCCTGAGGGCCAAGAAAAATTTGTCTGAGGGCCACATTTGTTTGGACATGCCTGCCTTAAACCAAGCAATAAAGCATTTTACAAAAAATTATTTGGATTTTAGTAGAAACTCCCTCATTCAATCATTTGAAAATCATATTATATTTTACAATTATGATTTCATTATGGCGATTGTAAATGAACTAGGAGTTTACTGTATGGGACCATCAGATCAATGGAGCATATGATTTTAAAAGTATGATTTTTGTTGTTACAAAATCAAATTGGAAATTTTTGTATCAAGACAACACTATGCACCTCTATGCAATTTAATATCCATAAAATGTTTTTTTTTTTTTTAATCAATTTGCACATGAACGTTCTACAACTCACTGTCCTTGGTGTGACTATCAAAGATATTCTAAACACAAATAGCAAATAATCTCAGAAATGGGCCACTTTTCCCTGCAGTGAGAACTCATGATAATTGCATCTGTGAATAGATTCTCAAGGTGAGTTCTTGCCTCTCCCTGTCTGCTGAAATGTATATCATGCAATACTGTTTCTTTGAAGTAGACCCTAACAGCATGCGTGTATGGACTATCCATCAAGTGTCTCTCACTCACTGGATGGTTATGATGAAACTTAGTATCCACAGCAACGTAAAGGTCATTTGTCCTTGCCTCTCCTCTGCCCCTTTCTTCTATATATACTCTCCTCTCATTGCGTATTCAGCGAAAGCATTCAGATCACTTCTAATTACTGGGGGAGCAATTGGAATTGGCTTTTCAATTTTTGACGGCACGCTGGTGGAAATCGCAAAGGTGCCGTGGCGGAGCCTTGTTCCACCCCTCCACAACCCAGCCCAGCCCCTATCCTCAGGCTGCAGCTATGACTTAATATGCTTGATACATTCACTGCACCAGCCCGTTCCAATGCAGTGTGGGTGACTTGTATTGTTTGTGCGAGAAAGCAAGCTATACGGAAAGGTGAGAAAGACTTATCATAAGAGGTCTCTACAGGCTAAGATGTGTGTAAAGGTGTGTTTAGTCTAATGTATCATGTCAAAGCACTCCATGGGTAGGACTGTCAGAATAATCAAAACCAGCAATTAAAATTAACATAGCAGTTCAGTTATACAGAGCTGTTTGATATTTGTGGTATTTGGATCTGATTGCTCCCTTTTGTGCTGCAAACAATGATTTTTTTTTTTTTTTTTTTTAAACAAAGGTATACGCAGTGTGATGGTTTTCTGGTCAGTGAAGCTCATTTGAGGGAATCCGTGAAGTAATTCTATGCATTCCCTAGCAGTATATTTGGATCACAGGATTAAAAAGAGAGAAAGTCATAGGCTCTCTTTCAGCTTGGTCATTATTATGAAGGGACATATGCAATCTGAATACGTATAAATATCACCCAGTGGCATTTGACGGTTTGAAAATACTGATATTAAAAAGCATAGAAATGACTGGTATGGTTTACAGGGGAATGTGAATACACAATGCTGTGGATGCCTGCTCCTTGTTTCCCTAGTGCCACCGAAGGATGCGCCAAATTCATAGCAAGTGGCGGTATTGCAGAATCAATACATCATTATTATATGACTTTTGTTCTAATGTTAGAGTCTTGTGGCTTTCATATTGTGTATATATGAAACTTTTCTGGTAGGGAGTTTGCTACATTATTGTCTCAAACACTATATTGCCAAAAGTATTCGCTCACCTGCCTTGACTCGCATATGAACTTAGGGGACATCCCATTCTTAATCCATAGGGTTTAATATGACGCTGGTCCACCCTTTGCAGCTATAACAGCTTCAACTCTTCTGGGAAGGCTGTCCACAAGGTTTAGGAGTGTGTTTATGGGAATTTGACCTGACCACTCTTCCAGAAGAGCATTTGTGAGGTCGCACACTGATGTTGGATGAGAAGGTCTGGCTCTGAGTCTCTGCTCTAAATCATCCCAAAGGTGTTCTATGGGGTTGAGGTCAGGACTCTGTGCAGGCCAGTCAAGTTTCATCCACACCAAACTCTCTCATCCATGTCTTTATGGACCTTGCTTTGTGCACTGGTGCACAGTCATGTTGAAGAGGAAGGGGCCATCTCTAAACATAGAATTGTCCAAAATCTCTTGGTATGCTGAAATATTCAGAGTGCCTTTCACTGGAACTAAGAGACCAAGCCCAGCTCCTATGCTCCCAGCTCTAGACCAGGTCTAAACCTGGACTGGGCCTGGACTAAACCAGGACTGGACCAGGTCTAGACCTGGACTAAACTGGAACTAGACCAGGATTAAATCACCCCGTGTGGCTCTTTGCTGGTTTCGTGCAGCTTTTGCGTTCGTTTGTGCATGTTTGGTTTGTGGCTCGGGCTGTGAGTTCGCCGCGGTTCTATCTCGTGCTCGCTGTGCTACTGTTTCCGCGCTCCTTGCATGTTCGGCGCTAGAGCTAAGAGGCCGAGAAAGGTGCTCTTTGTGCGGGCACGACCGCGGGGTTTTCCCCGGGGCTGGCTCTGGTTCTATCCGATTCCAGAGCAGGGGGACTGACACTGTGAGCTAACAGGCCGAGAAAGGTGCTCTTTGAGCGGGCACGACCGCGGGGTTTTCCCCGGGGCTGGCTCTGGTTCTATCCCATTCCAGAACCGGGGGGCTGACCCTGTGAGCTAAGAGGCCGAGAAAGGTGCTCTTTGAGCGGGCATGACTGCGGGGTTTTCCCCGGGGCTGGCTCTGGTTCTATCCAACTTCCAGAGCCGGGGGGCTGACACTGTGAGCTAAGAGGCCAAGAAAGGTGCTCTTTGAGCGGGATAACAGCGGGGCGTGCAACTGAGCGTGCATTATTCGAATTTTTGAGATTTCACATTTCGTAACTTGAATTTTTTGTCGTATCTAGAGACCAAAATTTAACGTGAAGGCGTTTCTTAACTTGGATTTTTCGTATGTAGGGTCTTTCGTAAGGAGAGGTACCACTGTATAGTATATCTTACTCATGCATTCTTCACCTGTCAGGGGTCACATGTCCACAGATCTGACCTGGAAATGACAACATCTACTTGCCACCATTCAGAAAGATATTTTTAATGCCATACACACTGTGGGACATTGGCAGATGGCAGATCCTCTACCGAAAAACTTTGCACTTTAAAGTCATTCAGACTAACATGAATAATACAAATCTGACATTAATACAACGACAAAAGCCATTTTAAATTCAATACACAGATATAGTCCAGACAATCCTTACCAACTTTTGCACCCGTTATCTGCTAGTGCAATACAGTGAGCAAGAGGTTTAAAGGGATATGCCACCCCCAGGTCAAATTTGGGCATCTCCCCACAGTCCAGAGACTAAAATAAGTGGTGGAAAGCGTTTTCCTGGTCACCCAGCCATTGTCCGAGTCTGTCAGCACTGACCGCCGCGGTATCTGCAGCTACTCCGCGTTAGACTGGAGTCTAACGTCGCCAGAGAAAGATTTCGGCCAAAAGGAATTAATTTGCTCGATGCTTTTCCCAATTACTTTCTGTGTAGTGCGCATTCATATCGAGTGCAAATAAATATACAAATCAACACGGAGAGCTTGCCTTGGTCATTTTGGGTGGGAACTATTTTTCAGTGCGGAACAATAAAGCCGAAGCACGCACCACGCTACGCAACAGGGGAACTCCCTTCCTGGTGCGTAACAGGGATTCCCCTGGCAGCGTGCTGCGTGATTCGGCCATGTCCTTCCGCACTGAAAAATAGTTCCCACCCAAAATGACCAAGGCAAGCTCTCCGTGTTGATTTGCACATTTATTTGCACTCGATATGAATGCGCACTACACAGAAAGTAATTGGGAAACGCATCGAGCAAATTAATTCCTTTTGGCCGAAATCTTTCTCTGGCGACGTTAAACTCCAGTCTAACGCGGAGTAGCTGCAGATACCGCGGCGGTCAGTGCTGACAGACTCGGACAATGGCTGGGTGACCAGGAAAACGCTTTCCACCACTTATTTTAGTCTCTGGACTGTGGGGAGATGCCCAAATTTGACCTGGGGGTGGCATATCCCTTTAAGAGTGGGACAGACCATAGAGTGTGGTCTTGTTTGGGAGTGGTGGGACGAATCTCTCCTCTGTCTGTGCCCAGGTCCACAGTGCAGGAGCTGAAGACAAGATTAAAGTAGAGAGTCTGCTTTCTTGTTCTGTTCTCTTACGAGAATACTGATGCACCACTGATTTTTGCTTTGATTCGAACTGCTGTTTTGTGATCTCAAGTGATGTGTACTTCACCAGAAAAAACAAATTATAATGTATTTGAAGACTTAGCTGTTCCCTAGCTGGAGGGAAATGTGCCCTCCACATCTGACCCATTCTTCAATCATTCTTGGTGAGGAGTGGATGATTACTGTGCATGTTTTGAGTTGATGGGGGAAATCGGGACTGCCTTTTGAAAATTTACCCAGACACAAGTAGGGGTGTGCTTAAAAATCTCAAAATATCGATATATTAAAATGTCTTTGGTTTTTAAAAACAGATAACAAAAAACGTCCCTCCAGCGTGTCCTGGGTCTTCCCCGGGGCCTCCTGCCGGTGGGACATGCCCGGAACATCTCCCGAGGGAGGCGTCCAGGAGGCATCTGAAACAGATGCTCGAGCCACCTCAGCTGGCTTTACTCCGAGCCCCTTTAACGCTCAACCTCCCCAGGCCCGGCGCCAGACATAAAATATTAAGGGGGCAATGAGTTTATCACAGGGGGCGGGGTCGCGTCGCGCGTGCATACGCACGCACACACACACGCTCCTCGAGAGCTCGTGTATTTAGACTACACTTTTGTAAGAGACTGACTGAGTAAGAGTAAAAAGGGTGGCCTTTTATTGTGGGCAGTCTAAGGCACACCTGTGCACTGGTCATGATGTCGGATCGGCATCTTGATGTGGCGCACCTGTGAGGTGGGATGGATTGTCTCGGCGGGGCAGAGGTGCTCGCTATCACACATTTGGACAAATTTGTGAAGAATGTTTGAGAGAAATGGTAGTGTTGTGTATCTGGAGTGAATTTTGGATCTTTGGGTCCTTCTCATGAAAAATGGGAGCAAAAACAAAAGTGTTGCGTTTATATTTTTGTTGAGTATATCACAGCAATATGTCACAGAGTATGATATAGATTGCATGCATTGCCATATAATGAAATATCGCATTGTGAGCCATGTATAGAGTAACGTATCAAGTCGTGAGGAACCGTGTGATTCCCAGCTATAAACACAAGCATGACAAGCAAACTCCATAAACAAAGGTACCACCCAGTCCAGGAAAAGCACCCAGGACCTTCTTGTTTTGAGGTGAGATTGCTAGCCACTGAGCTCATTTGCCCTCATGGTGAAAAAAATACAAGAAGGCTGAAGTGGTGCAGTGGGTAAGAATTTGCCCTCAAAAAGTATCCCATTTGAATCACTCTGGTATGTACCGTGTGTCTGTGGGTAGAATATTTTGGCCATTGTTTAAAATTGAGCTGCAATAAATCAGAATTCTTTGATGAAATTCGCTGTTTATGGTTAATATTTCTGCAAGTAATGGGCCCAATTGAGAAGACATAAGATTAATGGCATCTTTGTCAATACTAACAAATAATGTTCCATATTTGTGGATTTTATGTTTGGATATTTCTTTCAAAACAGTGAATCTCCTATATAGAACATCAAATTATAGAGTGTGAATGCAACTTTTTCTTTTCTTTTACTTTCCAACCAACTGCTCAATGCAAATCTTATAAATGACACTGTTACTAAGACATACAGTATATACTTCTACTTGTGCATGAACTATATTGTTTCTATTGCTTGGGTGTAATATTTGGCAACTCCACTCCTCTGTCTCTAAAAAACACCAAATGAGAACAACATGATACAGCCTTAACTCGATTAAGTCCTTTTCAGGCTGACTGTGGTGGAGTAGCTGTGTCCACATAGATAGTGAAACACCCACTCGCCATCAACGAACAGGGAAGCAAATTAGTGCTGTTTGCAGTGGTTGTAAATAAGAGGATTAATGGACCCACTTTGAGCGGACAGACACACGCGCACTGGGATCCTTGCACTCCGAGTCAAGCCCGCGAAATAGGCCTAAATATGAGTGTGATGCAGAAATGTCAAGAGGTAATTGTGGGAATAATAGGCTGAGTGGTGAAATGTCAGTGTGGCCCTCCTCTGCAGCCTTCATGTGTCCGTACATAGCCATCAAATAAGTGACCTAAACCATCAGTGTGCTCAGGATGGATTCAGCAAAGTGTTTAATAATGGGACGTGCTCAGGGTTAAAGGTTAAAGGTCATCGCCAACAGATTTACAATAATAATGTTTTCTATAAATGTTTTTTTTTTCCTGGACAGTTGTGAGTAAAAGCAGCGTGTTTTGTTCCAATCCCTAATACTAAAAATGTGTGCATGGGTGAACCTGCAATACAGGTGCAACCTCACTTGGCTAGTCAGAACCATATGCTCTGGCAAAACTTTAAGTGGATCTGGATCTGTATCCTGTCTCCCTGATTTCAAAGGGCGTGATTGACAGGTGGATTAAAAAGGTGGAGAAAAAAAACAACATAAAGGACTGAGAAATGGCATCGATTTTTTTTTTTTTTAACTTACCTCAAGTAAAACAAGTTATGTATTTTGTCCTGAATATTATGAGAATTTTCAAGATCTTATTAGATCATATTAGCAGCTGTGATTGGACTGCCTCACGAAGGTTTTTCATGCTATATGGTCCAATTCCAGACCCTTCTGGATTTGAACAGAATGTAGAAGGAACTGGTGGGTCAGAAAAGGTTCACCCAAGGAGATACCATTGTTGTTGCTCTGTATGTTTATATGTATGGCTATTGTTTTTTTAAATGAATCTTTATGTTGAGCTGGAGCATTAGATCAAGGTAGTATTTACAAAATATTTAACAGAACAGTTTTATCCAGTTATTATTTACACTTTTTTTTGTCAAATATGGCTATCAGAAAAACAAAATACTGTTACAAAACTATTACATGTCTCAACTTATGTCATTTGGCTGCACTGAAACAGTCATCTCTAATTTGACATTTTGGGAGGATACTATCATAATGTGAAATTAGCAGTAGCATAGCTTTTAGTGTACAGTGGTCCCTCGCTCTATCGCGGTTCACTTTTCACGGCCTTGCTGTTTCGCAGATTTTTTTTTTTTTTTTATTTCAATTTTTTTTTGAATTGTGTATCAACATTGTGCTCTGCGTCCTGATTGGCTTCTCCTCCGTGCCGTGTCTCCTGTACAGTACAGAATGTGTTCAGTTTGACACATTTATATAGATGTTATAGAAGGGGGACGCAAGGGGGCGGCTCCGGGAGTCCCGCTGGATGCACGAGGAGCAGAGACATGAGTCACTGGATCCGTAGGAAGTCCAGACCGGGACTAAGGCATGAGGACCAGACTGGGACAAGACCGGGACCAGACCGGGACTAGACCGGGACTAGACCAGGACTAGACCAGGACTAAACGTGGACTAAACCAGGACTAAAGCAGAACAAGACCAGGTCTAAACCTGGAATAAACCAGGAGTAGACCAGGTCTAAACCAGGATTAAACCACCGCATGCGGCTCTTTGCCTTGTTTCGTGCGGCTCTTGTGTGTGTTCGCTTTGACTGCGTCGTTGGACGCAGTCCCGAGAGGGAGGCACGGTCCGGGCGCTGCCGGCCTTGGTCTCGTGCTCGCAGCCCCGGGTGGGACGCACGGCCTCGCACCAGTCATGCTGCTCACGGATTTGACCACGATGAGCGGGTGCACGTGTCCGCGCACACACTTCTCCCCCCACCACACTTCACTATTAATACATTTTGTTGAAAATCTACGAAAGTTTGAGTGTTTAAACAAGAGCGAAATGTGAGAAAATGTTAATACCAGTCTGAGAAAAGTGTATAATGTGTGTGATGAGGCGTTTACAGCCTTAAAACATGTATAATAATTGTAAAATATAAAGTTGTCCTACTTCGCGGATTTCACTTATTACAGGTTATTTCTGGAACCTAACCCCCGCGATAAACGAGGGACCACTGTACTTACAAATCACTGTATACTAGAAGATGGATTATTTGCAATGAGGAAACCAGAAGAAAAGAAAAAGTACAGATTTGATATAGAAAAGAATGTATCCTAGGTGTGATGTCTGACCTAACAGCAGCTTATAACTCCACTTGACATTATGAACACTGACATGTGCTGAGCTGTGATGAAAAATCAAACTTCTACTGCCACTTCAATCTCCCAAGTGTCCAAAGTAAAATCCCATAATATAATTGATAGCTCGCGAGTGAACCTCCTCTCCTCAGTGGGTCCACGTGCACTGTCAGGAAAGACGCTCAGAATAGACTCTCAAACACACAAGACTCATAAAGGGAGTATATTAGATTTTAATGTCCTTGTCAACTCCAATGGTTTCCCTTTAGAATTCTCTGTGGACCTGTTTTACACCAGCTTCTTTCCAGTGTGATTTGAAATTCCCCTTTGGATGTCAGGAGTGAACATGGGGTCTCACTAATATCAAAAATATATTAGCGGTTCTAATACCATAGCAAGTGGAATTAAACACTAAATCAGCAGCTATGTATTATTCCTAGTCATTTTTTTTTTTTTTTGCAAATTTGCAGCTTTATGGTCCAAAGTGCCAAAGTTTGTGCGTCTTTCAGCAGCCTCTGCAATTTCCAGTAGTTGGTGACATCACATATGACTGCCCTGATTAGAGCCAGCTGTTGATTACAAATACAGTGGTACCTCACCTTACGAAATTAATTCGTTTCAGAAGTGGTTTCGTAACGTGAAAAATTCGTAAGTTGAGTAGCTATTTCAATGGAAAAAGCCTGATTCGTTCCAAGGCCCCGATCCAAGTTTTTTTTTTATAGTGTATCTTTTTTTATAGTGTAACATTGTGTTCTGCGTGTTTCTCACATTTGTCTCTCGTGTAAACACTCAAACTTTCATAGATTTTCAACAAAATTATTAATAGTGAAGCGTGTGGAGGGAAGGAGGAGGGGGGAGAAGACTGCGCTCTGACACGTGTGATAGCGCACATGACCCGGCGCGGAGCTGACAGCAGGTCTAGACCAAGGTCTAAACCAGGACTAAACCAGGACTAAACCAGGACTAAACCAGGACTAAACCAGGACTAAACCAGGACTAAACCAGGACTAGACCAGGTGGATTAAACCGCCGCGCGTGGGTCTATTTCCTGGTTTCGTTTCGAGTCACAGCTGAGGCGAGCCGCTGCTCTAGACCTGCCCACGTAAGGTGCTCACAGAGCGACATGGACAGAACCGTGAGGTCGGCCTCTTCAAGACCTCCAGGCCGGTGACTGGGACAATCCCCGGACTCCTGCCCGCTTAGGGAGCTCTTAAGGCGGGCTGGCATTGTCCCCCTGGGTCCCTGGATGTCTGGGGCTCCGTGCCTGGAGTGGCCCTGGAGAGCAGGTCTAGACCGCGGCTCTTGCAAGCGAGCAGTGGCTCGCCTCAGCTGTGACTCGAAACGATACCAGGAATTAGACCCACGCGCGGCGCTTTAATCCACATGGTCTAGTCCAGGTCTAGTCCAGGTTTAGTCCAGGTTTAGTCCAGGTTTAGTCCAGGTTTAGTCCAGGTTTAATCCTGATTTAGTCCAGGTCTAGACCTGCTGGCAGACGGGTCAGCTGTCACACATGCCGCTATCACACGTGTCAGAGCGCAGTTTTCTCCCCCCTCCCCCTTCCCCCCACACGCTTCACTATTAATAATTTTGTTGAAAATCTATGAAAGTTTGAGTGTTTAAACGAGAGACAAATGTGAGAAAAGTTTAAATCCAGTCTGAGAAAAGCGTATAATGTGTGTGACTGAGCGCAGATTATTTGAATTTTTGAGATTTCGCGTTTCATAACTTGAAATTTCATTCGTATCTAGAGACCAAAATTTACCGTGAAGGAGTTTCGTAACTTGAAATTTTCGTTTGTTGAGTCATTCGTAAGGTGAGGTACCACTGTACCTGGCTGCAGGGGTGGATTCTGAAGAACAGATACTTGTTAGAACAGTCACACTGTTCCTTAGACCCTGAGACCCTGCCCCTCCTCCCACCTCACTCTCCTCTTGAAATCTCCAGGTTTCTCAGTTTAGCAGCTCTACTTGAAATGTGGTTGTGGGCGGAGTTAGGTGTTTTGTCCCTATTTAAGTAAAGTCTTGTCCTCTGGAAAATCATATTGAATAGCCCTGTATCAGTGTATAGTTGTAGTTGAAATAGATAGATAGAAATAAATGTTTTGAAATGTTTTGAGTGTCCTTCCTTGAAACTGAACAACAGTTTTCAGGCATCTGCAGAGGTGCAGAGATCAGTCTATGAATAAAAACTGTTCAATGCCCCTCCACTTACGATTGCATTTCTGATTCCCTGGTGCAGGCACAAACACATTCCTGGGCTCATAATAGATTATTTTTTTATCTGAGAACAAATTGAATTACATCTACGTAACAGCTCATGATGTCTGTATACTCCAAAACTGGCATTCATCAGGTTCTCCATTACAAAAAACAAAAAACACAATAGATTACTCTCAGAATGTCCTTTCCCAATCCAACATGCAGGACTGTCTTTACACCATTGCATCAGTGAAGTTCTGCTGGATGGCCTGTGCCCCCAAAGGGATTTCTTCATAGTCCTATAGCATACAGCACCACCGGAGAAAATCCGCTTGAATTATTAAGAGCTGAGATGGAGCGAATGGAGTATGTGCATGAAGGAACTGATGGGAGGAAGTGAGTGCATAAAATAAGACACTTGGATAAATGGCTACAGTAGAAATAGGGCGGTGTATTTTTGCTGTGATTGCAGTTATTGTCAAATCAATTACAAAACTGTTTAATTTGGAATAATAGTGCTTTAAATATGGGCCTTTGTTTTGCCTCTCAAAGCCTAGTGCAAACTTTTCTAACTTGAGGAGCTTTTTAAACGGAAATCACTAAACATTATTCATAGTTTATAATAACTCCCCTACAGGTTAATATATTTGTATCAAATATTAAAACTTGAAAATTCCAATTAAAGGAACTGCATGTAAGATTTTAAGATTCTAAATTCTTACTTACAGGAATTGTAATGTTGATGTTTTTCCAATAACAAAAGCATTGGGCATGATGGCCAAATTATTCTTATAACTTGGTGTTTTGTTTCTCAAGATGAGCCTCACATGAGTCTCTCATTTGGATTGCCAGTTTAAATGTTGAAATCCAGTTTGTTTAAACCTAAAGGAATTCTCAGATCTGAATCCTCTCTACCAAAACCCCAGTACTTGCAGCCAATCATTAATTAGTGCTAGTGCAGCCTCTGCAGCTCAGTGAGTGAATTCTGGAGGTTCTGAGCTTTCACAAGAGGCATAGCCTGTCTATGTACTGAGAACCCAGGTTCAGTTGGGATTGTAACAGTGGAGGTTATACACACAGTTCCCAATATTCTTTCTCTCTCTGTCTCACAGCAGAGCAATCAATGGTGAAAAGACGGATTTGCGTGATCAACACAAAAGCTTAAGTTGGT
This sequence comes from Paratrypauchen microcephalus, assembly GCA_036785185.1. Classification (NCBI taxonomy): domain Eukaryota; kingdom Metazoa; phylum Chordata; class Actinopteri; order Gobiiformes; family Gobiidae; genus Paratrypauchen; species Paratrypauchen microcephalus. Next base: position 1,009,997 of record JAVJIX010000109.1, read on the forward strand.
GTATGGCAGAGTGACTTCTCCCCGTAGCTTGTTTGTCTACTGTTGTACAGAGGAAATGTTTGGAGCAGCAGGGGACTCCATGTTAACTAGTGGCACCACCACACTTGTAGTGTGTGGTGTAGGAGGAGATGAAGACAGACTGTTCTTTTATGTAGCCTGTTATATCCAGGTTTCTAAGGTTACAATATATACTGTGACATGCACGCCTCACTCTCTGCTTTCTGGTTGGCCTACCCCAACTTACATGGGTTGTTTGTTGGTCAATTTTGTTATAAGTTAACTCAGTATATGATGTCACATTGTCAGCAAAAATGTTATGTTTCACCAGTATTATATTGCATTTATTAACTGTTTTTTTGAAATGGTCAAAAATACACTCTTACAGTAAGCATAGCTGCCACTCCAAGGATTAGATAAAAAAAATCATCATCTGTCATCACCTGTGTCCATGGAGATATACATGTTTATTGCCATAATGCAGAACATTCTAGGGCATTACCTTCAACAAGCTCGTCCCTGATTGGCTCTTTGGTTGCTATTAACTGGACTCCAGATTAGCCTTTTTGTAGACTTGTTACTCAAACATGTGTGAATGAAACAAAACACAACTCTAGATATGTTTTTGAGGAGGTATCGGCATTATAACATGACTAAAAATTCACATGGACAAATTTTATGTAATATAGGACCTTAATTATTTACCCCTAAACTATGGGTCCTGGTTTGCACATTAAATCATTCCATCATTCCATTGCATCAAGTGGTATCTTGCATCATACTGTTGTATCTGCTAACTTTAGTCTGTGTTTGCTCAGTTTCTACCATTTTTATGTGCCTTTTATTTGTGCACCGAAATAGCTGATCACTGCAGGCCGGGCTTCCCATGGTGCTTGGATGTGTACCAGGAGCCAGTTCAACATGGCGGTGGATCAATGTCATGGGCAACTCTCACAGAAGCCTGCACAAAGCCTCAGCCGCTGTTTACTGTTTAAACAGCAGGTGGCTCAGATAACAACCACTTTATCCACCGCCATTTGGACGATTCTGGGAACTACGAAGTTTTTGAAACTTTAGCAGTCTCTAAATACAGTTATATGGATCAAAGTAAGCAGACGTTTACTGTGAAATTGCATAAAGCTTGGGTGTTCTTCGGGTTAAATTCAGTTCATTCAATCAGCTGTTTTGTTGTATTCTATGAAGTAAAGGAGTGATATAAGTAGTGAGGCCCTTATGACTAGTTACACTGCACTACTAATTATAAATGATTCACATGGACATTGTACATGTACATTAGTACAGCAGCACACTGTTACTTGTATTTGAGTTACAGTTCTAAGTACTCTTAACATTTGGTTATTTTTCAGACTCAGTTAGTTTATAAGTGACCCAAGCTTTCTATCCATCCATGCATCCATTTCCTTCCGCTTAATCTGTGTCCAGGTCGCAGAGGCAACAGTCCAAACTGATCTGCAAACCAGATCACAAGGCACCGGCCCCCATGGATCCTCCTGCGGGTGGTGGGTCCATGGGAGGACGGTCCCATGTTGCTCCTTTCAGGCGACCAGCCTTGATGTATTTCTTGTCATGGGGGCTTTCTACCAGTGTACCACACCCTGGGGGCGAGGTGGGTTAAGTGTCTTGCCGGTACTTTTTCACTCTTGCTTGAGTCATTTCTAGAACAACTATTTTGTACTTCAAGCAGTTGTATTATTTTGAAGTTGCAGTACTTTTACATGAACATACCTTTTGGATATTAGCTGTAACTCTTAGTGTCACTTTCTTCAAATACTCCACTTTGAGAGTACAAACAAAATGGCAAAAGAATTACATGATTATAAGCAAATATTAGTGGTTACAGAATATGATATCATATCATTAGATTAACATATTCAGTTAAATAACTGAAGCTAACAGACTGTTTTGTATGCCTTTTTAATTATGAGCCATTGTTCTGTACCATTACCTGCCATATGCCATGTACACATCTGCTCATCCCTAATTAAAAGTGATGCGTTGGAAAGATGACCAGTCTGACAGGCTGTTTGATTGACAGTTAGTGCCTCGACATTGTGAGAGCTGCCAGTACCATACAATGTACTTACAGCTGTCCAGATGAAACATGTTCATCACCACTAGGACCTTGCTAGCACTTTCCTAGTCACATACAAGTACATATGGTGATGTGTGTTTCATATTTATATTTGGTTGCCCCTTTTGTCCTATATGTGAATAAATAGCCAACCCCAAACACTTGTGCACCGATCCTTAAACTGAAAATAATTATGGGGTACATAGAAGTACAGTGAGATAGGAAATACAGTGAGAAAGAGGATAAAAGACCAAGAGAGTTAGAAACAGAAAGGGAGAGAGAGAGAGTCGAAGTTACGGAAAGCAAGTGAAGGCTCACGCCGTCGCCATGGCAACCCTTTAAAGGCCGATCCCCAATGCAATTAGAGTGGCTTTGAGGGCAAGGAGTATGAAAAATAATGGCGTGAAAGAGTCACGTGAGAATTTAACAGAAACAAAGCAGTTGAATGAATTACAGGAGCCTATTGTGAGACCAAGCGTGCCGGAAATTGCAAGGGTTATTATAACTGGAGTTCATTATACTACATAAGGGATCTTGGGGTGGTGGGTGAAGTTACATGTATGTTTATGATGCCATCCGGGCTACAGAAAAAGATGGAGGTGGGGATTCTCAGAAGTAGAAAGAAAATGATTTTAAGATTGCTGTCGCCAAGGTGATTTTATCAATAAAAGTAAAGCTCATAGGTTAGTGCTGTTATTACATGTAATCCTCCAAAGCCCCATTTGAGCCCATTAAGTACAATAAACCACAGCCTTTCTGAGCATCTTTGAGTTATTACTTTAAGATTACAAAAAGAACAACTGAAGTCTGTTTTGTGGAGCTACTACTTTTGCTTATCTATGTTGTATTTTCCCCCAAATACAAGAGCTCTAATGTATGATAGACTTGCACCAAAGGCTAGAATTATGAACATTAGTAACACCCTTTGTCACACAATTTCACAAAATTTTACAATTGCAATAATTATTTGTATTAATTGTGAAAAATCTGTTGGTTGCTAAATTGTTTTTAAAGGGCCCATACTATGCTGTTTTCTGAAATAACTGCATATTTAGAATGAGTTCTTCTCTGAAACAGAAAACACTGTTCCAACTTATGATATGTTAATACAGGAAATGCTTCAATGTGTTTTTAAACTTCATACACCTTCACTAGAATCGTTTAGATAATTTCAGACCTGGAATTGCTAATCTCTACTAAACAAAACTTGATATCACAAGGTGGAACAGAGCATTTTTAGTTTTGGAGATAGACACACTAAATAGTAAAGGATTACTCAAATGTGTGAATGAAACAAAACACCACTCCAGGTGTAATTTGAGGAGGCAACATTATAACATGGGTTAAAGCTCACAATTTCAATTTGAGTATAGGCCCATTAAGGACAGTTCCACTCTTACACCACCATTGCACAGATAAAGAGGTCTTCAAACATTATTCTGTTTTACATTAGAATCTGTTTTACATCTGTATCCAAATAATTTCCTTTGTGCATCAATAAAGTCTGTCTATGTCTAAGTCTAAGAATAGATTTTTACAGAAAATTCTAAAGACTAGAAATAATCATTCAAGTAGTCATTGTTAATAGTCAACCATTAATTGCTGACTTGGTTATTACTAATACATTTACTTTAATTATTGCAGCTATTAATGCTTCACATACAGCCTAATAAACCAAGAAAAGTCAATCAGAGCAAGTGGGTGCTAGTCTCTCCCTCCTACTACCCTTTCCACTCTGGCCTTTCCAGTTAAAATTGTGATAGTAAAATTTACTGTAAAAATAGAGGTGGGAAATATGTGAAAGATATGAAAGAAATTAGAAGTCTGTGTTTGAGCATATGAACTGCATTAAACAGAAAAGCACTGAATTGTTATGATCACCAAAACAGAAAATTGTTGCAAGATTTCTGTTAAAACTTGATTTTTACTGCCAGACCACTCATTTTTTTTCTTCCCTGGCGGCACGGTGGCTGAGTGGCTAGCACTCATGCTTCACAGCAAGAAGGTTCTGGTTGCCCGGGCCTTTCTGTGTGGAGACTGTGTTTGGGTGGGTTTCCTCCGGGTACTCCGGTTTCCCCCACCAACCTAAACATGCGCCATAGGTAAAATCCAGCTTAGGGCCCGACCAAAGCATACATAACATAACAAAATCATGGGGATGGTCCCCGGGTCAAATATAGAAACAACTTCTCCTGTGCGAGATCAATAAAGGTCAATCTTCTAATCCTTGACCACTGTAAGGCGCTTTGTGCTACAATTTTGTATGAAAAGCGCCTTATAAATGTTTGATTGATTGATTGATTAGGGCTGCAACAGTTAAACAACTAATCATAAATGAATTAATAATTGTCATTTTATTTTGATCATGGTGTTTCCTCATCAAAAACATACCTGGAATTGTGTTTTGTTTCAGTCACACATGCGACAGACACATTCTTCTCTCAAACAGAAAACATTGTGTTCCACCTTGTGATGTCATGCACTAATACAGGAAGTGCTCCAGTATGTTTTTAAGCACCATCCACCTTCAATTATTTGGATGATTTCAGCCCTGGAGTTGCCAGTCTCTACTGAACAAAAGGTAAAAGGTACCTGTCAACTTGAAAACTACCACTAAATGACATCACAAGGTGGAACAGAGCATTTGGAGCTTTGGGGATATAGCCAGTCTTGTGTAATATGGGACTTTCAATAAAATCTTATCTGTAAATACTTTTATTTATTTATTTATTTATTTATTTATTTATTTATTTATTTATTTATTTATTTATTTATTTATTTATTTATTTATTTCAGGGACAATGCACATTAGTAAGCATTTGCATGTAAATATGCCAGAATTAGCCCGAGGGCTATTTTTCATCTGTAGTCCCTGGACAGGTGTAAAGTGTCAACCTGCAGGAAGTAAAATACAATAGAATAAATACAAGGTTATTATTATACACTCTAAAATCATTCTGACATACAGTCGCATAGCGCCATACACTCATAAAGCCACATTCAGCCACATACACATATTTTCACCCACAAACACCACATACCATTGTATGCAGTCACATACATACAGACACATACAGACACATACAATAAAAGTCAAACAACAGTAACACACAAGAGGCAGGATGGTGACAGGGGCATCTATATGGCTTTCTATTGTATGAGTAGTGAACTAATAGAAAAATAATAGCTGACAAGTCGACTATAATCACATACAGTAGTTGCAGCCCAACTATTCATCTCTCATAAACCTCATTAAAACCTTAGCGTATGCTGTTTTTTGTATTTCATATTTATCTGAACCTATTTGAAGCCATTTGAAGCCCTCTGTCTAATCGTTTGAAAACTTCTCCCTCCTCTTCAGTACAATATACAGTAATACAGTATATCAATGAAACCCCCTGTGAGCTTCCCGCATTGTGCATTTTCCCAACCCTCCCCCTACTGCCCGTTCACGTGGAGATGCAACATCAACTCCGCTCATGTAGCAAACGCTTGGAAAAGAGGGAGGCCAATAAGGATATTTTTCACTGCACATCCAGGGCAAATTGTGTAACTTGTGTGGTGTGTCCGTAGCCCACTGAATGTTTATCATATACGCTGGCCCAAGCCTACGACCCCCAGAGATAATCGATTTCTGCCGCTCTGATGCCCTTTCACGTCTGTATCCCCACGCCTTGTTCTCTCATTTGCATCAGGCTTTCTTGTGCTGCTGTTATCTGCATGTCCCACTATCTCCAATCCACATAATCTAGTGTTTTTGACATCATTCTAAACCATCCTTCATATCTTGTTTTGTTCTCGCTCCTAGTGCAAATGGGAGACTTGCTGTGGAGGCTCAATTTCAGATTCAGGTGCCACCTTCTCCCTCCTCCTGTGGTGCGTTCTGGCAAACCCGGACACATCCGCGCCGGTAGTTTAAATCCTCCAGTTGCGCGGGTTCCGGTGGTCATGTGAGCCACGAGTAATTTGCATGGGCAATTATTCGTATTCACTGTATATTTGAAGCTTTGTATATGATTTATTGATTTTGGATTAAAGCTGTTGTCCGTGCTCACCTTTTGGCACCTGTAAATAAGCTTTTCAATGGATGTTATGTAATGTGGGAGGGGCGAATGGAGGTATATAGGGGCGCTCTGCAGCTCTGCCATCAGTATTGTCCTGGTTACAGTGGAGATAACATGCGCTGAGAGAAAGAAAGCGAGCCTCTGAAAGCAGGGCTCTCAAGTCTCACGCATTGAGAGTGTGACACACGCAATTCGTGTGTTCACACGTTCACACACCACACATGGCATTTCTCACGCTGAATTTTTTTTTGTGCCCAGAAAATCAGTCTGTGTGGCTCAGTTTATGCAGGCACCGCGCGTTTTCAGCGAAAAAAACTCCCCCCCTCCTCCCTGCCCCGCTCCCCGGAAAAAAATCTCAGTTATCAGGCGCCGCGCCCTTTTCAGCCAATCAGAAAATAGATTGTTCTGTTGTTGGGCAGACTGTAGAGTGGGCAGACCATAGAGTGTAGTTTCAGCTGCTAAGCACTCACTGTACTGTCAGTGATAAGGACAGCGACTGAACACGAGGAACGACAAAACGGTGATAATAAAACAAACTGAGAACCATCAGGTAATAACTTCATTTATATAACTCTCATTAGTTGCTTTGTAGTTTAAGTTTGAGAGTGTGACACAGGCAATTTGATGCAAGCCCTGAATTGAGAGCCCTGTCTGAAAGACTTAAAGGGGAAGTCTGCTAAAACCATTTTTTTTTTTTTTGCCTGCCTCTAAATTGAGGTTTAACGCAGAAACTATCACTGTACCACTGTAAATATTTTTTTCACGCACATTTGGCACCTTTTTCTTTTTTTTTTTCACTGTGGGAGAGCATGATAAACCACCCAAAAAACGCATATCCCGACTAAGCCTGAGTTTTTTGAAGAATCCCGCCACAGTTTCATAATGGGAGCAAGCGATATTTTTATAGGTTGGTAAGCTGAGCAATGTCAGATGATAAGACTTCTATGTAGTCGCATACAGGGTCACTAATCAAAGGTCCTCCTTCTCAAAGAAGACCTGTTTTACTTTTTGGGTATTTAATATGACAGTATAACATATGCAGATACGTTTATATATATATTTTCTTCACTAACCACAATTTTGTACTTAAAAGGCTTAGTAATAGAAACAGACTTCATAGGTGCATTTTAGTGTAACAAACAGTACATTTTCAATTAGGTGTTTAATATTGGGATTTTTTTTAAACCTTAAAGGTACAGTGTGTAGGATTCGTGGCGCATAGGTGGTTAGTAGCTATTCCACTTCCTCTTTTGGCTACGGCAGACCTCGAGGGTCACCCGGGCGCGCCGTAGCGCCGACAGCTCGCGTGCCCGCGCACGATCCGCGCGCCGCTGTATACATAAAACGCGGTCCCCCGTTCACTTTTTTTTTTTCTTTTCGCATGAAAACACACAATCCCGATCATGATTCATGACAATCTACACATCAAATGAAACCTTACAGTCTCCTCTTTTTGACTATGCAATTCATTTCCCTGCAAAACAATCACTCCCCGAGCACATGGGGCTTTTATACAGAAAAGCACAAAACTTAGCTTACTTAGCTTACCTTTGAAGGCTCTGCACAGGTCAAACTCTGTATTTCACCATAAACTTGGTCTCAATCTGTCCATAAGGATCCAGCGAATAAAATCCAGTAAAACAATTTAGTCCAAAATACGTGTTATATCCATTACGATGTGTGATACAGCAGCATGCTTGTTTACACGAGGCTCCCCCCTTCCCCCCTCCCCTTCCCCTTCTCTCCTTCGCTCCTCCGCTCCCTCAGGCAGCGCGGCCGAGCAGGTGCTAGCAGGAGCCTCGGCGAAGGATGAGCCCAAATGTCCTTCTGTGGCTCTCGTATTCAAAATGGCTGCCTCTATATGGGGAAGATCCCCCTTTTATGTGACTATATCTAAGTCCAAAAGAATACTTTGATTTCATGATGGAAGTGAAAAGGCTTGAAAAACAATGTATTTTTGAATGGGTATCTTCAATTTCAGTAATTAACAGGTAAAAATCTTACACACTGTCCCTTTAATGACCTAAAGATTTAATATTTTTAATAACTGCAACTAAATGCAAAGCTGATGGCTCGGATATGGGGTAAGTGAAAACAGTAATTTTCTGAGCAGTCTCGAATGCAGGACATTATGAGATTCCTCAAACATGCATGAATCAATCAAAATACAGCACTGAGTAAGATAATAATGAATAAATAAATGAATAAATTAACAAATGGATGATGTAAATGGAAATGAGGAAAGAAATAGGTCTTCTTTTTTTTTTTTTTTTTTTTTCAAATTAAAGCTGTCATTGCAAGATATGAGAAATACCATAGTGGACATGTCCCATCACTTCGCTCCTCTCCACACTTTTGTTTACTTTTACTTAGCTTTTCTCTTCTTCTTTTTCCTTCTATATATATCTTCCAAGTACTTCTCCTTCTTTCCTGCTCTCCGCCTGCCTGTATGTACCAGGTCCTGTGCCCAGCCCTCACCTTGGTTTACATAGGAACCATTTCTCCAGCAACATAACATTATCATCGCAAACCACAACTATAACTGCCAGGCCTGTCACTTTGAGCAATGCACTTGATAGGTCGACTTCCCAATGCCGCATCTTATTTTGAATTCATGAATTTGCTATTTGCTTATATGGCACACGGATTCACTTAGTTCGCCAAATAAGATTAGTTTTTGGATTTACAAACTGACCAAAGATGACCTTAGTTTCAATTTCCATTCACTTTTTCAAAATAAGAAAGTGAAAAAAATCAGGGGATTTGGCATTTATTTATTTTTTCTGTTTTGAATTAAATGTGAAATTATTTTGTACTGGCTGGGATTGGTGCAGTCAAAATGCCTTATGTTGGTGGTATCAGACTTCATCCCGTGTTGAACTACTTAGCATTTTTCACAGCGCAGTTCAGTTAAGGCTAAAGATGGTTAGTGTTTTGTCAGAAAATGGATGGAATTAAGTGGTGGAAAGTGCACTTGAGTATAAAACAGATTAACCTCTCTGCAGCAGTGGAAGACTGCATGACATGATGGGCCTGTTCATTGAATTGAGTGCTTCCTAGTGAAAGAAGCCAAACTCATGATGTTTCCCCAAGTATCTCCATGTGTATTCTAGGTGTGAACACAAATGACTTACAGATCTTGGGCAAAGCGTCAAGATTAAACTCACCCTGTTCATTTAATTGGACAATCAAATGTGTTGCTTATTAAAAGGCATTATATAATTCTGCCCTGTGATGTAACCAGCAGTTCCTGGGAGGTTTCAGAATTATTTTGTATGTGTTTAGAGCGTGTGTGTGTGTGTGTGTGTTTCCTGGTATTTAGTAATAAAGTCATATGCAAACAGTTGCTTTATATTTCGTTAATTGTAAACTTCAACAATTATTAAAACAGATCTAATGACTTCCACTGACTAGAACCGCTGAACTGATTATCTACATTTCCATAGTGGCACTTTATTTTCCTGGGATCCAGAATATACACTTCTTCAATACTTTATGAAGATGTGAGATGCGAGTCTAGTCACAGATGAATCTGCCTGATTTCAAATGGCCATAATTACCAAGTGGATTATCCAGTCAGGGACACGCATGGTCTGCCCGTAATACAAATTTAAAAATATCGCAGGGGGCTGAAAAACATTGTAAATTTCTGCAGAATCACTGAGCCAAACACTAAACTGTGTTTATCTGAGGGGAGATAAATGTGATTTTATTTGTACATGATATGTGACCAATAACTTCCTGTTTCTGTATCACTAAAAAAAGAAGCATCTGATTGCACTATCACGTTTGGCTGGGCTTGATATCAGTCTGTGTAAGAAATACAGTCACTGCGTGCACATGGAAAACTCCAAACCGATTGCAAACTGATTGGGGTCGTACCGGCTGCATGTGCACAGGGATTGGTTTGGATTGGGATCGGTTTGCCCCATCCCCCAGGAACCCCTGGCCTAGGCCGATAGCAAACCACTTGGAGTCGTCATGTGAGCGATTTTGGATTGGATTAGCATACTGCGCATGGGCGCGCCAGAATTTCAGGAATGTCAGGAATGTCACCCGGAAGTTGTAGGAGTGGTAGGGGGTGCCTACGGCGTCATAAGTAGCGCTTGTTGTTGCCGGACTTTCAGACAAAAACATGGCTGTGAAGAAAGCTACAAGCTCGCACTACTGGACCGAGGCAGGGTTTGCTCGGACCCCGGAGAAAATCTAAATCAAGTGGAAAAACGCCAGGGCGGCCTGTGCCACGGCAAGAAAGAACAACGGGAGAGCGGTCAAGACCGTACAACTTGCCCGCATTACAACAGCGTTCTTCACGGAATCAACAAGTCCCATCTTCCACCATTTCGGGACTACGGACATAACGTAGAATCGAAACGCGTTGTTTGCTCAAAGCCCGATAAACTTTCATCTTTTTCTGGGATTATTCAATGTTCCTGTTGTTACCAGCACCTGGAAGCTGTGCATGGAGTTTTGAACTTTTGAAATAACGCACAGGGTACTTTTACAAACATTTTGAGTTATCTATTGTGACCTCATAGTATCAGAAGAGAGTGTGTTTTTTTTTTTTAACTGTTGTACAACTTAAATATTAAAAACGTAAATATTAAAATCAGTGTGGAAATGTACTTAAGTTGTTCACTCAGACAGGACAAAACAGAGAGTGGAAGAGACAACAGAATATAAGATAAGCATTACAAAGACATACAAAATGAAAGTGTGGTTGTGTAATTTTCCCCAGACCTTACATAAATGAACGATAAACCCATAGCTACAAATTTAATGCCTTTATTTGTGGCACAAAAGATGCACGCAACAAAAAACAGCAAGGCAGAACATGATTGAAACATGTGCGGTATAGCTCCCATTCCTCGTAATTTTCATTGTCCTCGATTGCTTGTAATATCAAACGCCGACAACACAGTTCATATTAATATTAAAGAAACCAAAAACGCTGTTTTGTCGTTCATACGAACAACCTAACTCTGCACAACAAGTACGCCACTGCCGCTCTGTCAAACTCCTCGAAAAGCCATCGCAGTATACTGCCAGATAGCTGTGTTGTGTTGTGTTTTTATTGAGTAGCCATCACCCGGAAGTAGTTAGACTACAGCGCCACATAGCGTTGCGGAGCGTGCCAGGTCGCTGACCTGAATCTGATTGCGCGACATGCATGTGCACTCGGATTGGACGACAGACCACCCGCCGAGCAAGTGTGAAAAAACCAACCCAATCCTGATCCAATCCTATCATGTGCACGCAGTCAGTGTTATCAATCTGGATTTGCCAGGCAAGTATTTTATTGTAACAAGCAGCATATTTTCATTCTATCGTTATATTTTTGAAAATTGACTACCCAACTGATTTAAAGTAATATGCATGAAACAATTTCCTCAGTGTTTACACCATTGCATATTCTGATATCTTATTATTGTTGAGATGCCTGTGTTTGAAAGTGCAAGGTGATGTAAAGTGCATATAAATTTATAATTTATTATAACATTAAATAAAATCAGTTTATTGTTGTGACTTCAGATATGTTTTCCTTATGTATATTTTGCACAGTCTTTGTTGTTTTGTGAGAAAGCTCCTCTAATTAGTAAGTTGTTGCTTTATCTTCTGTATAGCACACGCAGACTACAGTGACTACTAATATATTAAACAGATGCATTATTCACCAGTCATACTCTAGCTGCTGCAAAACCTAAGGCTGCAAGTTTGTGCTATAGATTTCTGATGCGCAGGCTCATTGTAGATCTCACATGCGTCTAAAATAGAGCAGTGAACACCAATGAAGTAAAGCATGTTGGTCGATCTAGGGATGAATCTTCAAATTGCAGAATCAGGAAGATGCCATTTAATCTCCATACCATTACTGAGGTTTAGCAACTGTGGTAATACTGATCTACGTGTTACCATCATGTTACAGCATCTCAGGGAGGGAAGAAATGAGCAAGATCGATGGAGTGGTCAAGAGAAGGGAACACCGGAGGGACCTAGGGGCTTCTTGAAGGGCTTGTCTGGTATATGGTAGGACAAGTATATGTGACATACAAGGGCCAGACAGGTGCAATGGTTGCACTGATGATAGACGGAGCCATACAGACAGAGGTAGTGTGAAAAATTGATGTGGCCTACTTACAGCAGCTGAGTAGAGGCAGGGAGGGGAGGAGAGAGAGAAAGAGAGGAGGGGGCTGGGAATGATGTTAGATTTGGGAAGTGAGTCCAGCTTTTGTGCATTACATCATTGTGGAAATGGGTGTGAACGCTTACAACTATTGCCTTGTGTTTGGTATCTTTTAGTAAATGTAGTTTGTGGGATTGTGGGAAACAAATGTTATGTGGCAAGGCGCATGCTAGAGCTATAGAAAGTATCATTGAGTACTATGTCAAATCATTTCATTAAAGTAAGTGATGTACCTTTGTATTTTTATTGCACAAATTCTACCTTGTACATTTGAGCCGTAATGGATATAGAAAATTAAAACACTAGTTCAATCAGTTTGATTATTTTATTTTATTTTACTTTGTGTGGATTGTGTTTTTGGAATTGTAAATTGAATTTTGAAAAAAAAAAACAAAAAAAAACTTTTTCTAAATAAAAGAAATGTAGTTGTATGAAAGGTTTTTAGATGCACTATGTAATCACTAGTGGAGAAAATATCTCCATGGAGACAAGTTGACAGCACCAGACCAATATATGTCAGATATGCTGAGGTTTTTTTTTCCCTATGGGGCTCTGCCTACATTTGAGTGCTAAATATTATTATTTTTTTAAATTAGTTATGCATTAGTCTGCTTAACTGTTTTAAATATGTTAAACTGTCAAAGTCACTATGTCTATAGCTTCAAGAAAAACTAGCTTAACCATTTTTTCTCTTACATCTCTCTCCTCTCACTAAAAACCCAGGCCATGACGCTGTTCATTAGCCAGTGTTAGTCCTTATTTAACCAAATGCAGAGCTTTATCTGCCCTCCTCCCCATTTAAACAAGCCTGGGAGAGGGTCTGGTCCCTTAAGGAGTCAGCAGAATGGAAAACACTGCCCGTTAATCAACAAACAGCACCACGGATCAACCGAGCAGTGCTCCTGTTTTAGCACGTTTACTCCCAGGAACAACTTAATGACCAAAAAGGATTTATAGTGGCTTATATTGTGCCCAGAGATGCTGTTGTGTGTGTTCTTCCTTTACATTGGTGCTGAGCTCAGCGTTGGAGCCAGTGCATCAGGATGACATGAACCCATTGGAGGTTCAGGTAACGGACCCCAAATTCATTTCTGTGGTATCATGGAAGCAAGATCAATATAAACCATTTAAGGGAAACTAAATGCTTTGTCAGGAACTCAGCTCTCTAATTGTGCAGTTACAATCTAGTTTGATAAATCTCACAGACTTAAGCGTTTTATCAGCAGACTTTTCTATGAATGTTGACAGATACAACATTTAGTAAACATTTTTATTGAAACTACCAAGATTATTAAATATTGTCAAAATGTTATCATCCAAAAACATCACATTTCCCTTGAAAGCCTCAATATTAATAACTGCAGTAGTTGAGAATAAAACATGACCCACAAAGTTTGTCTTTCTCATAGTGATGAATAATCTAAAACAAATATCTATTGTACCTGGACCAATGCTACAGTGTTGGAATGGCCCAGACCTTGGCAGCCAAAATACAGAAATAATTAAATTACAAACAATACCAAGTCTGGATTTATTTATTTTTATCCAATCTAAAATTATATTTACATTAACACTGGCATTTTGTTGACAATATTTTGGGGGTGTCTATCTTTCCTAAATAAATTGAAAGGAGAAACACACCAAGTTGCTTTGTGTAAGAAACAAATAAGAGTAATCTATCTGAGCTTTGTGACCAGATATTATTTTCTCTGCTGTGAAGAATGCACAGTACAGAATTTCTGTATTTGGATGGCTATTACTGCTATAGCTTTAAGTTATTTACATTAATATAAATGCAGTAAACTGGATATTTGTATCTGTTTGGTCTGGGAGATCATTTAAGATGATGGTGTGCATATATTTCTTCATTTCAAACATTTAAAAGCCTTGCAAGCATTATCAAATTTATCTAATGGCAAACTTTGAGGAAGTTTTCCCTTTTATGAATAAAATCTATGATTTGTGGACAGACTCTACAGATGCCTAATATCAATAGGACACCTGCCATGTGTAATTTAATGTAATATAATAACTGTATATACATTTGTTTAACAATTTGAAGTAAATTGAAAACATTCTGCAAGATAATGTCCTATGCTTTGCTGTATATTGTCATTTTTTTAAGACTAAAGATGCATTGTGTAACTTTTCTGGTGGAGGATCCCTCAAATGATTTTCTCCATGGAGATATTATTGCTTTGTCTGGAATGTTTCACAGTATGGTATCAAACCTTTTTATCTTCATGGAGACCAAACCAGACCAAGTTACAGCTCAGATCTGTGGCGAGGCAACCCTGCTCACCATGTCAGAATATGTTTTTCTCTGTATTTTTGAGCTATAAACTCACCTGTAACTGAAGAAATGTAAAGTAGAGCTGTTTAATGTCATACTGTGGAACATTCCAAGCAGAGCAATGGCATATCTATAGAAACAAGCAGGTGATGTCCCACAACCAAACAGCTACAGTACATAGTGCACCTTTAAGACAGATAAACCACACATTACATATTACCAACAAAGTATGTATCACAAATAGTTCCACATCATTAGGCACATCTATCTTCCTCAAGTTTTTTTTGTTTATTTTTTCTTGATTATAAATACCGTGAAAAACATTCTTACTGAATGGCCTCCTCTACACAGATCTTACCAGTAACTTGGCCTGGTTGCATCACCTGCTTGATACATTTAATGCCATAATGTGGAACAATCCAGGCAAAACAATCCAGACATCTTCATGAAGAAAAGCATGCAGCACACTCCACTCTCCACCTGAAAAAATGTGCAACTGTTGTCATAAAACTATCATTTGGTAATTCAGAAAGCATTTTGCAGTCTATAATCCAATACAGAAATGACAAAATTTCATTCTGGTATGGCTGGGGTTTGAGCTGTGAAACATCTTTTTCATCTCTTGTGTTTTTTAGCTTCCTTAAACTACATTGTGATATGGTCCTGTTGTTTTGTAGTCTGTGCAGTGCTTTGCCTTGAACCCTGTGGGGGCTTGGTGTGTGATATGAAAACATTTTGGGCTGTGCAGAGGCAGAGGGAGTCAAAGGGGCGGTGAATACAATTTGAAAACAACATTCTCACAATTCTGACATGCTTTTTTGTACAGGACTGGCATTGCTAATTCTTTATGATCTAACCTTCAAACCCGAACGCATCCTCTGCTCCACTACCATCTGTTAGCCGCAGCCCTCGCCCTGGCCTGCTCTTTAGGGGAAAGATGCATGCTGGGTAATTGAAAGGGGGCAACAGGCAGTAGTCCGACAGATGGAGTCAAATGGTGTAGATTTATCAGCTCCCCCAGTGCTGATCCCAAGCACTACATGAGTTTAGTTCAGCTTCATAGAGATATACTGTACTGTATATACTGTATAGTTTACTTAGGGATGTAGTGATGTATAAAAAAAAGTTACTCTGCCATTGCTCTGCCTGGAATGTTCCACAGTATGATATTAAACATACATCTTAAATTACAGGTGGTTTTATAGCTCACAAATAACTAGAAAAACAGGCATTCAGACTGTGAAAGGGGGTTGCCTCTCTACAGATATGAGTTCTAACTTGGTCTGCTTTGGGCTCCATGAGGATGAAAAAGATGTAATACCATACTATGAAACATTTCAGACAAAGCAATAACATCCACGGAGAAACGCATTTGACGGACCGTCCACCAGAAAAGTTACACAATGCACCTTTAAAATGCCTTGACAAGCCATTGTTATATTTCAATGAATTAAGATGTGCTTTATGGCAGGTGTTTATTCATGCTGTCTACAATGCAGATTGAGGAAAAGGATCATGGACTTTGTAGTTCACAAATAAAAACAATCATAAAATTATTAACGTTCATGATTATTTTGTGAGACGTGCTACTATCTGCTCATCCTTCTTTTTTTAAAATATTTATTTGTAGACCAGTTTTATTTATTTATTTCGTAATCCAATATTGCCTGGCTCCAGATGCAGGAGCAGGTGGGCTGCGAATGATAAGTCTTTGAGTGGTGTTTTGTGGGTGGTCTGAGCCACAGGAAGGTCAGTCTTGTGTTGACATTAGAACAGCTGGGTCTAAGGGTGTCAGGGCCTCACACATGTGCAACAGACAGAGTTTTAGAGTTTGAAATGGGATGAAAATGATTGTTGTTTAAGTTAGTTTGCTCTTTGCTTTGTCTGTAGATATTTATTAGATTTTAAGGAATACAGGCTTTTCATTTGCTATTCTCTTTTCTGTCCTTTTTTTCACACACACACACACACACACACACACACACACACACACACACACACACACACACACACACACACACACAGAGAGAGAGAGAAACTATGGTAGTGTGCATGAGTATTTCTTACATTAGGCATCATTATGTATTTGCAGTTGTGGTTTTGGACATACCTTCCCATAGAAATGTAGATGGATTTACTTAAGACACCTGCATTTAAAAAAAAAAAAAAAAAACTTTCTCTATGTCAGACCTTTCCCCAGCACTTTTCTTTTCCATTATGCTTGATACTTAAGGTAACTCTACTTTCCACCATACTTCTTGATTGTCTGCAAAATTCCAAGTGACTGTCCTCTCCTTGACTCGGCTTCTAAAGATTATGGATCTTCTCCTAGACGAAGGGACTATAATCCAATGTTTTCCATAATCCACTGATGTATGCGTAGACCAGTCACTCCGTGGATACAGGTGTGGGCCATATAGATCCCTACACACATGTATTCCCTCCATACCATACCTGCTCTGTACTTCTGATTATCTGCTCCACCTACCTGTGACAGCTGCAAGGTGTCTTCATTGTCATCACAAAGGCTTGTCTCTGGATTGGATTTGGAACTGAATTATTTGATGGTCTCTGGAGATCTTTTGGCCTTTTCATCTGCTTGGGGTTTTTCTGCCACTGAAAAGAAAAATGAATAAGCTTGTCAGTCAGGTTTAGCCCAGCTCTGGGAATAAAGTGATTATGTGTGATAGTACATACAATCCAGGTGCAAACGGTTGGGATCGTTTGATAGTGCTGGGCATTGTGTTCCAGATGGCTATTAAACCTTGTGTTCTGACATTTGTGGGAGAATTAGTTAAAGTACAACATTTGGGTCTGAGGATATATTTTGGACATTTTTGAATATATGGTTTGGATCAATACTGTACCTAGTTAGATTTGGATCCCATGCTGAACATATTGTAGGAAATTCTCTTACAGTTTGCTCTATTTACCCACTATGCATTTTCATGTGTGATATCAGACTGATTCAGATTTCTGTGTGGACTGATAACCCTTATAAGACAAAATGATCTGAACATAGTACCTGATAGTATTGTTTAGAGGGGGCCATAGATCTAACCATATAAATCGGAAACTGGATGTTCATTTTTGTTAAATTTACTACAAACTCCCCCCAAGCCCCTTTTTACCACAAACCTATAAGAGTGCTGTGTAGTTAAGGTTTGTACAGTTATAGCTTTGTATTAAATTGTTAATATATAATGCTTCATATATATTAACACCTTAAAGGGACAGTGTGTAAGATTTTTACCGGTTAATTACTGAAATTGAAGATACCCATTCAAAAATACATTGTTTTCCAAGACTTTTCACTTCCATCATGAAATCAAAGTATTCTTTTGAACTTAGATATAGTCACATAAAAGGGGGATCTTCCCCATGCAGAGGCAGCCATTTTGAATACGAGAGCCGCAGAAGGACATTTGGGCTCCGCCTTCGGCAAGGCTCGTGGTTTTGGGTAAACAACACAAGCATGCTGCCGGATCAGACATCGTAATGGATCTAACACGTGTTTTGGACTAAATTGTTTTACTGGATTTTATTCGCTGGATCCTTACGGACAAATTGAGAGCAAGTTTATGGTGAAATACAGAGTTTGACCTGTGGAAAGCATTCTAAGGTAAGCTAACCTCGTTTTGTGCTTTTCCGTATAAAAGCCCCATGTGCTCGGGGAGTGTTTGTTGTGCAGGGCAATGAATTGCATAGTCAAAAAGAGGAGACTGTAAGGTTTCATTTGATGTGTAGAGTGTCATGGTACATGATCGGGAATGTGTGTTTTCATGAGGAAAAAAAAAAAAAACGACCGCGCGGTAGAGTTGGGCGGTATCCAAATTTTGATACCGTTAAACCGTCTCCACATTTTCCCGGGGTATACGGTATTCCCGTTGCTACACACTGGAGCTAACACCAGTAAATAAATATCGAATAAAACCACACTTCACTCACCGGTAGCACATACAGTGGCAGTCGCCTCGCCAAGATGGCAGCTTGCACCTATACCGTTCAGAAACAGAATAGCAAGCATTACATAAGGCCTAATGATACTGAAAACCATAACAATTAACATGTACAAAATTAAGTAATCCACTTTTATTAACAAATGTTTAAAGTGCAAATACAGCAGCCATGCCGATGGAACGAAATAACAAATTGTCTGTGGGCTAAAGCTAACAAACCAACAGGAATCATTATCAGAAGCAATGACTTTATTTTAACCAAGTGCTTAACAAAGAACTGAGCAAAACCCGCATGGCAAAGCTAGTAACAACACAGTGGTAAAGGGATATTCCAGGATTTTTGACATGGGGGCTCATTTCCGAGTTAGCCAAGCTTGCTCCTGTCGTTATGTTGGCGTGCTGGTCAATAAGGCATGCACGCTCATAAAGTTGTTGCTAGCCCGTGAACATTCATGTTGAGCACGGAACTGAAAAGACAGCCCCGCATTGAATCGTTCATTCCAACAAACAATGCAACAACCCGGTTTTAGCTGTAGCTGTAGCTGCTGTTAACTCACCGACACTCGTCGCGTTCTGGCCCTTTCAAAATCCATCTCTCTCAACTCTTCATCTGTATATTCCAAGCATCGGGGAGACCTCCAAACGTGGCCATGTCTGGATTGTTGAACAGGGCAGGCTACTGCCCTGCTACTGTCACTGTACTGCTACGGCTAACGACGACAGCTGAAGGTAAACAAATGTCAGCTGGAAACCTAACTGCAAGGTGATATCACTCCGCCCTTTAAATTTGCCTCAGCTAGATCATCAAAAACGCGCTGTTGCATAAGGACATAAATCCTTTAAATTACAAGGTTGATTATATTTCTAAAATTGTTCCATCAACACAGACATTTGCATCGACAGTCTGGCGTTATAGTTGACTTGTTTTGGGTGCACTATGGAGTGCTTGGCTAAAGCAGCCTGATTAAAATCAGGCTACCATTTACCATTGACTTGCGCTAGCCTAGCAACTGAAAACTCTGCAGCTGGAAGGACTGCCATGAAATTCGCTAAAAAGTGTCTCCACATCTCTGCAGCACTCTGGCTAACTCGGACATGAGCTCCACATGTCAAAAATCCTGGAATATCCTTTTAAATTAATTATAGTTAATATTCGTCCCATTCGGTGCAAGATTTTTTTTTTTTCTCCCCGCCATGAATCTGATACCGTTTTTTTTTTTTGATGAGCCCAGTATACTGCATCAAACAGGTCATGCGCAGATAAGTGAACGTCGAACAATATATTTTAAAATTTAAAATCTGTAAGTGCAATAGCACTACTTTAAAATATGTGCATATAAATCCTACAGCACTGGGGCTTTGTAAAACATTATTATTTATATAAGTACGAGGGCGACCTGTTCTATTTTTAGAACCTGCTCTGCGGGCGACTGAAATGGGGCTCACGGGCGACCGGGTGCCCGCGGGCATAGGGTTGGTGACCCCTGACATAGAGACTGGACAGTTTCAAGTACCTGGGTGTTCACCTCAATAATAAACTGGACTGGTCCCACAACACCGACGCCCTGTACAAGAAGGGACAGAGTCGTCTCCACCTCCTGAGGAGACTGTAGTCCTTTGGAGTGTACAGGCCTCTGCTCAAGACTTTTTATGACTCTGTGGTGGCCTCTGCTCTCCTCTACGCTGTCGTCTGGTGGGCCCTGAGCAGCACAGAGCGGGACAAAAAAATAATTAATAAGCTGGTCAGGAGGGCCAGCTCTGTCCTGGGCTGTCCTCTGGACTCTGTAGAGGAGGTGGCTGAGAGGAGAGTACTGGCCAAACTTAGGTCTATCATGGACGACACCTCTCACCCTCTGCACCGGGATGTAGAGGAGCTGAGCAGCTCTTTCAGCAGCCGACTGAGGCATCCTCAGTGCAAGAAGGAGCGCTACCGCAGATCCTTCATCCCCACCGCTATCAGACTGTATAATTCTACTATATAAATGTGCAATTTTTTTTTCTACATTCTCTTATTTACTTATCTTTATTATTATTACTTATCTTGTCTATATGCACTTTTTTTTCTTACTTTCTTTTGCACTAAACTGCCTGGAGCTACTGTGACAAGTGAATTTCTCCTGTGTGAGATCAATAAAGTCTTACCTTATTTTATCTTATCTTATTTTTTGATTGACTAAAACAAATTTCGGCCTGTGCTGGAGATTTAAGACAACTTCAAATACATTTTACGTGGGACGATATTAAAATCACATTAACTTATATTATTAAGAAGAAGTCTGTGAAAACTGCAAGTAACTTACATGATTATTCTACTGAAGACACTGACGTTATAAGTTTCTCCTTTACTCCTATTACTCCTATTACTTTTTTAATTGAGATATCTAGATTGTAATTATTCATTGTGTTTTTAAGCTTTTAAAATGTTTTTTGGGGGCATTTACTGATCTACTTTAACAGAATCTGGAATTAGCTGAAGGTGACTTTGCGCTGGAACTAGATGCATCAGAAAAAAGGGCATTTTGTGTATTTTGGACAAGCTTCACACAAGGACAAGTCTTTGTATGAGGGCAACAAACAGTGGTGAAAGTAGTTTTCATTTCTTACAGGTGCTATAATGTCCAGTGCATCACTTTACCGTAAAAAAAAACCTGTTTACCCTGTTTTTTTTTTAAAGGTCCCATGGCATGACATTTTCACTTTCTGAGGTTTTTGAACGTTAATGTGAGCTCCCCTACCCTGTTTAGGCCCCCCCAATGGCTAAAAGTTGCCAAATGTCTAAACTGAGCATTTGCGATCCTTTTCTGCATTTGAAAAAAACACAACTCAAACGGGCGATTCTGAACAAGGCAACTATGTTACGTCACATCGAAAAAAGAAATACAAATGCAGTTCCACCACCGTCTGGATCTCCACCCCCTGTCTCTGGAAATCACGCCCAAAGAGTGTGGACTGCGGAGGAGCTACGCAATGCGAAATGCGTTTTTTTATTTGCCTGGAGGCACATGCGAGTGTTTCTAGGCTCGGAAGTCCTTTACCCGACCCTCTGGAGATCTGAAACAGCAGTGGTTTAATTTTATTTTCTGTGAAAATGTGTTTTTTTCACTGAAATGCCTCTCCTTTCTGTCTTCGTGCTTCAAACGCAGAAATGGGAGACAGCGCAGAGCAGCGCTCCTTCTCATTTGCATGCAAGCAAGAAGGCCCAGAATGAGTTGTTCAGAGAGTGAATTTTTGACCATGTCTGTGTAAATGGGTCTTTCTCATGCACTGACTCACTCTTGATTTTGAAGAAGGATTCATTTACAGTATTAGGGAACCATTAAGGCACCATATAAAAGCATCAAGAAGTACCATGTCATGGGACCTTTAACGTTTTACACCTTAAAATATAACTACAGTGCTGACTCAGCATAAACCCTCTCTTGCCGGGGGGGGATTCGAACTCACAACCCCCAGGGGGAAAAAATCAATGACTTATCAGTTGAGCTAAGCAGCCAGCAACCAATTGAGCTAACCAGCTGGTAGGTTTCACTTATTCTCGAAAGGCATAGTGTGGTTGTGTTATTTACTTAAATAGCGCACCTTACTTTTTTTTTTTTCAAATGTGGGTTTTGGCCACCTTTAACAAGATTGGTGCACACTGCTTTACTTTCACCACTGGCAACAAACAACTAGAATGTGACTAGAATGTGAATCAAGGGACTCAAACCAGACTAAAAAGCTTACCTGACATCTCTGTTATGCTGCAGATGCCATCAAGTACCATTAAAACCGTATAGCTTTAAGAAAACAAGCTGGGGAAAGCACTCCAAAATGTTGCCCTTAGGTGGTAGTCAAAGTGTTGAACTGTAATTGGTCAATGGAGCAGGGTGTGAGAGAAGTGTGGACAACAACACAAAAAAGAGCATCCGCCTTCCATTTACAAGATGTTACTGTCTGCACTGTGTTCCCATCAGACTCCCTGATGTTTTCCCACTAATCCAAGGACCACAGTGCTATTGTATAAAAGATACAGATTGTGAACAGTTTGTGCTTTCTTATTTGACTGAAGCTTGTGGCTCAATCATCCAAATTGGCACCTTTGCAATGTACTGCGAATGTACTGTTTAATATGTAAAGTATATTATCACACAATGGCACCTCTTTTCTTACAAAACAGCGTGATTTTGTCACTTATTTGGCCACAGAGCCAATCGGTGGTCAGTTCCAATGCTAGGTCCATCGTTTGGATTATAGGATTGATTTGGCAAAGTATAAGAGTGACATTTTTTTCATGGGTAGGATAGATTAAATACGACTAATCGTTTGCTTGAGAGCTTATAAAGTAACATTCAGCCATTATTTACAAGATGGACTTAAAAATAATTTTTGGAGGGATCAATGCAGCATAACAACAACTAAAGATTTCTGGAGTAAGAGAGTTTGTGTTCAAATAAAATGCTTTGAAGAGGACTTGAATGCTGTGTCATCAAGGCAGTGCCACAATTTCACAATACCTCGCAATAAAAGGTTCTGGTACTTGAACTAAGCCAATTTTAAATCATTTCAGACTGTATGAACTAGCAGTTTTCAAAATAAAATCTATGTTCCCTTCTACATTGTAGTCAGTGGTCATGCAAGTTAAATTAGACTATTACAAAACAGTTCTTTATACAGTAGGCTATCATAAGTATTCCCTCACCTTAAAAGTGTACTGTGTAACTTTTCCTTTAGATGGTCCACCAACTGCGTGTCACCATGGAGATGTTATTGCTTTACTGTGGAACATTCCAGGCAAAACAATGACATTCCCATAGAAACAAGGAGGTGGCAGACCCTCTACCATAAAATTTACACAGTGCCCCTTTACTCCTGAAATCTTATCATCAATTAGTCTGGTACTGGTACTTTGTAATAAATACAGATAAATTAGTGTTAATAAAGCATGAATAATTGTTCCTAATTGCTTATAAAGAATGACTAAAGGATTAGGAGTTAGGGTATTAAGTAATTCATAATAAACTATTTGTTCATTAGGAATTATGTATTTGTTCGTGCTTTATTAAGAGCATTAAACGTGTATTTTTATAAAGTAATACAATTTATCTTATCAAATCTGTTTTTGACTTGTTCCATGTCTTTTTTTTTTGTAACTTTTCAAAATTGCCAGTAACAAATAAATGACAAACGAGCAACTCTCGTCTGAAAACATTTTGTTGTTCTAATCCTTCATAATAGAAAAATCATAGCACCGGTAAAAAGCAGGTATTTGCTTCTACGTTTGCTTCTGCATAAAAGCTAGTTAAGGTGCTTGAAGGCAGGAGAGCTCCCCAAAGAAAAGAGCTCATTCTCGGCCGTGTCTGTCGATATTACTGCCACAAATCAGCACAGGCTCCCACATGCACAGAGAGCCGCGCAAACATACACAGTCAGGGAAAGTTTTATTACCAAGCCCGGACCTCGTAAAGCCCCCCTCACTACTCTTTAGACCAGACCGCAGTTTATTTAGTGCGTGCATAATACCCCTATTTCTGGATTTTTCTTTGTTGTCTGTGAGCAGGGACACATACTGGCTTGTTTGCTCAGTTGGGAAAACAGATTGCACTCTCTCTGGTCAGAAATGAGGCTCAGAACGAACAGAGGAGAAAATGTGAATGAAAAGCAATAACGGCAGACTCTTTTGAGCCAGTGAAGCATTAAGCCGTGACCTTCAAACGGCAGTCATTGGTGGATTGAATCTGCATGAACCAAATAAAAAGTTGTGCTGTTTTTTTTCTGACACTGAAGATTTCTCTGTGAAGATAATGGTTAAGAAACAAACAAGTGACAATGACAAAGAGCATATGTCCACTGCACTCTTTTAGGTTGGTGGTTCAATCAAGCTTGGCTCCATGACTAGTAATGTTCTGTCCTTGGCAAGACACTTCACCCACCTTGCCCATGTATGCATCAGTTGTTGGCCATGCATCTGTCAGTCGACTCCAGGCAGCCTTTACAGTGGTTTAGGTTTATACAGCAAAACAAGGCACAATAACCCTATTAGAAAAGTGTTTATTGTTTATTCTTGCACAACACTGAATAGTTGCTTTAGAAATATTTAGTAGTATATAGTACCGTATTTTCACGACCATAAGGCGCACCTAAAAGTCTTAAATTTTCTTCAAAATGCACGCCGCGCCCTATGGTGTGGTGCGCCTATTGTGTTGTTGTGAGACGCGGGCGTAATAGAAGACAAGGGGCGTGGCGTGAACGTGCGGACGTGAGCGAAGACAGACCCCGAATAGTACAAATGGGCAGGTATGCGCGGTATGCGGAACATTGTTTTGACAACCCTGAGAATGGCACCTGAAAAAAGACAAATTTCAGAGAAATTTCCAGCTGGAGTAATCGTTAAGGCTAACGAAAAGGGCTGGATGGATGAGGACAAAATGAAAGAGTGGCTGAATGAGGTGTATGTGAAGAGACCAGGCGGTTTTTTCCACGCGTCACCGTCCCTGTTGATCTGTGACTCCATGCGCGCTCATCTCACGGACGGTGTCAAAAAACAGGTGAAGCAAATGAACTCGGAGCTCGCTGTCATTCCGGGAGGCTTGACAAAGGAACTCCAACCGCTGGACATTGGCGTGAACAGGGCGTTCAAAGTAAGGCTGCGAACGGCGTGGGAGCAATGGATGACAGATGGCGAACACACATTTACGAAGACTGGGAGGCAACGCCGAGCGAGTTACGCCACAATCTGTGAATGGATTGTAAATGCTTGGGCTAATGTGTCTACTTGTACTGTTGTTCGGGCTTTTGCAAAAGCCGGCATCATTCACGAGGAGACGGATGGCAACGAGACAGACTCTGACTGTGACGAGAGAGAACCTGGCGTGTTTGACTGTCCTCTAGCCCAGTTGTTCTTCTCAGATACAGAAGATGAGGACTTTGATGGATTTGATGATTGATTTGATTTGATAGAATGATTGTAAAAAATAATGTGAGCACTATGCTAAATACGGTACTTATTACGCACTCAAATAAAGCACAACCGAACTCATATTTGCTCCCGCTGCTTTTTTTTAATAAAACACAATTCAAATCACACTATTTTCTTAGGCTTATTAATAACACACATATGATTTTGTTCGTGTGGAAAGTTTATGTAATTAAATCCACCAACTAAACACATTCTGAACTTCAACACAGCGCATCAGCGCATAAGAAGAGCACGAGCCGTCAGCGCACGCAATGAGGAAGTGCACGTGCGCTCTGAACCAGGACTTTACCGGTACGTTTTATCGTGCCCGCGCCCTATAGCCCGGTGCGCCTTTTGTATGTGTTAAATACCAAAAAGACACCCGTAACTGAAGCTGCGCCCTATAACACGGTGCGCCCTATGGTCGTGAAAATACGGTATATAGTATAGTTTGTAGGCAACGTACTGCAACAGTTTTTCTTAAAGGACCCATATTACACTATTTTCTGACCCATGTTATAATGTTTTTCCCGCATCAAAAACATACCTCGAGTTGGGTTTTGTTTCATTCACACGTTTAACACCCAATCCTCGCATATTTAGGCTGAGTTCTCCTCTTAAACAGAAAACAGGGCTGAAATCATCCAAATGATTCTAGTGAAAGTGTATGAAGTTTAAAACCACAGTGGAGCTCTTCCTGTATCACTCCACTGTGTTTTTAAACTTCATACACTTTCACTAGAATCATCTGGATGATTTCAGCCCTGGAATTGTCAATCTCAACTGAACTAAAGGCAAAAAGTTACCTGTTAAATGGTGAAAACTGCCCTTTCATGACATCACAAGGTGGAATGGAGCATTTTGAGTTTTGGAGATGGAGACAGATTAATAATAATGGATTACTCAAAATGTCCGAATGACACAAAACACAAGTCCAGCTATGTTTTTGAGAGTTAAATTTGTGCAATATAGGACCCTTAACCTTTGTGCTGGGAGTTACTATGATACAGAATCATCTGCAATTTTTGTTGTGTTTTGGAGTTACATTGGAATCAAACAAAGCAGTCACCTTTCAATAATATTTTTTTCAAACCCCAATGTTTGTGAATAGGGTGGCGTTATCTCAGACAGTGAAAGTCCTGTGCTGTCTATAATCATGGGGATGTGATCAGCTGGTTAAGCCTCTCTGCGGTAATGACTGCTCAGCCCACAAGCAGCTCACTGAGGATCAAACCACGATCTTGCCTTAAACCTGGAAGACGCACTTGAAAGCGCTTAGTCATCATCACCCATCTGTTATTGATTCAGTAGACTTGGTTTTAGTCTAACTGCATACAATTCCTTCTGTAAGAAAGGAGGGAAGGAGATGACTGAGGAGTGTGAATGAATAGCCGGCCGAGTGCTTTCTCACCTGGACTTCTAAAGCGAGGACATGCTCAGAGGGTCACATTGAGTACAACGCAGATATGTTCAGCTTAGGTTAGGTTGCTTTATCTGTACCCATAGGTAAATTTGTTTTACAGTTTGAGAGGCTAGTCCCATGTTTCACATTTCAGGCATTCACCTTTCTTTACCACTGTATGTAGACACTGGTAACAATGACAGCATTTATCTGTGGGAGCTGGATCGTATCTCCAAACTATTGGTCACTGGATTCAGCACTTCACATCAAAACATAAAAATGATAACATAGGTACACTTTGGATTTGTTGTTATTGCTGACTGGTCCAAATGGCTTGCTTTCATTGTGTAGATTACTGCGTTGGTTCTCTCCAAATGTCCATTTCCTCATTAAATGGCTGGTCTCAATTATCTGAATCCAAAAATTGTTCGGACAAAATATAATTATGGCTTTATAGTAGTGCTGTCAGGCGATTAAAAAAATTAATCTAATTAATTACAGGATTTGTAATTAATTAATCTAATTAATCACATTTTAAATACATTTTTTAGGTGTTTATTGTGCTCTCCCACAGTGCAAAAAAGGTGTCAAACGTGCGATTTATAGTGGTACAGTGAAAAGACTGCAGACTTCCCCTTTCAGTCTTTCAGTCTTTGGCTCGCTCGCTCTCTTTCTCTCAGCACACGTTACCCCAATTACTCATGGCTCACATGACCCCTGGAATCCACGAAACTGGGACTGAAACTGAGGATTTAAACTACTGGCGCGGATGTGTCCTGGTAGATCGCACCGCGGGAGGAGGGAGAAGGCAGCAGCACGATCGGGTTTAGCGCGATTTGGATGGGCAAAACTGGCGCTTCTGTGCACCCTTAGTCGCGGCAGAACACGCTGGAGAGGTTATGGGGAATTAAGTGTATGGTTGATAATAAAAAGGGCGCGCGGAGTGCAACAGATAAGGAAACAGGCACGCGCGTCTTCACGTGCTCTCCCCGGGGACAACGCTTTTACTGCTCCATCACATTTTTATAAATAAACTTGCCGTTCAAAAGTGCCGCACGCCAAATTTAAAATGCGCGCGCATTGAATTTATGCTCATAATTAATTGCGTTAATTTTTATAACGCGTTAATTAGCAGTGTAATTAATTAATCGAATTAACACATTAAACTGACAGCCCTACTTTATAGTGTTAACAAACAAATTGCACACTGAAAGGTGCAATTTGGTGCTGGTCTTGTTTTGGGTATACAAGTCAATCAATGATGAATGAGTGTGACCAATATCCACAGCGTATTCTACTTAAGGCTCATACAGTAGTTGCTCGTTAGGAACCAGTCACAATCTTCGTTGTGGCATAACATTGGATTTTATCAACTAAAAACACACAAAAGGCAAACATAAAAACTAACAATGTTTTGACTTTCTATGTTCTTACTTTCTCATCTGAAAATGGTTATTTTCAACAGATTGTTAAACACCATCATGAACACAGCTCATGCAAATTAAACAGCTGCCACACCGAGGCTTGTGCACAAATACCTCATCAGAGCAAATAACAGGTATGTCAATGATCGACATGTGTTTGAAAATACCTATTATGTATTATATAGTGCCTTATATTGTTCGATTGGTCATTTCCATTCATAATTGTCATGTTTAAAACCCATAAAGCTGCTTGACTTTACCCTTTTCTCCAAACAGTGGAGAGCTTGAGCCCAGGGCTATGAAGATGCTTAGCCGGTTCTAGATGTTACTGGAGCTGCAGTCCATTCTTTGAATTGATTTGGTTAAGTGGCCATTTATTTTAATTAGCTAATGAATAGACGGACTGGACTGGACTGGATGGGTGCAGGGTCATTTGACTTGATCACATTTAGAAGGCAGCGGTGGAGGCTACTGGAGAACAGCTGCAGTGAATCACATGCAGTGGGTAACTGACGCAACTCCCTGTGCTCTTCTGTCTCAAACTGGGGGTTCTAATCATTTTTATTTCAAGTTCAAGTTCAAGTCTTTTTTACCTGCCTTCTTTATCACATTTGTGCCTTCAACAACTTTATACCATTTTTCTATAAAATTTCTTTAAAATTTTCTTTAAATTTTCATTTTTGCAGTTGTCAAAAATCTGCCTTTTTTGATAATTAAAAATGTTATCTCTAAAAATTTGAATTCATAGCTCACTATTATGGCCTTGTAATAATAATAATAATAATAATAATAATAATAATAATAATAATAATAATAATAATAATAATAATAATAATAATAATAAATATAGCTGCAAGCAGCAATGTGGGGGCCAAGCACCGAAGGTTCATGTAGGCCTCAGCATGTAGGCCGCATGCAGGGTCTGACAGGGTCTAACAGAGTCTGACAGGGTCTAACAGGGTCTGACAGGATCTAACAGGGTCTAACAGGGTCTGACAGGGTCTAACAGAGTCTGACAGGGTCTAACAGGGTCTGACAGGATCTAACAGGGTCTGACAGGGTCTAACAGAGTCTGACAGGGTCTGACAGGGTCTGTTCTGACAGGGTTAGACCCTGTCAGAACAGACACATCAAAGACAGATCAAAGGTTGCTAGGTGCGTTGCTAGGCAATTGACAAATTCCTGCAACTTTGACCTGCTGGTGCCACTAGATGGTAATAATAATAATAATAATAATAATAATAATAATAATAATAATAATAATAATAATAATAATTAGGATATGGTACACAATGGTTGTACCCTTATATGTGGTGGGAAGCAATAGGATCACAAATATTTAACAACTTGAAGATTTTTGGATTGTGGCCTTTAAGGTCAATGATTCTGCTCCCTAAAGTGTGTAGACAACAAATCATAGATGTCATTACTTGAAGCATGCGAATGTAATAATGAAGACAATCTCTTCTCTTCATCTGCTCTGTTTTACAGTCCTTTGTGTAAGGTAAGATAGACTTTATTCATCCCTTGTGAGGGAAATTCATTATCTTAGGCCAGGAGCCAGGTCCTCTCAGGATGTTTTTTGCTATCTTTTTTCACCATTATTTCCTGCTGTATTATATCTTGGGCCATCACAAGTTGATAAGATTCACCCCCAACTCGGCCCCGTTTGGTCTCAGGGCCCCCCAAAAAACCCTACTGGCGAAATGATGTAAATATTTAGATGCTGCAACTGCATAAATGGTCAGATAACCCTAAAATGTTGCATGATGTAGCCTGCCACATAGGGGAAACTAGCAGAAAAAAAATATTCTGGAGCTTGCTACCTTTCTACTGTCAAATGTCACCCTCAACATACCCCAAAAGACAAAAAAAAAAGTCAGTCCGCCTGGTCCACCTCATCAAAAGTGATCATTTTCAAGCATTTTATATCACTGCCGCAAATGCACATGAAAAACTCCCCAAGTTTATAAGCTTCAACTTAAGTCCACGATGACCTTTCTATCTAGAGATTAACAGCTGGTATGGTATCTTCACTGTACCTCAAAAGCAGAAGGGATTAAGAATATTTTTTTCATATAAACAATATTTTAAAAGAGTTGACTTATGTACTGCTATACGGAGTGAATTACATTAAAAGTGAATAATTTAAACCCCAGGTGGACAGGGGTGTAAGGAGTGCAAGATAAAACTATGGTAACCAGGTGACACACAACCAACCAACACACTAATCAATCAACATCCTAACCCTTCATGCAACATCCCATCAGAAGTTATTCTCCAAAGACAATTTTGAGGTACGTTGATCCATTTTTCTGGTTATAAAAAGAGACTGAGTCTATTGGGAGATTTTCTAGGTGCCCACTAGTTCTAGATTGATAACATTAGCTAGTAGCTGATAAGAGTAGGAGTGAGAGAGAAATTATGGTGTGTGTGTGTGTGTGTGTGTTCGTGCCTGTGTGTGCGTGCATGTGTGTGTCTGCGTGCGTGTGTGCTTGTGTGTGTGTGTGTGTGTGTGTGCGTGCATGTCTGTGCTTGAGGCTAAATTTCAGTGAAATTTGAAATATTGGGTCTCAGTTAATCTATATTTACACATTGAATACTGCATATTATTTCACTGTTGTAATGAATATACTGATTTTTGGATGGGGGTATTGCAACAATATACTATCTAAAGCAGACAACATGCTAAAGAAACAACAGAATGATGAAGACTGGACATCTGCCCAGAGTCAGCCATCTCTTGAAAACTGCATACTGCATGGTTACAAGGGGACAGTAAATGACAAGTGCATACTTTTGTCTTCTAACGCTGATCCACTGAGTTCATTTACTGCTATCCATAATATGAAAAAGAAACTTCAAACACAAACATTTGATTGTGGTGGTATGCAAGATGTTGTTGAATCCTAATTAATTGTCTTCGGATTGTGGCTACCATAAAACCTGCCAATACATGTTTTTCCGAAATGCTAAGCATATGTCAAGCAGAAAATGTCTCCATTAGACAGAAACATGAGCATGTGGATTGTTCAGTTTTGTTTGAGAGTCATTGCATATTCTGCAGAAGTAGCACAGTGAAGCTGCATTTGACCAATCCTTCAACCAGTGCCGCTGAGGTAACCTGTCAGTAGCAGTTAGCTACTGGGGGATCTCCAGATCTTGAGCAAGGCTTGGTCTGGGCTTCCTTAGCTTTAGGATTTGACTTGCATGTTTTGGGTTGATGGGGGGGAAACTAGAGTGTCCAGAGGAAACCCACCCAGACATGAGGAGAAACATGCAAATTTCACACCGGGCGATCCAGGAGTTGTACCCAGAACCCGGAGAATGCACATATGCACTTCAAGGCCTGACACCTCATGTACAACTGCAGACAATGTTATCGCAGAGCTCTGTCAGCATTTGGGCAACCAATCGACCAGGGAATATTTGACAGAAAAATCTTGCCATTAAAAGAGACTTTCTGATGAGTTTGCTTTCTTTTTGGTAAATTTCATTACTGGCTCTACAGACAGATGGTTCAGTCTGGCTTGGCAAAAAGAACAAAGAGTTCGAGGAACGTTTTGAAAATAATCAACTGAAATGTTCTGAAACACTGTTGTTTCTGATGGCTCTGTTAACTTTGAGTGAAGCTAAACAGAGCACAGCTAATTACCCACAGAGTGGTTATAATGGTCATGGCTTCATACGGGAAAGGGGGGGGAGAGAGAGAGAGAGAGAGAGAGAGAGAGAGAGAGAGAGAGAAGGATGGAGAGGAGAGCAGATGGTTTGTGTGTTGTTGCTGCGGGCAATCTATACTCAGAAGTCACTACTAGGAAGGGAGACACAGGGAGGTAGAAGGGTATGATGAGAGATGAAATTAAGTACACACCTGTATTTTCATTCTTCTATGAGAAAAGAGGGAGTGGAGAAAGGGGAGAGGGAAGAAAAGAGAAAGGAGGCTAGAGGAGGGTGCTTTGACAGTCATCAGCTACACTCAGCAATACGCAGCTATCACAGCTGACACTATGCATCCATCAGTGCTTCATGGCGTTTACTCAAACGCACCAGTCGCGTTTCTCTGTCAAATAGGTGTTCAGTTACTTTGAGACATCCATCTTTTTAAGTGTAGAGAGATTCAACCTCAGTACTATCTTGTGGTGGAGTCATTTATACAAGATTTGACAAAGTTGACAGTGTCTCCTTGTGGTTTTGGGCAGAGAACATACAGCAAATATCAATTTGTATGTTGGGTTCATTTAGACATAGGTTAAAATAAGTTCATTAAAGGTTTAATTTTTATTTTTTCAGAAAAAGGGTACAGCATATGCTTATAGAAATGTTATTGAATAGATGTGAAATAAATATGTTTCACTAGCAAGGACCACGCCACGACAATGAAATACGATAAAGATATTTATTGACGGTGGGTAGATGTAGGGCTGGGTATCGATCAAAATTTTCAGATGCCGATACCAATATCGATACCTTAATTTCAGTACCGATTCCTGACCAGTACCTTTTTCGGTTCCTATTTTATATTAATTCTAGGAAAAAATTGAATTTCATTACACATTCTATTCCACATACTGGAGTTTATTTTCCGTTATTCAAGTTATTTCCAAAGTTTTTCAACCTGTTTTTAACCTGTTTTTCTGACTGGAGTTACATTCTCTTACTGGTTTTGTAGTGGTATTTACCTGCCTCTGCACATTTACCAAATGGATGTTGTGACAAACAGATGCATGTGTGCACTTTTATTAGGCAAAATTCAACCACATGTCACTCTAGACCTGCTCTGTGCTGTAGACGTGCTCTGTGCGGACGCTGTAACATAAATTTTGATTAGTTTTTGCTTTGCATTTCGTCTTGCTCTTCTAACCAGAGCGAAAAGGCGAGGAGCGGTGTGAACGCAGAAACCACGCTGGTTTCCGCGTTCACGCCGAGCGCACGGGCTGCACTGCGAAAAACACGGTAAACGTTTATTGCTAAAGGCAGCGGGCATAATGAAATATGATCACAATCATCTTGAGACCAAGACCGGACACCGATCGACACGGTAATACGGGACAAAGTGCGTCCCTTTTCAGCTCAATACGGGACGTGTACTTTTGTTTCTGAATACGGGACAATTCTGTTTTTCAAGGGACGGTTGGCAATCCTAACAGAAGCGCTGTGACCAGTGGCTAGAGTTTCATTGAATTGCTTAACAAAATTTCAGAGTGAGAAATACCATGTGTTGTGAGCATGTGAACTTGTTGAAATGCGTGTGTCACACTCTCACAGCGTGAGACTTGAGAGCTGTGCTAATATCCTACAGTAGGGATGGGCGATACCAGTTATTTTTGTTTCGATACGATACCAAGTAATACCAGGGTTAGAATCGCGATATCGATACCGATACTTTAATACATTTTTAATACTACAGAAAAACACTAACCTGGCTCTAACTAGATACCTTGGCTTCGCAAAGTTCCACCAGGGGGCTTAGCTCCACACATTCTAACACCAGATATCTGAAAAAAAATCTTTGATGAAATGAAAATGGCAATGCAGACATCAAATGTGACCACTAGACTTTTGTGCTGCTTGTATTGTATGTTGTATTTTTATGTATTTGTCTGCCTAGGGAGTGCGGATGAAAACTAGCTTTGTAGCTAAAATTTGGCATATTTACATTTGTTTTATACTTATGTTCATTAATGTGCATTGTCCCTATCAAATAAATAAATAAATAAAATAAAATAAATAAATCTATTGTAAGTTGGGCACTTGCAGCCTATGAAAAAAGACAACAAATGAAGTATCACTATTCTCACTCTCACATACATACATTCTCCTCTCATACATTACTCTTAGTCTTCTACATGCTTGATGGTTCCCTGGATTCTCCCTCTCTCAAACGCCTCGGCAGCTGACCTCTGTCGTACTGCTGTTGCTGCTGTGCTGGAGGGAGCTGCCTGACTCGCCTCCTGTCGTCGTTTGGTCAGTAGCATTTCGTCATGCTGAGGTTTATGATTTATGATCAAGTGTTTATTTAAATTTGTGGTATTGCCACAATATCGGATCATTTTTGGCACACTGCACTTCGCAACATTGTCATCCACGGTGTGGAAGTAACTCCACACCACACTTCGCTTGCGGTCTCCCATGGCTCCTGCGCCGCTTTGACTGAAATCTCACAGCAGTGAGTCTATCGCGGGATGACGTACTACCCCACGTTTGGTGAGAACGCGGAAGGAAAAGTAATGCCTGACAAGTGGCAATGGTTGAATAATGAACAAAACACATATGAATTTGAACTAAATAAACTGAAAGTTAAGTCAGTAAGAAAACATGACTTGGTATCGATATTTTAATACCAGGATCGATGCATATTCAATACTCCATCAGGATCGATATATCGATACTTTGGTATCGATCCACTATCCTACAGTACCGTTAACATACATAGGTAAACTTGCAACAACCTAGCTAGCTCCTACCTTAACAAACAAAGCAGATCAACGGAATTCGCGGAACAAACTTACCCGATGAAATATCAGACACAGCGCTGTGCTCAGTACTTTCCAAGTGTGGTCGTAAACGTCCTGTAGCTCTTGTCAGATATGCTGCACCACGCAGTATTAGAGTCGGTCTTGCGAATGTATAACCACGCTTTCGACTTCAGCAATTTTGTAGGGTTTGACAACTCCGCAGCCAAGCTAATTGATTAGCTAACTTATTAGCACCCTACAAGTTAGGCAAATCTCGCCTTGCCTGTGAACAAGAGGCGTGACCACGCTGTGTTTTTCATACACGCGGACGTTTCAGCCAATCTCACGTGGCTTTATCAGGCCATAAGCACGCAGGCATGTATCTGAGCCACACGTCATTAACCTCTGGGTATCGAAACGTGGAACCGAAAGACGAGGCATATTTCGATACCCAGAAGAACCTAAGCATTTCGGTCGGTGCCATGGAGGAACCGAATTTCGATGCCCAGCCAATGTGACGGCCAATCCAAATGGTCACCCAGCTGATTCAGAACCCCCCTCTTTAAAGATGATGTCTTCAGGCTGAAGGATGGACGAGAGACACAGGGATAAAGAGCTGACATGGACGGTGTTGTCAGGTGTATAAATAGGGCTTCTGGGTAATTGAAGGCGTGGTCAAGATGAGCTGTGGTTGGCTGGAGAGGAGGTTGAGGCGTGGTCCAGCTCCTGAATCTAAGTTAATCGTATTAACTCCACTTAACGCCATAGTCTGAAATGTTCCAGGTAAAGCAATAACATCCTCATGGGACATGTAGGACATACCAGAAAAAGTTACATAGTGCACATTAAAGTTGGATGTTTGATTCTTCACCAGGGCTCTCAAGTTTTGAAGATTGGTAGGAGTGAGATTTATATTGGGGGAGCGGGGCGGTGCATGTGACTGCGTTTTTTCTGAGGAGCGGGGGGGTTGGGGGGGTGAGGGTGGGGGGCACAGAAGCGATTTTCTGGGCACAGAAGCGCTGTGAACAGTGGCTACAGTTTTGAATTGCTTAAAAAAATTTCAGCGTGAGAAATACCATGTGTGGCGTGTGAGCGTGTGAACACGTCGAATTGCGTGTGTCACACTCTCAAAGCGTGAGACTTGAGAGCCCTGTTCTTCACCATTGTGAGGTAATATCAATCAGTTTGTGGTTCCATAAAGTCTAAAAAGTTTGAATCTAACTCTTTAGTATGATGGATTGGTGAACGTCTGGAAGTTAAGATTGCTTTAGGTGCAGTTGATATGGGTCTTTTGTTGGCCTGAAAACTCAACACAGTCATGGATTTGTGCATGTTGATTTTTGAAAGCAACAATATGAAACTTATCAATCAAAACCTTGCTGCGCTATTGAGAAGTGTGTTTACGTCTTGACATATTGTTTTTAAAATGATGCATTACCATTTGTATTGTTGACCGGCCTTTAAACTTATTTTATTAGAGTCTTTGTTTTGTGTTTTTGAATTGCTGCGTCACCTTTTTTAATTTATTTTTTTGACTTACAGACTTCTGAGTGGGTGATTGGCTCCTGACCTTTGTATACCCTTTATAATAGTAACAATACTTTTCATTTATATATAGCTTTTTTGGACACTCAAAGATGCTTTACATTGCATACTACAGGGGTCACTAACAGGCAGACTGGGACCCAGACGTCATACGGACCCAGACCTATAGTTAATTAATTTTCATTTTGACCAGTTGATTCAATTTTAAGTGGTAAAGTTACTTCGTTTCTCTAAACTTTAAGGCCGCCACACTGCAGGCGAATTTGACAAATTTTGACTGCGATTTGTAGTCAATTTTGTATGCTTTAAAAATCATGTATCTGAAGTACTGCACCACATTTGACAAATAATAGTGACAGAGCTTTGACTTGTATCTAAATTCAAAGTGCAGTGCTTTGATCTTTTGAACACTTAAGAATCTCCAAGCGAGTGTTTTACTGTAGACAGGAAACAGTAGACGAGATCACGCTCACAGTTTTATAGCCTGTGCTCTGCAGCCATATCCCGCTGCAGTCTTTGCGATCGGAGTCTCATGTCTGTGGTGTGCGCTTTTTGTCCCACGTTTAAAAATTGTTTAAGGTCGTTTTCACAACTGCCTTGTTTGGTTCGTTTAAAATGAATCAGATTTCGTTTGCTCCTTTGATTCGGACCTTTTGGGCCGGTTTGAACAAAAAACAAAAATCTCGATCCGGAGGAAACAAG
This sequence comes from Paratrypauchen microcephalus, assembly GCA_036785185.1. Classification (NCBI taxonomy): domain Eukaryota; kingdom Metazoa; phylum Chordata; class Actinopteri; order Gobiiformes; family Gobiidae; genus Paratrypauchen; species Paratrypauchen microcephalus. The sequence goes on from JAVJIX010000109.1 coordinate 1,047,048, forward strand.
CAAACCAAGACCACCTAAAACACTCGGCATGGTTCCATTCGAATCCTGGTGCGGTTCGTTTGAGGTGAGAATGCAGACTGGACTCGATCCGACACAAGTTGGCTTTTTGTACTTAACGAGCTCCCGTCCTATGTCGAGCATTATGGGAAACCGAGGCTGACGAAACAAAACGAAACAAAACTTACGAGGCTTACTTACGTTTTGCGTGAAGAGCAAGAGTGACAACTTGCAAGAGTCAGAACACACATGAGTGCTGTTCTCCGTAGCCATCTTGGAAATTGATTGTGAAATAGTATAAACCTCACGATGCTGCTCAAACATTTGTGCGAACTGTAAAAATTGAGCAAACTATATCACTAAGGCTAGATTGAAAACAGCACGTAACACTATTATTCTCCTCCTTCCGTGTTTGGACACGGCGTTTTGACACGGCTCATTTCTGTCCAATGGCTGAGCGACCAAAGCAAGTGAACTATCAGACTTTCCTGGTGTGAAAACAACCTAAGACCGAAACATCCTGTAGTGTGTGGTGACCTTTACAGCACTGTATTAATCGATCAAGGACCATACAAACCAGTCGTGTGCGAGTTAACGCTACTTATCCAATGTTTTTAACTTGTATTTTCATTGATTTGACAGTCTGTTGTTCATACATTCAGACACTGATAAAACTAGACTACTTCTGTATCACAATCATGATGTAAGTTAGACATTATGATGTCCCGGATCTCTGCTTGAGGAGATTTCCTCTAACTGGACCTCCTCAAATTTGAGTTGAATACCCCTGGCATACTATGTTACTTCTGTAGCCTCAGGTGCCTTGGGGTAGACTGATGGAAGTAAAACTGACAATGTCCACCATCATTCCCTCCAGCCAACACTAATCCTTCCATCCTTTTTGACTGACTCTTTTCTATTGGCATCACTGGCACAGCCCACTCCTGGTTTCACTCCTATCTCTCCAAGCATAGTCAGTTCATTCAATCTTGCTCCCCTGCTGTTCATTCTCCATCCCCTCGCCCTTGGTCACATTTTCTGGAAACACAGATGAGACCCAGCTCTACCTCTCCATCAAACCAAATTCCACACTGCCACCCACCTCCCTTATCAACTGGTTTGAAGTTAAATCCTGGTTCAACTCAGACCTCCTCAAACCCAACAACAATAAAACCAAACTCATCCTTGTAGGCACCAAATACACTCTAAACAAGATCAATTCTCTGTTCCCATTGACAGCTCCCTCCATCTCTCTTTCCCCTCAGGTTAAGAATCTGGTTGTCATCCTTGATAGCACTCTCTCCTTCACCTCTCACATCAACAGCATCACTTGCTCCGCCTACTTTCACCTCCACAACGGTCCCCCCCTCCGCCCTTCCCTTACTCTTCAGTCCACTGTTGTCCTTGTTTACAGCCTTGTCCCCTCCTGTCTGGATTACTACAATTCCCTTCTGTTTGGTCTCCTACAAGAAACTATCCAGAAACTTCAGTTGGTTCAAAAGTTAGCTGCCTGCATCATCACATGCACCCCCTGCATCAACCACATCACACCCATCCTACAACAGCTCCACTGGCTCCCCGTCACACACCGCATTCAATACAAAATGCTGCTCCTCAAATCCAAAGCCCTCCACAACCTCACACCTCCAGCTCTCTGTTCCCTCTTCCCATCTCGTCGCGCATCTCGTTGCCATGGGCACTCACCTCCTCAGCTCTGGGACACCCTCCCTCCTGACCTCAATCCTGGCTCATTCTTCAAAGCCAAACTCAAAATCACCCTGTACTGGTACTTTTTGAAGGGCCTATTCACTCCATCACACCACCAGAGCATAGCTGCACTGTCCCTTTATAACTATATGTTTTTACTGTATATTTAACTTTGTTCTATAATAATGCTTTTGTATTTGTTTATTCTTGTGCAATGGAGTATAAGGCTCACATAAAAAAAAAAAAAAAAAATGCTGGCAGTATGAGGATAAAATCATAACACTTCAATATTAAAGTATAAATATTAGGAGAGTAAAGTTGAAGCCAGAAAAAGTCATACTTTTTTGAGAATAAAGTCACAATTTTATGCAAATAAAGTTGTAATTTTACGAGAATAAATTTGTAAATTTATGAGAATAAGTCGAAGTCAAAATAAAGTTCTGATATTATGAGAATAATGTCATATAATTACAAGAATTAAGTTGTAATAAATGAGAATAAACTCAAAGTCAAAGTGTAAAAACAAAAACAAAAGAAGTGAAGAGAACTTCTTTACCCGGATTTCTACTCTTTTCAAAGTAGCAGGTAATGACTCACCCATATTGTCTTATTGTAAGTATGTTAAATATTTTGGGCCAGTGGGTTTTGGCTAGTGTACCTATGTTTTATAATCTACAGACATAGCGAGTCTGTCCATAGTCCACGCGTGTTCCGTTGTTCATATGTGGTCCTGAGTGGCGGTAGCTGAGTGGCTAGCGCTCTTGCTTCACAGCAAGACGGTTCCGGGTTTGATCCCCGGGTCGCCCAGGCCTTTCTGTGTGTGTTCTGTGTGGAGTTTGCATGCATGGTCTGGGTTCGATCCCTGGGTCGCCTGGGCCTTTCTGTGTGGAGTTTGCATGTTCTCCCCGTGTCTGGGTGGGTTTCCTCCGGGCACTCCGGTTTCCCCCACCAACCCAAAACATGCACCATGGGTAAATCCTCCAGCTTAGGTCCTGACCAAACCGAAGCAAGAAGATCATGGAGATGGTCCCCGGGCGCAGGAATGTGTCGCCCACTGCTCCTAATATATAGGATGGGTTAAAATGCAGAGAAGAATTTCTCCAGTGTGGGATCAGTAAAGTTCACTTCTTAAATTTATGGGCTCACGAGTTTAAATGTATGCCTTATTTTGGAGTGCGTAATAGCGCATGGAGATGTTCCTGGTCAATTTGGTCTTTGTTGTATTAGAACTGATTTAGACAAGCCCATCGAGAGATAAGCCGGGATAGCGCCATGTCGAGCTCAGACCCAGTCCGAGAAGGTTGTGGTATGGAGCGAACGGATAACCATCACTCATCGTCTATCATCCACACGGGGATTTCCTCACTCCATCCTTGCGTGAACCGGAGCAGCATGAACAGCATTATCCCTATGCCTATCCACAATCGACCCATCTCTCTCCCCCGCATACAATCAAGAGTGAACCGGGCAGCTCCACGCGCCATGACGCACAGCACCAGCAGTAGATTTGATTGTCAACGTGAATGTTATAAAATATCCACAAAAATCCAAGAGTCAATTGTTTGCAAACTGTTCACGTGTGTTCAAGTGTTGCCCAAAGTCCCTCTGTTTGCTTGCCATAAATGTTTAACTGTTAAAAACTATGGCCATTGTTTTTTTTCCAATGAAAATACTTTGATCCCAACACTTTAACTGTTTTGCACTGCTTACAGATTGACAGAGAAGTTGTTTTGCTGTTGGAAGATGCCGATTTTGAGGAGCACATGCCATATGGAGACTATTGCCTTGATAAATTTTTGCAAATCTCATCCACACTCAACAACACGTAAACAGGGACTTTTTGAAAGGCTAAGAGAAAAACTGAAAGTTAGAAAGCAAACTCAAATTGGAGAAGCCATCTAACAAAAAAACAAAAAAAAGAGTCTGTGCGGAAAAAAGAAATATGTTGGGTTCACATGGAAAATAAAATAACAAAACGGGTCCGAGCTAAACACCAGACCAGAAAGATTACCATCAGCACCCAGGCAGGATTTAATGACATTTTAGAACAAGGAAAAGCCTTGTTTTTTCCACAAGGGAAATCTACCAAAGGCATGGAGACCGATTTCAAATTTGATGTTTGGGACAAAACTCCCTACCTCATGATATGTCTGTAGAAGACATACTGTATATAATACTGTCAAGCTAACAATGCTAAGGCCACACAACCCAAAACTGTGATTGTTCATGATGATGATGATGATGATGATGATGATGATGTTGATGACGATCCGGCCTTTGAGGGAAATGAGCAACCAACCACTGAAGGGACATTACATATTAATAATCCACAACAATTGTGACCAGAGATGCCTCCAGAGGTCTATATTTTTTCAGGATGTGAGCACATGGTCAGCCTATACAGAAAATGATAGATTTTGCAACATTATTTGTTGATAATTGAGTGGCTTTAACTTTTGATACTTCAGATGCTGCCTGAGAGTGTTTCTGTTTTGAATTCTAACAACTCTGACACAGAGATTACATTTGTCCCAGACCCATCTAAGAATGAGGATTCTCTTAGTGACACGCTCATTTACGAGCCTGATGCTGTGCCCTCATCCAGTCCACAAAGCATCATACCAGAGGTGACTTTGGTGTTACACCATGCAAACAGCTTCAGTGAAATGACAGGGGCTTTTTCAGATGATGACATACTATGCAAAGCTATTAAAGTTAAGCTTTTTCTTCCAGACAACAGGCTGGAGAAAGGTAGTGGTTCAGATTTACTCAGAGATGTCTACACTAGCTTCTGGGGAGAGTTTTATGAAAAGTGTACCCTGGGAACTGCTTATAAAGTGCCTTTCCTTAGACATGACTTCAGTGATCTTTGTTAAGGGATATCACGATTGTGACTGATCTTAAACTTGCCCCTCCTTTTCTTGAAGAAATGCTTTTTGGGAAGATGTCCAGTGATCCAACCAAAAGTTTTCTCCAGCTTTTCAGCTTCCATGCACAAGATGTTTTTAGCAAGGCCCTTGTTAACTTTGATTCTGTTGACACTGATGAGATCACAGATCTGCTGTCTAATTATGAATGCCACAGAAAAATCAGTTCTGAAACCCTGGCTGGGATATTGCTTGAGCTAGCATACAAAGAAATAATCCAAAAGCCAATGTTTGTTATTGACTGCCGGCGGGAGATTTCACAGCCACATATGCTACATGACCCTGAAGCAGTGACAAAAATATACAGAGAGCGGAAACCTACTACAAAAATGGTAGCTGAAAAGTTACACTTTCCCAAAACAATGACAGTAAAGAAAGAGGTGGCTCGGTACTTGAAAAAATATGTCAAGGAACTTAGTGAAGAGAGAGTTGTCAAATTTCTGAAGTTCTGTATGACCCTGTACAGAACCTCAGATTTGATTTTCTGGTGTCTGATTTGATCAAAGTCAAGTTTATTGTACAAACTGCATTTACCCGTAGACTGATTGGGAGTACCTGTGCATCACTTTTGCATTTGCCTGACAGCTATGATAACTTTTCAGACTTTCATAGTGAGTTTAACTCAATCCTTGACTGTAATGTCTGGGTAATGGATATTGTTTAGATGTGAGTATGATTTCATTTTCCTTTTTTATGACAAAGGAAATGTTTATTTATTTTGAATGAACATATTGTTTGATTTCTCCGATTTACTTTTTCTAGAAATTTTTTTACTTTATCAGTTCATTTTTCTAACCAAGTGTCTCTGCATTGCCTCTGGTAGGCTATCACACTTGCAACATTTGTATGGTATTTGTATGACTTCACAGAAAAACACTTTTTGAATGTTCAATAAAAATAATAAAGCAATGAATGCAATGTTAAAATAAAACACTTCTTTTTCACTTTTCTTCTCTTCAAAATATAAACAATTTTAGCATAACACCTGCTGGGCTTGCGCTGAATAGAGGCAGGGAATACAACAATCTAAATATTGTTAACTATTTCATTTCTTAAATTTATGTATAGTTCTGCAGCTGTGGACCTGAAGCACCTGAAGAAATGTTGAATTAATATTTTTTTTAGGTACATGCATATACATATTTCGATATCATACAACATATAAACATTTATTTGTGTATTATTCGAATGAGCACTGGAGATGAATGTTTTCTGCACAATAGGGGTTATCTCTCTTTGGAATGTGATGAGTGCAGATGCCAGGAAGGAATCTTCAAACTAAGATGAGGAGTGGGCGTGTCAGAGCGGGAGAAAGTGAGGAGGAGCGAGCGAAATCTGATCCAAATGTCGTTTTGCATATTTGAATATTCATGATAGTATTGGATATCGATCTGGGTCTGTACGCGCTGGGTAAGTCGTACATAGGGTTGTATGCACCAGGGCAAAAATTTGGTCCCAGAGCTCTGTATTAGAAATATTGTTAGGGGAATAAACCTTTGGTAAATTTGAACCTTTTTGAATCTTGGTCATCTCTTGATAGAACATGCAATATACAACACACCCCATCCATTTTCATCCATGAGGACAGTGCAGAGTTTAAAGACAGTTGGTTCACAGGGGTGCTGTCCTTTAAGTGTGCACTCTTCTTCTGTAGATTGCTATTTCTTCTGGTATGACTGACTCCAATTGTCTTCACCCCCATGAAGTTGGGGCATGGTGTACATGAGGACTGGTCTTTTTCCAAGCATCCCAGATGCAGGTCTCGTCATTATGCGATATGAATTCTAAGTTCTCACCACACCCTTTATTTCACTCTATAATACAATAAGTATATGTTTAACTAGATCTAATAACAGGGTGTCAATTTATCAAGCACTTTTACACTTTAAATACTGGCTACATTAAAGTTGGTCTGCTTTTAAAGTAACAGCCTGGTAACGCTTTAGAGTAGTCTGCTCAGACAAGGCTACTTTTCATAGTCTCTATAATGGCAAAAGGAGAAATTCAATTTGTCAACTGGACAAAAGTTTATTTGGTCGAATACGTTTCACAGCTCATCCAAGCTGCTTCTTCTGGCTAGAGAGCTGGTGGACACTAGTCTCTATAATCCATTATAGATACAATAAATTATATCTATATATAATGTAATAAATTATATCTATAATGCATTTTAGTGAGTCTGTGATAGTTATAGGAGTTTCTTTTACTGGCATAGTTTGTGGAGAGATGTGGATTTACTGTATGTGTGCTCCCAATGCCTCACGCAAAGAGGATAAAATCACATCCACATTTCCTCTGACGCACAACACAGCGTCTGCTACTTTGGCCTACAAAAGGGATCATTCGGTCTCAGAAAAAGCCTACCTGTATAATGCTCGGGAAACAGAACTGTGCCAAGTCTTTGTCCAGGAAATCACCAGTGAAATGTTTAAGAGTCTGAAAGATGTCCATCCAAAACTGGATGCATTGTTTATGCAGGATTCGCCACCAGAACGCTATCAGTTGATTGGCAGTGCTGCATCCATAGATGGAGCTTTGATCCCCAGCACATATGTCAGTGTGGTTTCTGTGCAAAAACCTTGGCATGTCACGGCAATGTGAATTTTGTGTACCTGGATCCGCCTGAAGCCTTTGCGGACACCCTCTAAAGCGAGTCATTGTGTTGGTAAAATAAGCCACAATTACTATCGGATCACTGGTGGTAACATATGCTTTCATCCACATAATGTGACGACTGAAGCCATCAATACAGCCATTTATGCAAATGCCGTACGGCTTCAGTTTATCATATGAATCCAAATGCCACAAACACCGAAGACGCTGTTTTCTTTGTAACTCTACCCCATTTGGATCCAATATTCTCAGTAAAATCTGAATAGTTTCTTGGCTTGGTTTCGCCATAGAGCTATCCTCTCTGGATAGCTCTATGGCGTAACCACCAATAGCCCTGCAGCTGACCACTTCCAGCCAGTTCTTCTTCCACAAAAATAGCAATTTTTTCCAAATCTGTATGGTTCAAACGGTACAAACCCAATCGCTTGCAGTGGCGCTTCAAAGTACTTAGACTGATGATAGTGTGGTGATGGTGGGCTAAAAGACACAGTATTTCATCGTGGATAAAACACAGTTTAATGTATAGCCTAACAAAATTCTCCAAATTCTCTATAATACACGAGCCTACTCATTCACACACTTCCGAGCAGCCTATATTCTCATAAAATTATGACTTTATTCTCATAATACTATGACTTTATTTTGACTACGACTCTATTCTCATAAAATTACTACTTTATTCTTGTAAAATTATGACTTTATTCTTGTAAAATTATGATTTTATTCTAGTAAAATTACAACTTTTTTCTGGCTTCAACTTTATTCTCGTAATATTACGACTTTAATGTCAAATGTCATGACTATTCTTTTAGTGCCAGCATAATTAATTTTTTATCTGAGCTTTATGCTCCGTTGTATTCTTGTAAGGCAAACTTGAGAAAGTCACCTAATAAATTTATTAGGTGACTTTCTCAAGGTTGCCTTATTTATAAATTAAATTTATTTTTATAAACACTGAATTACACATTTATACATGGGGGAAGTGGATTAAGTGTGTTTTTCTTGTGCCAATAGTAGTCTAGTCACTGGTCCAAGTTGGAATCAATCCACAGACCCTCTGGTTGGTTGGTGCACCCCACCTGAATGGTAACATTATACATTAAGTACAACAGGGTAGAGATCTGTGCCATTTTCTTTATTTCAATAATGAGCCAAAGTTTCTTGTGGCTCAGTGGTGAGAGTGTTCATTTACAAACCACAGAGTGAAATTTCAATTCAAGTTCCAATGATACTGTAGTTGTGTCCTTGGGCAAGACATACATCTCCAGGTAAATGTAGTCTATGTATGAGTGAGAAATTGTAGAATCTACCCCAGGACTGTGTGCACTTAAAAGTCTCAATCTCCTCAGTGTCACCTCAGTTAATGTTGCGCGCGCACACACACACACACACACACACCTATGGACTGTCCAGCTAAATGAATGGTAAAAGATGGATGAGTTCTAGTCTGGCCTTACTGCTGCCATCTGCTCCGACATGAGAGAGAGCACAGCGTTTGCGGTTCATTGAGCTCAGAGTCAGTCACACTGCACCTCCTTCTCTCTACCTGGATAGACTCAACCACTGCTTGAGCTGGGAATTAGTGGATTCAAGTAGACTCCAGTGCTTTTACCTCTGAACTTAAGTCTTGACTCTTGACTGGCCACTGTATGTCTTTGCTATTGTAATTTATCCTGTGCCTTGGTGCATGTGAGTCTTAACATTTCTTAGTAATTTGTTTACGATTACATAATTTACTTTGTTTCAAGATTATTTGCGTGATACCCAGAATCTAAGCCTGGAAATGACTATATCGTCAACATTACAAGGCCATAAAGAGCTATAAGCCTCTTCGCATTCCTCAGTCCTCCTTCCTACATTATACAGTCCATAAAGAACATAAAATTGACTTCCCTCAACCAATACTACTCAAATTACTTATGTGGTTACATTTTGAGTATGTATTATCGGCCTGCCTGGCTCCATCTACACAGACAAATTTCTCCTTAGAAGCCGATATAAAATCAATCTACTTTGTCTGTGTCCCTATTGAGAATTCTGAAGCGTAGCACTGCCATTCAGTCAATTTTCCCTGGGCGGCTGGCCTGCACATATGCCCCGCTATCTATCTCTATTATGTGAGTCGTGCCTTACTTTTTCTCATTACATCAAAACGTTCATTCCTGACATAATTGCTATTGATTGTTTCATTTTAATATTTGCTTTGAGGTTATCACAAGCATATAGTACTTTGGGTTTCAGAAGCGGTTTTGGATAAAATGGTGAATTGGTTCTTCTAAAAGATCATCTAGTTTGAACTTCACATCTAGTTTGATACTGGATAAGAATAGATGGTTCACAGGAGTGCTACTGAAGGCTAACTGTGGGTAGATACAGGATTCACACAAGATTTATGAGAGCACAAAGTCACTCAAATCCATCTTGTACTGCCCCGGGCAATACTGAGCAATGGGAGGGTTCTGACCAATAGAGTGGCAGAATTGTTATAAGCATGTTTTATGAAGAAGCAACCTTTTACGAACATTATTTTATTTTGATTTTACATTGCAAGAAATTGTCTATTTCTAAGTGTAGGGAAAATGTGGAGTAAATTTCATATTCAAGATTTTTTTTGCAATATAAAACATGTCAAGGACGTTTTTGTCAGATTTTGGCAGTACAGTGAACCCTCGCTCTATCGCGGTTCACTCTTCGCGGCCTCGCTGTTTCGCAGATTTTTTTTTTTCAATTTTTTTTTGTTCTTTTTTTTTTAAATAGTGTAACATTTTTTTAAATAGTGTAACAATGTGTTCTGCGTCCTGATTGGCTAAGAGACTAGACCAGGACTAAACGTGGACTAAACCAGGTCTAGACCAGAACTAAACCAGGTCTGAACCAGGATTAAATCACTCCGTGCGGCTTTTGCGTTCGTTTGTGCTTGTTCAGTTTGTGGCTCGGGTTGAGCGGAATCACAGGAGCAAGATGGCGCCTATGGTCGGCTGTACTTCTGCTACCTCTACTATTTCTCGTATTTTTGTGATTTTCCTTGTGCTATATTTTGCATGGTCAGCCCTGTCAGCAAATGGCTATGTCGCGGATTTTATTCAATATGACAGACATACGTTATTCCGCATCAAGGCACATATGGAAAGTTTTTCTGTTACCTGGCCAGGTACACAGTTTTTCCCTCCAAAACTGGAATGCCCCACGTCATCGCCGGAGTACCTGCTGCTAACTAAGCCCCGGGGCAAAAGAAAAAGGAAGCGGGGATCCAGGGCAGGTGTCCATACCAGTCGGAGAAAACAGCGAGCAAGCAGGACTGGATCTGCGGGGAGCGAATGGTGTCTGATACCGGTTCCTATCTGGGCGTCGGACGGCGAATCTGCGGAGCCACCGCCGCTACGGAGCTGAGTCGCCCGTACTTCTCTGCGGCGTGAGAGGGTCCTTCGCCCTGTCACTTGTATCAAGGATGGAGGTTGTGTCCAGTCTTGTTCGGAGCGTCCAGTCGATCAGTGCACGTCAGTGTCCGAACGCGCGCAGCCTCTCCGGATGGCCCTGCTTAACACACGCTCCATATCGAATAAATCCTTTATACTGAGCGACTTGTTTGTCAACGAACACTTGAATTTTATGTTCCTGACTGAGACATGGCAACGTGAACAGGATTTTGTCCACCTTAATGAATTGTGCTGCTCCGTGACTGGAACCCCGCGGGCCGCACGGCGAGGCAGCAGTCTCGCGCTCGTTTACCGGGATGGATTCTGGACACGACAAATGAATCCGGTCGCGTTCAACTCCTTTGAGATGCAGATGACTAAGGTTGGGAACATTGCTTCATTTTATTGTATCTTAATCTATCGGCCGCCTGGTCCTGCACGTTCTTTCTTGGATGATTTCGCAGACTTGTTGTCGACTATTATTAAACTTGAGAGAGTTTTGATACTCGGTGATTTTAACCTCCATGTAGATAATCCCTCATCCCTTATCCAAGATGAGGGGTTTATCGTTGTCAAATCTGTGACAGAGCAGCACGTGTTGCGCACTTCTCCAAGGGGTTAGCGCGCGTCTCGTCCCGGGACTTGGCAGTGCTCCTCGCGCGTCCGGCGGGGCTCCCGAGACCGTGTCTCCCCCTACGCGTCACTATTAATACATTTTGTTGAAAATCTATGAAAGTTTGAGTGTTTAAACTAGAGACAAATGTGAGAAAAGGTTAATTCCAGTCTGAGAAAAGTGTAAAATGTGTGTGTAAAATGTGTAAAATGTAGAATAATTGTAAAATATAAAGTTGTCCTACTTCGCGGATTTCACTTATTGCGGGCTATTTCTGGAACCTAACCCCCGCGATAAACGAGGGATTACTGTATTTAAAATGTAATTATTCATATTGACAGTCAAGTACATCTCTATCATTTTTATATTAAAGTTTCTGCAATGATAATGTTTCAGGCAACTGTGAATTATGAATTAGGAAAGGTCCTGGCAAGTTCTACTTTATAATTGCAAGCTGAGTCAGTTTGCAAGCTGATGAATTAAGCATTAATGATAAATGAAAAATAAAACTGTAATTATAATTAACTAAATCTTCTTCTGTTTAATATCTTTGACAAGTACAAATGAGAATACTGCTGAGCTGAATTGGTCAAAGAGGGATGGACCAACATTTTTATTGCACTAAACATAAAAAACACTGCTACAGAGGAAAGATTGGCTTTGCTTGTTTACTTAGACTTAGAAAAACTTTGTTGATCCAAAGGGAAATTATTTGGACACAGTAGCTCACAAATCACAATATATTACAACAAAGAGCAAAAATATGATTGGTAATAATGAATTCTAAATACAGGGGGTCCTCGGGTTACGACGGTCTCGACTTACGCTTTTTCGTGGTTACGAACGCGCCCCCATAAAAAAAATATATATATATTACGCGTCATTCCGTCTTACGCGGTTTAGCGTGGTAAGCGACGTAAACAAACGCGAACAGCGCACGGCGGAAGAATACGCTTTGTTGTGGTTGTAGGGCGAAGAAGACAGCCTCGTGTGCGTGCCCAATGTGGGCGGAAGTACCTGATGTGGGCTCTGATCTGCTCCTATGAAAGCGGCAGTGATAACCAAGCAGCGTAGTGGTCTAATTATTGAGATGGAAAGGTTATTGGTGCTTTGGTTGGAAGATCAAAATCAAATTCCGACTTACGACGAAATTCGGGTTACGACGCGTCTTAAGAACGGATCAACGTAGCAAAAATAACAAGCGACCAGTTTAAAATAAGGCATAAATATATTAATGTATATGTACAGGTAAAAATAAAATGTAGAAATATAGTACAAATATGTCTCAGCTATATACAAGAGGTCGCAAGGAAAAATAGTGCAAAGATGATATGATGAATGACAGGAAACAGGGTATCGATTACATAAGGGTGAGTTGTTGTACAGTTGTATGGAGTATGGTATGAATGTAGTCCTGTATCTCTCACTGTTTGAGTGGAGCTGTAGTAGGCTGGTGGAGAGTTCCTCTGTCCCTCTATGGTCTGGTGCAGTGGGTGAGCATAAATGTTCATTACTGTTTATATGAGGGACCCCTTGTAGCCTTGAACACAACATAACGGAAAAAATGAAGTATATTTAGAGACACACGGTACATCTGTTCATTGAGTTGCGATGTGGCGCTTTACACTGCCCCTGATAACTCATTCGCTTGAAAGTGCTGTTGTGTTGTCTGCGTGTCCCCCCTCTGCCTTGGCTCCTCTTTCATATGACAGTAAGGTTATCACTGGAGTGTCATGCCCAAAAGCATGCAGACAGCTTTACCCTTTTACTACAACGCATCAGCACTAATTAGAGACCGTGAGTAAGCTGCTGGACTCAAGTGTGCCAGTGCCATTGTGAACAGCTGCGTCTTGAACAACATGTTTTTTCTTCATGTTTCAATGGCTCTTTTAGGATCTGACAGCTGTAGTCAATGTAGTAGTAAGCTGGTTCATTTGTAATTTAATCAAATAAGTGGGCCAATTTTTCCAAGTATGGGCTTTTATGATGCCAATGTGACGCTTATTCACCAGTCTTCTCCTTGTTCTCATAGCTATTAGGGCTGCTACTTCTCTTTCAGTACATGAAGAAGTGTACAGTGTGTGTGGTTGTATATGAGAGGAGCGAGCAGTGAAAAGCTACAAATGTAGTAGGCCGGCCCTCTACAAATTGTGAATGTTATTGCTATTTCAAATTATAGCAATTCTAGTTGAATGTATTAATAATAGTGATTAGAGCTGCTATGCTATAGTTTAAGTCCTTGCTATTAAGAATCAGTTTGGCGCTTTGTTGTGACAATTCTTTTTTTCCAAATTTTGCAAATTGTGTGGAGAAATGTGTAGAAAGTGAAGGCACTAGTATAATCCTCAAGGGAATGAGTGGCAACTGTGGCTGCAATAGTATTAATTATTATGAGTATTATTAATTGAACAAAGCACAAAATTATAGACTTTTGTTTCTTACTGTGTTGTATGCTTCACTTTATTTTGCCCAGTACCAGCAGGCCCCACTAAAAGTAACTGTTTTCCTATCCCAAATGCAGGATATTTTTGACTGTACAGTTGAGTTCATCATTTGCCAGGTGAACAGACTGTGGGGAACACTCATACTCCTTCTAAAAAGCTTTATTGAACTCCGCTCTTCAAAACCTGCCTTGTCTCAGCGTGGTCCCGGCTCAGCAGAAATAAAGAAAATTGCTGATTTGAAGGAACAGAAGATTAAAAGACTGAGAGACAGGGGAAGTGACTGGCAAAACCTGTTCAACTGTTCTGTACAAAGTGTGCAGCAAAATGGAGGAGATAGTATGGTGTAAAACTGAGGTCAAAGGTCTTTTGGTCATATTATTAAAAGTTAAATCTGAGTGGCATTAAATCTTACATTAGATGTTCTCTCGTGAGAAATACTGTAACTAATTAGAGAAAGTACTCCTCGACCAAGAGCATAAAAGCATGTTGGCGCTGCAGTTGATCTTACAAAATAAAAAGTTCTGAAAATGTTTGCCATTTAAGCTTGAGTAAATTGAGTAAATCTCCATTGTAAATCCAAATGGGGATGGGGATACAAGTTTGTAGATTGTAGGTTTTAGACAAAAAAGGCTGTTGATCATTATAATGGCTTGAATTACTGCTGTATATCTCATTTAGGATTTGGGTTTTTTTATTTTTGGATTGTCCAACACATGGTCACTTGCTTGGAGTTGTTATTGCTTTGCCAACATTGTTCCACAGTATGGCATTGAACTTAACATCCCATAGAGACAAGCAGGTGACACCACCAGGCCAAGTTACAGGTTGTTTTTTGAACAGTAAAAATGCCTGTTATGAAATCATTGTAAGATAGATCGGTTTAATGCTATACAGTGGTCCCTCGTTTATCGCGGGGGTTACGTTCTAAAAATAACCCGTGATAAGCGAAATCCGAAGTAGGACAACTTTATATTTTACAATTATTCTACATGTTTTAAGGCTGTTAACGCCTCACCACACACATTTTACTCTTTTCTCAGACTGGCAGTGGTGAAAGTAAAGCGGTGCGCACCAGAATGGTGCACTGGTATAAAATTCACAGCCGGTACGCAGCACCGCTAAGAGAATATGGTTAATGGTGGCCAAAACCCACATTTGAAAAAAAAAAAGTAAGGTGCACTATTTAAGTAAAAAACACAACCACACTATGCCTTTCGAGAATAACTGAAAGCTACCAGCTGGTTAGCTCAATTGGTTACTGGCTGGTTAGCTCGACTGGTAAGTTATTGATTTTCCCCCCTGGGGGTTGTGAGTTCGAATCCCCCCCGGCAAGAGAGGGTTTATGCTGAGTCAGCACTGTAGTTATATTTTAAGGTGTAAAACGTTAAAAAAAACCCGGGTGAAACGAGTGGTTTTTTTTGTGTGTTTTTTTTACGGTAAAGTGATGCACTGGACATTATAGCACCTGTAAGAAATGAAAACTACTTTCACCACTGCAGACTGGTATTAACGTTTTCTCACATTTCTCTCTCATTTAAACACTCAAACTTTAGTAGATTTTCAACAAAAAAATGTATTAATAGTGACGCTGTGTATTTCACAGTTCCTCTGACCGCGCCTCTTTGTCCTGGCGCCACTCTGCGAGTGTGCTCTTTTTTCTTTTGGATGAGAAGATTCTTATAAACAGACATGCCACCAGTGACGGACTGAGCGGTCTGGCATTTGGGCACATGCCACACACCTGGGGCCGTGAGTACGACACCGTGCAGAGTTTGCACCAAAAACCTAGCGGGTGGGCCACTGCAATGCAGCCGTGGGTTGCTCTGTGCTCACACTGTGTTTGAATGAGTAGCAGTCCGAGCCGCACCGGGCTCTGGGGCCGCCCGCTTTCAGCCCAGTACGTGCTTCTCCATGAGGAAGGATGCGAAGACCAGGGACAGACAGCACTGGCTTCAGCAGACCCAAAAAGAGCCGCTTCCTACGGATGCAGTGACTCATGTATATAAATCTGGCAAACTGAACACATTCTATACTGTACAGAAGACACGGCACGGAGGAGAAGGACTAACAAATCGGCAAAGGTCTACAGTCCCTTAGCCAATCAGGACGCAGAACACAATGTTGATACACTATTAAAAAATATATAAATAAAAAAAAAAAATCCGCAAAACAGCGAGGGACCACTGTACTGTACTGTGGAGTCAAATAGATAAATTAAGATTAAGATTAGCCTTTATTGTCTCCCTTGGGAGAAATTTGTCCTCTGCATTTAACCCATCCTGTCATCAGGAGCAGTGGGCTGCACATTACTGCACCCAGGGACCATCTCCATGATCTTCTTGCTTCGGCTTGGTCAGGACCTCAGCTGGAGAATCC
Source organism: Paratrypauchen microcephalus (assembly GCA_036785185.1). Lineage (NCBI taxonomy): Eukaryota > Metazoa > Chordata > Actinopteri > Gobiiformes > Gobiidae > Paratrypauchen > Paratrypauchen microcephalus. The sequence continues at coordinate 1,063,141 of JAVJIX010000109.1, forward strand.
TCCCACAGGTGGCTCACGTCACAACGGGCCTTGATGTATCTTCTGCCATGGGGGCTACCAGTGTCCGCAGACACTGGGGGCGAGGTGGGGTTAAGTGTCTTGCCCAAGGACACAACGGCAGCGCTCATCTGTGGGAACTGGGATCACACGCGGTCCACCCGTCAAGAGTGGGATTCGAACCGCCAAACCCTGGATAACCAGGCAAGCGCTCTACCAACTGAGCTACTGCCGTTTCATGTGCCTTTAACCAAGGAGGTAAAAGGGGTCAAACATTGGTCTAAAATGAATGCTGACTACTCCATCCAAAGCCCATGGTTGCTGAAAATGACTCTTATGACCTCAACAACTAGAGGGAAGTGTGACATGATTCACTTATCACCCACTGTTTTCACTTTTTTGCAGCCGAAAAACACATTTTAGCTCTGACATTTGGCAACGGCTGTTTATTGTTTATTCTCATAGTACACACACCTGTGACATCGCTACCACCAACTAGGTTTTTTGATCGCTGTGGTAATTCATCTAAATGTTGGGTATTTCTGACTGATACTCTTGAGAAACAGCGTGGGAAGAAGCAGGAAGTACTGGACTGTGCAATTGTAAGGAATGCCTATAGCGGCTGTGGACATATGTATTTTTTATGGTGTGGATCTCCCAAGGGTGGGTCATAGGGTGAACTTACACATTGTATACTGGAGCTCTGCCCTTAACCCCGAGGCGTAAAAAGAGCAGTGACAACTAGCAACATAGCAAGTGTTCTCATAATACCAGAGTAATACAAACTGAGATATTTAGCAAAACATTTTTCCTAGTATTTTCCCTGTTTCTTCTTTGTCTTCACCCGTGGCTGGATCTTGTCGTCATGTAAGAGATTGTGCAGCCAGGGAAATGTATTTTATTTGAGACCCACTCCAGATGTTAGCTCGCTGCATAGTAAATGTGGGTTTGCAGAGCTAGCGGCTGTGCTAGCTGGTCTCATCCGATGAATTAATAAACCGTGGCGCATGTGTTGCTATGACTTTGTTTTCTCATGCAATATGGATGACAGTGGCTCGCTAAGTGCAGAGAGTGGACCTGAAGTGAGCAAGGGACACATAGGCAAACCACAGTAACATTATGCAAAGCTGTATTTAGGACAAAATTGGTTTCTATGTTCTTTACATTTGCAGATATGTTTGAAAGAATTTCTCCATTGCTGTGTTAAAAATATGCATTAAGTTTTGAATAACTGTGTAATTATTCAAAAATCCCAGTATTATAAAGTAGATACATTATTTATGAATGAATATATTCCCCAGAGAGGTTGATTGGAAGTCACTGTCACTTTTTCCTGACAGAGTAGTGCCTGTCAAAGAGTGCTGAATGCATGCTCATAGAATGCATAGTGACAGTGGTTCAGTATTCGCCCACAAATCTATAAGGTTAATGGTTCAAGTGTGTATAGTAGAAGGTTTCTGAGTTTGACTCTTGAGTCGCCTGGGTCTCTCTGCGTGGAGTTCACATGTTTCTCCCCATGTCTGTGTGGGTTTCAACCAGGTAGTCCAGATTTCAAGAGTCAACCCATAACCTTACTCTAACCCAGTGCTTCTCAATTATTTTCTATGACGCCCCCCCTAGGAAGAAGAAAAAATTTCACGCCCCCCTCCCTGTGCACGACTATTGATAGTATTATTTGTCTAGAAAATTATTAGTACACCTCTGCATAACAATGTATCCTTTTATTAACATTAAAAACAAAAAAAGAAACTTCCAACAAACACTGCACTCTTTTTTTGCACTGAGGACTCAAATATTAATGTGCTTTTAATGCAGCTTTGTGCACATTTGTTTACGTTTTACAGAAACGAAACTTAAAAACCACACGGTCCATTTGCATAAACTCAAAGCTCAGTGGAATATAACGTGTTTTTTTCTGTGACAGAGGATGTTCTGCTGATGGCAAGTCTGTTCTGTGCGTATATCGCGTATTTAAGGTCGCCGAACCCTGCCCCAGAGCGACGAGAGCGCTACTGCCAACTACTGTTGTTGATGTGCAATTACACTTTCGTTCTAGTACAGTATGGCAAAAAAGCATGTTTCCCAGGGTCACATGGGCCCCCCCTGGCATCACACCGGGGCCCCCAGGGGGGCCCGCCCCACTATTTGAGAAGCACTGCTCTAACCCAACATTAGATTAAACCCTCCTGCACTGAAGGATGGGTCAAATACAAACGGGTCATTTCAGTATGCAGGGAAAATAAAGTGTATCTTAACCTTGTAGTTATTGGCTATTTTACATTATTGTTGTGATTAAATATTTAAATGATCCTCTTATCCCAAGCCTGTCCTTGTGAAGTAAATACATAACAAGCACATTAAGAATATTTTCTTTCCTGTTGCTACAAAGAGCAGGACCTTGTATGAATGTTCTGTTTCTTTATTGAGCCCAAAGGTTGGTTGAATAGAACTCTTATACCTATATGAACTAGTACATAGCCCACTTACATTTTAACCTTCCCTTTTTTTTTTAAGACTGTCAAGTGTGAAATCGATAAACCGAATAGCACGAGTCATCACATTGTTCCTGAAGGCCCTCGGCTCATGCAGTGATGCGATTTGACGCGTGTGAAAAGATGCTGTGATGGATCCTCATGTGTTTCTGTGTGAGCTCTTTCCTTCCTTAGGTCCTGTGGAGATCCTGACAGAGTGTGGACGTTGTGACTGTCTAATTTGCAGATCAGCAGGTCTGCAGATTAACACATAGCCCTAATGAAAGGCAGCATCGCAGGGAGAAGACAGGGAGAGTGAAAACAATGGGCACAAATTTTTAGCACCCAGCTAGTTAACTACGCATCATTCAGGCCTTTTGCAATAGCAGTATTTATTTTGTTTTATGTAAAGGTCCTTCATAACACAAAATGTACTCTTATGATTTTTAAGACATATTAAAATGTTGTTACTTTATCAAAAACATGGAATTGTGTTTTGTTTCATTCACACATGTTTGAGTAACTCTTTATTATTAGTCTGTCTACATCTCCAGAGTTCAAAATGGTCTGTCCCACCTTGTGATGTCATGTAGAGGTAGTTTTCAAGTTAACAGCTATCTTTTGCCTTTTCTGTAGGCTGAAATGATCCAGATTATTCTAGTGAAAGTTCAAGATTCAAGATTCAAGATTCAAGATTGTTTATTTGTCATATGCAGGATCAACACAAGGTCAACAATGCAATGAAATGCTTAGGATCAGAAGAACCGTTGACTCGCTAAGATAGTCAAGAAGTACTAATAACATGCAATAATAGTACATGGTAAAAAAAGTGTTGCAAAGTGCAGGGGAAGAAGTAAACAATATAATAAACAATATAATAAAATATGTAATAAAATAAAAAAAGCAAGGTACAATGTACAAGGTGCAGGTAGGATTAAATCAAGATCAAATAAGGTGTGAGTATTTCACAGATTGCACATAATATGGTGTGGTGTTGGTGTTGCATGTGGATTTCGTATTGCACATAGTATGATATAAATATTGCACATAGGTTATTGCACTGATTATTGCACATGTAACAGTAATTTACAGTGAGGTAGTGACAGACATGATATATTCATATAGAGCAGCAGCAGTAAACATAATTATGCATAATGAAAGGTAGTTTAGTGCAGTATTATTGAGAGTTCAGTATTATTTAGAGTATTACCCAGAGTTCAGTAGTCTGACAGCTTGTGTGTTTGGAGTGTTTGGAGTTTAAAAACACAGTGGAGCGCGTCCTGTATTACCACATGACATCACAAGGTGGAACAGTGTTTTCTGCAGGATTTGTGTGTGAATGAAACAAAACAATAACTCCAGGTGTGTTTGCTATGAGGAAACAACATTATAGCAGATCAGAAAGTAATGTAAGATGGGTCCTTTATCCAACCAATCTCTGACCCAGGCCTGGACTGGTAATCGGGCATACCGGGCATTTTCCCGGTGGGCCGACAGTCCTAGGGGCTGATGCCGTTCTTTTTTTTTTTTTTTTCTTAGAGACAGGCCCACAATTTAGGACTGAACCAGGACTAAACCAGGACTAAACTAGGACTAAACCAGGACTAAACCAGGACTAATCAGGTCTAAACCAGGACTAATCAGGACTAAACCAGGACTAAATCAGGATTGAACCAGGACTAAACCAAGACTAAATCAGGATTTGAACCAGGACTAAACCAGGACTAATCAGCTCTAAACCAGGACTAAATCAGGATTGAACCAGGACTAAATCAGGATTTGAACCAGGACTAAACCAGGACTAATCAGGTCTAAACCAGGACTAAATCAGGTCTGAACCAGGACTAAACCAGGACTAAATCATGATTGAACCAGGACTAAACCAGGACTAAATCAGGATTTGAACCAGGACTAAACCAGGACTAATCAGGTCTAAACCAGGACTAAATCAGGATTTGAACCAGGACTAAATCAGGATTTGAACCAGGACTAAACCAGGACTAATCAGGTCTAAACCAGGACTAAATCAGGGTTGAACCAGGACTAAACCAGGACTAATTATGAGGGGCCGGTCTAAGCCAAAAATGCCAGGGCTGTTTTTTTGTCCCAGTCCAGCCCTGCTCTGACCTAATACTTTTTAAAGGTTCATTGCCCACCTTGTCTGCCACTTGCTTGTCTCCATGGAGTTGTTTTGCTTGGAATATTTTACATTTTAACTATCTTGCATTTATTTAATTACAGCTATATGGTTGCAAATAGCATGCATTCTTACAGTAAGAAGGCATACTACTTGCTCACCACATTATGTTGTCATTGCAGCTAAACAACTAAACAATTGACAGAACATTGAGAAAAAGGGTGTCTTCATTCCTCAAGATTATTCAGGCAGCAAATGAAAATCTCTAACATATTTCAGTGTTTCGTCTGTTTGTTTAAAGTGACAAAACAGGTGTAACTTAGTATACGTGATATCCAACTGTGAAGGACTGATGCATCAAAATTACAATATGAAGCAAAAAATTAGACTTGACCATTAGTGTACTCACTCCATTGAAATCTCAGAAGCTCTCTACTCAAATTTGTTGTGGTTCAAAAAGTAATGGATGGATTTATGAGATTTGGGGAATTATTTCATAGGAGCTTTTTGTTTGAGTGTTTCTTTTTAGTTTGACAGTACAGTACAGCAGTGATGCCGGTAACGTGTTACTTAGTAACGCGTTACTGTAGTCGGACTACTTTTTTCAGTAACGAGTAGTGTAACGCAACTACTATTTCAAAACCAGTAGTCAGATTACAGTTACTTATCTAATACACCGTGCGTTACTATTTCTGCATTTCGGGGGAACGTAGGTTACATTTATTTATTCTTATTTTTTGGCTACGCGTTTCTTACGAGGTTACGTCATCTCGGCTCCGCGGCACCAAAGTCGATGTAAACAATATGGAAGGAGAGAGGTTCGCCTTTTCCAGCTGGAAATACAGGAATTATTTTGATTTTATTTCGGCTAAGGATGACAACATTAAGGTCCGTTGTACACTCTGTGCTGGTGACAGAGTGCTGTCTACCTTCAAAAACACAACGTCAAATCTGAAAAAACATCTGGATAAACTGCACAGCACAACGAAGCTAACAGAGCAAGACCCGCCCGATGCGAAAGTCACAGGTGAAGGAGGTCCCAGACCGAGCAAGGAAAGGAAGCTGGATTTCGGTGTAAAACCAGTAAGTGTGGCGGAGTTGAATAGGATGGTTGGGCATTATGTGGCTGACGAAATGCTGCCTGTGAACACTGTTGACTCACCATCGTTTCGTGCCATTGTATCTAAGATCCCTACAGTAACGATACTGAGCTGCCTCACAGAACATGCTTTTCTAGTTACCTGGACAAGCAATATAATAATAAGATAATATAATAATATAATATAACAAGCCGCTGCTGAAAGTAACTAAAAGTAATCTAACTTAGTTACTTTTAAAAGCAAGTAGTCAGTAACGTAACTAAGTTACTTTTTAAAGAAGTAGTCAGTAGTCAGATTACTTTTTCAAAGTAACTATGGCAACACTGCAGTACAGTATGTATTAAATAAATTATGGACTTTTGCTAGCCTGGGAATTCCCAGGCCGCTTCCGTTCGTTTCGAACTGGAAGGCGGCCTGGAAACTCGTCCAAGCGAGAGTCCCAGATTTAGGGCCCCAATCAGAGAGCGGGGAGGGGTGGCAAGACGGTGACGCGTACTACATGACAAACGGAAGCTTGTAGTTTGAACTGACAACTGACATGATTGGCTATGGACTTACGTATACGCTCAATGATAGACATTCATAACGCCCAATAAACGGCCGTTGGCAATCGCTAACCACACCTCCGCTACGGGATTTTTCGAAGCGAGTTTCCAGACCCATATCTCACTTGTGATATGGTCAGGTGTTAACCAGACTAGACTTTTGCAGCTAAATCTCAAAACTTTTAAAGGGTACATATTACCCTATTTTCTGGTCTGTGTTATAATGTTTCCTCAGAACAAACATACCTGGAGTTGTGTTTTATTTCATTCACACATGTTTAACACACAAATCCTGCATATTCAGTTTTAAAAGTTCTTTTCTTAAACTGAAAACATTTTGTTCCACCTTGTGACATCATGTGGTAATACAGGAAGTGCTCCACTTTTTTGTTTTTGAACTCCATACACCTTCACTAGAATCATTTAGATTATTTCAGACCTGGATCTCTACCGAAGAAAAGGTAAAAGGTAGCTGTTAACTTGTAAACTAGCACTGCATTACATCAGAAGGTGGAACAAAACATTCTGAGCTTTTGAGATGTAGACAGTCTAATTATAAAGGATTGCTTAAACATGTGTGAATGAAACAAAACACAACTCCAGGTCTGTTTTTAATGAGGTAACAGCTTTATAGCATGACTTAAAGCTCACATGAGTCATTTTGTATAATATAATATAATAAGACCTTTACTCTAATCTGCAGTTCAGAGTGGGAACATTATATTATATTTTATATTTTACTTTGTTACCTACTTATTTATGTGTATTTACAAATGGAAAAAATAATAAAGACATGCTTTTATTGCTGTTGCAAAATGAAATTGTGGTTTAAAGAGTAGCCTAGATTTGAGTTAGCGTCTCAATTAATGCAGGCAGTAATGGCTTAAACAGCAATGTGCATGTAATTCTTAATCAATTTCCACTTTTCACTATAGCTTCTGTCCATCTGCAGAATATTAGTCATGCAAATTTTAATGAATATTTTAATGACCCTTTGATTCTGACTCACTGTTTTTAAAAATGTAATTGTTTCCTCCAAGAACTTCTAACAATGATCCATTGCTCGTTCTAAGTTGCCTGGTAACATCTTCCTATCTGAGCTATCACACCTTGCCTATAGTGTAATTGGCTGACTTCCGTGCTAATCATTTTACCTTCACTCCTTTGTTTCTTCTTGCTATAACACCATCCTTCCCAGGTCTTAATGCAATTAAATAAAGTCTTTCAGATCTGTGCCGCACATTACATGCTGGGGAACTTCACAGAGCCAATTCAACTGTAATACCTGTATTGCTTAAGCAAAAACACCAAAGATAGAGATTCAAGTCGAGATGAATGCATGTTGAAAAAGAAAACCGTGTTATGTGTTGATTTATTCTACTTTGTTTGATGCTTCTGTGACTTTCTTGGGTGATGTCACCTCAGCTAGCCATTGGCACACAGCTTGGATCAGCTAACACACGCTCTTTGGCATTTCTGCGCATCATTAGCATTTCGGTGGCATTTTGCACATTCATCCCCTTATTGCAGTTTTTCTGGCTCCCCCTCACCTCTTGTGCATGTGCAAGAATACTTTCAAAACGTGATATTGAAGTTATGAGACCCAAACTGCCTTTTGATTGAAGTGTATGTATTTGTGTCACCAGTCTAGAAGATAATCGCCTCTTCCATTTCTTTCTCGGTCTAATGATGTGGTCTGTTCATCGCCGTGGGCAACCACATCTCACAGTGGTCTGATGTTGACAATCGGCACACACAGGCGGACATAGATCAGGAAGCGGGACGGCCAATTAATTAGAGAGGTGGGGCTACCATCCAAGAAGACAAGACAACTTTTAGCACGACTCTGGCCCTTACTGACTAATTAGCGACCCTATTTGACACATGCTACAATGCAATTCTGTAAAACATTTCTTCTCAATAATTGGTCAAATGATGTGTCAAGAAATGTATGTTAGGCTCCAGGTCATTTCTAATATAATGATACACGTACAAATCTATGCAGTCATTATGCTGTTGAAATAACATGTTGTGTAGTCGTAAATAAACATTTTAATAGGTCATTAGGTGCCACACAGAGCGCAATAAAAATGTTTTGTTGCTTTTGTTGTAGTATTCTGGTAATGAGACCTTTCCAGTTGCCTTAACAGGTTCAATTGATTTCTTAATCCAGCAAACCCCTGTTATTCTCCAGCAATGTGCCATTTTGATATTTGCGGATATTTAGTTATAGATATGAAAAAGCAAAATGATTAAGCATCTTGTACAGACATTAGGTAAATAGATAATTATTCCTTCCTACTCAAATATCATCTGTAATGCATAAATCTAATAATAAGGAAAGGTCAGGCATACACTGTAGGCAGACAGGCTCTCAGTGACTGGTTTGTTCTGTGGTCATTGCATTTACTATTTTTCATGGTCAGTATAGAAAATCAATCACCTTTTATGCTGGATGCCCTTTCTCTTACAATTAGCTGAAAACGGCAATCATATAGATGGCATCTCTTGCCTAAAGACAAAAAAATATACTGCGTATGCTTGCAGTAATATAGGGAGATTAAGATTAAATTAAGATAAAAGGTACTGAGGAGCCATTTGTTGCAATTGTCATGTTTCTAGTGATAATGTAATAATTTAATCATTATTTAATCATTATTTTTTTCATATTGGTTGCAATGAACAGAAGCAAATTATGTATGTATGTATAAAATGTTATTGTTGATACAAAAAGTGAATTGTAAGTGCACAAAATGATAGTGAGAGGAAAAAGGAACAACATAATTATAATTTTATAATAATAATCATTTTTATTCCTATCCATGGGTTCCAGAGTGATAAACTCTTAGGACTGTTGCAATGGTAATTAACAATCAAAGCAAAATATTCTATCTTTTGAGTGGTCATGAAGCTGAAACCAAACCAGAATCTAACTTTCTTCCACTGTATTCAACAAGAGTTGGAGCAACATTTAAATGCATTAGATGTGGTGCAGTTTGAATGTCAGATCCTTGGATTGCTATACAGGTGAGTGGGTGTGTGGCAAAGGCGTACAGCAGTTACCTAGAAACTGGCAAAGTAGCTGTGACAGGACTGGCCTTTTGTTGAGCTTTAAGTGAAGACCACTAAGACCACTTTACTATGTAGTGACTCACATGGGAGGAATTTGTATTAAATGTTTAGATTTTATTTATTTATGTTTTCCTCACTATATTTTGTTCAACATACAACATTAAAAAAACATACAAAGCAGTGTTTACCATAAAAGAGAAGGAAATGAAAAGGAATCAATTTGGATGGTGCAAAGCTGAAGTTTGACACACACCTTTGTGCATTATGCAAACACAAAAATGCAAATGGTGACTGCTCATCTGTGACAAATGTTATGCCCGTGGCCCCTCTCCTGGTACAGAATGGGTTGATGAAGATTTGATGATATCTACAGCAAGGGCCCTTTGAAGCTCTTCTTTGGACCATTTCCTGCCTATTTACTTTGGAGGGTTTGCCTTCTGATGAATTTAAATTTATGTCAAGCAAATTTCCATGCAATTTTTTATGCACTGACTGAACTTCACTGCACAAATACACCTTTGAACAGTTATATATTGCTGTTATTGTTATTGTTGTCATAATAAAGTTAAAGGCACTGTATCTAATTGTACAATTTTACAATTTTTTTAAAGCCCCAGTGTGTAGGATTCGTGGCGCATAGGTGGATGGTGCTATTGCACTTTCTGTTTTAGCTACGGCAGACCCGGGCGCGCCATAACGCGGACAGCTCTCGTACCCGCGCACGAGCCGCGCGCCGCTACTGTATAAATAAAACGCGGTCACTGTTATTTTTTTTATTTTTTATTTTCTCATGAAAACACACATTCCCGATCATGTACCATGACACTCTACACATCAAATGAAACCTTACAGTCTCCTCTTTTTGACTATGCAATTCATTTCCCAGCACAACAATCACTCCCCGAGCACATGGGGCTTTTATACGGAAAAGCACAAAACGAGGTTAGCTTAGCTTACCTTAGAATGCTTTGCACAGGTCAAACTCTGTATTTCACCATAAACTTGCTCTCAATTTGTCCGTAAGGATCCAGCGAATAAAATCCAGTAAAACAATTTAGTCCAAAACACGTGTTAGATCCATTACGACGTCTGATCCGGCAGCATGCTTGTGTTGTTTACCCAAAACCACGAGCCTTGCCGAAGGCGAAGGCGGAGCCCAAATGTCCTTCTGCGGCTCTCGTATTCAAAATGGCTCCCTCTATATGGGGAAGATCCACCTTTTATGTGACTATATCTAAGTCCAAAAGAATACTTTGATTTCATGATGGAAGTGAAAAGGCTTGGAAAACAATGTATTTTTGAATGGGTATCTTCAATTTCAGTAATTAACGGGTAAAAATCTTACACACTGTCCCTTTAACTGTTTAAACAGTGGTCCAAAGTTAATCCTCACTTACTTCATGCAATCCAGACATTCTAATTTTTCAGTTTGATGAGTTTATAAACCAGACACCAGTGTGAAGTTTTGCCATGACATTAAAGCAAACAAAAAGCATGCTTATAGTATGCACTCTTCTTGATTATCGAAAAGTAAAGTGCTGTAGATGCTGACAGCACACAGTGGACTTATTTTGACCTCGAGAGCAGCTTATAAAATATATCTGTACTGGGACAAGACACATTCTGTTCAGCTAAGAAAAACAATTGGGTTCAAGCCCTTTAACTGTAAAATGAGTATAACAAATAGGGCCTTTAGTTGTTTAGCCGATGAAGTTCAGTGATGGGGAATACTTTGAAAATATAATTAGTAAGATGTTTTTATACATATAAATTCTCTACACTCTCTTATTTACTTATTTTATTATTATTTGCTTATTATTACTTATCTGCCTGCATGCTCTTTTTTTGTTTTGTTCTAACTTTCCTTTGCACTAAACTGCCTGGAGCTAATGTGACAAGTGAATTTCTCCTGTGTGAGATCAATAAAGTCTTATCTTATCTTATATTTGTTGCACCATTTGTTATGCATTTCCCATCACTAATAAGAGAAGGAAAAATCACACTATGCGCTCTACTCAAGCGGTGTGTGTATTTTTCCCACTAATTTTGTGCAAGCAAAGCTAAATTACACGCTCAAATACCGTGAAGTATTTGTTTGATTTTAGAAAAGTTATTGTATCCTGAATACCACCAAATGAAAGATTAACTGTGCCAGAAAACAGTACTGAATATTTTCTGTATTTTTAGATTATTTTTCAATTAACAGTGCAGGTCTGTAACAAAGAAAAGAAAAGCAACTGATTATTTGTTATGGTTGTCTTGTACTTCAGTTCACCATTTTACCATAGTCTTATTTTATCTTAATCTTATTCCAGATTGCCTAGTCTTGTTGATTTTAGTTACTGAACTTTCTGTTTGATAGATCTGATTAGATACTACATCTTTTACTCCCCATGATGGACATTTTAGAGATTCTAACCATGCCTGTGGCTATACTGATTTTATTAAAGATTCCAAAGTCTTTTATGCTTCGCTCGGTTATTCTGTTAAGATTTATGTCAATGTGCTTCTAAATTTGGGTGTGCTGCTACACTGAAGTCACCATTTAATCTAGCTTTAACACAATTCCCCATTTACTCAGTGATAAAAAAGGAGATTTGAGATTTCTGGTCTTGGATTCATGCTGAACATTGACTTTGCTCCTCATGCTTGCAGACAAAATGTTTCCTGCTTTGAATGAAATGAGCCCACAGGTGCTGTTTTAAGTGGACACTGTTAAATCTGTGGATCAGAAAAAGATAAGAAAAGAAGACCAGAGAGCAGGTGAGACCGAACAAAGGCTAGGTGACAGAAAGGGGGAGGAGAGAACAGGTTTACTGGTCTACTGGTGAAAAAAAACAAATAAACTTGGAGATGGTAACTTAAAGTAGTTCAAATTCAAATTAAAGCTGGGATGCCTGATTTTTTTCAACGGAGACGGAGAAGGTCAGTAGTTAATGCTTTGTTGACTTATTCATATTATCACAGGTTAACCTAAAACAATTGGACTGGACAAGCCAGCATTTCGCTACCAACCAGGTAGCTTCAGGGCTTGTGTTTGCTACCGTGACTCCCATTAAATGTAGCATTGGGAGAACCCTTCGTACGGCTCTGTCCCAGATGTGAGAGAGATGGAATGACAGTCCTCTGTGTCTGGTTAGGGCTGTTCTCAAAGATCTTTCATACATGGCCTTCTTCACTTCTTGATCTAACAGGAAGGTGTCACTGTTGTGAAAAGTGTGGTTTGTCCCCTCCATGTGCAGATAGACAGCAGATGTTTTGCAATGTGGTGTCGTTCAAGACGCTTCTCAAACACACACACACACACACCACACACACACATATACATACATGCATACATACATACATACATACATACATACATACATACATACATACATACATAAACATATGAATAGACACATGAGTAGACACATATGCATGTATACATATACATATACATACACATACACATATCAGTCGATAAAATATACATATAAATATATACATATTTAAAGATAGAGGGAGCAGTTGGTTCTTCTCAGTTTTTCCCCAGGAATTCTTTAAGACTATCGTTGCAGAAATCATTTTTATTTAAATAATTTAGTCTCTTTCAATTTCAATTTGTGGATTACTCTTGGCGATCTTATCTTTGGGGTATATTAGTCTGGAGCATAATGTATTAAAGGGTTTCATGTGCCTTGTGGTTTGTGGTGGTAAAGTGCCACTACTACTGTTACTTTGAAATTCACCATATTATTGTTATATTTTTTCCCTTGATGGTTCCAGACAAAAGTGTTTGCACAGAATAGATAATAATTACTTTTGGCTGGTCAGCCTGCTAACACATTATGACCTGTTTGATGGTGCATTTTTGATGAAGTCGTCATCACAGCCACAGCCTTCCAGCACAAGTGGCATGTTTCTGTGAGCCTGTATTCCAAAGCCAATTAGCACCTTTACACACAAGTGAACTAAGCCAGCCTAGCACCATTAACCACACAGCCATGCATACAGAGCTATACCTGAGTGTGCCACTAATTTGGCTGAACGGAACGCTCTAAAAGGAATAATGAGCTTGTGATGACTTCACTCCAACAGTTTTGTTCTGGTGTGACATCATCCATGACCTTGGTGTAACCCCTGATACATTTAACCCCCTCTTCCACTAGAGGAAAAACAAGATTTGTAAGTGGTTGCATCCATGGAGACGTTGGCAGTGACACACCCTTATAAAGCAATGAAGCAGACTACACCTTCACATTGGAATTCATGTTTTCACATCATTTGTTATGTGTGTAGAATCCCTCAGTCGTCCAGTTGTTATGAGTAGAGGGTCTGGTGGTAGTACTTGTAATTAGGCTAATATTGTTAGCTGCAATAACGTACTTGTTGTTGACTAAAATTAAGTAGTCTGTATGAATGTAGGAAAGGCAGGAAACTCTCGATGCAGACGTTTGTTTACCATCAGTGGAGAACCCAGAGACCCAGAGAAAGTTCAATGCATTGTGGTATTGTCCATCATGCCATCAAGCTATGGTTCCATTATAGAACATATTATAACCTCTGATGACAAGGTCATATACAAGGACTGAGCTGGCAGTGTCCTTGGCACAGCAGTCCATTTACTGGAAACGTGAGCATATTACCAATACCTGCTCAAGTTGTAATATATGTTAGACTTATACTTGACTTGATGCTATTTCTGGCATAAAATGCTACCAGATCATTGTGTAACTAACTGGTTTGCTATTGCAATCCTAATTAAGTAAATTAATATGTTAAGTTGAGAAACCAATCGTATTATTGCTATAGCATATTAATTGAATAGCTAGTTTTTGCTTTTCTTGCATTTCTTATTGCAAATGGAATAAAACCATATTTTTCAAAATATTATCGTTATCATACACTGCCTTAAGTAAAAAAAAAATTACACATCTAAAATTACTCTATTATGTTATATTCTTATTCATTTTGGTCAAAGCCATTCAGACCAAAGCTCACATAACATAGGGGGGAGGGTCCAACCTTGAGTGAAGCTCGATGACGAGCGTTGACACAGTGAACTGGGGATGTTACCCTGCTCAGATTACCACCTGTCTCCTCTAATGGACATCCTTTCACTAGCCCACTAAACCATCACTGTCAGATCTGACCTCTCCCTGGCTACCCTAATCCATAGCCAATGAACACACTCAACCACCAATAGTCTACCAAGCTACATTTGCATCCCTCAAATGTGTAATAAAGATACTGTAGTCTATAAATCTATAATGCATGATAGGATGACAGCGAGCAGCTCAAACGTGTTGAAGAGCACAAGATTTTACACTTGCACCACACCTTTCACACATCTGAGTGAGAATAATGAGCAGGATATTGATTCAGTTGCAGCACTAGAGATTTTAGCTTTTATTTGCAGAATTTTAATTATTTCATTGGGACTGCAGATTTTATTGATGTTTAATATGGATCTTAAGTGGATATTTATGCTTCATGTACAATATGCCTTGCAAATTTTGTGATGTGTATTATGTGATTTGGTTTAAGTTGATTTCTTGGTACAGTTAGCTGTCCTTTATCCCAAAGTAACTGAGAATAAAATGAACTCAACTGTGATTAATGTTGACTTTTTTAATGTCTGGTGTGCTTTCATGTGTCTATTTTATTGCCTTTATAATTGTGTATCTGTATAATTTGGTCAACTGTGTCATTTTTAAAGTGCAGTTAGAAATAAATTTGGATTGAAAAAAGCTAATTAAATACAACAGAAAATAATGTATTTTTGCATTTATGTTTTGAAACTAAATGTAATTTAGTCTTAATTTTGTCAGTGGTGGTTGGAACTGAGTGAAAACTTAAAAAGATTTTTAAAAGGCTGAAACCATTAGCTGTTAGTATTCATATCAAGGAAGGCAGGAAAATCTCCCTGGCAAGCTACTACATAGTTGTATAGTAGCTGCTATGATAGGGCATCTGATATAAAACCATATCCACATAACCACTGGTTTCCCCTGGTTGTGCTGTCCCTTTTACTGCTACATGGGCAACTTTTCAATTTTTCGAAACGCATTGTTTCGTAAAGAAAAGTGAGTAAGTCTGCAGTAAGGCAACGTTGGCAAAGAGGATAAAGAAGTGTGTAGAAGACTGATAGAGACAGAATGTGGAGGAAAGAACAGGGTTGTGCATACAGCTGCAGCGGAGCCCTCACTTAATGGGCAGCCAGGGATGTGTGTGAGTCTGGGGAGAGAGACACAGGCCTGAGGAGCATAGGAGGAACTGTGAAAAATGGCTCTCTGTCAGGTGAGCTGTGCACCCGCAACTGGCTCTAAGTGTTTT
The DNA here is from genome assembly GCA_036785185.1 of Paratrypauchen microcephalus. Lineage (NCBI taxonomy): Eukaryota > Metazoa > Chordata > Actinopteri > Gobiiformes > Gobiidae > Paratrypauchen > Paratrypauchen microcephalus. Next base: position 1,078,781 of record JAVJIX010000109.1, read on the forward strand.
GGCCTGACCACAGAGAATATGTGGGGGTGTTAGGATATTCACCATCCTTCATCCCAAGCACTGTAGATATATGGTTGTGAGTGAATCTGTGTGTCTCACATGTACTGTAGAACACATGTAAACAATGCATGCAAGCGTGCATCAGTACAATATTGTATGGTTCATTGAGAAGGAAGTAAGTGGAGCAAAAAGAACTATTTACAGTTGTCTTAGGCAGTAGTTTACTTAAGATTATTAGTGATTTTAGCAAATAAATTATATATTTATCCTGAGAATAATTACTCAAAGTTTTTGATATCTCTCAATAAGATCAAGCTGCATCATAGAATTGCTGGCCCAAAACCCAAACGTTTGAAAGATCATTCTATTGTTTTACTTTTTCTTCTGAAGTTGCCTGGGCTGATTTATCAAAGAAGGATAATTACGTCCTTAGGCAAAACAATTCTCTGACCTTCCATGTGGATAATATGATTGTGGAATTTCTGTGAGTCTAACCCAGACCTCTCAAGTTTTGAAGTTTGGTAGGAGTGAGATTTATATTGGGGGAGTGGGGTGGTGCGTGTGACAGCGTTAATTTTTTTCCAAGGACACAGGGCACAGAAGCGCTGTGAACAGTGGCTACAGTGTTGAATTGCTTAAAGGGATATGCCACCCCCAGGTCAAATTTGGGCATCTCCCCACAGTCCAGAGACTAAAACAAGTGATGAAAAGCGTTTTCCTGGTCACCCAGCCATTGTCCGAGTCTGTTAGCACTGACCGCCGCGCGCAGCTGCTGCTCCTCCGCGTTAGACTGGAGGCAACGACGCCAGAGAAAGATTTCAGCCAAAAGGAATTAATTTGCTCGATGCTTTTCCCAATTACTTTCTGTGTTGTGCGCATTCATATCGAGTGCAAATAAATGTGCAAATCAACACGGAGAACTTGCCTTGGTCATTTTGGGTGGGAACTATTTTTCAGTGCGGAAAAAGAGACGAAGCACGCACCACGCGGACAGGGGAATCCCTGTTTACGCACCAGGAAGGGAGTTCCCCCGTTACGCTGCGTGCTTTGTGCTTCGGCTTTCTTTTTCCGCACTGAAAAATAGTTCCCACCCAAAATGACCAAGTCAAGCTCTCCATGTTGATTTGCACATTTATTTGCACTCGATATGAATGCGCACTACACAGAAAGTAATTGGGAAAAGCATCGAGCAAATTAATTCCTTTTGGCCGAAATCTTTCTCTGGCACCGTTGCCTCCAGTCTAACGAGGAGGAGCAGCAGCTGCGCGCAGCGGTCAGTGCTAACAGACTCGGACAATGGCTGGGTGACCAGGAAAACGCTTTTCATCACTTGTTTTAGTCTCTGGACTGTGGGGAGATGCCCAAATTTGACCTGGGGGTGGCATATCCCTTTAACAAAATTTCTGCGTGAGAAATACCATGTGTGGCGTGTGAGCGTGTGAACATGCCGAATTGCGTGTGTCACACTCTCAAAGCGTGAGACTTGAGAGCCCTGGTCTAACCCAAGAAAAACTTTCACACAGAATATATTTTTATATAGTATTTAAGTACAAAGCAGAATTATATTTTATTACACTCTTGGGCTGGCATATGCAGGCATCTTTTACATGGACAAACCAATTTATATGTGTCCTGTTCAAACTGATTTTCCATTATGTTTTTTTTGTTTGTTTGTTTTTTTCTGGTGTGCTTCATTTGCAAGGGCTTGTCACCCCTCTGGCTTATTGAAATTCATAGATTTGATCCATCCTTGAGTTCTTTAGTAGTTTTTTTTTCACAGTTAAATGTTTTATTTACCAGATTGTGGAACTAGTCAAGCAAATATGGAAAATACGAGTTTGCCCTTTCTGTGAACCCATGCTAATGCAATCCTCTAAGCAAGCATAAAAGTGTATTGATGGCAACATAGTTTACTTCTCCCTGGGTTCCTTCTCTCTTGAGCTCAGTGCTTCTTCTGGTTTATGCACATGTATTTGCAGTATGGCCACAATATCAGAACTGCCTCAGCATGTTAGTGGTGACTTCTTTGTTTCAACACTCAAACATGCAATAGTCTTTGCAGTCAAAAAGGAGAAATCTTGCTTATTATGAAAAAAGGTCAACAACGATCACTATATTAGCATTCAGTGACTACATTTTGATTGCTTCTTTGTATGTAGTATTGCTGTATAGCTTTTAATTTGTATCTGAATCTTTTTCCTAGCTATTGTGAGCCTTTGGTGGCCTTTTTGTGGATATACACTATGCCCTTAGCCAAAGGGCTAAGTGAAAAAATACAATGTCAAACTACATTTACTCTCACATTCAATCCCTGAGGCCAATTTAGTCACCAATGTAACAAATGTATTTTAGAGAGTGAAAAAATTATAAATATCTTGCCTCATTTCGACACCATTTGCCCATTTGGAGTCTGTGTTAGCCAGAAGTCATTTCTGTGTGCCCTTCTCTCTTTCTGTTCTCATGAAAACCTAAACTCTCATCACCAAAGCTCTGTCATCTCCCTGGCAGTATCCCTGAGCCTCAGCGGAGTGTTATTAGGATGAGTCCATATACAAATGATCCATGGTGTATGACTTCCATGTTCATACCAACTATTCCTATGCAGTGCCTATTAAAGTCCCCTCCTGTTAAGCGTGTGGAAATCCCCTATAGCGTGTTTGCAGAGCCCAAGTCAATGTAGTGTTAATGGAATATAATTGGAAATGGCTGCTGGTATAAAGGAGTTGCCTGGGCTGTCTAAACCTAATCCTACAGAAATCCTTAAGAACTTATTAAGAATCTTTGTGTCGGACAGTGGTCGCCAAATGGAACTAAGCCCTCCAACTTTGGGTTTCTGCAGAGTTAAAATAGTTTGCTTACAAGGAAAAAGTTGATGAAACAGACAAAAATGATGATAAAATTCTACAAAATGCAACTGGTGTCAATATATTTTACAAGAATTTCAGTGATTGTGAAACCATACTATGTGCAATACGAAATCCACATGCAACACCTATAGCACACTAGCCTGGGAATTCCCAGGCCGCTTCCGTTCGTTTCGAACTGGAAGGCGGCCTGGAAACTCGTCCAAGCGAGAGTCCCAGATTTAGGGCCCCAATCAGAGAGCGGGGGAGGTGTGGCAAGACGGTGACGCGTACTACATGACAAACGGAAGCTTGTAGTTTGAACTGACAACTGACATGATTGGCTGTGGACTTACGTATACGCTCAATGATAGACATTCATAACGCCCAATAAACGGCCGTTGGCAATCGCTAACCACACCTCCGCTACGGGATTTTTCGAAGCGAGTTTCCAGACCCATATCTCACTTGTGATATGGTCAGGTGTTAACCAGACTAATAGCACACCATATTATGTGCAATCTGTGAAATACTCTACTTACACCTTATTTGATCTTTGACTTAATCCTATCTGCACCTTTGTACATTGTACCTTGTATTTTTATTACATTTTATTACATATTTTTATTATATTGTTTACTTCTTCCCCTGCACTTTTGCACTTTTTTACCATGTACTATTATTGCATGTTATTAGTACTTCTTGACTATCTTAGCGAGTCAACGGTTCTTCTGATCCTGAGCATTTCATTGCATTGTTGACCCTGTGTTGATTCTGCATATGACATAATAAACAATCTTGAATCTTGAATCTCTTGAATCTTGAACATTTAGGATTGATGGTCACATTGGTCACGTTTTTAGGAGGAACTTTTCCACCTTCAAGGCACTCAAAGCTCTTTACGTCAAGGAAACACTCAGCCATTCACACACCCATTTACACACCAGTGTACGCAGACGCTGTTGCCCCTAGTACAAATGGCAATGCAAATCCAATATCAAACATTTTGCTTGTAGAATATGTTACATAGATGGAAGATCATTGCAAAGATTCAATGGAGATCTATTTTGCCATTTACATTATCAATACCTGTTCCACTGTGCCCAAACATGCCACATTAATACACAGCATTTCCCAAATTATTGTTAATACTTGTATTTCCATGCGACACAAGCACAGGTTGACTACAAGTATTCCAACAAAGACACATTTATTTTTCTCTGCAGTGGGCGGCCATCTTTGTGCTGTCCCTTGACCTGGTCTGAACTGGCAGTGCTTCTTGTCCCTTGGGGAATTCTGGGCTCTAATTAATGTCCCAACTGCAGTGGCTAGTTTGGCCATGAGATGGAGAGGAGGACGGGATGAGAGTCCGTAAAAGCCTATTGAACATTGATTGTATTTGCATAAACAGCTACAGTGAAGCCCAGTGTGACCCCACTTGCTTGCACAGCCTTCTTGAAACATGCTCTCGCAAGATGAAATAAAAAGAGCAGCCAAGGAAGAAAATAGATGATTAGAGTCCAGGGAATGGCTCACGTCTCCTGCACTGTAACCTGTACAACAATGTAGTCTCAATCAAGCAGTTCTAGTTATGTGGTATTAATGTGGTAGAAAAGATTTCACCAGACATTCAAATCAAAACACTTCGACTTTTATCCAGAAGTCAAATGCAAATCTGATCATTTAATGACCTTGTGATGTGTTCATTAGTTGTTAGGCTATTTCATGATGTGTAAAATATCATGAACATAAATTCCTGTACATTAGTGCAAAAAGAGCAGTATTAAAAGCAAAGATATGGGCTGTTGAATTCAACTGATAATGGTAAACTCAATTAGTAACTTGCAATGAGCCAAGAGTGAGTTATGCCTTGTCTCCTTAGATGTTCAAACATTTTATTTTATGTAAAGCATTTTCCCATACTCCCAGATTCGGGGCCCTTTGCTGAGGGCTGTTCGGTCCCTGTATGACCGGAGCAGAAGCTGTGTTCGCATTGCTAGTAGTAAGTCGGACCTGTTTCCAGTGCATCTTGAACTCCGCCAGGGCTGCCCTTTGTCACCAGTTCTGTTCATTGTATTTAGAATTTCTAGGCGCTGTCAGGGGCGGGAGGGGGCCCGGTTTGGGGACCACAGGATCTCATCTCTGCTGTTTGTGGATGATTTTGTCCTGATGGATTCAACAGACCAGGCCCTCCAGCAAGCACTGGGGCGGTTTGCAGCCGAGTGTGAAGTGGGTGGGATGAGGATCAGCTACTCCAAATCAGAGGTCATGGTTCTTGACCAGAAAAAGGTGGCTTGCCCTCTCCGGGTGGGTGGAGAGTCCTTGCCTCAAGTGGAGGAGTTCAAGTATCTTGGGTTCTTGTTCACGAGTGAGGGGAGGATGGAGTGTGAGATTGTCAGGCGGATCGTTGCAGCGTCGGCAGTGATGTGGTCGCTGTACCGGACCGTTGTAGTGAAGAGGGAGCTCTCAATTTACCGGTCAATCTACGTTCCTACCCTCAACTATGGTCATGAGCTTTAGGTAATGACTGAAAGGACAAGATGGCAGATATGAGGAGTTTCCTCCACAGAGTGGCTGGGCGCTCCCTTAGAGATAGGGTGAGGAGCTCAGTCACACAAGAGGAGCTTGGAGTAGAGACGCTGCTCTTCCACGTCGAGAGGAGACAGCTGAGGTGGCTCAGGCATCTGTTTCGGATGCCTCCTGGACAGCCCCAGGGAAGTCCCAGGACACGCTGGAGGGACTATGTCTCTGGGCTGACATGGGAACACCTTGGGGACTCCCCAGAGGAGTTGGAGGAAGTGTCCGGGGTGAAGGAAGTCTGGGAGTCCCTGCTTATACTGCTGCCCCACGATCTGGCCCCGGATAAGCGGAAGAAAATAGATGGATGGTAAAGCACTTTCCCCAAACCAAATTACCGGTCTTAAAATGTGACATTTTGTAAATGGATGCACACTCTCCAACGTCTACATATGGTAAACCTCTATTCCATTTTACCCAGAATATGTTAATCTGACAGCTCGCTAATCAAACTGTGGAGTGATGACAGTTGGCAAACAGATTAAAACTAGATTTATTTGCTACATCTGTTGTTGCATTCCATTTTTGTGTTATACTTATGGCATTAGGCAGTGAAAATGCCACTGTGAAAAAATACATTATTTTAATGTCAGAAAGTTTCAAGTGCAAATTACTTTTACAACAACTGAATAAATTTAGCATATTTTGTCACTATATTGCTGTTTTCTTGGGTCACCTTAACAGCTATACATGCATTTGCATTATCAATGGGAGCTGCGAAAGCAGTCAAAGTTGTTGCAGTAGTGATTGTAATAAAAAAATGTATAGTTAATCTAGTAGCTGTACTCAAAATGGCCCTAGAAGATCAAGAGATCCAAATGATAAAAAATTCAACACAATATGGCAATTTTCTTGTAGGAGTAGCAGCTAAAGTAACAGTACCAGGAATAACAGTAGGCCTATACTGATTGTGGCAATGGTAATGGTATTGTAGTAATAGTATCCTAGGCTACCAATAGTGGTAGCTATTTGTGGTTTTCATATTCTAGAATGATGTCATACTGCCAGATGGGGGGCAAGAACCAAAATCTCCTTTTGATTATATTGTGTTTTGATACAAAATATCTAAAAGGTGAATTCACAAATGTTGAACCTTATCATTTCTATTGACTAGACCCAAGAACTCACTGTGTTTCAACAAAAAAACAGCATTTGAACAATATTAATATTAGCTGGCTTACAGAATGTTGTGATGTCATCTGAAACCTGGTAACAGTACATCTAGTAAAAGACAGAACTTAATTGTTGTTACTCAGGAGTCACAAACTGCAAATATGTCCTACTGAATGGCTAATTTCCTAATGTTGCTACTTTGTAGCTTATGAACCAACACAACTTCCTGTTAGTGTGTATTTAGCGTAGCTGTGCAGATCAGTGTCCATGCTGAGGGCTTTGTCACAGCTGACCTATATTAGATGAAGGTAGTTGGATCAGGGGCCTGCAGGGACAGCCAAAGAGTTGTGTTCTTATTATCTCTGCAGCAGGCTAGCATGACATCACCACTAACACACACTACCATAAACACACATGTGCCAGCTAGCATGCACACAGACACACTAGAAAAATCAATAGGAGCCCATAGCATCTGCCAACCAGTGTTTGATGAACGACAGGCAGATCCTCAGTGGAAGGCTGGCATCAGAAGTGTGGCTAATGTCACATAATGCATATTAAACAGTGTGGAAATCAGGATTGGACAAGGATCTCCAGGACCATTCACAAATATTAACATGGTGTTAGTCTGATGGATCAATATTGAGGCTTATTGCTGAAAAAATTCTAGACGATAAACGATAATATTGAAACTAATAAGCTAAAACAGGATTATCTAAAAATAAATATTCATCATATGAGTTACTTGTTGACCCTAAACTGCTCCAATTTTATGGTACTACAAATTTTTTTTTGCAAAAAATCAGCAAAAAAAACAAACCATTAAGAGTATAAATAGTAATTATTATGCCTGTTGTTGAGGGCTAGGACAGCAGTGGTGAAGACCAGAAGGCACCTCAACTGTTATAGCAGTAAAATGCAGATTATGAAGACATAGCTATTCATTTCAGTGATCCCTAAAACAAAAAACAAAAAGAACAATGTCAAATAGGGCATATTTTGTTTCGTTGTTGACCATTTGACATGTTTTTCTCTGACAACAACCAATTATTAGCAAAAACAAACAAAAAAAGCACAGATCATGGTCCATTTTAGATAATAGCGTGTTGCTCTAATTCACAAATCACTGGCTTCCATCCATCCATTTTCTTCCGCTTTCTCCGTATTTCAGGTTGTGGGGGCAACGGTCCAGACAGACAAGGCATCACTCCACAGACAATGCAACCGGCCTTGATGTACTTGTGTGTGTAGTGGGGGCTCACTTCCAGTGTGCACAGGCAAGGTGGGGTTAAGTGTCTTGCCCAAGGACACAACAGCAGGGGGAATCATAGCGCCAACCTGTGGGTCAGTGGATCCAACCGCTCGACCAACAATACATTTTTGAGAGGAGGATTCCAACCAGCAACCCCTGGATCAGAGGAACACATTTTTACATTGCTTATGTATTCATTGTGTAAATCACAATACAAAAGTTGACAACAAGAGAAAGGATAACAACGATAACAAGCCGTATCTGTGGCGCTCGCATTAATTAAGCTATTCACCTTTTAACTTTGGTTGTCTGGACCACACACCTTTTCTTTCAGAAGTTGTTCTTGTAAAGTTGCTGTCTGATGTCGTAAAGTGTTATATATATTTATCCTCCATGGCTCAAACTTTCCGTAGTCCATCATGAGTCATTCCCCTAGCTCCTGGATGTGATGCATGGTGTTTACGCGACTGTAATGGTTTAAGAGAACGTATTTTGGAAGGGCATTGAAAGTTTATTTTGCCACCACATGCTTATTTCCTGTCTTGCCTCTGATAAAAAGCCTGGAGACGCTCTGTGACGCTGCAAAATTAGAACTCCAACCTAATTCGACTGGCGCGTAGCGTAGTGATGGCCCTTGGACACGTGTATGACACTGCAAATTGTCCGACCGGTTAAAATGGAAAGCGATATTATCAAGGTCTATCAAATGAATGTTGCAAAGGAAAGCCACATAAACCTTAAAGGTCCTGTATTACACAAAATGGACTCTTGTGAGCTTGAAGCCATGCTATAATGTTGTTAGCTCCTCAAATACATACCTGGAGTTGTGTTTTGTTTCACTCACACATGTTTGTAATCGCCAAATCTCCAAAGCCCAGAATGCTCTGTTCCACCTTGTGATGTCATGAAGTTGTATTTTTTTAAGTTAACAGTTACTTTTTACCTATAGACAGATTATTTGTTTATCAGCACACTAAAACAGTTTATTGCTGCGTGATAAAATAAGTTATGATGCTAAATTAACATTGGTGAGTGGGATAAGTCTTAAAGATCCCATGACGTGGTACTTCTTGATGCTTTTATATGGCGCCTTAATGGTTCCCTAATACTGTAAATGAATCCTTCTTCAAAATCAAGACTCAGTGCATGAGAAAGCCCCATGAACACAGAGTCAAAAATATCTCTCTCAAACACTTTATTATGGGCGTTGTTGTTTGAATGCAAATGAGGAGGACAGAGACAGGCCAGTGCAGCGGGTCGGGGGGGCCAAACTCTCTGCTCTTTCCTCTTTAGCGGTGCGATGTGCGCTGGCCCCACTTCCGCGTTTAAGTGCAGAGGAAGATATGAGACGATTTCCATTGAAAAATAAACACATTTCCACAGAAAATAAAATTAAACCACTGCTGTTTCAGAGGTTCGGAGGCTCGGATAAAGGACATCCGAGCCTGGAAACACTCTCACGTGCCTCCAGGCAAATAAAAAAACGCATCTCGCATTGCGTAGCTCGTTTGTGGTCCAAACTCTTTGGCCATGAGTTCCAGAGATGCTGGGTAGACATCCAGACGGGGGGTGGGACTACATTTGCATTTTCCCTGAGTGTGACGTCAGAAATTTCCCTTGTTCAGAATTGCCCGTTTGGGCTGTCTTTTTTTCAAACACGGAAAAGGATTGCAAATGCTCAGTTTACACATTTTGCAACTTTTAGCCATGGGGAAAGCCCTAAACAAGGTAGGGGAGCTCACATTAACGTTCAAAAACCTCAGAAAGTGAAAATGTCATGCCTTGGGACCTTTAATAACCCATATATGTTAAATTCAGGTGAGTGCATCAATGACTAGAAGAAATATCTCAAACTTCAGTAGCCGGACGTCTAGTCATACCTGATCGATACAACTAGCCTCGCCCCTGAAAGCCTGAAATCTATTGAAATCCAACAAGACACTGACATGATACAAGACAGAACAGCAGCTCTTTCTGCAGGAGACATCCACAGTAGAGCACAAAGTCTGATAATTCCTCTATAGTTCAATAGACACTGGCAATTCCAGAGTTGATCTCATCCAGATGATTCTAGCAAAGGTCTATGGAGTTTAAACACACAGTGGAGCACTTCCTGTATTACCACATAGCATTACAAGGTGGAACAGATTGTTTTCATTTTAAGAGAAGAACTCAGCCTAAATATGTAGGGTTTGTGTGTTAAACATGTGTGAATGAAACAAAACACAACTCCAGCTATGTTTATTATTGTAACATATAGGCTCTTTAAATGTTTGACCCAACAATATCGTATGGTACAGATTGTCTAGTTCTTGTAGATGGTCTCCTCTTTATATTATCCTCATATTATCTGATGGTGTCAAGAAGGCTTGGCAAGTGAAACCCTAAAAAACAGCACGGATGATAAATACTAATGATGTGTTTACAGAACCATTTTTAGCACACAAGCTAACACTTCTATGTTATGACTAGAGCCCTAAGTGATGCTTTTAACATTAGGAGGCAGATGAATACACCGAACCCTTTAAGTTATTATAGCCACTTACTCATCTGGTCCTTTTTTCACCTGTAATATCTACGGGTTTATTTCTGTCTCATTCACTCTGAGGCATTAACATTTTTCAGTATCTAATTCTGTTCTCTCCAATTGCTTTTCCTTCATCATTTTGCTAGCTGTGGCTTCTCAACCAAAGAGAAGCTGTTCAGCATAAGGGCAGCAAGTCTTTCGGAGTAAATTTTGATCTAGATTTTTATTATTATTATTTGAAATGTATAAATGTAAAGACAGGCTACTTATAAATTGGCTAACAGCTCTCCCCCCTTTTCCTTTTTCAGCGTAATAAGGACTAAAGGCAGTATTAAGGTCTTTGATTTGGTAATCACTTCATAAGGCATAATCCTACAAACATTTTCAGACTAAATACTTTCTGGACACTTTCTTCCTTTATTGAGATTTTGTTTTGGTAAATACAGTATATGTAAAACTTTTGAATTATATGGCATCACTTCATATTTTTACTTATACATATACGTTTATATGATCATGCCTTATTTGACACCAGTCTTTTGTTATTTTTGTTACTTATTTTGAATTTATTATTACCATTTGTATTTTTGCTCTTTGTTATTGCAATATATTGTGGTGTATGAGCTACTGTGTCCAAATAATGTCCATTTGCCTAAGTCTAAATCTAACTTCTTCTTAGTCAGCACTTGAATGAATTTTTTTTGTTTGTTTGTTTGACCTGTTTGCGGAGGCGGTTAAGTTCAAGGTCCCCTAACATTTCTTGCCTTTGTGTCTTTCCTTCCGCAGAGTGACTGGGAGAGAATTTATTCAGCCGGCTTTTCCTTCCTGAAAAAAAAAATGGAGCCCCGTTTCCTGATGACACTGTGGTAAGCCCAAATCTATAGGCATGGTGTACAATCTCCTTGCTACCTGGACACCTTCAAGAATAATTCCTCGCCTTTACTGGTGCGTCCTTGAAATACGTCCCCTGGAGGAGTGCATAAGAGATCCCACTGGAATCTCTCTGGGATTAAGCTGTGTCAGTGAAGCAGCGCTAAGGAAGTAGGGATCAGAAGCATGCCACTCACGCTGTTTCTCTAGTGTTCTCCGTTTGATCTTGCATGTGAAGTAGGCTAGACTTTTTAAGCTACAATTTACAATCATGGCCTTGTACAACATTGACTATTTGTATAAGAGCAAAGTAACACTAAAATCAATATTTGTGAGGTTTTGTAGGCTTTATTTTTAATGTCAAAATAATTCAGCATGACATTTGTACAATCTTTTTTTTCGCAGAAGATGCTATCATTTACAACAATTTTACACAAAAAACAGGTATATTAGTTTTTATTTCTCATATTATGTAGACTAAATGACACCTCTAGACTTATGACAATGATTTAAAAAAAATTGTTAAAGGGACAGTGTGTAGGATTCGTGGCGCATAGGTGGTTACTAGCTATTCCACTTCCTCTTTTGGCTATGGCAGACCTCGAGGGTCACCCGGACGCGACGTACCGCCGAGATCGCGCGTGCCCGCGCACGAACCGCGCACCGCTGTATACATAAAGCGCAGTCCCCCGTTCACTTTTTTTTTTTCTTTTCGCATGAAAACACACAATCCCGATCATGATTCATGACAATCTACACATCAAATGAAACCTTACAGTCTCCTCTTTTTGACTATGCAATTCATTTCCCTGCACAACAATCACTCCCCGAGCACATGGGGCTTTTATACGGAAAAGCACAAAACTTAGCTTACTTAGCTTACCTTTGAAGGCTTTGCACAGGTCAAACTCTGTATTTCATCATAAACTTGGTCTCAATCTGTCCATAAGGATCCAGCGAATAAAATCCAGTAAAACAATTTAGTCCAAAATACGTGTTGTATCCATTACGATGTGTGATCCGGCAGCATGCTTCTTTACACAGGCTCCCCCCTTCCCCCCTCCCCTTCCCCTTCTCTCCTTCTGTCCTTCACTCAGCAGCGCGGCTAAGCAGCTGTTAGCAGGAGCCGAGGCGAAGGATGAGCCCAAATGTCCTTCTGTGGCTCTCGTATTCAAAATGGCTGCCTCTATATGGGGAAGATCCCCCTTTTATGTGACTATATCTAAGTCCAAAAGAATACTTTGATTTCATGATGGAAGTGAAAAGGCTAGGAAAACAATGTATTTTTGAATGGGTATCTTCAATTTCAGTAATTAACAGGTAAAAATCTTACACACTGTCCCTTTAAATAAACCCCTCGGTGATATTGTATATTGTATTATTGGGGACAAGCACCGGAGGTGCTAGGCACCATAGTGTTTCCCTGTCAGACCCTGTTAGACCCTGTCAGACCCTGTTAGACCCTGTCAGACTCTGTAGATCCTGTCAGACCTTGTTAGACCCTGTCAGACCCTGTCAAACCTTGTTAGACCCTGTTAAACCCTGTTTCTGAGTCTGACAGGCGCTTGAATTGCGTGAGAAATGCCGTGTGAGTCGAATTGCGATTGCATTTACACAGAGCCCTGTGGAAATGTTTGTCTAAAGAGCAAACTTTAACTACAAAGCAACTAATGAGAGTTAGTAGATATAAATGAAGTTATTACCTGATGGTTCTCCGTTTTGTCGTTCACTGACAGTTAGGGTGACCATTCATCCAGATTTCGTCCGGACAGTCCGGTTTTAGAGCTGTCTGTCCGGCCGTCTGTCACATGTCCTCCTTTTTTACATCTCGTCGGTCACCGTTGCCTAAATCGTCATAAATCCCCACCCATTATTTACACTTGCTACTCTGCGATGTTCGCCGTTTCCCAATTCAGCGAATGCACAGTTCGGAGTGTTGTTTCAGTCTGCAGTCGAGTGCATACTCGAGTGCATACTCGCTGAGCCCTGAGTGCAGTCCGTGGATCACATGGGCGTCTGCGAAATGGAACAGGTCCCGCCTCAGCTCAGAGCCGGGTGGTCTGCTCCTTGTTCCCTAAAGACAAAAATATTATACTATTGCGACTAGTAATACTTGGAATGAGTAGTAATACTTGGCTGAAAACGCGCGGTGCCTGCATAAACTGAGCCACACAGACCGATTTTCTGAGCACAAAAAAAAATTTAAAAAAATAAAATCAGCGTGAGAAATGCCATGTGTGGCGTGTGAGAAAATGCCTGGTTTGTATAGTTTGTGACATTTACTGTTTAGCATAACATCTTTATTGATATAGTGATTGGGATTTTGCCAAAAGGGTTAGCACCTTTGCCCCATAGCAAAAAGTCTACATATAGATTCCTGGTGTATCCAAGGAAAAATGGCTTGTCCTCCCTGTATCTGGATAAATATGAAGCAAAGTAAGTCTTTCTCACGCCTATATTTTGCTGAAGTTGCAGGATTACAAGGATCAGCACTGCTCTATAAACTGCATGTATAACAATATAAACCCTCCTAAAATAATACATTTAAAAAAAATCTTAATAAACAAAAGCTACAGAATTGACATTACAGTTGGTGTTGCCACAGTTCATGTAGTCATAAAAGTTTTTTCAGTTGAGAAATGTCGCCTGTAATGTCTGGGCTGTTCCACATCCTTCGGTCATTCATTGCATCTGTGTGTTTGTTGGAAAGAATTACACTGACAAACAATCTTCACAATGGCTCCTTTGACAACACCATTTTTAACTCACACTTTTGGACTTCATGAAACACAGAGTGCACGTAGGCCCGGGTCACTGTGGTCAACCTGTTCTTTCCTCAGCTGTAACATTTCAAACAGCATTCCTTCTTTTGTGCACTGTGTTGTGGTCTAGTAGGAGTAATATGAAAGTCTTAAAACATTTTTGTTGCACTCTTCAGGTTTTCCACTACAAAAGACAGAAATACTGTAATATTCATACATTTCAGAAAGAAAAAAAAAATCCTTGCATTCTTCATTCTCATTTTGTTTATTTTGATACGATCATAAATGATAAAGTTCGGTCCCTTCTTTATCATTGTTATTAGTTTGCACAACCATAAACGAAAACCAAAATCCTTACATTTTTCACAGTCATAAAGGCACTTTTAAAGGCACAAGGGTAATGCCACAATGCCGGTATGGCAAATTGTAAAATGTGCACTTAGTTGTGTCATTGAACAGCTTTTAGAACCAATGCAAATGTGAGCTCTGTCTAGCTTGGGAACCATTTGGACTAATCAAAAGAGAATATTATTATACTGAAATAGTTGAAAGTTGGAACAGTAATGAAACTAGTCAGAGAGACTTCATTAGATTTATAGAAACTGGACAGTAACCATTTAGTTTCATTGCTGACATCAATTATCTGAATAAATACTGTTGTATTAAATTGCCTGGACTACTTCAGAATACTCTGAAGACTTATTAAAATGCAAGTCCTGCGGTGGCCTAGGGAGAAATGTTATTGACAGTGCTTCTTGCTCAGGAGTCAAATTACTTCAGCAATTGAACCGTTACTCTTATTTAAACCAAAGTACTGTATATGATCCTACGAGGTTGATGCCAAATGCCTTTCAAAGTGCTGTCTTCATAATGAAAAGTCTTCTGCAAACATGCTTAAAATGTCTGATTTTCATTTCTCCTTGCATTTCTGATTTGTCCGCATCCCTGTCTAACTCGCCTTGAGTCTCTAATTCTGTGTCAGTGTCTGTCTCCATCATTCTTGTTGATTTATGGATATTTTTGATCAATTCTGAAAGCGGGGCTCATCTGTTCTGAACTTCCACCAGTCTCATATCATCCGGTGAAGTGCACGGATTGGGTAGAATTAGGTCTATGTGTGTGTGCGTGTTTGTGACAGGGAAATAGTGCCAGCCAGTGGATCAGCCTTCATATGGTTTAATCAAAGCCATCCATCACATCTGGATAATTAGACAGCAGCATAGATCGTAAAAAACTGAGCCTATCGCTTTAAGTTATATTCTCGTAGTGGAAGATGTCACATTGAGAAAGGCATGTAGTGTTCAATTGGGTTAAAAATGTTTGAATTTAAAGCTCCCATGACATGGTACTTCTTGATGCTTTTATATGGCTCCTTAATGGTTCCCTAATACTGTAAATTAATCCTTCTCCAAAATCAAGACTCAGTGCATGAGAAAGCGATATAAGATGAGAAAGAGTCATAAATATGTCTCTGGAACAGTCCATTATGGGCGTTGTTGCTTGAATGCAAATGAGGAGGACAGAGATGGCCTATAGTAGCGGGTGGGGGCGTGGCCAAACTCTCCACTCTCTCCTCTTCAGCTGTGCGCTGTGGCTGGCTCCCACTTCCGCGTTTTTGCGCGGAGGAGGAGATGAGAAGCATTCCATTGAAAAATAGACACATTTCCACAGAAAATAAAATTAAACCACTGCTGTTTCAGAGGTCCAGAGGGTCGGGTAAAGGACTTCCGAGCCTAGAAACACTTGCACGTGCCTCCAGGCAAATAAAAAAACGCATTTCGCATTGCGTAGCTCCTCCGCAGTCCAAACTCTATGGGACTCTATACAGAGATGCTGAGTAGAGACATAGACGGGGGGTGGAGCTGCATTTTTCGATCTGACGTCAGTAAGGTGCCTTGTTCAGAATCGCCCGTTTGAGCTGTGTTTTTTTCTAACGCAGAAAAGGATCGCAAATGCTCAGTTTAGACATTTCGCAACTTTTAGCCATGGGGGTGGGGGGTGGGGGGGCTAAACAGGGTAGGGGAGCTCACATTAACGTTGAAAAACCTCAGAAAGTGAAAATTTCATGCCATTGGACCTTTAAAGTATCAACACCAAAGTGTGATTTAAACCAGTAACAGTTTGTCTCCTTTAGCTAGGGTCAGTGGGTGATGGTCAATTAGATGTGTCAAATTAGCGCTGGCGGGCACAGCTCTGTACAAAGCCCAATAATGACCAAGACACTGGAGTCCATTACGCTAAATGTCAGCAAAAAGTCAAAATGAGCTGTCAGGCATTGAATGGATTTCAGCATTTAAACTAAAAATGACAGTCACAATTAGAGCGCCTTTGGTACTGGAGGTTATAAGGTTCAGATTTTCCCTCAGGGTACGGAGCGGAAAGTGGTCTGGCTACAATTGCTGGTGCAAGGTAATGGTGTTTAATATTGTTGAGTAATACTGTGTGGTAAACCCATGGGTCCAGGACATCGGGCCAGGTGGGAAAAACAGATTGCGTGATTTTAGTGGAGGAGTAAGTGGATAATGATGGTTACATAGCCCATTTTAAAATATACTGTAGATTTAATCAGGGGTATTCTCGATTCTGATTTTCAAATGGTAGCTGTTAACTTGAAAATGATCACTTCATGACATCACAGGGTGGAACAGAGCATTTTGAAGGATTACTGAAACATGTCTGAATGAAACAAAACACAATTCCAGGTATGTTTTTGATGAACAAATCATTATATTCTTAAAACTCACATACATTTTGCGTAATATAGAGCCTTTAAGCAATGATCTAGGCTAAAAAGGACACTGGTTTGAGAAGTGTAAGAAACATCATCGCATACCTGTGCAGTACCACAACTTTATATTTCTAACAGTTTTAAATTTGGCTCACATTTTAGATCAAAGTTAATTAAGGCATAGTGTTGGCAAAGCTCAAAGCTCTATTAGAGAGGCTTTGCGTGTTTTTCCAGTTATGATAATACCTCTTCTGAAGATGATATACATTGCAATCATAGATTAGTACTAATCCTGCCAACGTGTATTTTATATTACATTAGCTAATAATCACTCGTCTTCCTCTCTCGGAGGTACTCTTTTAATGACGACTGGAGTTTACATTGATTTGATGAGGATGTGTGAGCCGGGGTCTGCGGGCTCTCCAGGGGTTTAAAGACAATATAGACTATTGAATGTATGCATATCCTAATGAAAACAAGCATGCCATGTACACTTATAGTACAGTGTAAGTATTTTGTGTCATGATTGCATGTTGTAAATAGAACTATTTATTAACCAAATTATGTATGTTTTTATCCATGTTTTGATTTTCACTTCAGTAAATTTGAAACCCTAAATGTATACTGCTGGAAGTTATTTGTAGGGTTGTGTAATTAATCACATTTTAATCGAGATTCAAATTCAGGCTAATGTGTAATTGTCAATGATATACTTTAATTGGGAAGTCTACAGCTAATCTTCAGTCAGTAAAAGCATGTGGTTTAGACTTTAGTTTAGAGGAAGAAATTTGACTTATTTTTATGGTAAATGGCAATGAATAAAAGTTGTGTTCATGTTCAGAAAAGTAACATTAATTTTTTTTTAACCTGTTTTAATCAGACCAAAAATTAAAAAAAGAAAAGCGTGACAAATTTTACTCTCATGCATTGCATTCTGGCTCTGCTTTTCCAGGTAGTAGTGTTTAAGCTAATATAATTCTTGACTAATAATCTGTTCTGTTCTGTCTTGCCTAGTAATATTTTAGTTTTTAGTTTGGATGTATTTTTCTCTCATCACCCAGTACCTGCATGTCTCGTGCATGTCTCACCTCCTGTACACACACTGAGATGTTCTGTTATGAGATGATGACACATGTCTCCAGTGGTGGCTGGCGGTATAATTTGGGGGATCATTTATATTTAATAATTTATAAATTAGTGCTGTTAATCGCAATTAATCTCATGAATGTTATAGTTAACTTGCGATTAATCGCACATTAATCTCACATTTTTGTCCCTTGAATCATCATTTTAATACTCTTATCAACATAAAAAAGTGGATAAACATAACAATTGTCAGTGAGAAAACTTTCTGTTCAATGTTCCACTCTCATGTTCCACTTTCATGCAGTGTTCTGTAATAGTGTGAGTGAAGTGCTTCTCTTCTGTCTTCATAAGAGTCAAAGCGACTGAAGTTCCCACTGTGGGTGAAATAATGTGCTGTAACGCCGAGGTAGTTCCATTACTGAGGGACGTCCAGTAATTTCCAGTTAGTGCCACTGTGTTTGTCTGCCCCAATGCCTGCTGTACTGGGGCGCATTCGTCCTGGGACTTTTGGGCCATGCCATGCTCGGGCGCAGTTGCCTGTGGTTCTGTGGCCCTGCGTTCGCACCTGCACGACCGGACCTCCGCCGATGGCGTTGTGGCACAGCGCTATTTGTTTGCATGCCGCACGGCGGAGCTGGTGCTTTTGGCGGAGAGGGTGGGTCCAGCAGCATGGGGTGTTTATTGCCTGGTGGGACCGATGTGGGTCCTGTAGCAGTGCGTGCTCCACAGTGGGCTTGTGGATGTGCAGGGCTTGTGTGGTGAAGTTGTGCGTGTGTGCGTGCATGTGCTGACATGCCCTGCTCAGGCCCACCTCCCGCAACTTCTCAGTTTTCAGTTTAGTACAAATTGTTTTCCTTCCTGTTTACAGCCCGATCTTGTAGTTTTTCTAACATTACTAGCAGTGGCCACATCTTATGAAAAAAATAGTTCATTAGGTCACAAAGAGCGTTCATCACGCAATAAATAAACATTAAAATTGTTTTGCATTAACTTATTAATAGCATGATATTTTTGAGAGCACTAAAATAAATATAAATTATGAACAACACAACGCAACACACCGCTCTCAACCACCGCAACAACATCAGCAAAACAACAATGAGAGGCTACGGTCACAACACGAACACACCGCTCCTACAGCACACAGCAGAACACTGGAGTGGCTCCGTCGACCCACCAGCTCATTTACGCACTACTAATGAAAAGAAGCCTCTTATCTTCTCCAGAGGACTGAAGCAGTCCAGAGGACTGAAGCAGTCCTCAGATTGTATTCTCTATCCACTGTCCTGTTGGTTCTGTCTACAAAAGTGTATTACTGTCCAATATGAAGAGATCAAACTGGTCTAAGTCCCGGTCCAGTCAGGTCCGCGACACAAAGTCCGGGAGCCGAATGCACGATCTGGTTCTAAAACTGTCTCAATTCCCACTTAAATCTGAAAGTTACGACCAGGCGCCAGGTGGAATTAAACTCTTTGCACGCTATGCCCAGGTGAATTTTTTCTGCCCAGAAATGAGCAGGCAGAGGCTGAGCAGCAAGCAACTGCCCCAGGTCCCAGTGGAGGGTCTGTGTCTGTGTGTCCGCTGCTCTGGGTCTTTCCTCGGCTCTCCTGTGTGGAGGTTTAGGCTAAAGTAACTAGCCGTCAGTGTGTGAATCAAAATAAGCCATAGGATATCACAGAAGCCAGCTTGATACCTCTTTTCTTGCTTGGCAAGGAGAGAAAACATATTACTCCCTAAAGCGTTTCTTCGGCGGACCTTTGACCTGACGTTGAAGTAGCCATAACTATGCTGCACATAGCACTGTTGTTATTCATTCATGAGCCTATAGTAGAAACATGGCGCCAGTGAAGAGTTGGGCCTGGGTGGAACAGAGCAGTTGAATCACAGTAGGTCAGGTATGTGATAAACGTTTATGAAAACCAATCACTTGATTTCAGTTCGCCCCCACCCTGCAACCCCAAAGACGCACTTCAGGGCTGCAATGTTAAAGGAGAATTAACGTTTTTTTACAATCTGAGCCTTATTTCGGTAATAAAACAAGTTGTTTTACTCACCCATAGCACTTTGGTGTCATATGGAGCACTTCCAGAGATGTTTTAGATTAGCGATAGCCGTAGCGCGAGTTCTCCGAACGGTCTCCAAATAACACAAACTTTAGCACTTTTCAAATCATAGAAGCTCAATGTCTTAGTCTACACTTTCGTTTGAGTCAAAAGTGGCCTGTAATCCAAGATTTATCAATAATTTACAGCTTTGCGTTTCATGTTTGGGTCCCGGGAGCTGAGAGCGAAATAAGCTGTGACTCCGCACATGCGCACTGTCCTCCTCATCTACTCGAAACTATGAATAAATCTCGGATTACAGGCCACGAAAGCGTAGACTAAGACATTGAGCTTCTATGATTTGAAAAGTGCTAAAGTTTGTGTTATTTGGAGACCGCACAGGGCATATATTACGAGAACTCGCGCTACGGCTATCGCAAATCTAAAACATCTCTGGAAGTGCTCCATATGACACCAAAGTGCTATGGGTGAGTAAAACAACTTGTTTTATTACAGAAATAAGGCTCAGATTGTAAAAAAAAACTAATTCTCCTTTAAGTAATGGGCAGAAGCAACATAATGACGTCAAATTTTCTCAAAACTTCAGGTTCTCCCATAGACCTCCATTAAGTCTCTCTGACTTAGCGAACTCAAAGGCCAAACACATAAGATAAGATAAGATATGCCTTTATTAGTCCCACAGTGGGGAAATTCCATGTTGCAATGCACAGATCAAGAACAGCAGGAAAATGTAGCATGCAATAAAACAAGATAATAAATAATGGCTTAAAATAATTTAAAAATAGACCTAAGAATAGACTCTCGAGTATAGCTGAATATTGTAGTGCAGATAAAGTTGAATGACATGTTAACAGTGTTCGTTGTACAGTCTGACAGCAGCAGGAAGGAAAGACCTGTGAAACCTCTCCTTCACACAGCGAGGGTGAATCAGTCTGTCACTGAAGCTGCTCTCCAGAGCCGACAGAGCGTCTTGCAGGGGGTGAGACTCATGGACATGACATGAACCAAATAAAGTGATATGAGCAAATTAACATGATAAAAAATATCTATGCAAATACACATTCAGTTTCAAACAAAACATTAGACATATAGCTTAATACAAAATATCGACTTTATATGTTTTAATCCAGGTCAAGCCCTCTATTGACATGTCAGTTGTTCTCACATTTGCACTCTGATTATCAGGGTATATGGCATTATAACCCTGAGTATGTATAGGCATGTTACACTAATACAGTGCTTCTCAAATAGTGGGGTGGGCCCCCCCGGGGGGGTGTGGCGTATGCGCGTATGACCCTGGAAAACATGTTTTTTTGCTGTACTGTACTAGAACTAAGTGTAATTGCACATCAACAACAGTAGTTGGCAGTGGCGTTCTCACATGCGATTTACACACAGTCTCACCATTAACAGAACATCCTCTGTCACAGAAAAAACACGTATATTCCACTGAGTCATGTCCTTTAGTCCGACAGAAGCTGACGCATCAGTGGCACAAGGAGAGAGCGTATTTTTTCAATGCTTTTAGCTTATGCAAATGAGGTGGTTTTAAGTTTCATTTCTGTAAAACGTAAACAAATGTGTGCAAAGCTGCATTAAAAACACATTAATATTTGAGTCCTCAGTGCAGTCTTTGTTGTAAGTTTCTTTCCTTTTTTGTTGTTTATAATGTCAATAAAAGGATACAATGGTGTTCTAATAACAATTTTCTAGACAAATAATACTATTTATAGTCGCGCGCAGGAAGGGGGGGCGTGAAATTTTTTCTTCTTCCTAGGGGGGGCGTCACAGAAAATAATTGAGAAGCACTGCACTAATATAATTCAGTCTCTGTAATGTTGTAACGTATTCTGCTATATTAGTGCTATTGAAGGCTCTGCTCTATCTGAGACTTGTTAGACTTTAATCTCTGCTTTATTTTAACACAATCTGACCAGAAAGAATTTACTTAGTTGGAACTACATCAGATGAGCTGATTTATGCTGTTACAAAAGTCAAATAACATTACAATTACAAGGTAGCTAGACACTCTCACCTTTTTGTTGAAAATCAAACCTTTAAACAGGACCATGGATGGTCTTATTGACCACAGGCTCCTGAAAATGTGCTATTTAAATCCATTTTGTATTTTTTCAAGAGTTTTCTGACAATCTTAAAGCTTTTTTTTGTCTGCCTTTGCTTTATAGAACACCCCCAGCATGATGTCACTGCAAAGTATCAATAGAATACTTTTACCATACTCAGATCCAAATTTGTCAGACTGCTGCATGAAATGACAAGAAGAAATGACAGCAGATTTTTATAAATATTTAATAAAATCTTAAGTTTGAAGCAGTGACTTTGACTGACTATGAAGGACTCTGGAAATGGATTAAACAGACAGGTAGTTAAAGGAAAAGTAACGTTATTTTACAATCTGAGCCTTCTTTCGGTAATAAAACAAGTCGTTTGACTCACCCGTAGCACGTTGGTGTCATTTGGAGCTGTTTGGTAAAAGTTATGTTGTAGCGTATCCGTTAGCGTGAGTACTCGGGGCATTACTTTGCGGTCTCCAAATAACACAAACTTTAGCACTTTTCAAATCATAGAAGCCCGATGTCTTAATCTACGATTTCGTTTGAAGCAAAAGTGGCCTGTAATCCGAGATTTATCCATTGTTTTCAGCTTTGCGTTTCATGTTTGGGTCCCGGGAGCTGAGAGGCACAGTCCGCGCATGCGCACTGGCGTCCTCATCTACTCGAAACTATGGA
Organism: Paratrypauchen microcephalus; assembly: GCA_036785185.1. Classification (NCBI taxonomy): domain Eukaryota; kingdom Metazoa; phylum Chordata; class Actinopteri; order Gobiiformes; family Gobiidae; genus Paratrypauchen; species Paratrypauchen microcephalus. The sequence goes on from JAVJIX010000109.1 coordinate 1,101,352, forward strand.
TAAATCTCGGATTACAGGCCACTTTTGCTTCAAACAAAATCATAGATTAAGACATCGGGCTTCTATGATTTGAAAAGTGCTAAAGTTTGTGTTATTTGGAGACCGCAAAGTAATGCCCTGAGTACTCAGGCTAACAGATACGCTACAACATAATTTTACCAAACAGCTCCAAATGACACCAACGTGCTATGGGTGAGTCAAACGACTTGTTTTATTACCGAAAGAAGGCTCAGATTGTAAAATAACGTTACTTTTCCTTTAAGAAATTGTAATGATATGTTAAGCACCACATGTAAAGTGGATTTTTTTCTAAATTGTCTGTCTTAATTTCTCTCACATGCTCTTGTTAGGTGTATGCATTATGTTTGTTGTATTTCAAATGGACCAGATGTGAGCTTCTTTGGTGCGAATCTGGTTTGGTTTGGCCTTCACATCTCCATAAATGAAACATACTTAGCAGAAAGTGCACCAGAGTTCACTTTAATTGGATCAAATGTGAACACGCCTACTATATGTATGGGGGAACACAGATTTTGCAGTTGCAAAATGTATAGAGTATCTAGAATCAATATCAGATTTATCAATGCCAAAGGGTGTTTTAACAGGATTTTAACCATTAATTGTACTTGAGCTAAACAGCCTTCAAAACAGGTTCAATAAAATCAATGTTTTCACCCTGACTCGAGCACTCAATCTCTGTAATATTGTATTTGTGGATCTATTGTCAGTGTGTTCCTATGGTGCAGTTACTGTATAATAGAGCAAACTTTTATCCTGCAGTGGATTCCTATATTCTACCAACAGTGGACAGACAAAAGCCCTGCTGATCTTTGGTCTATATTTCATCTGATTCACACTAAAAGATACAATTATTCATTCAATCTTGCAAAAGCTGTTCTCAGATCTCCAGCAGACAAAAATCAATCAAGACGCCTAAATATAACTCAGTATGTTTTTAGAACATTGCTTCAAATCAGTACTGAAATCTGATGCAAGCTATAGTTTTGCAATGGCCAGTACAGTTGGAGAGAGATTTGTTGAACTTTGTCCATGTGCAAAGGATCAGCAGTATAAAGAATAGTCCCATTGAGCTGAATGGAGCAGAATCATCAAGTCATCCGAAGGAAGCCAGTTCACTTCAAAACATGAAAGTGTGTTTAGTTGAATTCAATAATACAATACAAATTCAAAACCATATAGGCCTACAACAAAATTACAACTGCCCTATTGCCCAGTATAGATGTTAATACATGAAGTGTATGTTGTATGTTGCTGCCAGTGATGTTGAATGATTAATGGATATTCTAAATAAGACTACATGAATGAAGTGGGTGGAAGGTGGCATTGATGTGGTTGTCATGGTGAACAGAGAAACCGTTTCAGAATTCTCAAAGCTACAGGTCACATCTTTGATCTTGTAATATCAGAAATTCAATATGTTAGAAGAAAAAATACACTTAAGAGACCCACTGCACTGAAAATACACTATCTGCCCTACTATAGAGGACAGACATTGTATACCATGTGTACTATACTGTTTTAAAATAGACAACATATGGCCAATATTATGAAAACACTATATACACATTAATATAATTAACATTTATTTTAGTCTATATATGAATAGAAAGAAATTTAACCTTATCCACATTATAGCCTTCATGATGGCTTGAAAAATTGAATGAGGTACCAGATATAGCATTTCAAGGACAGTTACATCACATGTTTTTGTCTACAGTGGCCCTGATTTCAGTTGTATCCATTATAAGAAATTTTAAAATATAAAATATAAAAACTACTCATTTTGAACAACACTGGCATACAAAAATTCCATTCTGTTGTATAAAAAAGGATTTTGATTGCCATTGTTGGATTAAAATAAAGTAGCCAATCAAGTAAATTGTATTTGAAATTTGAGACACGGTGGCTGAGTGGTTAGCACTCATGCTTTACAGCAAGAAAGTTCTGGGTCTGATCCCTCGGGTTGCCCGGGCCTTTCACGGCAAGAAGATTCTAGATTCGATCGCCAGGTCGCCCGGGCCTTTCTATGTGGAGTTTGCTTGTTCTCCCCCTGTCTGGGTAGATTTCCTCCGGGCACTCCAGTGTCCCCTATCAAACCTAAAAGACATGCACCAGGGACTACAGGTGGAAATTAGCTCTAGTGCTCTAAACTGGCACAATGTGTCTCTCCTGTTAAGGTTAAGGTCCCATGGCATGAAATTTTCACTTTCTGAGGTTTTTGAATGTTAACGTGAGCTCCCCTACCCTGTTTAGGGCCCCCTCCCCCCATGGCTAAAAGTTGCGAAATGTCTAAACTGAGCATTTACGGTCCTTTTCTGCGTTAGAAAAAAACACAGCTCAAACGAGCGATTCTGAACAAGGAAACTTATTGACGTCACATCGAAAAAAGAAATGCAAATGCAGAGATATTCTGACTGTATACATGTGTCTTTCTCATGCACTGAGTGTTGATTTTGAAGAAGGATTCATTTACAGTATTAGGGAACTATTAAGGCACCATATAAAAGCATCAAGAAGTACCATGTCATGGGACCTTTAATGTAGATTGTGCACTGACCCTGTCTCATAATAAACTAAATAAAATAAAAAATATTGTGACTACACTAATAGAAAGGAACTAATACACCTGCAGTGACAAACTATTCCGTAGCCAAATTATCCTGAAATTACTTTTTTTGTAAAACCATGTAAATTCGTATTAATTTGCAATTTCTGACAAGGCCAAAAATGCACCAACTCTTTCTTTTTTGTTCTTTGTCTTAGTACATTCTGATTTTATTTGTGCTCCGCAGACTGCATGTGCTCTGACCCTGTAAGACCTGCTCCCTTCATTAACCCTCTTTCGTGCAAGGATTATCCCAGATGATGCCCATTTCCAAAGTTACTTCTCATACAAAATCCAGACCTGTCAAATATCTCTTTGTCTGTGCAGTATAATATTACCTATGAAGATCACTATTTTGCACTACATTTTACTGTCTAACAAACCTTTAACAGTTCAGTTGGGTATAGAAGGTGTAGGATACATGGTATTACCAGTGTTGGGCAAGGTCCTAATTACCAGATAAAGTAACTATAAAACTACAAAAAATATTTAAAAAATAAATAAAACTGTGTTTAGTCTTATTTGTCCTGCAAATCAGCATATTCATCAAAAGCTATTGGTGCTCCACAGAGCTCAAGCACCACAACGGACTCACAATTGTACAGATCACAATTGTACACAACAGCACAGGGAAACACCTGTCTGAGTCCAAACAGCACATTTACCAAACACATGATATCAGAACATTACAAACATGTGCACACCACAGAACAGAGCTTAAACACACAAGAAACCAGAGGTGAAGCACCAAACATATATTAAATTAGCACCAGTTACTCTTAAGTAGCATGGGTAGAGGGCTAAACTCCAACTCCTGCAGTCATCTGTTTTCTACTCCCATTATAAAGAGTTATCAAGTAACGATGTGTATATCCTCTTGTATGCTACATATTTCCTCTTGAAGAGACTATACTGTGTGTATCTAAAACAATGAAATGTCAGTATGCCTAATGCTCCCTCTGATTTTATAGTCAATCATTGTCTCTGCTCCCTTGTCTCGGTCTTGTTTACTAATGAGCCTCCTTAAGTTGACAGTAACTGAAACAGTGTTGCAGCAGAGGAGAAAGTAATGAGCTAGATTACTCGTTATTGGTAAAATAACGCCATTACTGAATGTGTTATAATCAAACGTTGTATACTTAAACAGCATTACAGGTATTACAGGTTGTTGTACTTTATATGCAATATGAAGACAGAAATAAAGCAAGAACAGTGAAATTGCAATAACAATTTCACACATTTCTAGTTAGAAAAGTAAAACCTGTTTGAAGGGATAGTTCGGGTTTTTTTGATGTGAATCTGTATGGCATCCCCTTCAGTGTCGTGCAACACTGACTTACCCCTGACATTGTCCTCTGAGCCGAGTTCTGCCTCCGTTCTGGCGCTGCGAAAGTAGGTCTGGCAAGTTAGCCAGCGACAGTTAATAAAGCTTGTTTTTCAAAGCGATATATTTGCTTCACAAAACAGTTGCACATGAAAAAGTCAGAAGTCATAATCGCTTGGTACTATTTTCTCTCGAGTCGTATCACTGCGCGCCTATTATTATTATTAGCCTGTTCACTTGTAAGTGGTGATGTTTACAAGTGAACAGGCTAATAATAATAATAGGCACGCAGTGACTGTCAGGGGTAAGCCAGTGTTAATGCATGACACCGCTGAAGGGGATGCCATACAGATTCACATTTTTTTTAAAAACGAACTATCCCTTTAAGGCTATACTGTGCAAATTTTCAGACAAATCAAACCCCTATTGTGTGCCTTGAACAATGTATGTTTGGCCCAAAAATTCAACACTTTTATATCTTCATCACAGAGAACCGCAGCCCTAAAATATCCTACATGTTGATCCTGTTCCTTGATCACCCTGTGCACTTGAGAGGTGTGAGATAAGATGAAATTAGAACTTTGCCGTCCAAAAGTAGAACTGACATTACTCACACAGGGATGGGTACGTCTGTAAAATGATAATGACATTTGATTAAAACTGTGACAAATGCGGTCCCACCAAAGCCATGAACCTGTGACAAAGTGATATAGGAAAAATGTGATGGCAAGAGGACAAGGTACCACAGGAGAGCCAGGTTCTCATAAGGTGAAGGTGTTTTGTAATGAACACCTCACAGTGTGACAGCGAAATGTCAACAGTTGCCGTTCCATCCTCCCTATCCTCCATCTTGGTTATACGATCCTTTTGTCATTGCGTTGTCTTTGCCACAGTCTCGAGGCCATTTAGGTGTTTCTCTGGAGTCTGGGGAGAGTTCTTGGATTTGGGTTGTAACAGCTTTAGCACTTGGGATAATGGTTTGTAATGCACTGGTGGCTGCTCCCTGATGGCCAGGGGACACACTTTACAAGAGCAGAGCACCAATGAACTGGTGTGCAATCTCTCCTGGCAAACTGTGACATTAAAAAGTTTGGAAATATATATCCACATGCAAGATTTTTTTATTATCACTTTAAAACGCATACCTACAAAATTGTTCATTTTTTTGTGAGAGTGAAAATATAGGACTCATACCAGGACAAAAGCATCTCATTTACAGTTATGCATTCTATACTGACCTAATGGAGCTCAGCAGTGACCGCCCAGCTCCTGGTTCGGGAAGTGAATTTGTCAATTTTTTCCAGACTTTCCAGGAAAAAAAATAATAAATAAAGTTCGAAGGCTTGCTCAAAGCTAATCAGCTGTGTGTTAACTAATGACCACAAAACCAAATCATTTAATTTAAAAGCTGTCTTTGAAACATATAATATAACAACATATAAACCACTAAGTTATTAAAGAATTTTGTGTTTAAATGTCCTAAAAAATGCAGCTTAACTTTTTGAAAATTAAACATTTTTTTTTTTTATATCTATGAGAAAAATGAATGGAAAATTTACTACCGGAATCAAAGCTACGTAGCCACTGTGGAGCTCCATTGGTAAATCACAATTTAAATGGTCACAATTAGCAAGTTATGAAGACTGGAATTATTATTGGTACAACAATGTCCTCTGTAAACATAATTAACCCACTACATTTGCATATCATCTTATAAATCATATAACTGGAGTAATCAGATAACCCAATAATTAGATCTGATTAATGGCATGTGTTTACCACCCAACCTTCTAAGTTTGCCTGTTTGCTGTATTTTCCTCACATGCACAAGAGTGAAAGATTAGAATGAAATTCACATTTGTCCATTTTAATAATCTGATAACTCCATTAATCAGATAATGATAAAACCTTTTGAGTACTGTGTCTCCATGAAGTTTTATATACTAACTCGGTAGTTTAAACCTCAAAACATGAATTTTACATACTATTCTAGGAAAGGCAAGTTTATTTGTATAGCACAATTTGTACACAAAGTAAGTGAAAGTGCAAAATAACAATACAAACAAATGAAAACATAAATAATCATCGTAAAATTAACATTAAAGGTGCATTGTGTAACTTTTCTGGTGTAGGGTCTGCCATGTGCCATCTCCATAGAGATGCTGTGGCTTTGTCTGGAATGTCCCGGTATGGCATTAAACATATCTTGCATTTACTCAATAACATTGCTTTTAATTGACTTGAATTGACTTGCATTCTTACTGTGAGTGGGCTCGCCTGTCCACTGAACTGAGCTGTTTTGTAGAGATAAATAATTGTAATGCCATACTGTGGAACATCACAGGCAACATCTCCATGGAGAGAAGCTAGACCAGGGGTTGGCAACCAGCGGCTCCGGAGCCGCATGCGGCTCTTTGATCCCTCTGATGCGGCTCAGTACAGCGGTCCCTCGTTTATCATGGGGGTTACGTTGTAGAAATAACCCACGATAGGCAAAATCCGTGAAGTAGTCAGTTTTATATTGCGTGTATAAATATGCGTGTATTTCACAGTTCCTCTGACCGAGGCGCCTGACGCTGCTGCGCTGTTGCGGGGTTTTGATGGGGAGAAAACTTGCAAACATACAGCACTTCAGAGCAGTGACGGACTGGGATCATCGGCCCTGGCAATTTACACCTACAAGCGGCCCCGTAGTCTGTGGAACGGGGGGAGAGGTTCTACAGCTCTTCACCAAACACAGAACTGTAGTGAGAACGCATCTGTGCGCTCTCAGGACTGGTTCAGCCGCCTGGACTCCAGGTTCCACCAGTTCGTTATGCACAAACACTGCCACTACTTCCCGATGCGCATTGACCACCTGGAGAAGTGCGGTCAAATCCGTAATAGAGCACGGCCTCGGCCCTTCTGGCATGTGCTCAAATGCCAGACCGCTCAGTCTTCAGAGTCACACTGCTCGTGATCGAACATTTAAATAAATTTGGCAAACTGACCGCATTCTGTACAACAGACACGGAGGAGAATGACTGACAAAGACAAAGGTCTACAGTCCTTTAGCCAATCAGGATGCAGAACACAATACGCGTTGATACACTATAAAAAATCAGCGAAACAGCGAGTGACTACTGTATTTAATTAAAATGTATTTTATTTGAGTTCGTTCATATTCAAAATGTAATTCTATGTCACAAAGGTTAAAAAAAGACGTTATATGCGGTGTTATTTCATTTTAAATTTCAAAAGGGTTTTGCGGCTCCCAGTGTTTTCTTTACTGTGTGAAACGATTCCAAATGGCTCTTTGAGTGGTAAAGGTTGCCGACCCCTGAGCTAGACGGGCCCTCCACCAGAAAAGTTACATAGTGCACCTTTAAAAGAGAAGAGTGCAGAATAAAAAAAACTTTTCAGTCATATGCACAGCTAAACAGAAGCTTTGAGCTTGGATTTAAACATTGTTTTATTTAATTATTGTCGAAAGGTCAATGCTTTTGACTGACTTACTGAATCTTGATTTTAAAACAAATCTAAATTATTGTATTATTGTTCAAAACTTTGCAATAATTATGATTATTGTGTTCAAAGTGCTGTGAAACTGTCTAGCTGCCATAGGAAATACATTGCGTTTGCATTTACCAATTGCAGACATGGACTTTTTAGCATAATCTTATCAGCACACATTATGCACTCTGGCTTGGAACACCAACATTTTCCCTACTCAATGAATAATAGAAGAAACCCATATGTACGGCCTTGTAAATCTAGATCACCAACTGTGTGCTAATGGGAGTTTGTTGGCCCAGAATGCCCCAGGGTTTTTGGGTGGGCAGCTGAATATGAGGTTTTTGTGTTTTTAGTGACTTTTTGCGATCAATTTGTTCCCTCAAACTTATTTCGTCCTTGATCATTAAATTTCATTTTTCTACCAGCAAAACTTTTGCATCACTCAGGAGTCAGTGCAGCAGAATGGCATGCTGGGTATTTAATTTAAAGGTGCCCTCTGTGTTGTCTACTTTTATATTCTGAATTCTTAATACATCTCTGTGAATACTTGTGCTGTCAAAATAATATTCAGAAAGTGTAATATTCAGAAAACTTCTCTTGGCCGTGGCTCTGTGAGTGGCGCTGTATTTTCCCTTCGTTAGTGTTGCATTAATTAGACCCACCACTGACCTTAGCAAATTCACCCTTTCTATTATATAAGGTACTTTTTAACCAGAATGAATGGAATTAAACTGAAAGTCAAATCTGATTATTATATTTTGGATTTGTTCAGTGTAATGTAGATGAAGACCTAATTTTTAGAACCTTTGTCTTACCTTTTAAAAATGGATGGGACAATATTTCAGTGCCACTATATTTCAAATTGATACATAAATAATCTGCAAACATTTTTTGGGGATTAAAAAAAAAAAAAAAAACACTGATGAGTTGTACATCTTGAGAAGCCATAGCCATATTGAAAATTCAATATTGTGAGTAAAAATTGGTAGCTGAACCAAATAATTTGCTCCTTATAAATCTTGGGAATTGTCTATTGTCCTAATTACCACATCACATCACAAGGTGGAATAGAGTGTTTGTGAGTAAATATGCAGGGTTTGTGTGTTAAACACAACTCCAGGTATGTTTTTGATGAGGAAACAACATTATAACATAGATTTAAAAAAATGGCAATAGCAGTATCATTAGTCATGGAATCCACTTACTTTTCTATGTTATTCCTTTAAGTGGATTGACTGCCTTTTTCTGTTTTGAGTCTGAGCTGTGGTTGAAGGGATCAGGCCTTGAAATGGTGGTGTTGTCACTGTCCCAATGCCGGTCAGATCTTGCGATGGCAACAAAGGTGAGAGTTGCTTTTTGTTTGTGGAGATGTGCTCAGCAATTCAATTTGACAGGCCAGTCTCAGAGGGGAGCGCTGAAAGCATAAAGACAGAGCGGACAGTAATCGAAAGGCAATGGAGCTCATCGGGCATCCTCCATGTTGTCCGCTCAAGTTTGTAGTTTTGTTTGAACGTGCACAATACTGGTTTGGTGTACAATTATTACAATTATAAGTTATGTCATGTGGTTGTACAGATTTTTAATACAATTTAAAATTAAAACATTTGGATAATTTCTGCCCTGGCCCATCTCTACTGAACAAAAGGTAAACTTGAAAACAACAGTTTCATGACATCAGAAGGTGGAACAGAGCATTCCGAGCCTTTGGAGATGTAGACAGACTAATAATAAAAGGTTACTCAAACATCAGACTCCAGAGAGAAGTTAAATCCATGTTGTTCTAAGCAAAGCAATAACATCTCCATGGAAATAAGCAGCAATGTGTCTTTCACATTCAAGATCAAAAGTTAGTAGTTTTTTCCTGTATTATTTTTGAATTCTCAGTTTCATTTTTTATGTAGAAAAAAACACTTTAACTTTTCTTTAGAGAAACCTTTGGATTGCAAACTGGTTCTACAGAGCCTTGTAAGTGTCATAGAGGTGAATAAATAATAAATTGTGGGAACAACTTATAAGGTGTGCACACAAGTTATAAAGCATGGGAACGACTTATAAGGCGTGCGCACGAGTTATAAAGCGTGGGAACGACTTATAAGGCGTGCGCAGCAGTTATAAAGCGTGGGAACGACTTATAAGGCGTGCGCACGGGTTATAACTCTTTGCGTTATACCGTGCGCTCAAGTCGTAAAGTTACAAATTGTTTCTCTCGCTTTCATTTCTGCAATATATTACAGCTCGAACAACACCCAATTGCTCACTCTCGTTTAAGTTTCGTTTTCGTCACTCTCTTAAGTTTCATTTTCGTCACACTTCTTGTTGCTAAGGCTACTCAGATTCATATCTGGTCTTCAACTGCCATCTACTGGTCAAAAAGTGCAACAGCACCACAATAAAGCCAAAATAAAAGACACAGCTCATAACAGGGCAACAAAAAGACAGAAGATGAGAATAAGGGAACAACAAAAAAGACAAGAAAATGGGGGGGTACACTACAAATGCATTACTGTTTGCTGTAACGCACAGTGTTGGGCATGTTACTTTGAAAAAGTAATTAGTTACAGTTACTAGTTACTAACCCAAAAAAGTAACTAGTTACCTAGGAAAATAACTAATGCGTTACTTTTTAAAGTTAAAAAATGTCAAATAATTTGGATTTTTTTTTTACAGTGCATTATACAGCTTTTGCTGCTTGGCTGACGTGGCTCCGTCACCGTGGCCTTCATTGTTAATAACGGCACCGAGCATGCGATTATCATCATGGGGCCTGCTTCTTCTGCCCCTTCCTCTCCTCCTCCTCTCCTCTTCCTCCTCCTTTCCTCTTCCTCCTCCTTTCCTCTTCCTCCTCTCCTCCATTGTTAACAGCACCTAGCATGCGATTATCATCATGGGGCCTGCTGGGGGCCACTAGTTTAACAGAAGCGTGCGCCGTCCAGAGATGCTTCATTAAATTCGAGTTGCTTATATTGGACGTGGACAAAGTCTTTGGTCTTTGACACAATGTGCACGTAACATGTACGTTTTTACCTTTTACCTCGACGAGGTTAAAATACTGCCAATACTTCTGTCTTCGACTCGGGACTCGCCATCTGACACGGGGTGTGTGTATTGTGTGTGTGCTGGGATTGTGTGTAGATACCCGCCCACCGCCCACTGGGTGTTTCTGATTGGCTCAACATGAAATCTTATTCTGCTTTAGCCAATCATCATTACTTATCCCGCCCTTACCAAAGGGAGAAAAAAAAAATCCCCTGTGCCTATGCGAGTCACGCACATGATGCCAGTTTCAAAATGAGCAGGTTCAGTAACGCGGTAACGCGCCATTTAGTAACGGTAATTGAGTTCCTTTATTTTAAAAGTAACGCGTTACAGTATTAGTTACTGTCAACAGTAACGGTGTTACAGTAACGCGTTATTAGTAGCGCGTTACTGCACAACACTGGTAACGCAGTAATGTAAGGCATTACATGGGGTCTTAAGTCGTTCCCACGCTTTATTATTTATTCACCTATGACACTTCCAAGGCTCCGTAGATTTCTTATGATCGCATAGATGACTTGACCTGACACTGTTAAATTGTTTATATGGCAAAATGGAAACTGAAAGTAGTTTCTTTGTTGTTGTGCAGAGCTTAGCTAGCTGGTCAGCTAATGATAGGGGGAGATTAAGGACACTTCAGTTCACTCGACAACAATTCATCTCATCAATACATGGACTCAGAAACATCTTATTTGAGGAGAGGAACTCTGATCACAAAGTCTGTATCAGTGACAAATGTACGTTATGAGCTTTTACAGAAGAAAATGTAATTATTTTCCACTGACACTAAAGTTGCCATTCAAAAATGTGAAATGTTATGACATAAACTGCATAACCTTTATAGACTTTGGAAGATGTGCGGTTACATGATCAAATATGATATAACAAAGATTATATGGATATACTGTATCTTTGTTCAGTACTGTCTAGGCCTGTTACAATAATAATTACATCGACTTATCATTCAATATATGAAACCTGGATCAATCTATTTTGGGGCTCCATATTTATTGTGCGTTTCTTAGCTTGCCATTTTTATGAAGTAAGGTCAGATTTGAGCTGAGGCTTCAATAAATAACTTATGTGGCTAAATATTGATTAATTTGGCCATTGATTTGTTGTAGCTCAGGCCTTTAATATTTAAAATGGTATACTGAAATTATCCTTCTTTGTGTCAGTGAAATAAAGCAGTGTCAGTATTATCGTTTATCGCAATATTTCTCTGTAGCAATATATTGTGAGTTATGAGTTTATAATGAGTTATCATGATAGGCCTAGATATTCACTACATGGCTTATAGACTTCTTTTTTTCCATTGTAAAACTATAACTATAAATTCACAACACAGACGGCAATATACCACAATTACTGTATGTTGTTTCAATCAACAAACAGAGCAAAGAATAGAGGAGTCTGTGAAGAGTAAAAAGGGAGAGTTGTGCTGCAGAGGTTCCTATGGGGAGGAGGAGGGCAGCTCAAATCAGTGGTTGGGTTTTTGCAGATGAACAATGATTGCTTAAGAGGGTATAAAGTATGATCAGACTGTCTGATAGAGGAGCAGCTGAGAGGAGGCACAGTGCCAGAATATGAGATTGAGGAGTCTTCCTGGTACAATCAGCGCTTGAGTTGTTTTTAGGTAATTCAGTAAACAGGATCACAAAGCTGTCATGTGTTGGTTAGAACTATTGTATCTTCAGCAGAGTATACAATAATAGTATACAATAATACCAAAGTATATATAATTTAGAATATTGAGTATAGTATCTATATTGACCACATTCAGAAAGTTGCCAGGGGCCCAGCTATTCCAGTTGAATGATTTTGCACAGGGCTGTTGATCATAGAAGTAGAACATAAATATTAAACATTTTTACAAAAATCAACCTACTTTATATAATGTTTTAGACTGTTATCTAGTTCTATCTAGTTCTCCATTGAAATGAATGGAAAGTGCAAGTTAGGAGCAGAACAGGGTGGGCAGAATAATGTAGAGGAAAAACAACATTTTTGTAATAGTTGTAGTGGTAGTAGTAGTGGTAGTAGTAGTAGTAGTAGTAGTAGTAGTAGTAGTAGTAGTAGTAGTAGTAGTAGTAAACATGCAGGTATTAAAAATAGCAGTCAAACTAAATCTAAGACCATATACAATCTACACATATATGTTCAAAGTCAGTTTTCTCTCATGTACTGCAAAATGAGCTTTCAGTCTATTGTTACCTCACCCAAATGACTGTAGTTTGATTGTGTCTGCAGATCACAGCCTGTCTGAGGAGGGACGTTCTCAGTGCATTATTCAGCTGGGATGTGGTATTACACGCCATCTGAGCCTCTCTCCCGACGGCCCTGTCAGAATTGATCCATAACCTTTGACCTTTTCAGAATGGCTGCGGCGCGGACATGTGGCAGTTAGTGTTTGGCTGTTGTGGCCGGAGCATGAATCAGCCTGCTGCTCAGTGACCTTTCCACTGGATCAACTACAGGTCACATGCCCAGACTCATGGCCCTGGTTTTATACAGAGCTTCAAAGGTCAGAGTCTAGCCCCAACCAGGAATATTACTCCTCAACAAGTCAGTGGGAACAGACCCTCAACTAGAAGAGTTACATAGTGCACCTTTAACAAGTGACAGAAGGAATAATATTATAATCTTTTGATTATAGATTCAAACTGGTACATGAACTAGTACTGGTCAATGAACTGGTACCACACATCATTGAATTCAGTTATTGATGGGCCTGTAATATTGCAATAGTTAGATAATAATAATAATAATAATAATAATAATAATAATAATAATAATAATAATAATAATTATTATTATTATTATTATTATTATTATTATTATTATTATTATTATTATTATTATTATTATTGTGAGTGCGGCGAACCGCCTCACTAGCCTCGGCCTCGGTGTTTCTTGAAGTTTCTTTCTGACGCGTCACGTAATGTAAATAAAGAGTCGAATCAAAAGGTTTGTCTTTTCTATCTTTACTAAAGTGAAGGTTATACAGAGTGGATACAAATAAGGTGAATAAAGAGGGAGATGGAAAGATGAATTTCTGAGGCTTGTGGTTTTCCTATGCGTGTTGTGTTAGGCTCTGTATGTCCTTCTTGACGTCTTTGCGTGTCGTATAGTGGTGAGCTCCTGCCTGTCACTGGGAGACCGGGCTTCCTTGTACTTCGTGGCTCCCGACAGGACTCACCCTATGTTCCGTTGTTGACGATGCTATTCGACGTCCTTTCTTGCTGTCCGTATGTGCCTTGTAGCGGTGCGTATCCCGTCTGTCACACGGGAGACGTCCGATGTTACACTCTTACGTGACTATTACGCGGCGTTACATGACGACCTCATGACGTCCTCATGCGCTACCTAACGTCGTTCTTGACTTCCCTACGTGACGTCCTCACGTGATGTCCCACGTTGTTACGTGACGTTGTTACGTGACGGTCAAAAGACTGTGTAGCTTCTGTGGTCCAGGACGTCGTAATACCCCGACATCTCGGCTCATCCGATACTCTATGGTCTCGGGGTATCCTCCTGGCCACCAGACCGCGGCTTCTTATCCACACTACCTACGTAGCGTAGTCGTTTCCCCTTGTGTGTGTATATGTGTCTTGGTGTGGTGTGTCTTCTGTCTTCTGGTGTGTCTTCTTCGGTGTCTGTGTCCTCTATGAGTCAGTGTGGTTCCTACGTCTGTATTTTGTCTGTATTTTGTCTGTATTTTTGTTATCTGTCAAGGGACTACAGATGAAAATTAGCCGTTTGGCTAACTCTGGCATATTTACATGCAAATGTTGATTAATATGCACTGTCCCTGAAATAAACAAATAAAATAAAATAAAAATAAATTTATAGCAGGTAAGATCAAGGATAAAAGAACAAGGAATAAAGATCAAAGTGGACCAATCAAAATGCATTTCCTGAACCTGAAGGCGGGACAGGAAGTGCTGTTATAAAACAGAATATTCCAGAATGTACGAAATGTCTCTTACAATTATTATTATTATTATTATTATTATTATTATTATTATTATTATTATACTCACAATCCAGCAAATGTAGTTATTCTGTATTATATATCAACTACAGCAACCAAAACCACTGAACCACAAAAAGTGAATTTTGCCAAATTCTACCAAATTCTTGCCACATTCTACCACTCTTTTTGAAATACTTGTAGTGTGCAAGTAGAAGTTACTTTGGGGTCAGCTGTCAGCACAAATCTTGAGTGTCTGAACTCACTGAAACAGGTTCTTAAACTACATTGTAGATTATTTTCCGCTGGCTGAGTTGCAGCAGAGTTTACTCAGAAGAGTTGAGTTGTCTACACACACTTTTGGTTAGCGAGTCTCTTGGTGCTTGTGGTGTTCCCTGTACAGTATGTATGAATAAAAATACATCAAACCAGTAATATTAATGCTCTTATTTAGGAGACAAACAGGTGACACCACAGGTAGCATATCCTCCACCACATTTACACACAGCAAAGATGTATTTAAAATCATATCCGTTTTTACCATGTCATTTTGCAACTGTGAAAATCATAGTTTGTGGTGAATATAACTGAACGGAAGAATATGCTATACTATATATAACAATTCTCAAAATGAATTTTCAGATGAATGCCAACTACCAGCTGCCAACTAAACACCAAATTAGACTTTCAAACTCATTAATGTTTAAATCTCTCAAATTATTTGTGTCTGATTGGAAAAATAGTGCACTTCATGTTGTGATAATTTTGTCTTATCTTGTCTCTATGGCTGTGTTTAAAATTAGGAACTGGCTTCTATAGGTCTCCATGGGACTTCAGTAAAGATACGTGCTGGATGCAAAGACCATGGCATACTTTACACTGGGTAGAGTTTAGGGAGTTTGTAAGCCTAACTTGCCAGTCGTATTGGGGAGCGTAGATGAGGGTGACATGAAAAAACATATATACATCAAAGAGAGGACAGGAGAGTGACCATAGAGCTCCCGTGATCTGAACCGGTTCTCAGTCCCACCCACACTAGGCCAGGCTTTCAATTAAGCTATCAATCATTACTGATCTGTATACAAATTCTAACTTGACTTTGACAGCATCCAGGCTTACACAACTGGCCTATGGTATAGGTATAGGTGGCTTTCACATCCTAAACTCTCAATTATGGTAACTCTCAAATATGGCAATAAAATATCCAAACGCAAAATTCACGAATAAATATACAATACTAAGCTCTTGAATCTGTGACATCCAGCAATTTTAATAGCAATTTACCTGCTTATCATCAATGAAATATAGGCCTATGGAATGTTGCAGTGTCATCTGTAACTTTACATTGGTTATCCAGCTAGCATGTTAAATTACCTCCATGCCTGCATATTTAGCACTCATTTTACACTTAAAGTCCTCACTGAGGCTTCCTTAAGACTTTAAAAATGCCATTTAGCTTAAATTCAACAGCTATGTATTTTCTTTAAAGGGCCTATATTACACTATTTTCTGATTTATGTTGTAATGTTGTTTCCTCATCAAAAGTTGTAGCTGTGCTTTGTTTTATTCACATACGTTTAACACACAAATCATGCATATTCAGGCTGTGTTCTTCTCTCAAACAGAAAACACTATGTTCCACCTTGTGATGTCATGTGGCATTACAGGAAGTGTTCCAAAACACAACTCCAAGTATATTTCTGAGAAGATAACAACATTATAGCTTGGAGAGTCATTTTTGTGTAATATAGGACCTTTAATTAGGGTCAAGCCCCGACAGGGCCTAGGGTCTATTGCGTTCG
Organism: Paratrypauchen microcephalus; assembly: GCA_036785185.1. NCBI lineage: Eukaryota > Metazoa > Chordata > Actinopteri > Gobiiformes > Gobiidae > Paratrypauchen > Paratrypauchen microcephalus. Next base: position 1,117,608 of record JAVJIX010000109.1, read on the forward strand.
CAACGATGAACACATGGGCGTATGTGAGAGGACATCGTGCAACTTCGTCCTCTCGGTTGCCCCCGGCATGAACAGCAGTATCCCAGTAACCCATGCTCAAGGCCTAGGCATATTTATATGTACTAAAATGAATGGAAGTTGGCACAGTTGGCTGCAGGGGGCGCAAAGACTCCTAAAAAATTTTTTTAAAGGTGCACTATGTAATTTTTCTGGTGGAGGATGTGTTGGCCTGGGCAGCTCTCAGGAAGTGACAATAGTGTGTCATGGCAGTCACATGGGAGGGGGGTGCACGCAGGGCGAGGGCCGTTCAACGCTGCTTGCGGCTTTAATTTAACCTTTCTAATTTCTGCAATAACAACAGACTTATCTCTGTTTGTGATTTGAAGAAACCTACTCATTTATTCATGCTTAGGACTGACAAAATTCACTCATATACAATAGTTTTCTATACTAAGGTATGTGTTCTTTTTAATCTATTTTCCCTAAACCACCTACACCTGAATGTTCCTCTGTCACAGCTGGCTGAGAACGTTATGGCGCTAAAGAGTTCACATTGCCAAGCCTAAATGGTTCCGCCTATCTAGTGTCCTTGGATCTCGAAGCAGCCAGCGTCTCCCTGATCATGCGGATATCATAAGCGTTACTTATGCGAGTTAATTTGTGTGTTCATCTCAACGAGGTGCTGATTTCTGGTGTGTTTAGGTAGAGTTAATGTGTTTTAGATTCCGCTCTGATTGGGATTAATTAGATGATAAGCAGTGTGCACAGACAAGATGCTCATTCTGATTAGAGCTATCAGCTTCCTGTGAGAGGCACAACTAACAAGGCTTGTGAAGTTCAGCAGCAGCCATTTTGGAACACCTTGTCCTCACACTTCTGCTGAGATGCAATTCACTACCAGCTCTTCAACTGTTTCAAGATGTCTTCACATTTGAGTGTGTGTGAAATTTAAGATTAGGTAAGAGGAAAAGGCAAAATGATGAAAATTTTAATTAAATAAAAATGTATTATATTAGGAGGGGTGTCAGGGTTGATCTTGCAACTTTGATCTCCCTGTTGGTTTTCTAAAAAAAACACCCACCAACCAAAATCATCTTTTAGGTCATTTGGTAATAACAGTTTAGTCCTTTCATGTGTATTTTAAGATCCATTCACTTACTCAAAATAAATTATTGTACTTACAATTTTTACAATGTATTAATAAATTACATTATGGCATGATACTGAAATGTTTTATGTAGAGTGTTTCACAGTATGACTTTAGACTTACAGTATATATTTCTTTGGAGACAAGGGGGTAATGTCAGACCAGTTGGAGTGAAGAGTAACAGTGCATGTTTTCTAATATTTCTTTTGTTGATAAAAATGCATGTTACTGAAAAAAATAACGCCAGACTGTGGAACTTTCCAAGCAAACACACAAGCAGGTGATGGACCCTCAACCAGAAAACTTATACAAAGTTGTCCCAGTTTTCAGCCATAACAAGAGACCTTCTTCTTTGCATAAGTTTGCATTTAGTACTTCACATTTGTGTGGGAGAGCTCTGGCTGTCGGACACTGCAAATCTGGATGCACAGACAGAAAACATTTTGACAGGCAGAGAGTGAGAAGCACAAGAAAAGACATGTTTGGGAAGATAGTGAAAGCTGGTTTGCTGTGATTGTAGAAAGGAGAATCAGAATCCAGGAAAATTGCAAATGAGTTCATACATACATAGAATGGTGTTGTGGACAGGCAGTGGCGTTCCTAGAGTGATTTGCGCCCTGGGCGAAAGCCACTCTTGCCCCCCCATACAAACTCAATTCACAACAACCACATAACATAAAAACATAAAAAAGACCAAAGGCGCAATTATTTCACATTATAGCCATGTAGGCCTACAGCTATTTAAGAAAGCAAAAGTACACTCCAGCAAAAAAAAACAAAAAACATTTTGTCGACATTCGCCAACAACTCTTCCCTGTAGCTAAGCACCATAGGACACGATAAATGTTTGAACGACCATGTATATAGCTTATGCCTTCGTTAACCCAAGCAATGATTATAGCAACATTTTCGTGCTTGGGGGAAGGGCAAACATGCATCAACAATCACATCAGGGGAGTTTAACTAATACAACATCATCATCATGAAGTCAAACTTGAAGACTAGTCGATAGCATACCTTTTTCTTTTGCTCGCTTCTCCTCCTCTTCTTTCCGTTTCTTTCGAAATTGGGCACCTGATGGCTTCAATCTTTTTCGGTCCGTCACCGCGACTGTTTTGTCGTACTGTACACCGTGACCTCCTCAAGACACTGACCAAAATCCGAATGATTACCCCCCTGGCCCCTCCCCCTAAAACAAACTCTGTACTCTGCTCGCAGCGTTGCCTAGGGCGAGAGGTCAGAGTCAGACTGTCATACCTGAACCATTTCGCGCTACTATGTCTTCACGTATCTGTCTTCACTGTCTTCTGTCTTCACTTCACTGTCTTCTGTCTTCACGTAACTGTCTTCACGAGCCAGCACCAGCCCCCCACTCCCCGCACAAGGATCCGTGTGGATCCTTGCTCCGCGCCTCCGTGCGCTCCGCACAGTTTTTTGTTTCGTTTTTTTTTTTCTTTGCGCCACCGCGGCGCCCTCCCCGCGATGGCGCTAGGGTCAATTGCCCAGGTTGACCCCGTCAAAGAATGCCCCTGTGGACAGGCAGGTCTAAAAGGCTGGTTAAGAGTTTATACGAGCTCACTGAAGAAGTATATCAAATGATTGGTGTGATTACAGTCAAACTATAATCAAGTGTATTTAAGATCCAAGAAGGCACAAATAACATCTCCTTTTATCACACTCTGTATTGATTGAAAATGTAGTAAATTACCTATTTTAAACATTTGTAGATGTAATTTTTATGATTTTTTTTAAAGGTCCCATGGCATGAAATTTTCACTTTCTGAGGTTTTTGAACGTTAATGTGAGCTCCCCTACCCTGTTTAGCTCCCCCTATGGTTAAAAGTTGCGAAATGTTTAAACTGAGCATTTGCGGTCCTTTTCTGCGTTAGAAAAAATCAGAGCTCAAACAGGCGATTTTGAACAAGGAAACTTATTGACGTCAGCTCGAAAAAAGAAATGCAAATGCAGTTCCATCCCCATCTGTCTCTACTCAGCGTCTCTGTAAATCACGCCCAGAGAGTTTGGACTGCGGAGGAGCTACGCAATGCGAAATATGTTTTTTTTATTTGCCTGGAGGAACTTGCGAGTTTATCTAGGCTCGGAAGTCCTTTATCTGAGCCTGTGGATATCTGAAACAGCAGTGGTTTAATTTTATTTTCTGTGGAAATGTGTTTATTTGTCAATGGAAGTCTTCTCATCTCTCTCTCTCTGCGCAAAAACACGGAAGTGGGTCAGAGCGCACAGGCACAGCTGAGAGCTGAGAGCGGAGAGTTTGGCCACGCCCCCACCCTCTACTATAGGCCATCTCTGTCCTCCTCATTTGCATTCAAGCAACAACGCCCATAATGGAGTGTTCCAGAGTGACATTTATGACTCTTTCTCATCTTATCTCTCTTTCTCATGCACTGAGTGTTGATGTTGAAGAAGGATTCATTTACAATATTAGGGAACCATTAAGGAGCCATATAAAAGCATCAAGAAGTACCATGTCATGGGACCTTTAAAGTTAATCCGGGTTTTGGACCAGCATCAAGCTCTGCTCAGCTGAGAGCTGATGTCCTGACCCAGACCTGAGCTGTTTTGTGGGAATCTAAAATTTGTTTAGTAAATTAGTAAGTTAATTTGCATGTATTTATTTATTTACTAAGACAATAAAGAATCATATTAGGCCCATATGCACATATTTCTTGACTTTAGTACTAAAATTCGGATCTCTAAGGAAAAAGCCCAATAATTTGGTGGTGATTATAAAAACTCAACACAAAAATAATATTTGCCAGAAGTCATTTTAAAAGAAAGAAAGAAAAATTGCACATGCTTTTAAAATGCTTTAAAATAATGATTTAGCTAAGCCAAGTCTAACATTTTTAATTCATTAATGTATTAAATGAAGATTGCTTGGCTTCTATTTTTCTTGCAAATGTTAGCTCCCAGCCACCAATGACTAACTTCAATACTCATTAACCTAGAAAAACATCTTCATTGGCATTTATGATTTTTTTCTGTTTAATAATAATTTATTTAATACTACTGTGTGCACAAATGTGGATATAGTGGCGGCACGGTGGCTGAGTAGCTAGCACTCATGCTTCACAGCGTTTCCCCCATCACCCCAAAACATGCACCATAGGTAAAAATCCTCCAGTTTAGGTCCTGACCAAGCCTAAGCAACAAGATCATGGATGGTCCCCAGGCGCAGTAATGTGCTTCCCACTGCTCCTAATAATCCAATCCCACTTTATTTCTATATCTTATTTTATAAACAGAAACAGTTTCCAAAGTGCTGCACATAAAATCAATAAAACTTAGCAATAAATAAAGTGATAATAATAAAATAACTAAAAACAAAAGCAATTATAAAAAACACAGAGGACCACACAACTCACGCGGTATTAAAAGCCAGAGAATAAAAGTGGGCCTTAAAGGGATATGCCACCCCCAGGTCAAATTTGGGCATCTCCCCAAGTCCCCAAGGCGAGTCTAACGTCGCCAGAGAAAGATTTCGGCCAAAAGGAATTAATTTGCTCAATGCGTTTCCCAATTACTTTATGTGTAGTGCGCATTCATATCGAGTGCAAATAAATGTGCAAATCAACACGGAGAGCTTGACTTGGTCATTTTGGGTGGGAACTATTTTCCAGTGCGGAAGAATACAGTCGAATCACGCAGCATGCTGCCAGGGGAATCCCAGTTACGCACCGGGAAGGGAGTTCCCCTGTTGCACAATGTGGTGCGTGATTCGGCTGTATTCTTCCGCACTGGAAAATAGTTCCCACCCAAAATGACCAAGGCAAGCTCTCCGTGTTGATTTGCACATTTATTTGCACTCGATATGAATGCGCACTACACATAAAGTAATTGGGAAACGCATCGAGCAAATTAATTCCTTTTGGCCGAAATCTTTCTCTGGCGACGTTAGACTCCAGTCTAAGGCGGAGGAGCTGCAGATACCGCGGCGGTCAGTGGCGACAGACTCGGACAATGGCTGGGTGAGCAGGAAAACGCTTTCCACCACTTATTTTAGTCTCTGGACTGTGGGGAGATGCCCAAATTTGACCTGGGGGTGGCATATCCCTTTAAGACGAGACTTAAAGGGACAGTGTGTAATTTTTACCCGTTAATTACTGAAATTGAAGATACCCATTCAAAAATACATTGTTTTCCAAGCCTTTTCACTTCCATCATGAAATCAAAGTATTCTTTTGGACTTAGATATAGTCACATAAAAGGGGGATCTTCCCCATGCAGAGGCAGCCATTTTGAATACGAGAGCCGCAGAAGGACATTTGGGCTCCGCCTTTGTCAAGGCTCGTGGTTTTGGGTAAACAACACAAGCATGCTGCTGGATCAGACGTTGTAATGGATCTAACACATGTTTTGGACTAAATTGTTTTACTGGATTTTATTCGCTGTATCCTTACAAATTGAAAGCAAGTTTATGGTGAAATACAGAGTTTGACCTGTGCAAAGCATTCTAAGGTAAGCTAACCTCGATTTGTGCTTTTCCGTATAAAAGCCCCATGTGCTCGGGGAGTGATTGTTTTGCAGGGAAATGAATTGCATAGTCAAAAAGAGGAGACTGTAAGGTTTCATTTGATGTGTAGAGTGTCATGGTACATGATCGGGAATGTGTGTTTTCATGAGAAAAGAAAAAAAAAAATAACCGGGACCGCGTTTTATTTATACAGTAGCGGCGCGCCAGGGTGACCCTCGAGGTCTGCCGTAGCTAAAACAGAAAGTGCAATAGCACCATCCACCTATGCGCCACGAATCCTACACACTGGGGCTTTAAAACTCTCCAATGTGGGGGCTGTTTTGACATGAGGGGGCAGAGCGTTCCATAACTTAGGGCCAACCACAGAGAAAGCCCTTTTCCTCCCGAGTTTTAAGTCTAGTCTTTGGGACCACGAGCTGGAGCTGACCCTCTGACCTCAGAGCGCGCACCGGTCTGTAAATTTGGATGAGGTCAGAGATGTATTTTGGGGCCAGTCCATTCAAAGCTTTAATAGCTTTATTAAGGATGGATTAAATGCACTGAACAATTTCTCCTGTGTGAGATCAAATATTTCATAGTAAGTAAATCAAGACTATTCTAAAATTATTCAGGAAAACTCCTAGTTTGTTATGACAACATTCCCCACTCTGCAGGAGGATGTGTACTTTCTGTCTCCCTCAGCTGGCTGTCACAGATGGGCTGTCAGTCATCTTCAGAACCGCACACTTCCAAACTGCTCCAACTTGTGCTAAATGTGTTTCCTCTGAGTCTCTGCCAACCCCAGTGTCTGTCTAATTACCACTGCGTCTGTTCTCCTTTAATTGGTGATGGACAAGCTGCAGTCATCAGTTATGCATTTAAAAACACGCACTGGAGTTGTCGTTTACCCTCTCAATATAAGTCAATAAGAGTTCTACTGAATCTGCAGTATTTATAATAACTGAACTGAATAATAACTGTAGCTCTTATAGGCCTGGCATTAGAAAGACTTTTAATTGTGGCTTAGTTGAAAGATTCTTGTGACCTTATTGAAGAGAATTTATATTAATAGTTGTCTGGCTTAACCTTCGAGATGTACTGTGAAAATATATGTACTGCTAAAGTGAAAGTTATGTGTACTGCAGTGTAGCTAAGGCAGGTCAAGTAAGGATAAGTAGTAAGTACGCAGTAGTTTGAAGTAGCACTCATTTGGAATAGTATGGTAAAATAAAATAAAAACTTGCAATACTCAGAGAAAACATAATCCGGTATGCCAGACTTTTGTAAAATGTTGAAGCATATTAGTATGTTAGTGAATAAAAGTTTTCAGAATTTTGGGTCAGGACTTTAAAGTGGGCGGTAGGTAAGTATTTAGGTTGTTTTAAAATAGCAATTGGCAGCCTCTGTGTGTGAAGGATAATTATTGTTTTAATTGTCTGAAAAGGTCTTAATTTCAAGGTCAATTACAAAACATCTATATTACAAAAATGGCTTAAAGTAATACATTATGACTACATTTATTCAAAACAATATAACACTGGTAACACTTTATAATATAGAAATCATTTTTTACTTGCCGTAGACTAGGCTATATATCATCCTTACCAATATCCTTATCAATATCAATTACCAATGTTAACTAAACCCAGAAGTAAACCAAGACTAGATCCGAAATAACCCAGGAACCAGGACTAGACAGTATATTACACAAAACTGATTCGTGTGAACTTTAAGCCATGTTAGAATGTTGTCCAAAACATATCTGGAGTTTTGTTTCAGTTACACATGTTTGAGCATTAGTCTGTCTACATCTCCAAGGTTCCACATTGTGATGTCACAAAGCTGTAGTTTTCAAGTTAACAGTTATATTTAACCTTTTCTCCAGGTTGGAAATGATCCAAATTATTCTACTGAAGGTATATAGTGTATATGAGTTTTAAAAACACACTGAAGCACATGCACATGACTCAATGTGGAACAGGAGCGTTTTTCTGTTGACAAAAGAATTCAGCCTAATTTTGCAAGATTTGTGTGTTAAGACGTTTGAGAATGAAACAAAGCACAACTCCAGGTATCTGTTTGACAAGGAAACATTAGAACATAGATCAGAAAATGGCACAATATGAGCCCTTTAAACCAAGTCTACATAAGGACTAAAGGGGTCTAACCAGGAAATCTATCCAATTCCCCTTATCTTCTGTTTACATATGAAGCATAGACTGTATATTTAAATGGACACAGCTAACCCGATAGCCACTGTTTTCCAAATAGGAAGTGACCATAGGGCGTCTGGCTCCATCGACTCCAATTGACTTTACACTTAAAAATTGAGGCCCCTGTCTGGGTAACTGCTGCTGTGAGCCCCTTCATTTTGGTCTTAAAATGTTTGTTGTACGCTTTTATTATTACGCTCTACATTTTTCTGGCGTTTTATTCCACAATTTTGTCCGAAAATAAATTCCTATTCTTAATGTGGAACTAGCTCCAAATTATCGCTTCTATAACTGCTAGCATCATGAGCTTTATTTGAGTGCAGCCCAAGGCATATGAGAGACGCCACACTCCCTTAGTCTACTTCTTTATACAGTCTATGATATGCAGCCATTATTCCTGTTTCTTCCTCCCTGTTTCTTATTTTAGTGTGTCTGTCGGCAAATTACACAATGTGGTGACACTCGGAGCGAACTCCACAATCAGCCTCTTTTTAAGGCCATCTCAGCGCTCGGTGGCGGTAGTGTTCGCATTGGTATATTCACAATGGTGTGATAAACAAGTGCTTGTATCCATGCTGATTAATGAAGTCTTCATTATCTCCTGTTTTGCCTCTACCTTTCATCCCTCTCTCTCATCGGCTTGCATTGTTTCCCTCCCTTTAGATTGCACTGATTTTGCACTCTCTAATGAGAAGAATGGTGGAGGACTTTTTTCACTGTTCCTGGTTGGATTTGCTTTTGTCCACATCGACCAATCAATAACTCCCAAATGTCAACGCGTCTTTTATGTCTTCTTTCTCTCCATTGCGTATGGGCATTGATTCTCCGCCTGTGGATGGTGAGAATGAATGAAAAGGGCTTTTCTGTGTGGCACTGCTAACTTGTCAGTGGGTTTTTATAGTAGATGGGTTTTCACAATGGGACATACAATTTATACATCAAGGGTTGAAACTGAAATAAATGGCCATTTCACTCTCTTCTCTTTAATTAACAAATGAACAAACATGTGAGTCTATTAGGGTTGTTTAAAATGTTACTAGCAGATACTACTCAATATTAAAACTGAAACTAGATAATCATTTGAACAAGTATCAATATGGGGAAAAGAAAATCACAAAGGATAGCCTGAATAGCTTTAGAATGGTCTTGTGTCAGAACTACTAGGCCTTTATGAACACATGGTAATGTTAAAGAAAAACATAATTCTATGCTTGTTTGCAAAATTTAGTTTGAAATTTTAGTATGATATACTTCATATAGACCTGGTTTAATTTTGGTTCAGATCTGATTTACTCATACATACATACATACATACAATACATACCTACATACATACAATACATACCTACATACATACATACATACATACATACATACATACATACATACATACATACAATACATACATACACACAATACATACCTACATACATACATACATACATACATACATACATACATACATACATACATACATACATACATACATACAATACATACCTACATACATACATACATACATACATACATACATACATACATACATACATACATACAATACAAATACATATAATACATTTAATACATCTTGATACGAATGGAATGACCAGAAACAGGAATCAACCATACAGAAGCAGTCTAACCTGCAAGTAGGAATTCGATATAAGCCCCCTAACCCAAAGGGGATGGTTCAATACTCATTATATACATTGTATACTGCTGTGGCCATCTCTTTGTTTAGTCACTTAACCCTAATACTCTAGCGTTTTATCTGCATGAAAGTAGAGATTATAGAAAACACAAGTTTGATGACATTAACATTACATTTTCTTCTGTTTGTCATAACTCTGTAAAAGGCCAGCAGTAACACTGATTATTGTCTGTGCTAATACGGTTAAGATTGGGCATCTCTGGAGTCCTTCACATTGTACTGGTGTATTATTGTGTTGGAATTGGCATGGCATCTCCAAATGTCATGATTACTCAAATATCTTTTGGACGGGGCAGCAGTTTAATCCAGTTTAATGGTGTGCTCTTTGATAATATCTATTACAAAATGAAATTAGCCTCAGTTAATTTGATTTGGACAATATTAGGCCAGTAGTGTGCAGTGCTGTGTGCCGCATATGAATTGGCCTGTATTAGACATTATGGCTTCACACAGCACATAGGAATTAGATCCACTCCAGCTTTTTATAATTTACTTTCATTGTTTCCTTTAAAGTTACAGACAATAGAAAACAGAAAAGGAGTGCAGCCACAACAAGAGGCAGCTAAAAATCAGGTGCAGTCAATTAATGTGATGCCCCAGTGAAGAAAGATTTTATTTATGCAAGGGTTGCATTTGATGGGATTACTCCCTTGCCTCGTTCTGACAAAAGTGATTCCTTTAATGTTTAGAGGTAATTTAAGGTAAGCGTTGCAACGTTTAATACTCACCATAATAATCTGTTTGAATTTGTTTATGTAGCATTTCAGTTCATTTCAGTTAAAGGCGCTCTACCTGCTTTTTACTTCTGTTAAAACTGGGAAAAAATACTAGTTCATTTTACATGGTTTGCAATGATCCAAAGTTATTCCTCACTTAGCTTATGCATTCTGAGCATCCCGATCATTCACTGTAATGATTTTATAAGCACTTTTCAAGTCTTTCAGAAGCTAGTGGGGAGAATGTTAACAACAACTAGCATCCTAATCACTCACTTCTTGATCTCAGATAAGAAAATCGTTTATAATTAGATGCTGACAGTATACAGCTGACTTATTCTGACCTCAAGAGTTTCTATCACAATATATTTATACTGGGTGAACAGGTTTTGCTCAAATACATGGAAACAAATTAGGTACGGCCCTGTTAAACCTCAATTTAAAATATATTGCATTTGATACTGCACCATGTTTTTAGTTTTTAAGCTCACCCCATGTAAAATGCACAGTCTGCACTTTTGGTGGAAAGGTGATAAATGGTGATTATTATAGTCTATGGAAATTGCTTTGGGAGTATATACTGTATGAATGTATTACCATTAATGGACTACATGGCCATGTGGCAGCTGCTCTTGAGTTCATACTGATAATGGCAGGATGTTGGCACTCATGGTTAGCACGCTTGTTTCACAGTAAGAGCTGTGTCCGTGTAGATATAGCATGCACAATTACAGTACTGAATGCCTAACTCTCAATCTGATGTACGCAGTTTTGTGCTTATTTAGACGACCAAACTGATTACTTGCTTAATTTGAGAATTTAACACTCATATTGTATTTATAGCTGCCGTAGTTGTATCGTTACATCTTTGACATTAATTTCATATACACTTAGATAATGATAGTTGACATTATGGTATGCTAATTAAATAGCCTATGATAATTACAATGTGAAACAAAATGGCTACACACGACACACTCTAACTGCAGTTTTCTGAGCTCTAACTCATTTACCAAGTTAATGCTAAGTTGTCTGTTGAAAAGTTGCTTCTTCAAAAAGTCCTTACAAAAAAAAGTAACTCTAGACACAGAGGTTTCTATTTAATGTCATGCACACACACACAATTGCCTTTTAACCAACTGCTCAACAATTCATTTGCACCACGAGCGATTTTAAATGTTGTTAAAGCCCTCCATCTGTTTGGTTCCCACTCAGGGCTATCACAGGAGAGCCAAGGACAGCACAATGATGTGTTAAGGACATATCAGACGACAAGAGGCTTTTTCACCATGGCTGCATCGCTTTTGCTTTTAAATTCCACCCTGTTGGATGTCAAGGCCCCCCCCCTACACATGAATACATTATGCGGATACACATGTGAACAGTTTGCATGTGGTTTACTATTTGCATTTCAAACATACTTGCTTTTGAATCTGGTGCAAGCTAGGTGTCTGTAAGTTACATTGTTGTATTCAATTAAAATAATCTAAGTTATAAGCATTGATCTCAGAAGAGTATTCTAATTTACTATCCTTCTATTCTCTCAATTATCCTTCAGCTCCTACCACGTGGTTTATGCAAATTTGTTCTACATGTGGTAATCTAGTTCACTAGTAACCTAGCAACACTGTAGTCAGCTGGTTATGTGTACGTCCAAGGATCGGGCATGTGTTGGTGTGAGATTTGCATCTGCTAGCTTTGGTCTCATCTGATCTTGGAAGCTCCAGGTTTGGGCCTGGTTAAAAATGGGATGGGAGACCAGTGGAATACTGGTGGTATTACAGCCACTGCACTATGGTTGTGTTCTTAGACAAGACACCACCCTTCACTAGCCTATGATTGAACATGGGCTGTGATTGAGTCATCGATGGGGTTTAGGGGAGCCGCTAGCGCAGACTGGCAGCCTTGCTTCCATCAGTCTACCCCAGGGCATCTAAGGCTACAATAATAGCTTACTACAGCAACTGGAACACATCTATCTAGGATTTATTCATTACAGGTTTTTCTACTGCTCAAAAATAGAATAATTGTCTCTGTGAACAGAGTTGGCTCGCTACAGATCTTATCTGTAATGTAGCCTATAGTTGTCTCCCTTGAGGTTTAATCTCAACCGTGGAACATTTTAGACAAAGCAATAACATCTCCATGAAGACAAGCAGGTGGCAGACCACCACCAGAAAGTTTGCCCAGTGCACCTGTAAGGCTTATTATTGGTCACCAAGTTTGCACTCTGCTGCAGAGGCTGCAAAAGTTTAGTAAGTCCAGTTGTTTTGATGAACTTGGTGACTATCTTTTTCCTAGACGTCTTAAGATTTTCTTCAATTAAGGCATATTTTTATTTCTACTAACTTTAAAACAGCATTTAATCCACTGAATATGATTACTGTTTGGGATCAAAGTGAACGCTCCTACCTGATTTGCACATCTGTTTATTGTCAGAAACAAGCTGTCCAATTTCCTTTTGTGGCATACAAAACAATGAAACCAATGATTGCGCACAAAAACAATCCATTATTTGAAATTTGACCCTGACATTAACAAAAAAGTGCACCACTAAACTGTATTATCTGTATTCTAAGTTATGATTCCTCTCACTGCAATAACAGGACCAGGCCAATGACCTATTCCTGTATTTTCCATCAGATCCTGTCCATATGAAGGTAATCTAATCTGTGGTGTCCCTCCTGCTTCTTGTCTTGGTGAGACAACATGAGCCAATTACAAGTGTGTGCGACTGCATGCTAAGTGCTGTTGGTATTTTCCCTCTCATTAAGTCACAGCCAGAGCCCTCTCAGCCTGTTTGCAACTGATGTAAACATAGTATTTTCCTTAATGTGCCAATTCATTATACAGGGAGTCCTCGAGTTACGACGTTGATCCGTTCTTAAGACGCGTCGTAACCCGAATTTCGTCGTAAACCGGATTTTGCCTTTGATCTTCCAACCAAAGCACCAATAACCTTTCCATCTCAATAATTAGACCACTACGATGCTTGTTTATCACTGCCGCTTTCATAGGAGCAGATCAGAGCCCACATCAGGTACTTCCGCCCACATTGGGCACACACGAGGCTGTCTTCTTCTCCCTACAACCACAACAGAGCGTATTCTTCCGCCGTGCGCCGCGCGCCGCGTGCGTTTGTTTACATCTTTTACCACGCTAAACCGTGTAAGACGGAATGACGCGTAATATATACATATTTTTTTTAATGGGGGCGCGTTCGTAACCACGAAACGTCGTAACCCGAGACCGTCGTAACCCGAGGACCCCCTGTACATTTAAATTAAGGCTTTCCAAGAATTGCGGTGGTTTGAACTGATATCATTTTCCATACTTGCCTTTGTTATTGTGTTGATGCAGCAGGAGTAGGAGAAAACTTGCTGATGTTCTTATAGTTTCCCTCGTGTCCCTAGAACACCTATGTTTCAGTTTTGGATTAAGCTCCTACTGGATCACTGCAGGCACATTGTAATTGTCATATAATTGTTAAGAGTTGATTCAGATACATTGCAGGGAATAGAGTGCAGTAAAAAAGAATGGTTTATGAATGTGAGATTTTGATTTTTGATGCAAGGATCAGTCAGTAAAATGATAATATAGTGTCGTAGGATGCTAAGTTTTTACATGAGGTTTCTGTGCACAGTTGTTCGTTCTCCTTGTAGTTCAGCAGTTTGTTTTGTGCAGATGTTTTCTAAAGGCATCTCTTAGGGTCAAAATGAGACTGCTGTGTATTGTTTGTGTCAAATTAAAAGGGTTTTATAGTCAAATAATCAAAAAGTGCACAGTTAGCCGGCTAGTTGTTGTTAGCTATACCATGCCGGCAGTGTTGTATAAAGTACTGGAAAATCAAACTCAAGTAAAGGTATAGGTACCCCTCCCAAAAATGACTTCGGTAAAAGTCGAAGTCACTAACTGTTACTTGAGTAAAAGTCTTAAAGTATCTGGAACTTCTTGTACTTAAGTATGACAAGTAATGTAAAAATAAATGTACTCAAGTAATGTAATTAAAAGTACAAGTAAAAGTATCAAGCAAAGGCAGTCTGAAGCTAACCCTTGCTTTGTTACTTAGATAGCACAAACACACAGCGCTTGTTTAAATTTTTAAAAGAAGGCACATGTTAATGTTATTTTTTGTCCTTTCTCATTCGTTACACTTAGCCTACAGCTATGCCTTCCCTTGAGCCAAAAAAGCTAGGTAGCCTGTTAGCTCCAACATCATCAAATACGCTTTGTGTAACCGAAACAATGTCACACAAAGTTAATTTCTACATGTTATGCTCAAGGTTTCACAACGGTGTCTAGTATGTCCATGCTATGGTTACTGAAATTGGAATATAGACGCTTACAATTTCATTAATCTAGAAATTACCTCGATGAATGCTGTCTCCTCTTCCATCAGGGATGATGATTGATTAAACTAGCTGCATGAAACCAACAGGTGTAGGCTGATTGTCATGTGCAAGTAGTGAACAAGCCCAGGCACGTCCTGACTTCCTTGCAGTCAGTAGAGGGTTTTTTTGTAATGAGTAACTAAATGGCACATTGAAAATGTAGTGGAATAAAAGTATGCAATTAAATTCGGAAATGTAGTGAAGTAAAAGTTATCTTTTTTTTTTAAACTCATGTAAAGTACAAAGTCTCCCAAAATGTACTTAAGTACAGTAGTGAAGTATTATTACTTCGTTACTATACAACACTGCATGCCGGTGGTCTGTCGAAATGAGCTACCTTACATTTTTCCATTTACAGCTGTATAGATCCAATAAAGTCAGGGCTCTCAAGTCTCACGCATTGAGAGTGTGACACACACAATTCGACGTGTTCACACGCTCACACGCCACACATGGCATTTCTCACGCTGAATTTTTTTTTTTTTTTTGTGCCCAGAAAATCGGTCTGTGTGGCTCAGTTTATGCAGGCACCGCGCGTTTTCAGCGAAAAAAAACTCCCCCCCTCCTCCCCGCCCCGCTCCCCGGAAAAAAATCTCAGTTATCAGGCGCCGCGCCTTTTTCAGCCAATCAGAAAATAGATTGTTCTGTTGTTGGGCAGACTGTAGATAGTTTCAGCTGCTAAGCACGCACTGCACTGTCAGTGATAAGGACAGCGACTGAACACGAGGAACGACAAAACGGTGATGATAAAACAAACCATCAGGTAATAACTTCATTTATATAACTCTCATTAGTTGCTTTGTAGTTTAAGTTTGAGAGTGTGACACACGAAATTCACATGGCATTTCTCACGCAATTCAAGTAGTTCATTTCAACAGTCACCATTATTTACTCATTGATTTGAAAATGGGTTGAGGTAGCAAATCTTGACAGGCCTATATCTTCTCCTAAATAATGAATCTTCTAGAGCAGCGCTCTCAAGTCTCACGCTTTGAGAGTGTGACACACGCAATTCAACGAGTTCACACGCTCACACGCTCACACATGGTAATTCTCACGCTGAAATTTTGTTAAGCAATTCAAAACTCTAGCCAATGGTCACAGCGCTTCTGTGCCCAGAAAATCTGTCTGTGTGGCTCAGAAGAGTTAGTTATGCAGGAACCGTGCCATTTTCAGCGGGGAAAAAAAAAACTCACTCGAAAGTTGTGAAATGCTCTTATAAACTGTGAATAAGTGACTAATTAGGATGCTTGGAATTAAGACAGTAAAAACCAAGTACTGCATCTTTAACTCAAGTGACTATTCTGAAATCTTTTTTTATTTATATTGATGATTCTTTGCAGACATTGTTGCTTGCTTCAAACATGGTGATCCCATTATCTCCAAATTCATATAGGACTACTGTATACCAAGTGAAACATATACATTTCCATTACTTGATAATAACAATGATATTCTGAAAGAGCTGTTCTGTAGCCACTTCATTAAAAAATGCACAAACATGCACCGTCATTTTGTATGCTAAGCAATCACTTCAAGTTTATAGAAAAAGGAGTTAAGAGTGAAGCTGCTCATGAGGAGGAGCTCTGTGAGAAGGCAAAAAGGAGGAAGTGCCCCCAGGCTCTCTTCAGTTCTGTCCTTATAGAGACATATTTCCCTGTGCAGTGGCCGTCATCACTTTCTCTGGCTTACTCAATACCCTCTGTGCTGCTCATATCTCCACAGTTTTCTTTATTGATATTCCTAAAAGTTCAGTCTGCCACTAGCACCGAGAGAAAGAGAGAGAGAGATAAAGAGAGAAGAGAGATAGATACTTTTGATTTTTGTTCATGTAAACAGGTAACCAGAACTAAGCATAGAAATTTACATGTGTATTCTGAAGGTAGTAAAGTAAAGTAAATTTTCACATAGAGTCCACCTGCTTGTCTCCATGAAGATGTTATTTTCTTGCCTCATGTTCTACAGTACGGCATTATAAAGATCAATCTCCTTGTCTGACCAGCCAGTCCATCATTCTGTTTGAATCCAGAATCTGGAATCGACCATAGAGCATGAAAAACTTAGAGACTTAAAGACTTAGACTTAGACAAACTTTATTTATCCACAAGGGAAATTGTTTGGGTATAGTAGCTCGCACATCAAATATAATATATAACAGACAGTAACAAAAAATAGATGGAATAGCAACCAAAGAGCAATAGATCAGTCAAATGAGACATAATAATAATTATAAAAATAAAAAAGATAATAAATGTATACTGTATGTAAATTTAAATGTATATGTACATTAATATGTACATTAATAAATGTATATGTACAAATCAGAATAAAATAGAAAAATAAGTCATAAAATATAAAATACAATATCAAATAAGATGTACAATCACAGCTATATACAGTTGTAGAGAGTATTATCTATTACATAAGGGTGAGTTGTTGTCACCCTCCGTCCAAACTCGAGATGGCCCAAACAGTCTCTAATTTGTAGTACGTGCCTCTCAAATGCAGAAGATACTGTCTCCTCCTGTATCATTCAGAGCAAAATATATACCTTCTTTTACTTGAGATAAGTAATGATTTTGTGCTTTCATTGTTGATTCATAAAACAAAAATCTACAGTTTTTTAGTCCTTTATACAGTTTTTTTTTGTCATTTTGTATGTGTAAAGCAGCCATGTTTGTTTGTGAATAGGATGGAGGATGTTTCTCTGATGGGTCAATCCACCTGTCAGTCACACCCTCTGAAATCGGGGAGGCAGGATACGGCTCCAGATCCACTCGTCTTTGTAAAGTTTTGTCAAAGCGTGTGGTTCTGGCTGGCCAGGTAATCTATCCTCATGGCCATCAGGCCAAGTTACTGGTCAGATCTATGGAGAAGAGGGACACAACATGTGTTTTATAAGCAATAAAAACACCTATAGTTGAATAAATGCAAAATGTATACACTTAATGACATATTGTGGAATATTTCCAGACAAAGCAATAACATCATTGGCGATAATGAAGAAAAGTCATATGTAGTGCACTTTTAAGTACTTTTGGAACTAAGTTCTGGTTATTTTGATGAACGTAGGTTTTTTTGTTATGTTTATGTTTTCTTTTGTTTATGTTTATGTTTTTTCTCTTTTCTGAACAATACAATTAGCTGTTATAGGTCCATATATGATTTATAGCAGTAGTAATAAGAAATCTAAGAAAGAGGCATTTGTAATAGTAGTCATACCTAGTAGTACCTTTTTATACTAGGAATTAAAATAATACAACTATATGAGATGGCAAAAAGGATAGCAGCAGTATAAATAGCTGGTCATACACTAGGGTCAACCTTTGTCATAATCGCTGATTCTTTCAGGCTCCTGCTAGGTTAGCCATGGCTATCATGCAGCCCCTTGTCAGCTAAAATGAATGTTTGTGTATGATAAAAAGGCAGTGGGAAAATGAAAATAGATCATTTGTGGGTACAAGCTGAGAAGCCTGAATCATTCACTCTTGCCAGTATCCTTGCTTCTTTGCTTATCTGTCTGTCTCGCCAACTCACAGCTGAACCAATCCACCTCTATTCCCATCAGCACATTTATACATTTTACATTGTCCATCACTGTCTTCACAATGAGGACATAGCGACTTGGTTAATAACGTCTGTCATGTCTGTAAAACACTTATAGAAACTTTCCCATTGTTAAACAGTAACAATTAACAAGGAAGGTCTGGGGAATGTTCAATGCTCTCAAATGGGCCGCTGTATCGGCCCAGGACCACAATGAGGCACAGTGTATTGTATATGTATTCAGACTAAGTACTCTGCTACACAATGGTAGTGGCTCACAGAATTAGCTGCACAGCCAGGATTCTACAGCCAAATGATTATCTGTTTTTGTCTGCTCAGGCTCTGGGCTAAAAAACAACATTTGTGATTTGTCATATTACTGTACCATATACTTGAAAACCATGTTTACTTTGTAAGGGAATTAAAGGAGTTAAAATGTTTGGTCTCATGACAATGGAAAAGAATTCGGCCTACACAAAAATCATTTCAATGTGGTACCTGTAAACATTTTGACCTCAAAGATTTTGTCTTGGGAAGTATGGAAACAGCCAAGTGTAATGAGTATAATAATAAGGGGCAAAATCATTTGGCAATAAAAATACCTGTAACTGAATAAATGGTAGATATGTTTATACTAGGGCTGGGAATATTAACGCGTTAATCGCGATTAATCGCGATAGAGTTTTAATCGCGAACAATTTTTTAAATCGCGATCAGAGTTTGCCAGCATTTTCCGCAATTCTACCATCCATATGCAGCTCATTTGGTTGTATTAATTAAACTCATTGTTGGTTAAACGCGCTATTTTGAGTTTGCTAGTATTTTGTTCCTTCTACGCATCCGTAGGCAGCTCGAGCGGGCTTCAATCATTTATTTACAATTTCTCAAAGTAAGCACTATTACTGGTTCATTGTTACTTTTTCCTTTCTCTGCACTTTTTTGAAATAAAAAAAATGGTGAGAAATACTTTGCATTGTGAGTTTAACTTTAGATTCGAACGGTCTTACTGCAAGATATCAATTTTAAACATGCAAAATAAATCACGATTAATCGCGATTAACTATGAAATTTCTGAGATTAGTTGCGATCAAGAAAATTAATTGTTTGACAGCCCTAGTTTATACCATGTGTGGATGTGGGACACTTCACCAGGAAATGTACACGGTGCACCTTAAAGGTCCAATATTACTGAAATTGACTCTAGTGAGCTTTTAGCAGTGGCGGCTGGTCAATAGAGACCACGAGTGTGCCACACATTTCTCGACCTAGATTAAAAACAAAACAAAACTATAAAGTCATTATTTTGTATTAAGCTATATGTTTAATGTTTTGTTTGAAACTGACCGTGTATTTGCATAAACATCTTTTTAATCATGTTAATTTGCTCATATCACTTTATTTGGTTCATGTGTTTGCCCTTTGATTTTACTAAGTTGGAGCGACTTAATGGAGGTCTATGGGAGAGCCTGAAGTTTTGAGACAATTTGACATCATTATGTTGCTTCTACCCATTACTTTACATTGCAGCCCTGAAGTACATCTTTGGTGGCGCAGAGTGGGGTGAACTGAAATCAAGTGATTGGTTTTCATAAACGTTTATCACACACCTGACCTACTGTGATTCAGCTGCTCTGTCCCGCCCAGGCCCAACTCTGCACTGGTGCAATGTTCCTACTATAGGCTAATGAATGGATAACAAGAATGCTCTGGATTACACAGTTATGGTGAATTCAACTTTAAGTCAAAGTTGGTTTGACGAACAGTTTTTAGGAAATAATATCTCTCTTCAGCAGGGCCCTTCTGCCAAGCAAGGAAAGAGGTATTAAACTGGAATGAGTGCATTAGATCCTGTGATATCCTACGACTCTTATTTTGATTCACACACTGGCTAGTGGAAGCTAGTTACTTTAGCCTAAACCTTCACACAGGAATGCGGGATTGTGTTGTTGGGACTGGTTGTGAGCGGTGTGTTATGTTGTGTCATTGGGACTGGTTGTGAGCGGTGTGTTATGTTGTGTCATTGGGACTGGTTGTGAGTGGTGTGTTACATTGTGTTGTTGGGGCTAGTTATGAGCGGTCTGTTATGTTGTGTCATTGGGGCTGGTTGTTGGAGCTGGGTGTGAGCGGTGGATCAGGTTGTGCTGCTACATAAACATTACACTTGGCTGTGCGTTGTGCTCTGATAGAGACTAAAAATGCAGGATTTGTGTGTTAAACATGTGTGAATTAAAGAAAACACAACTCCAGGTATGTTTATGATGAGGAAACAATATTATAACACAGATCAGAAAACAGAGTAATATGGGCCCTTTAAGTAAAAGCAAGTATCCATTTGTAGTTTCTCTGTTTGTAAAAGTTTAAACAGTCGAATGCCTGGCGCTGTCTCAGGTGCTGAAATTACACAGAAACACCATTTGACCCATAAGTTGCCAAAGCGCTGTGGAGGGCACGCTCAGCTGTTAGCAAAGTGGGTCAGTGCAGCTGGCAGGATGGCATGAATATTTAAAATGGAAGCGCTCCAGTTTGAAGCCCCCGGAACCATCACAGATACCAAACACTGTTAAACAAGGGCTCCCCACTGGGCTCCACTGCTGCTCTTCATGCCTGCAGCTTAGTGTTTACTAGTTTAAGCACTTGCTACGATCTGGTAATGGTTTATCAGACTATTAAAGGATGAAGGGTAAAGTAAAAATTAAACCGAACTGTTGTATAATTTGAGTTGTTAATCAGTGGATTTTTAGAGTAATTGTATTTGGACAAGACAAGATAAAGTACAATGCATTGTAAAATAACTTGATTGTTAATTTATTTTAGTTTGCCCTGTTTATTCAATTCAGATAATTATTTGATTGATTTTGATGTGCATGTAAACATAGCTAATAATGTATTAGATTTGTTCTTAAGATTGCAGCTATAACCGGTCAGACAAGTCCATAGCTTAAAAAACTGGAGCACACTTTTTAATTATTATTGATGTGACAAAGAGCTGAGCTGGGTATGACAGGTTTATATAGAATAAAACTAATATTTTCAAAACACAGGGGAAGACACTGAGTGAAGGACGGATAGAAGTGGGTTAAAGCTGAGATGACAAGTAGGAGAGGAAGAGGAGAGGAAGACAGCCATCTGAAGACTGACTGACTGACTGTGGCGGCTGTTTAAATGTGCAGGCAAATAGCAGCTCAAATTGAGACGTGTTGTGTGTGTGTCATCGTGAGTGGCAGCTTCTATCTAACAGTCTGCTCTGAATTTTAAAACTTCAAAAATAAACAAAAGATAGTTTGACTTCCCCAGATAGCAGCCATGTTATCCTGCTAAGTTGTCTCTGAAATGTATAGTAATGCAGTGGTAACAGGAACTGGCAATAATAGCCTAGAACCGATTAGATAAGAATAAGTGAATATATATCATTAAAAACATACTTTGAGTTGGAGTATGATGTTCAAAACCACAGTGGAGCACTTTCATTATTACCACATGACATCACAAGGTGGAACAGAGTGTTTTCGGTTTGAGCGAAGAACTCTAACACCTAAATACACCGGGTTTGTGTGTTAAACATGTGTTAATGAAACAAAACACCACTCTAGGCTGTACTATTCCACATATATACATACATACACATATTCCACGCATAATATTTTAGGTGTAACTTGGTGTGAAACGTGTAAGAACCAGTGGTCTCTATTTTCAGGTTGTTGCACATTTACTTGCACCATATTATTTAGCAGCTCACTCACACATAAAATGAATGAGAGGTGCTCTGACACTGCACGGCCTGGAGGCGTTACGGCTGTCTCTAGTTTGTTCATGGTTTGAGAAGAGGCGTTGTCACGGTTACACCAATGACACAGCTCGATGTGGCTGCGCTTCCTGGTGGCCTTCTCATTCAGCCAATCAAGGCAAACAGGCCACGCTCTATTTAATGATTATCCCAGCATCTGTCCATCTCTCTTCTCTACGAGCTGTGTCTGAGCGGGTGAACAGGATGTATGGCTTCAAAGCACAACATACGGATTATCAGCCAACTTCACAGAGTCGGGTGTTAGTCTGACTCACTCTGATCAGGTCTAGAAATAATTGGAAACATGCATTTACACCATAAGGTGCTGTGAATCAATTTATGTATTTTTGTAGTGAGTAATGGTAGATGTGAAATGACAAGCTCTCACTATATAGTATTATGTTACTTTTACTGTATGTTAAACTTCTAAAGCCGGTGACCATGTGAGTCTTCAACTTACTGTATGAACAAGGAATTTTAAAATGTTTAAAATGAGAGAGAAATGAGGATAGAAGGTGTGTCTGTCAGGAAAAAAATATTGTAGGCCTATGTGAGGCAGAGAAAGAGGTGTTGTTTCACTTTCATCACACAATGTTTTAGGCAATATGTCATGCAGACATAATGAACATCAATGTGCTGGGACTCTTGCATTTAAATAGTGAGATGTTTGTAGATTTGATGACTATAGAGTATGTTGCCTTCACTTAAATGCCTCTGCTTTGTTTATTTTGTGATTGCAGGTGAGACTGGTGTAACCCTGTCACGCCCACAGCGCCCCCTTTCGGCCCGGACGGCCCACCACGGCCCGGCGCCTATGAAAGGGTACCATGTTAGCCGCAGCCTGTCCCAGCACTCAAGCGGAGGCCCCTGTGACTGCGATGGCCCTGGCAGAGAGTACTACCAGGGCCACAGTGATGGACATTACTATGGAGCTGAGGCTCTGGCCTTGGAGAGGCACCACTCTCACTCCCACTCTCACAGCCACTCCGGAGGGGGCACCTTCCCTCGTGCTCACCCCAGCCAGCACACACCCATGCAATCCTTCGACTCATGTGAAGAGTGTCTGTCCTCGGGTCATGGGGGAAAGATGCATCGAATCCCTCCAAACTTGATGGACCAGTTTGAGAAGCAGGTACCCTTCCATCCAGATGGCTTTCACACACTGCAATACCAGCGCTCAGTCAGTGGGGGCGCTGAACAGCGCAGTGAGAGCCCATCACGCATTCGCCACCTGGTTAATTCTGTGCAGCGGCTCTTTGCTAAGTCACATTCTCTAGAGGCACCATCTAAACGAGAGTACAACGGCATGAGAGGAGGAGGGGACTACCGCAGTGAGAGAGGAGGGGGACATCGGAGTGGAGGGGAGGATGGAGGAGGACACTACTCGGGACATCAGTCTCGCACCACCAGGAGGAACAAATCCAGAGAGCGCAGCAAGAGTGGAGACTCCAGACACGAGTCGGGCCGGCGCCATCGCAGTCGGACCGCAGGCTGGTGGAGCTCAGATGATAACCTGGACAGTGACAGTGGGATCCTGGGAGACAACAGACGCAGATACCCCCCAGGACATGAGAGTTTGGACGCTGCCATACAGGAGCTCACTATGAAGAAGTCTAAGGAACGAGGAGGGGGCCCAGGGCATGGGGAGTGCATGGCCTGTACCACCATCGCTCTGGCAGGAGGGGAGGGCCATCACGGTCACCACGGACACTCCTTGAAGAGGAGCACGTGGTCGGCCATGACTGTCAGTCAGGCCAGAGAGGTGTATCCCTCCTCCAGGGGAGGGGCCTATGACAAAGCCCTGGTGCCAATAGATAGCAAGATGAAAGAGAGGAGCTTCCACTACCTCCAGGTTTGTGTTCACCTCCACTCCCCACTGTAAGCATGTGTATGTACAATTTATTTGTGTTCATCCAAGTCCATCACATTCATTAACATCACAGTAAACCATGGCAAAAGGAGAAATTCAATTTGTCAACTGGATTTCTTCAGTTCAACCACTGAAGAAGTAGCTTGGATGAGCTGCGAAACGTATTCGACCAAATAAACTTTGTCCAGTTGACAAATTGAATTTCTCCTTTTGCCATGGATTCTACCTGGATGACTGAGGGATTCTTCACCCATCACACATCTTAAAGAATAACAATAGACATTTGTTCATAAAGTCAACAAATATACATTCCGTGTTTATTATTGAAAGAGAAGTAATGGTATTGGTGCCTATTAGTGTGCCGTCCTGTGGAGCAGAGGCAGATCTGTGTTTCTGCAGCCCCAGCAGGTCTCCACAGCTCTCCCTGCTGCTAGTCCAGGCCCTGTCCGTCCACACAGCTGAGCTCTACTGATACAGGCAGCACAAAGAATAGGTCCATATGTGACTTCATCTTTCCAAAAGACTATTTTTCTCCCTGCCTCGGGCTAGAAACATAACCCATCTTTGAGCACAACTTCCAGCTGCAAATTCATGAAGAAGGGCTCAGTCTGAGGTATTTTCATATGCACACTTGAGACTGATTGATTTCACAGAGGTAGTATTTTGACGCTGTTGAGATGCTTGGTCTATTCAGGAACAGGTGCTAATGCCCAGCTGTGAGACATTGTCTAAAATGATAGAAAAAAAATATTATAGTTCCTTCCAGCACTTTTCAATTCTGTTCCAAAATATATTTCAGCTCAACTGGTGATCATAAATAATTATAGTTGATTACAAAAGTAAATTGACACAACATACCACCTTTATGCTAAACTGACTTTTCTGAGTTTTAAATCCATGTTAAAACAGGGTTCTCAGAGCTTAAAACAAATGCCTCCTCTGTTATCTGTCGGCATGTTTTGTAAAGACCGTACACCGTAACCTTTTTCTGGTGTTTCTCATCTTATTTTAACATGTTTTATCCTATCATCCTAATTTTATCTTCATAAAAGGCTTCCATTTCATTCTAAGTCTAAGTGTTCTCTGCTGATGTTTTGTATATTCAAATTTTTTGCCAGCCAAAACATTGAGGTATTTCTCAGATGTAGTAGTTAACATTACAGGAAATGCCATGGATTGAAAAAGGTATGAAATGTTATTGGGGCGGCCATAAATCAGAACCATTATGAGACAGGGTTAATATAGTGGCACTATCTATGATCTGCAAGCTTGTTAATCATGGCAGTGAGAGAGATACATATTTTTCTTGAATGTACAAAAATGCTAAAGGCGATGCTAGGTCAACTCCTCAACAATATGCTATTTGTAGCTTAAGCCTCCATCGCACCAGTCTGTGTGTGTCAGATAAGATAAACACAAGAATATACATCACGAGTGAAGCCGAGATAGTAACGCACGTGCTATGGAGGAGCAATAGGAGGCAATGGCAGATGAGGGCTGGGGAGGGTGCAGCTGTGAAAATGAGAGCAATAAAAGCCAGCCGGGGGGAGAGAGAGATTAGGCTGAATAATCTCTAAAGTGATGACCTTAAAAACACACACTCTGCTGGACGTAAGAGCCCAGGGCTTTGGAGCATGTGTGTGTGGAGATGCTGTCATTTTATAGAACAGTATATGCTAGTTTGGACTTTACATAGTAGGCCAGCAAAATCTACAGCAGCTGGTGTTTTGGCTGTGGTGCTGTTAAATATCCTGTATATGACATTTATTTTATATTTGAAAAAACAAATCTCAAAGTGCTGCAGTCTGTTGAAAATTGTATAACAACAACAATAAAGCACAGACCTATGTGCCTTTTGAAATAAAAGAAAGGAAAGACAGGGCATTCCAGGCATGGAGCAGCTGCCTGAAAGGCTCTATACCCCATAGTGTTTGTTTGAGGGACCTGGAGCAGGTTGCTGTCGCTGCAGTGGAGACATCTTGTGGGTTTGTGGTGACTCATCAGTTTTTCTGGGTACATTGGTGCCATAGACACACTGGTAGGTCAGGAGGCAGGTCTTATATTCCACCCTGAGCGTAACAGGAAGCCAAAGGAAGTTATGGAGGATGGGGATGATGTGTTGGGTTTTGGGGCACTCTCATTTGGATCCTGGCAGCACAGTTCTGAATCAAATGAAACCTTTGCAAATTCCTGCCAGAGATCCCGATGAGGAGTACATTACATTTCTTCTAGTCCAGAAAAATTATCTTTGCCCCATGAAGTGTGTAGTAAAGACTTTCTGATACCAATCCTTAGGCAAGGCACATCCAGCATCATGCCTAGTGTGAAAGCAGCATGTGCGTGTGCATGTTCCTCACTCATGGTTTAAAATACAAGTGTACAATTACATATTTGAAAATTGTGTTGTAGTCTGATAAGCACAACAGTGCAACAAATAAACCACAGACACACACAGGGAGCACGCAAACTCTATGACATTCCTGCACAAGGGCTAACCACTTTTCCATTGTCAATTAAGTGTTTACAGCTGCAAGGGCAGAGTATTTATTCCAATAGAATACAAAAATGAAATATATACAGTGGTACCTCACCTTACAAATGACCCAACAAACGAAAATTTCAAGTTACGAAACGCCTTCACGGTAAATTTTGGTCTCTAGATACGAAAGAAAATTCAAGTTACGAAACGCGAAATCTCAAAAATTCAAATAATGCGCGCTCAGCCACACACATTATAGCTTTTCTCAGACTGGATTTAAACCCCTCTCACACCTGTCCCCCGTTCAAACACCCAAACCCCCACAGATTCCCAACAAAACGTATCAATAGTGAAGTGTGGGGGGAAGCGGGAGGGGGGAGAAGACTGCGTGCGGACGTGTGATAGCGCAGCATGACCCGGCGCGGAGCTGCCAGCAGGTCCAGACCAAGATCTAAACCTGGACTGGACCAGGACTAAACCTGGACCAAACCAGGACCAAACCCGGACCAAACCAGGACCAAACCAGGACTAGACCAGGTGGATTAAAGCGCCTATTTCCTGGTTTCGTTTTGAGTCACAGCTGAGGGGAGCAGCGAGTAGGACAGCACGCAGTCTGAGCGCATGAACGAGACCCATGCAAGAGCCGCGGTGATCTAGACCTCCTCTAGACCTGACCAGGTCTAGAGGAGGTCTAGAGGAGCCGCGGTGGTCTGGACTAAACCAGGACTAAACCTGGACTAAACCAGGAGGAGCCGTAGTGGTCTGGACTAAACCAGGACTAGACCAGGACTAGACCAGGTGGACCAAAGCGCGCGTCCACCCCCTGGCCTTGCCTCGAGCCACAGCCGAGGCGAGCCGCCGCTCGCGCGCAAGACCCACGGCGGTCCAGACCCGCTCCAGACCTGGTGCTCACAGAGCGGCCTGGATAGAACCGTGAGGTCGGCCTCTTCAAGACCTCCAGGCCGGTGACTGGGACAATCCTCTAAGCTATGCCCGCGTAAGGTGCTCACAGAGCGGCCTGGATAGAACCGTGAGGTCGGCCTCTTCAAGACCTCCAGGCCGGTGACCGGGACAATCCCCGGACCCATGCCCGCTTAGGGAGCTCTTAAGGCGGGCTGGCAGTGTCCCCCTGGGTCCCTGGATGTCTGGGGCTCCATGCCTGGCAGGTCTAGAGTAGGTCCAGACCACACTATAAAAAAAGTTACACTATAAAAAAAAAAAAAAAAAAAAAACTTGGATCGGGGCCTTGGAACGAATCAGGCTTTTTCCATTGAAATAGCTACTCAACTTACGAATTTTTCACGTTGCGAAACCACTTCTGGAACAAATTAATTTCGTAAGGTGAGGTACCACTGTATAATAATTTGTATGAGAGGGTATACAACTTTCAGCACACTTTTTCTTTCACATCTTTTGTCTCTTTCATGTGTCTGTGCCTCATTTCTGTGCCTTAGCCTGCTACCTGTGTGTTGTGGCCTTTACTCTCTCTGTACATCTCTGTTGGTGCGCTCATTTGCTGTGTACACTTGTTGTGTTGGTTTGCGTGCTTTGGCTCACCGTATTCTTCCTTCTCTGTGTCAGTGCTTCTCCAGCTGTCAGAGTTTCTCTCTCTCTGTAAGTCCGTTTGTTGCTTTCTTCTTTTCTCTGTCTGATCTCACAGCTCATTATTAGTGTATGAGCGTGCACGTGTGAGCGAGTGTGCATGTGCATGGTGTGTGTGTGCGTGTGTGACTATTAGGTCCGTGCTCATGTGCCACTGAATTAGACTGACTCATTGCTGGCCTTCTGTTTGAAGTGTGAAATATTTTTCTCTGATGAAATATATTTCTGTTTTGGGAGATGTTGTGACAAACAGATACATTGCTGCCAGGGAAGCAGTGTCAACAATATCTTCAGCTTACATATGTTATTTACAGAGGAGCAAAGAAATCCATTATTTTTACAAGGTGTGTATTATATATATATATATATATATATATATACACTCAACAAAAATATAAACGCAACACTTTTGTTTTTGCTCCCATTTTTCCTGAGATGGACCCAAAGATCCAAAATTCACTCCAGATACACAACACTACCATTTCTCTCAAACATTGTTCACAAATCTGTCCAAATGTGTGACAGCGAGCACCTCTGCCCCGCCGAGACAATCCACCCCACCTCACAGGTGCGCTACATCAAGATGCCGATCCGACATCATGACCAGTGCACAGGTGCGCCCCAGACTGCCCACAATAAAAGGCCACCCCGAAATGTGCATTTTTTTTTGCTTTATTGGGGGTCTGGGGACTCAGAACCAGTCAGTATCTGGTGTGACCACCATTTGCCTCATGCAGTGCAACACATCTTCTTCACATAGAGTTTATCAGATTGTCAGTTGTGGCCTGTGGAATGTTGGTCCACTCCTCTTCAATGGCTGTTATGGACGAAGAACACAGGTGCATTTTATTGATGGCATTTTGAATGCACAGAGATACCGTGATGAGATCCTGAGGCCCATTGTTGTGCCATACATCCATGAACATCACCTCATGTTTCAGCAAGATAAGGCACGGCCCCATGTTGCAAGGATCTGTACACAATTCTTGGAAGCTGAAAATGTCCCAGTTCTTGCATGGCCAGCATACTCACCGGACATGTCACCCATTGAGCATGTTTGGGATGTGCTTGCTACGACAGCGTGTACCAGCTCCCACTAATATCCAGCAACTTCGCACAGCCATTGAAGAGGAGTGGACCAACATTCCACAGGCCACAACTGACAATCTGATAAACTCTATGTGAAGAAGATGTGTTGCACTGCATGAGGCAAATGGTGGTCACACCAGATACTGACTGGTTCTGAGTCCCCAGACCCCCAATAAAGCAAAAAAAAAAAAAAAAATGCACATTTCGGGGTGGCCTTTTATTGTGGGCAGTCTGGGGTGCACCTGTGCACTGGTCATGATGTCGGATCGGCATCTTGATGTGGCGCACCTGTGAGGTGGGGTGGATTGTCTCGGTGGGGCAGAGGTGCTCGCTGTCACACATTTGGACAGATTTGTGAACAATGTTTGAGAGAAATGGTAGTGTTGTGTATCTGGAGTGAATTTTGGATCTTTGGGTCCATCTCAGGAAAAATGGGAGCAAAAACAAAAGTGTTGCGTTTATATTTTTGTTGAGTATATATATATATATATATTATGGCATGCCGTTTAGGAAATTAAAGAATATATTGAATGGATATGTCTGAATATATAGAATGAAGCCTGAATATATAGAATGAACGCTTGAATATATAAAATGAAGCCTGAATATATACAGTAGAATGAAGCCTGAATATATAGAATGAACGCTTGAATATATAAAATGAAGCCTGAATATATAGAATGAACGCTTGAATATATAGAATGAACGCTTGAATATATAAAATGAAGCCTGAATATATAGAATGAATGCTTGAATATATAAAATGAAGCCTGAATATATAGAATGAAGCCTGAATATATAGAATGAACGCTTGAATATATAAAATGAAGCCTGAATATATAGAATGAACGCTTGAATATATAAAATGAAGCCTGAATATATAGAATGAAGCCTGAATATATAGAATGAACGCTTGAATATATAGAATGGATATGTCTGAATATATAGAATGAAGCCTGAATATATAGAATGAACGCTTGAATATATAAAATGAAACCTGAATATATAGAATGAAGCCTGAATATATAGAATGAACGCTTGAATATATAAAATGAAACCTGATTATATATAGAATGAACGTTTGAATATATAAAATGAAACTTGAATATATTGAATGGATGCTTGAACGCGAGGCGGGTGCACCACCGGCATGAAACAGGAAAGGAGGACACTTGTGTCCAAAAAGGAGTACAAAGGCCCTAAAGTGAGGACACCTTGTTTTTTTTTTGTTTTTTTTTTCCCTCGGGGAAAACAAAGAATGTGCGCTGAGAATGTGCACTGCTCGCACATTCTGCATTTCGGATGTCGCGCACAGGAATTCCAAGCATTACTAGTTGCAATAGAATCATATTTTGTCTTTAGGGAACAAGGAGCAGACCACCCGGCTCACTAAGCTGAGGCGGGACTTGTTCCATCTCGCAGATGGCCATGCGGTCCACGGACTGCACTCAGGGCTGAGCGAGTATGCACCGCTTCGACTGCAGACTGGGACCACGCTCCGAACCGTGCACTTTCTGAACTGGGAAACGGCGAACATCGCAGAGTAGCAAGTGTAAATAATGGGTGGGGATTCATGACGATTTATGCAACGAAAGGAGGACAAAACGTAAAAACGGAGGACACGTGACAGACGGCCGGACAGACAGCTCTAAAACCGGAATGTCCGGACGAAATCCGGACGAATGGTCACCCTATGCACTAAAGCCGTGTCCCAGTTCGAGGGCTGCAGCCTCCGTTGGCTCCATTTTTGGCCACACGACGGCATGACACGGCCTGTCCTATTTCATACAGCCCAAAACACGGAGCGAAAACACGGAGCAAAAAGCCCGTCCGGAGAGCGGAGAAAACATGTGAGTATACGCTTTTAACTTTAGGAAATCATTACTAACACAACCGTAAATGTAAAATACGGCCACACACCACAAAACTGTCAAATAAGTTTGTTTTTTTTAACTGCGTGAACCTCGGAGCTTTGAGGGGAAAGTTTAGCTAGTAATCTGCTAACTCGATGGAAAGTCAGTTCAAACTTTCTTATTTGGACAGATGTCCATCAAACACTTTTTATATTTTTACTGTCAGGGGAAAAAGACTACAGAGGCATTATTGAAGGTATGAACTCCTTCGCCTCGTTTTCACGGACAGGGGACTAAACACTTGGCCAGTGTAGCTTGTATGATAAAACCCACATTATTTCATGCAGTAAACTTAAAAGACACAGTTTGACTATATCAAAGTTTATTTTTTACTTGTGAATAACGTAATATAAGCCTCCATTGTATGCATTTAATTCTGGGAATGCATTACTTGTTTTTTTACAATCTGTGCATGTTTGTAAAGTGAAGAGTAAATACCACTGCCTGGACAGGTCAGTTTTAAGATGGACATTAGGCTCATTTAACAGGTGCAGACACTGGTGTAGATATTAGACACCTGTGTCTGTTATGTTCATCACATCTAATGTAACAATGAGAAAACTGTTTGAAATGTTTTATATGAATTTTCTTTTCTCATCTGCAGCCTCCTATATGAGGACACAACACTGCTGGGGCCACAGAACTGTTGGCTGAGGAGATGCTCATGGGTCATGAAATTGGTCAAATGCAGAAGACAAGGTAAAGCTACTAAACTGCCCTGGAGGTGTGCTGACCCAGACATCATGCTCATATTGAAACCATTATTTAAATAGTAAAAATACACATTACTCATATTTGTGGGATTCCTCTATTAATTTAGCTTTCGATTATTTAAACTAGCTTTGGATCTTGATGTACATGTACTGTGAACCTAATTTTCCTGTAATAGTTTTCTTAATGTGTGTGTAATTATGTTTTTACATTGCAGGACAGAGCTTTGAACCAATCAGACATAAGACACATTCTGCTCTTCCTCCTCCAGAAGACAAGAGATGCAGCTTAGTGGCCCAAGTTTGGTTGGGCCATGGACATGGTTTCTTATACACTCAAAAGAACTTCTGGAAATCCTCTCATAATGTGAATAGTCAAACATTGAACCCATTACACACATACAATGCTTTAATAAATTAGTACAAACAGCTGTATGTCAGTGTACTCTCAAATATTTTCATTTTTGCTGAAGCAGGTGACAATCCAAAATGAACAAAATTATCTTTGCAAAATATAATCAGGTGGATTACCACTGCTTAATTGCAGTACAGTAGTACATTCTTACAGTGCATGTAATTAGTTACTATCAAAAGAGACATCAAATAAATATAACATTTCACCATGATCAAATGTCAGTACAGACTGAAGAACTTAAACCTCTTATAGGCAAATTATGTTTTCAGTTTTGTCTCACACACTTGTTAAGGTCATATAAGGCCACAGCGATTAAGATGTTTAGGTGATCCTCAGCTAAGATGAAAAGAAACTACCATTTTACTATATTACTTCTGCAGGAAATTAGAAGTTAAACATTATGGACACATCTCCATTAGGACACATTATGCACAGCAACAGACCAAATGATGATGCAAACATCATATTTGCTATGGGTATATGTGATGTTTTAGTCATTGTGTTTGTCGTCTTGTCTTGTTTGTTATTGTCTTGTTTATAAGATGATTTATGTTCACCGTGGGCCTAGGGAGTGCTGCAATTTCAAATCCTGTGTGTACAACCTTTACATGTTTTTTTGACAATAAAGCTGACTTTGAACTCTGATGCAATCACAGACTCTAATGAAGTCTGGACCTCCTCCTCAGTGAGTCTGGACACAAAACAGTGGAGACATGATCCAATGTACTTGGGCCACTAAGCTGCATCTCTTGTCTTCTGGAGGAGGAAGAGCAGAATGTGTCTTATGTCTGATTGGTTCAAAGTCCTGTCCTGCAATGTAAAAACATAATTACACACACATTAAGAAAACTATTACAGGAAAATTAGGTTCACAGTACATGTACATCAAGATCCAAAGCTAGTTTAAATAATCGAAAGCTAAATTAATAGAGGAATCCCACAAATATGAGTAATGTGTATTTTTACTATTTAAATAATGGTTTCAATATGAGCATGACGTCTGGCAGACGTCTGGGTCAGCACACCTCCAGGGCAGTTTAGTAGCTTTACCTTGTCTTCTGCATTTGACCAATTTCATGACCCATGAGCATCTCCTCAGCCAACTGTTCTGTGGCCCCAGCAGTGTTGTGTCCTCATATAGGAGGCTGCAGATGAGAAAAGAAAATTCATATAAAACATTTCAAACAGTTTTCTCATTGTTACATTAGATGTGATGAACATAACAGACACAGGTGTCTAATATCTACACCAGTGTCTGCACCTGTTAAATGAGCCTAATGTCCATCTTAAAACTGACCTGTCCAGGCAGTGGTATTTACTCTTCACTTTACAAACATGCACAGATTGTAAAAAAACAAGTAATGCATTCCCAGAATTAAATGCATACAACGGAGGCTTATATTACGTTATTCACAAGTAAAAAATAAACTTTGATATAGTCAAACTGTGTCTTTTAAGTTTACTGCATGAAATAATGTGGGTTTTATCATACAAGCTACACTGGCCAAGTGTTTAGTCCCCTGTCCGTGAAAACGAGGCGAAGGAGTTCATACCTTCAATAATGCCTCTGTAGTCTTTTTCCCCTGACAGTAAAAATATAAAAAGTGTTTGATGGACATCTGTCCAAATAAGAAAGTTTGAACTGACTTTCCATCGAGTTAGCAGATTACTAGCTAAACTTTCCCCTCAAAGCTCCGAGGTTCACGCAGTTAAAAAAAACAAACTTATTTGACAGTTTTGTGGTGTGTGGCCGTATTTTACATTTACGGTTGTGTTAGTAATGATTTCCTAAAGTTAAAAGCGTATACTCACATGTTTTCTCCGCTCTCCGGACGGGCTTTTTGCTCCGTGTTTTCGCTCCGTGTTTTGGGCTGTATGAAATAGGACAGGCCGTGTCATGCCGTCGTGTGGCCAAAAATGGAGCCAACGGAGGCTGCAGCCTCGAACTGGGACACGGCTTTAGTGCATAGGGTGACCATTCGTCCGGATTTCGTCCGGACATTCCGGTTTTAGAGCTGTCTGTCCGGCCGTCTGTCACGTGTCCTCCGTTTTTACGTTTTGTCCTCCTTTCGTTGCATAAATCGTCATGAATCCCCACCCATTATTTACACTTGCTACTCTGCGATGTTCGCCGTTTCCCAGTTCAGAAAGTGCACGGTTCGGAGCGTGGTCCCAGTCTGCAGTCGAAGCGGTGCATACTCGCTCAGCCCTGAGTGCAGTCCGTGGACCGCATGGCCATCTGCGAGATGGAACAAGTCCCGCCTCAGCTTAGTGAGCCGGGTGGTCTGCTCCTTGTTCCCTAAAGACAAAATATTATTCTATTGCAACTAGTAATGCTTGGAATTCCTGTGCGCGACATCCGAAATGCAGAATGTGCGAGCAGTGCACATTCTCAGCGCACATTCTTTGTTTTCCCCGAGGGAAAAAAAAACAAAAAAAAAAAAAACAAGGTGTCCTCACTTTAGGGCCTTTGTACTCCTTTTTGGACACAAGTGTCCTCCTTTCCTGTTTCATGCCGGTGGTGCACCCGCCTCGCGTTCAAGCATCCATTCAATATATTCAAGTTTCATTTTATATATTCAAACGTTCATTCTATATATAATCAGGTTTCATTTTATATATTCAAGCGTTCATTCTATATATTCAGGCTTCATTCTATATATTCAGGTTTCATTTTATATATTCAAGCGTTCATTCTATATATTCAGGCTTCATTCTATATATTCAGACATATCCATTCTATATATTCAAGCGTTCATTCTATATATTCAGGCTTCATTCTATATATTCAGGCTTCATTTTATATATTCAAGCGTTCATTCTATATATTCAGGCTTCATTCTATATATTCAAGCGTTCATTCTATATATTCAGGCTTCATTTTATATATTCAAGCGTTCATTCTATATATTCAGGCTTCATTTTATATATTCAAGCGTTCATTCTATATATTCAGGCTTCATTCTATATATTCAGGCTTCATTTTATATATTCAAGCGTTCATTCTATATATTCAGGCTTCATTTTATATATTCAAGCATTCATTCTATATATTCAGGCTTCATTCTATATATTCAGGCTTCATTTTATATATTCAAGCGTTCATTCTATATATTCAGGCTTCATTCTATATATTCAGACTTCATTTTATATATTCAAGCGTTCATTCTATATATTCAGGCTTCATTCTATATATTCAGACATATCCATTCAATATATTCTTTAATTTCCTAAACGGCATGCCATAATATATATATATATATATATATATATATATATATATATATATATATATATATATATACACAGTTCAATTACGACATGACCATCTGACATATAAGAAACAGTATTTATTCGTATATATATTGTAGAAGTTCAAGTCGTATTTTTAACTCAAGAATAAAAACAATAAATCACCTACTTGTCTTAAAAAAAAAAGCTTGTTTTGTCTACTATTTTCACCCCTGCTCATTTGAACTATTGGTGCATTCCATTTGTCCTCAGAGGTTGGATTTTCCAAGTTTCAACTTCAACATGGCTATGCCCTGCATTGGGTGAAAGTTATAAACCCAACATATTGAACATTTGTTATTTTTGTTATTTTCCCTTTAGCTGCGCTCTACTGTCCATCCACTGTCTTTGGACGCTATTGTCCTCTGATACTAATGTAATGTCAACTCTTAAAGATTGTTTTAAATTACTAAATTGACTTAATTAGATCTGCATTTTAGCTAATATGCGCACTTTCTTATTTCCTGATTGAATTGTTTCTATAATATACTGACCATTTTATGCCAATCTCAACTTCACAACTGGAACACAGAAAACACAGAAAACAGAAACTTGGAGGTTGGAGTTCCAACCGAGGACTACTGGAATGCAGCGTAATCACACAGTTGTATGTATTCAACCTTACACCTTTCTCCCTGACCCCGGATTGGTGCATTTTCTTGTGCTGCGATCATGACAGGTGCCATCAGAAGACTGGGGCGGGGGATACTTAGGAGGAGGGGGGAACGACAGCGGGGGTGAGATCCCATGTCGGCGCATGAGGAGCGGGAGTTACATCAAAGCCATGGGTGATGACGACTCTGCCGATTCGGACGCCAGCCCCAAAGCCTCGCCCAAGTCCACCCTGATCACCCAACGGGACGCCTTCAGGCGCTCTGTCAGCATGGATCAAAGGTGCACCCCCATCTGCTTATAATACTGAAAAAGTCATCATGACAAGAAGGAAATTAGTCTTAGTTATCAACTAACCTTTATTTTTACTCATGTTTGTATGTACTACAAAAAAGGCTATTAAATAAACCAAAGCAAGAATGTTGTAGGTCACTGAAAGATTATTCATATATTCTTGGTAACTAGATGGAATCAATTTCACCAGTTTCATAAACACGCTTTGACTGATGACTGGGATGTTTAATTATATTTTTACTACCTGCCTACATGTAAAACTACTCAACAATCGTTGCATGGACACAGAAAAGAATGTTGTTAAACTATAAAACACTTTATAGTGTATATAGTGTACACTTTATTTGTACAAACATTATATATGACATGTTCCTGTACTGCATTGTGTTCAGGTACTCATGTAAACAGTGCACAGACTCATACCCTAACAGCAGGACAGCCTCCAAAAGCCATCCTCGCTCTCGGAGTTACACCCGTTCCCTCACCAGTGCCCAGGTAACCACTTCTGTCAATGTTTTTTATATTTTAATCTTTTCATGTTGATATTGTTTCTTTCTTTTAAACAATTCTTAACATTCCATTTTGCTTGTTTTAGCTGGGGGACACCCTGAACCGTCAGTTTGAGGCAGTGTGTGAGACCATGTTTGGGGAGGTGGAGTCCAAAGCTGTAGAGGCACTGGATCTGCCTGGAGTGTTCCGCACTCGCAGCCACAGCTACGTGCGGGCTATCCAGGCGGGTTGTTCCCAAGACGACGACTGCCTCTCGGTCTTCTCCATGTCTGCCCCACAGGGAAGCATCAAGAGTGGGGCAGGTTAGTGAGCGAATATTTTGAATCTGCTATGTGAAGGGGATACTTGTTATAAATGTAATGTATGAAATCTGTTGCTAGTTATTCTGTAAATTCTATAATGAGCTGTCCTAAAATGCCTATCACCAATTGCTTTTATTCAAGAAGTCAATGAATAGTTGCTTAAAAATATAAATAAAAATATAAATAAAATAATCTATCTAAGTATAGATTTATTTACACAAGCAAGAACAGTACTGCTACCACCATTACTGTTAATATTACTACTGTTAATGCTGTAATGCGCTGCTTTCTTTAGTTTAGTATCAAATGTTCTTTTTAGATGCATTAACATTTTAAAACTTCTTGAATTATCTAGTTGACTTCAGCCATTGTCTTAAATCAGGCTTCAGTACAAATGTTTAACCCGTAATTAAAATGCATCAAGCAAAAAATAATTATACCATATTAGTGTAAAGTAGTTAGTAATTAGTTGTAATGTTTATTGTTTGAACACAGTCTTAATGCGTTTTCAGCAGTCTGATATTTTTGAGCATGTGGGAGTGAAATTGTATATTTACATTTCATTTAATTTCTGATTCTTCTTTGACATTCTCACCATAGCACCAATATCCAATTCTTCCCACATTGTACACTAATATTTATTCAAGGCAGAACTTACTGTTTGCGCTATGCTGTGGCAATCCTTAAAATATAAATATTACATGAAATGAAACAGTGCATTTATATCCACATACATTTGAACAAAGCAAAAAGGATGAGACAGCTCTCACTAAAATCTTTTATCTCCATCTTGAGAAGCAGGTTAGCTCAAGGGAAAACACTTTGAGTTCACACTATGTCTGTCTCTGACACCATACTTCTCACCGAATTCTGTGGGCTTTTTTAAGTTGCAGCCATGAATATTTTATCACATCTTGTATCTGCATTTCTTATAAATAATTTTCTTTGTTTTTCTCTGTTATTTTGTGTTTGCCTCACCTTCTTTTATCTCCTTTTTGTCCTCACATTGTCTGTTTTTTCTCAGCCTGTCCCTTTTGTAAGTATGCGACTCCCTGCCTGTGGGAACATAGAACACATTTGGTTTTAAACTTTGCCTCTGTTTTCCTCTTCCCCACTCTTCTGACACTTCAGTCTTTCCTTATTGTAAAGGTGCACCTCCTCCACTCCCTCCTCGCATGTCCAAGTCTTCACTGTCCGTGCGGGCACAGAGCAGCACCGAATCCACCCAGGACGCCTACTTCCAGAGCACTGCGGGACGAGCCAAGCAGCACAGTAACTCTGTGGACCTGGGCAGTTCAGATGGCATTACCGCACGCTCCTCTAGGGGGGGCTACTACACCTCCACCGGGCCAGGTCGCTCCAGGCAGCACAGTAACTCTGCAGAGAGCCTTGATGGTGTCCGAGGCTCCAGAGAGATTGTCCCATATGGAGGGGGGCCGGGGGTGGGGGTAAGGGCCAAACACAGTAGCTCTGCAGACAGCCTTCTGGAGGGGCCACCCAGACCAGTCAGGGACGGCAGAGCTGGGGGAAGCCTGGGGAAGTCCAGCTCTCTGCCCCAGAGCAGCATGGTGCTCAGCAAAGTGGTGACTGAAGAGGGGCGCGTGGCACGCAAGTGGAGGCCATCTATAGCTGTGCAGGTGAGGTTTCTGCATCAGTGTTTTAGCATTCTTATTTAGTTGATCAGGTGAATAGGAACTAATGGCTTAATTTCACCTCTGAGGAGCTCATATTATTGTGTCTTTGGGCAAGACACACCTGTCTTGCCTGTGAATGTTATATATGTTGCTAGTGCATGTTAAATGAACATACATGGCATAATTGCTGTAAATATGTTGCGTTGTTGCCATGGGCTATTTTCCATCTGATGTTCCACATTTGCACTCACAAACAGACTCTCATTCGTACACCTGCGTACATGGATACAGGCAAGGTGGATTAATTGTTTTGCCTAAGGACACGATAACAGTATGCACATGAACAGGAACTAATTCTCTCATCTCTGGTTGGTGGACGAGGGCCCTAAATACTGAGTCACCGCTACTCCATTACAGCGCCTTGTATTCCCGGAGGTCTCCCATCCCAGTACTAACCAGGCCAAACCCTGCTTAGATTCTGAAATCTAACTAGATTGAGATTGACGTGGTTTAAGCAAGCAAGTTATTGGTGGAACTGATGAGGCTGCTGGTACAAGAATTATTGGTGATCATAGCATACGATGAAACCACTAAACATTTGTTTCTGTCCATGTACATTCATTTCAGAATTTCCATACTAGTTACTGACCACTGTGAGTAGTACCAGGAAAAGACCACAAGAGCTACAATTTACAATAGACAATAGAGATTTTTTTGCCCAGTCTTTAAGCCAGACGTGATTATCACATTATTTCATTGTGTCATAACTCTGGTCCATTGTCAAAATGGAACCCTCGTTTGTTTCAGGTGGATAGCTCTGAGACGCTCTCCGACTCCGATGCAGAAGGAAAAGCCCTCACTGAGGTCCACTCGATAGGAGTTCAAGTGGAAGAGGATAAACGGTGAGGCGAAAAAAACAAAACAAGCACTTTTGTCATTTGACCTTAAATATCAATGAAATACAAATTCAAGTATCTGTCTTTAATCATTGAAACGTCTGGCTTCATCAAGAGCGTTTGTGAATAATTTTGAGGTGCAATTTGAAAAAGGCTCATCTCCGGGAGGCGCCCCACAGTGCAGTCCCTAATACTGATTTTCTAGGCTGGATATTATTATTTCATTTAACATTTCATCAGACTTCACAGCTTGAACTGAGCAACACTTCTATTCTATGTGTAGATGTTTTCTCTCGATTGCCAACTGTAACCATGACTACAACTGGAAATCATACACGCAACATGATTTTTACACATGATGCAAACAATTTTCTAATTATATCCATGGGTCAGATTGGCTCGCTGTGGATGCGGAAGAGTTTTTTTCTTTTTTTCACATATTCAAGCACCTGTTAACAATTGCCCCTCCTCCAGTAAACATCGAGGAGGACGGGAGGCAGACGAGAGAAGAAAACTGTGATTCAGAGCTCACACGTTATCTGACAGTGAGGGCTGAGGGCTATAACGGAGTAAATACTCCCTACTCCAGTCTATTGACATGACATTTGCGCACAGTGTTGCGTCATATGCCACAGGATTTAGCTGTGTGTAGAAAGATAGATCTGTGGTTTCCAGTCAGCGCTACCAGTAGCCAATGTATACTTTTTGTTTATTTGAAAGTTCATATGGCATTTTTACAATAATTTCAATTAAGGGTGATATGGTGATGAAAATAGAACTGTGGTCTGATCCTTATGAGATGATTTGTTTTTTGGCAATATTATGATTTTGTACTTCTCTGTTTATACATTTGTCTGACTCCATCATGTTTTGAGCGAGAGGGAGACAGGGAGAATCATAGAGAAGTATAATATCCCAGGAGTAACAAATTGCTTACGTTTCCTCTTAATGATATGTTTAATGACATGTGATAAATCTATAGAAAATTGTATTATATTTTTGTGTATTGCCCACAGATAAATTGATAGTGATGAACAGGCACGTAAATTTGCAGCACAGACTGATATTAAGGTTTTAATCCTTTCAAAAGTATTACAGATTGTATTCATGTAACGTGTTTTAGTTATATAAACAATGCTGTTTATAATTTACCCACTTTGTGAATAATCATCAAATTGTCTGAGCATGGGTCTACTCAGGGTGCAACAAAACACCTCTAGTGGTACACAAGCTGGTAAAAAGGGGGAACAACAAGATTCAAAGAGAGATGTGGTGTGATTGTGTGTACCAGGCGAGCACGTTTCAAGCGCTCCAACAGTGTGACAGCGAGTGTGCAGGCCGACCTGGACCCAGAGGGCTTCCCGGGGCTCAGCATCGCTGTGCCAACACAGGATAAAAGTCTCCAGTTCGGCTGCTCCTTCCAAAGGCACTCTTCTGAGCCCGAGTCATCCAGCCAGTTCACCGAATGCCACCGCACAGTGCACACACAGGGACAGTGGGCCTACAGAGAGGTGAGTGAGGGCTGGTACTCCACTGAGTTCACTGACTTCTCTTAATGTATTATTCCTTATTCAGCTGATATACTGTATATGTTTGAATAATGTGATGTGTAATGCACTTTTTGTCATATCAGTTTCCTTTAAAAAATTATATTCAAACTGTTAGCAGAAGGTGCACAAAACTGTCCATTGAAATATCTTTAGCTGTGTAGTCAGATGGATCAAAATAATTCATGTGAATGTGCACATATAGATCTTAAAACCCTTGGAATACATTAACTTGTGCATATCTATTGATCTCCTCTGTGCTTTTGAGAACTGATAAAGGAAATATTATATATCTGCATGATCTGTGAGAGGAACATATGGGAATGAATCAAAACAAGGTGACTAACATTGTGATTCTGAGTTATATGAAAATAAATTTAACTGAAAAATGTCATACAGGTATAACACTATATCCTGAGAAAGCATAGGGTTAGTTTAACATGATCCATAATACAATTTTAAAATGACCTCTATTGTGATTGGGAATGATTGCCTGTTTCAATATCCAGGTCTGTTCCGTTAGTTGTCCAGCCAAAAATACTGGAATGATTGGTTGTCTCAGTGGTTTTAAATAATGGTTCTATTGCAGAGGACAAATTCTAGTTACAGAATAATACAGTTAATGTAAGTGAGTCATTGTAACTAAGTTTGATCTCTTATTTGTTGGTCCAGGACTTCATCCAAAGTGGCTATACCACTGAGGCCTGTCCGACCAACAGTAGACCTCACCAGCACCCGCACTTGCCTCCCCGTTCACATTCTCCACTCCCCATAACGTCTGAACGCGTCTGGGCCGGGACCCCTTCTCTAGAGGGGCCCCGGAGCCTCCCTGACTCGGGCCGCGCCTCCCCCTGCATGAGGGACGGAGAGTTCTTCTTACGCCTGCTGCAGACTGAGGTGGAGAGGATGGAAGGGTGGTGCTCCAACATGGAGAGAGAGGCGGAGGAGAATGAACTGCCTGAAGAGGGTGAGGGATAAGAGTCTTAGATTTATAGCTTTAGTTAAAAGTACTCTATGTAACTGTCTTGGTGGAGAGTATGTCGCTTACAGTATTACTGTCTATAAAGATGTAATTAATTTACCTAGAATGTTCAACAGTATGGAATTAAACTTGTCTTGCCTTTGAAAAATATACATTCTTACTGATCTCTATACAGATCAGACCTGTAGCTTGGTCAGGCGGTGTCACCTGCTTGTTTTTAAGGAGATAGATCAGTTTAATGCTATTCTTTGGAACATTGCATGCCAAGGAACATCATTTCCATTGGGACATAGGTGGCAGGTGGTGATGTAGTATATCTTGAAGATGTAGTTGATGGTTTTTAGTTTTAAAGGTCATTCTAATTTACTACTAGATGCATACTTTCTTTATAGTTTGGACCTCTGTGACTAAAAAGAAGTTAATCAAAATGGTTACTATTTCATTAGGAGCTTGTATCTACAGTAGTCTTTACTTGTCCTTTCTTAAAATTGCAGTTAAGTTTTTAGTCTAGAAAAATGTCAGTACTTTTACAAGTTCTACTTATCCACATTTTTAAATTAACTTTAGACAGAATATATTAGTCAACAAAATTAACACTGGATGTGACTGTAAACCCATAGCTCTCTGCTAACATTTTTTTCTGTCACGTTTTCATAGCTCTGGAGCTGATTCGCAACGCTATTGGCAGCACCCAGATGCTCATGAATCAGAAAGTGCAGCAGTTCTTCCGACTGTGCCAACAGAGTGTGGTATGTTTGAACACAAATCCTGACAGTAAACATTGCGTACTTTCCACCATTATTTGTTACCTGATGGCAAAATATGTCCTCTTGTTACCGAGGCGATGTGGAATGGCAATACTGCAAGATCATAAAACCATTGAGGCTGTCATCACACTTAAGCATAATGTGTCATCTGCAATACAACACCCTATAAACCTTGACAGTTATTGGTGGTCATATGGTATCTGTTAGGACCAGCTCTATGAAGACATCGAATCCAGGTTTATTTTGCGTGTATCCCCTGCTGTGCACACATCCAGCAAATAACTATTGACCTGTTACACAGTATTATGGGTTATGTTTGCCATGCTAACCTTTCCAGCAGAATGAGTAATAACGTCTTCAATAATTTGAGGCATGTTAGCGATCTCTCTGGGATTTTCTGATGAGTACAGACTCATCAGAAAACCCCATCAAGAGCTGCAGTTATGCTCTGGCCCTGTTGTTGACCATATGAATCACTTGTCAAATACCTTATTAGCTGGCGTTGGAAGATATTGAGACATGAGAATTAGTCCATGAAAATGAGACAAGATGAGATTTGGACATAATTTATATCAAATAAATAATGTGATCTAGTTCAG
Source organism: Paratrypauchen microcephalus (assembly GCA_036785185.1). Taxonomy (NCBI): domain Eukaryota; kingdom Metazoa; phylum Chordata; class Actinopteri; order Gobiiformes; family Gobiidae; genus Paratrypauchen; species Paratrypauchen microcephalus. The sequence continues at coordinate 1,161,102 of JAVJIX010000109.1, forward strand.
AGATTTGGCCTAAAGATTTATCTCATATCTTATTCATATATACAGTATATATTCATATCACACAAGATCTTGAGGTATGAAGCTTTATCCAGTCCTACTTATTGGGGCTCTTGCTCCCACTTTATAACATCAAATCTCAGGACAAAAATAAAAGTCAAATGGTGGTCATAATGTTCTTGTTGATGTCACTTTTTCAGCTATGTTTCTCTGTTCCCATCCAGGACCCCTCGGTGTACCCCCAGCCTACCTCTCAGGACCTGGCCAGCTTCTGGGACCTGCTGCAGATCAACATCGAGGACATCAGGGTCAAGTTCCAGGATCTCCAGAGGCTGAAGGACTCGGGCTGGAGGCTTCCACCTGAAAAGAAGGTGAGAGCTCCAGGCATCTCTCACACTGCCCTGGCCCCCCTCCAGAGGGCGCCCCGAGCTAAGATGGCAGTGTGCAAGAGGGTGGCACAGATGGCCCTGCTCCCCCCCAGGCCTGTGCGGGCACTCAGCAGACAGGATGCAAAGACGAACTGAGGCAGAAGGCTCTCAAGATAGTATGAATAAAGTGTCAACAGAATGTTTATAACTGTGTAAAGATGGAAACTGTTAAATGCCTTCTGGAGTCACCATAACCAAACCAAAGATTGCGAAATTACCAGCAGTGTTGGGATGAATACTTTGAAAATGTATTACATAATACTGGAAACTTGCATCAAAATGTATTTTATAACATATTCCATTACATGGTACAGTCAGTTTACTGTAGTCTGAATACTTAGAATACTTTCACATTGAAATGCACTGTATTATGCACTTGTTATCTTACATCGGACATGCATACTTTTGGCTACTTAGTTACTTCCCAACACTGCTTATGAGGTAGGCCTAACAGTATAGCATCATCTACAGTAATTTGCAGCAGATGTTGTTAAGCAGCGCTTGCATTCAAACACCAAACTTTTTTTATTTATCCAGTGTTGGGACCGGTCAAAGAATGTACTTTTTAACTTTGTAAGTGTAAAATATTCTTAATTATTTAAAATGAACTAAACTAACGTTATTTGTGTCTTTTCTCTTCGTTTTTGCATTACCGTTATTTCCCCTCCCATGTCACCCAATCTGTTGCGTAAATGTCGTTGGTTTCTTTGGTTTTACCCATTCTTTCCTTATTTGATTTCGATTTCTCCATTATTTCTCCTTGGTTGCTCTTTTGTTCAATAAATCCCTTTCATGTTATCACCGCCACTGGACCAGGAGGACAAGAAGCCTCCTCCTCCCTTACCAAAGAAACCAGCAGGGGGCGTGAGTGGCAGCTTGCGGGCGGACAGCGTTGGCGATGGCGGTGGAGTTGGAGGGGGGTCCGGCGGTCTGGTGGTGCCCCGCGTGGGAGGACACACTCTGCCCATGAGGGAGAAGTCTCTGGAGTTGGGGGACCGCAGCCGGACTGAGGCACGTAGGAGGCTGCTGCAGACCAAGCGCACAGCGTCCTTCAGGCAGAACTCAGCCACGGAGAGCGCCAGTGACAGCATTGAGATCTACATCCCCGAGGCCCAGACACGTCTTTGAACGCACCACTAGTACTACATAATAGGAGTTAGGTACTGACACTGCAAAAAAGGAATATCTAGAATAGATAAAGGTGCACCATGTAAGTTTTTATATGGAAGGTCTGTCATCTGCTTGTTTTACAAAGTTGTTACTGTTTTGCCTGAAATGTTCAACAATATAGTATTATAGGCTAAGTTATTTATCATCCAGGTGTTTTCATGGCTAAAAAGATTTTGTAGACTAACCATGCTTACTGTGAGTAGAGTTGTCTCTCCGCAGATCTGACCTGTAAGTTGGCCTGTCAGCACTGCTTCCTTGACTCCATGGAGATAGATAAGCTTAACGTCATGCTGTGGAACATTTAAGGCAAAGTAATAATAACTCCACAGCGAGAAGAAGGTGGTGAACCCTCCACTAGTAAAGTTTCATATTGCAACCTTAAAATCACTTCAGAATTTTGTATTATTTTAATTAGTAAAAGTTTATTAAAGTCAATACATATTTATATCAGTAAGGTCTTGAAGTATGTAAAAGGACCCTGGTTCTGAAGTGATGGAGAAATACCTTTTTTGCAGTGTCACACTAATCTCTGCAGGTTACTACAACAATGAGCCAATCCCTTTTACATTTTGGAGAACTGCCTCTCACCTCATATACTTCTATGCACTGTTGGACAGTGTTACAAGGTTATATTATATAGCGTGAGGTTGAGAGTCATTCGCTTTTTAAGATCAATATGAGCTGAGATTCAAATGTAGTTTTATATTACAATATAATTATAGTGAGCCTATTTCAACCCAAGTGCCAGCAGGAGGTTCGACTTTGGTAAATGTTCTTGTTTAAAGTGTAAACATGTGTGGAAGATGCAATAATGGCTTCTTAATCCTTGAGCACAACTTACTGGAATTGTGTTTTGAGACCTATTTAAACAGATTTATCTTGGTGTATCATATATAGGCCTACATTGTTGGTTGTGTGTAGCTATAGCGAATATATACAAGTATTGACTATGAGCAGAAGTATGTGACTTGAGACGCAATGCAGTTCTATTGTTTGGTGTCCAAAGAGGCAACAAAAATAATGGCAGCCATTTTAGTATTTTGAAATCTTGTTAAAAGAGGTGTAGACAGATTTTTTCTTCAATCATCTTGCTGACGAAGCCACCCAAGTAGTCCACTTTTGTATAACAGTAGTCAGCGTTGTAGTAGCATGCCTATGCGTGCACCTAGCACTACTCCATCACTGAAAATAAAGGGCTTAAAAGGCACAAAACCTCTAGGTAAAAAGATGACCACATCTCCCTGTATGAATTCCATTTTAATTAACTTCATTTTTGTTTCATGATCCCACTACTGACATTTGCATATGGATGAATTTGTGACACAGATTTCCATAAAGTCAAGAGACAGGCTCCCCAAAGAACAGTGACAAGCCTGCCTTCTCCAGACCTGGTTTCAGCAGTCCGCAGGGCCGTCCCTCTCACAAATGGAGCTCATTTCTCCTGTCATCCCCAGTATCAGACTCTACCCTCTGCAGCAGTGGGGCATTTGACTGTGCCAGTGCTGTTTGTACATAGTGTGCACACTCTTGTTTGCCAAAAGCTTCTCAGTGTAGCATCACAGCCTTGACAGCTCGAGAGCCTCACATACAAGCCCTAGCCCTTTGGTTTTTATGTAGTCTTTTAGAAGTTTCAGTGTTCCAGGGTGGGGAATAGATTACAGTGACTTTTCAGGACATAACCGAAGATGCCCCCATTTCACTGTGATACTTTTGTGCCACCTAGTGGTTATTTAAGGACCTGGACCGACTGGAGTGGCTCCAAAAAGGGTTCTTTCCACCTCATGCAGGAGTTTATACAGCCTGCTAAACAGCCATGAGCGAAGATGATATTAACAAAACATCCATTAATATTGATTAACTTTTTCTATTATGTGTTTGTAGAATTAGTGAAAGGAGAGAATGCTTTTGTTATAATAATTTCATCAACATGAATTCTTTCAAAGCATCCCTTTTCGTCATTTTAAAAATGTGCTTTACATAAATAGCTTTTGGGAGAATCTATAGCCAATTTATAACAATGAAGACATGGCTGTCTACAGTAATCAATGAATGACTGCAGACTAACTGTGATAGACTGTAAACATAGAAAAGCTGGCCATCACCAAGCATTAGGTTATAGTTTATAGCTATATAGCTATTGTCTACACTGTATTGTACAGTGTCATCATGTGAATCCTTACCAAATGAGATGACATCTGGTATAAACAACTGTCCAGAAAAGAAAAAAATATATAAATTTTATTGGTCATTTGAATGAAGTGGATGCTTCCCTATGTTTCATATGTTTTTTGTCAGAGGCACAGGTACACAATCTATGTGCAGCTAGCAGCAACACATTGATGGTATAGTTCATATCCGATGTGATGCCTAAAAATTGATACGAATACTTTTTTTCTTTTAATGGTTTGATGATTTAATTGAGTTTTATGAGCATTGCCTGTATTGGTGTTTAATTTTCTTTCTTCCTTAAATCACTTAAATGTATTTTTCAACAACAAATCGTGTAGCATGATTTTCCAAGCTTTTGAGAGAGTATTTCTTAATTAATTATTCTTGACAACTTTATTATAGGATTGTGTTTGTGTGTGTGTGTGTGTGTGTTTGTGTGTGTGTGTGTGTGTGTGTGTGTGTGTGCGCGCAAGTGTGTGCAATGAGGGGTGATAACTACAATAGTCCAAAATTAGCCATGTTTAAGAGATTAAGGAGGAACTGTTACGCATGATTCTTTTCTTTTTCTAAGATTTGAAACATGTTGGGAAATGGGATATTTTAATGGCAGATGTATATTTTATAACATAATTTTTAGATTAGTACAGTCTATGTACAAAAAGCATATATCAAATGTAAACTATTATGATAGATTCTAATAGCCTTGTGTAATTCTACAGCTGTGTGGCATATCCTGAAAACAGTTAATACTGGATTTCTTTTAGTTTTTTGATGCATTGGGTCACAGGGTACTTTGGGCAAAAGAGTAGACTTTGCCAGGTATGTTTCTCCCTAGGCCTACTATATGATACTGTCTGGTTCTGTAACTATAACCTCTCCTGTCCTTCTTTAGAACCAACTACATGTGCCTAACCAGCCAGAGGTTTCAGTTTACACTATAGAATGAAATGTACATATGATAAATTATATGAAAATATTGTTAACTAAAAATGTTTTTATCGTATCTGACATAACCATAGCAATTTCCCTCACTCCCATGTGCAATAGTCAGCCTGGTAGAAATGATCATTGCATGTTTTTATGGCAATCTCCTTAGAAAATTTTCATTAAAAAAGGGACATTTTGTAATTTTTGTGGAATTGAAAAAAATACTGAAATTTTACAGATATTCTACAGAGTCTTTATATCCACTGAGGACTTCAGACCTTCAAACTGAAATACTGACGTCACAGCCTGTTCATTCAAAGCAATGGGGGGTTGCTAGGCAGCCTTGTTATAATTCATCTCATCTTTTTCTTCTGATATCTCATTGGTGGTTGCCCTCAACAGGTAAAGCACAAAGACCTGCTATTGTACTGTTACCCCACTGTGAAGGACTCTAGACTTCTTCACCTCCATCATTTAGAATCAACATGATGCTTTTTGGCTAATATTGTCTGGAAACACCAATTGGAAGATGCCAGGACCATCTTGTGGTTTTCATTCATTAGTAATGTTGGAATATATGGACCCACAGTGTGACAGTTATGTGGACTTCTTATGAGTACCTCACTTTTCTAGCAGCAGTGAGTCCAGCTCCGATTATAAGTCTCTGTCCTCAGGGGGTTGTCCAACACCACTCAACCAAATCTGGCCAAGTGGTAGCCTTCCACTAGAGGGCGCTCTCACGTTACATTCAAGCACAGACCTTACGTTGTAGCCATTTTTGGAGAAGCAGTCAATCAAGATGTGGATCAAAGGTGCAACTGTAGCCAATTCATGTCTACAAACTGTGTTACTATAATGGTGTATTTATTAAACATCTAAAAAAAAATTATATCTACAAGTATATCATTTTATTTACATAAATAATCTTGGTGTGTATTGCTTTTTATTTTCAGACGCTCAAAAAAGTCCTAAAGTGTATTCTTATTTAGGCCAAGAATTAGCATATTGTAAGGTTAAGTAAAAAATGTGAAACACATACAGTTATATACATTCAGTACACAAAGATGGAGTTACCGTAAATGTGCATGGTGATTACAATATTTTGTTATTTTTAAGTTTTTTAATATTTGCATTTTAAGTAACTGTGAATCTTCATCATAAATAAAACACGTTTGAAATGTTTGATTGTGTGCACTGAATCTATATAAAATGAGTTTCACAGTTAGTCAAATTTCTGCTGGAATACAGAGTTGTTGCAGAGTTCTTAAATTATATAAGCAGAACCCTTTCCTACATTAATCAACTAAACTTTATAGAATTAGAATTTCAGTGTGCCTGTCGCACTTGTCTCATGTAGTTTTACTGTAATGTTTTACAGTGAGCCTGTTTTTTACAGAGTAGAAGGGTAAACCTGTGGATCACAAACTGATTACTGTGTAATTACAACAGCCCCTGCCACCATCGTGTTTACAAATGTGTAAATATCTGGACATTGCTCTTCTCACTAATACATATTGTTATTACTATACAGTTCTTATTATGGTTAAAATAATTATTTATTGTCATCACTCTGGGTGGCTTGAACAGTATTGCCATGATTCTGTATTGAAGGGACAGTTGTGTGGGTTTCACGTTGCTGCTATAAAATGTGGATAAAAGAGTCTTCTGGAAACTACAGAAACCTTTGGATCAGCGATGAACAGTCGAATGATGAGCAGGCAACAGACAGTAGGACATGAACATTCAAACTCATGACTGTCTCTTTGAGCAGAACAGACTCTCCTCTGCTATTCTACTTTTAAATGTAGCAGCTCCAGGCCCTCACATCCACACATCCCGTGTGCTCTCTCTCACGTAACACCTTGATTTTAGACGGGTTTAATACAGCTTCAGCTCAGCCTCTCTTTGAGTTTCCTGTTTTATATATGTTTTACTCAGTGCCAAGACACATACTGTACATAACATGTTCATTATGAGTCGAGTGGAGCACATAGCAATAGTGATGCCATAGATCTGAACATGTGTGAATCCACAGTGGACACGCGGTGCATGAAACCGCCCTGATGTGAGTGTGTTGACTTGATGCACTTTGCTGAGGCAGTGAAGCATCCATGTGTTTGTTGCGCTCATTTTGTACATAGAAATGACTCCTTGTATGATTTTTTGATTTGGATGTGTTGCTAAAGCCCAGAGAGATGGCACACTGTGATGTGGTTTATCCTAACACAGAATGTAACACTGTCAATGTTGTTCAAATATTTTCTAATGGTTAATATTATTATTACTATTATAATGATTATTATAAAGCTATTTTAGCGAGTTAATGAGATGGTGTGTGTTTTTTTGTTTATATTGCATAACCACCTTCAGTCAGCAGTGATGGCAACACAATTATGCAGTACAATTCTTCAAACAATTATAACTATAATTGTAAGAAAACACTGATTACTTTCACTTTAAATTTATTTCCCCATTTAAAAATATATAAAAATGATAAGAAAAATATTCAATTTGAGTTAAGATGTGGACATTTCATTCATAATCATATAATAATCATATATATGAATAATCAATGTAAAATAGTGTTCTGTAATAGTATTCTTAAGCAATTAGTCCTATAAAAAGTGCATTTTTTGTTTAAGAATGTAAACCTGAGTTGTAGGGTTTGTATGGTCAAACATCTACTGAACACCTTCTAGTTTGAGAGTCCAGGCCTTTCCCGGAGTGTATGGGAGCTCAGGCAGGAGGACAGTGAGGCCAGCGCTAGGGAGCACAGGAGACCAGGCCAGAGGCTTAGGATTCCCCAGTAGAGTCACCTGGACAAGAGAGATGTGGTTTATAAATAATTTACAACGTTATATTAGTAGGTCTTACCTTGGTCTTTGTTGAAGTTTTGGGGGCCAGCAGTTGCACAGTAGACTTGGGAGGCTTGACTGTAATAATTGCATACACACTGGAATCTTTAGATGTAAACCTTGAAAAAGAAGAGCAACAATAATTTGTAGTCTTAGTCTTTTCTCCAGTTTGCAATTTAGGGCCTTTTCATTGTCATGGTTCCTTAATTAATTGCAAGTAAATTATACCATCCAATTATGCCAGTATTGTACAGCAGTATTACCAGATTGGTAGAGTAGAATTCTCATATTGCACCCTCCAGGGTTTTGAAGCATAGATAGCTTCTCCATTGGTTCGTAGCCAGGCTCCAACCCCCCTGAGCCTCTCCTCAAATACAGGCGGGATGGTCCCATCGGCAGTGGGGCCTACGTTCAGCAGGTAGTTACCACCAAGAGCTACGGTTTGAACCAGGTCCTGTAATAAGATAACTTCCTTAACTTAAGTACTGCATGAGCATTCAATATTTGTATCATTCTGGATAAATGTAACCACAAACAAAGTTTATTTTTCTATTCTATTGAACACATATACCTTTATGATAGTGGGCAAGTCCATGAGTTCATTGAGCCTCATGTTTCTTCTGTAACCCCATGAGTGTGTGTCCACAGATGTGCACTTCTCCCACTTGTGTTTGGGTAGCTGGCCTGGAGTGTACTTATCCGCACAGTTATAGTAACCTCCATGTTTACAGGCACAACCTGCTCCCCATCTGTCATTGGTCACAACAGTGTCCTAAACAATACATTATTGCTATAAAGAATATTCCCCAAAATTAGAAACAATTAATGACACTGTGTGCTCATACTTTGACTGGACTGTCGTTGTAGAGCCAAGCCAAAAACGCGGTGGAGTTCCAGTATGTGTCCGGAGCCTCCCAATCCCCATCAGACCAAATCACCTCAGGTTTGTACCTGTGGGACAAAGAAAATTAGACATTAAATATTTACAATTTGTATTTGTAATAAGGGTGTCTAACAAACCTTACAACCAAGTTGTACATCTCTGGGAGCAGCTTGTTTACAACAAATTCCTGGGTCTTGAAGCCATTTTTCTTGTCAATCAGGTAGAGTGGGTTGAACCACTCATATAGGGAGTTGTACAATCCATAGTGAAGGGACCTAAAAGAGCATGTGTTTTATTGTACAATGAGCAAAGCCTTAAAGCCTACAACTCTTACCTGTTTCGGACCGCCTCCCCCAGGTCCCCCACCAGGTCTCTGTGAGGGCCAGTGTCCACAGAGTTCCAGTTCCAGGAGAAAGGGGAACCCCAGGTAGTGAAGCCTTCATGGTGTTTAGAGGTCAGAACCACATACCTGTTCAATCAGGTAACATCATGTGACTTGAATTTGCAAAACAGGAAATAAAAACTGTGCTGTACAGATAGAAATATACGCTCACTTTGCTCCCGACGCCTTGAATATGTCAGCCCATTGACCAGGGTCAAAGAACTGCGCGTGAAACTGAGGGGCAAACTCCGGGTAGCTGAACCCCGGGGGGTAGTTCTTGGACATAAACCTCACACACTCTGGATCCGGAGGCTGCTTTCCCTGCCAGTGCCACCAGAACCACTCACTTCCGAAAGCAGGCACACTAAACACTCCCCAGTGCACAAAGATGCCCAGCTTGGCTTCATCATACCATGCGGGCAGGGGTCTGGCGTCCAGGCTTGTCCAGTCCGCTGAATACCGAGCCCCGGCCGCCACGACACCGGAGACAAAGAGGAGCTCTACTGCCAAAAACATACTGCGCGCTTGGATTTCCTCCTTCGGGGTTAGATTTGCGTTAAAATAATAAAAACCTACGTTATTTAGCTACATTGAAACAGCATTCTACTTATCCGGACAAACGTTTAGCGAGATCACGAGTTCATTCACTTTTCTTCCCGTTTGACTTGTCTGCAGGTCACGTGTCATCACAACAGTCACGTGACATCACAACAGTCACGTGATTATATGTAGGCGTGTGTACTTAAAAATAACAATTACTATGGAGACATAAAATTATTTCGCAAAGTGAGTATAGATCACACAATGACATTTAATAAATAGGCATGTATTAATTTACAGTGGAAAACCAGTGTAAAAATCAATAAATTATGACAAGTATACAAATACAGATTACAAATGCATTCATTATGTAAAAAACAAAAACAAAAAAAAACAGATCCACATGATAGAAGGAATGAATCATAATCATCATCCTTTACACATTACATGAAGACATTACATCATCAATATGTTTTACATTACACGGGGCCAACATCTGGACAGACCCCAGCAAGCTGCCTGTCCACAAGGTCCTCCACTCGGCCCACCTCCACCTCCTCCACATCATCCATAAAACTGGACCAGTCGGCGCCCCCATCTGGCCGCTCCCCTGCCTCTGCGTGGTTGACAGGGTGCCCAGGGTCTTCATTTGTGGTTGTCACACAGTTACAGTTGTCACAGAGCCCATACCGCTTCAGGCCTGAAGTCACGGCAGATCCAGTGAATGTCCTCCTACAGCTTTTGCAGGACACAGGCCAGCAATCTTTGTGAACCTACCAGCAGAGGAAAGAACAAACAACAAAACATAACCAAGTTGCAATTGATCATATTTTGTTCTTATACTTAGATTACATAAAAATGTATTAGAGCTCAGTGGGAATGTTATTATTATGTTTATTATGTTATTATTATTATTATTGTCAAATGTTATTCAGTTGAGTTGAACATGTCACAAAATGATGTAAAGAACTAAAAAATCATAGTTGCAACTAGGGATGCAACGATATTTGATATAATATCCGAATCGCTCGACACTGGTGTCAAGATTCGATGCACGTGTTGCTCTGTGTTGTCATTTTGGTGAACAGAAAACAGGAAAACAGTTATGGCGGCATTTCCTCAGATGCAGCAAGAAAACAGCTCCATAGGGACTAACAGCTGAAATATTCCAGCAGAGGTGGGTTTTATCTTTCAGACACTTTTTAGTTTACATTGATAGACCCAGGAACGACAAAGATGTTCACTTTTAAATACTTTAGAATCGCTTTTTGGCTTTACATTGGCTTTAATCAAATGCGCTCATATACGCATGTGACGCGACTCACGATTTATGCAATATTTTTCTCAGACTCCATCTCATACGTTTTCTGCATTTCCTCATGTAATATAACATAGTTTTAGTGTTCAGAAAGAGGGTGGGAGAGCACAGTGTGGAAAAAGAGCAGGGCAGTGTGGGAGGAGTTATGGTTCTGTGTGTCTCTGCTGCTGCTGGAGAAGAGGCAGAGCAGAAAAAAAAAAAAGGAAAAGTCTGATAGTTTAACTCCTCTAGAAGTTTATATTAAAAGTAGACTGGCTATATTATAAAATATAAAATAACCTGACAAAGCACTGTTCTTATTTTCACAGAATAAAAATGCTGTAACTCATTGAACCAAATGAAGTAAAACACTTCACATATAAACTACAACTTTACTTTTAGTAAGTAATGTATGTAATGTTTCATTAGTATCATAGTGTTATTATATTATACTCATTAGCAGAAAAAATTACATCTTAATAGGCATCATAAACCGTATCAAAATCAAATTGATATCGTGACCCATGTATCGAGATATGTATCGAATCGTGGGAAAACCATCGTTGCATCTCTAGACGCAACAAATGAAAAAAGTAATTTGAATTCAATCTACGCTCCAATAAAAGTACCCCTAAATGTAAAGGTCCCTTTCTCTGGCTGTATGTGACATTAACTTTACTTAATAAATCAAGTTTGAGCTGGCCATAGCTTACTGGAATGGTAATGTTACAAGACAATATGAATGTGAATTAAGTATTTACAGGACTTTAATGGGGTTGTCAGTAAAAGCATGCATTGGAACACATAATGAATTCTTACACTGAAAGCATGACTCCGTAGGTGCTCTTGTCTTGTGAACCTTTTGCCACACAGCGGACAGGGAAACGGACGCTCCCCTGTGTGACTGCGGATATGCCTCTTCAAAATCCCCTTTTGTTTGGACGTGTACGGGCAGAAGGGGCATTTGTGGAGTTTCACCTGCACTACCAGGCTATCACCTGCAGGGGGAGAGTGACATAAAAATACTGATTTCTGCTGCAATGGCAAAATCACTAAATATTAACATTGGTTTAAGTGTTGCAACCACGATAAGGTCAATAAATATCCAGAACTGCAATTATATGTATAGTGCTGTGCTCCAAGTCTTCATTTATGAATAATCATTAATAAAAAAATAAAATTGCTAGTTCTGATTAAAGACAGTCAAAATTTCAATGTAGTATAATAACCTGCTTTTGGTGGTCAGAAATTGTCATGAACTTAAAAACTCAAGTACTATCATAATTAGGTGAATTTTACCTGTGTCCTCTCCAAGCCAATCACCATGAGACTCCATCATGGTCGATCCGACAAAACTCAACCCATCATCCATTCTGCTCCCCCCTGGGCCCCCGTCTAGTCCAGGGGCAAAACGTGGACTATCCCTCTCTACAATGGGGACAGGGCCTTCACCTCTCGCCAGCATTTCTATCAAGTGACGGGCATTGAACGTAGGACTGTAAGGAGACCGCTCATTGTGTGGTGATGATGGAAGGAGTCTGTTATGAAGACTGTGATGAGGCTGGGGAGTGTATGAAGCTATAATTTTAGGGTCAGGGGACTCGATGAGCACTGGTTCATCAGGGTCATATTCTATTTTAGGGTTTACAAGCTCTGGGGTCATAGCGGAGGATGAGGAGGATGAGAGGTTAGTTTGATCTGTATTTTCTTTGTGTCTTTCTTCTCTAAAATCTTCTTGAATGTGGAAGTTGCTGTCCACCTCTCCTGCAGGGCTATTGTTAGATAACGACGGGAGAGTTTTAGCAGATGTTCCACTCTGGGCTGCCCCAGGGTCAGCTTCGTCGTCCTCCATTTGAGATGCATTGATTATAGGGCCAGTGGAGTTGGTCACTGCTTGAGAATCTCCTTTGTCTTTTGACTGATGCTCCTTGCCAGCATTTCTTTCCCTCTCCTTGTTGCAAATTTCTAAAGAGGAGTTGATATAGTCTTTACAGAAGTTCACCAGATCCGTCATCTGCAGGTAGCTTGCTGCAGACATCACCTCAATGACATTGTTGCGGTGTAGGTCTAGGCGACCAGAGTACATAAAGTCCAGGATAATTGAAAAAGCATCAGCTGTGACTATGTCTAGTGAGGCTGTGCAGTGCCGCTGACTGCTGTCCTGCAAACAAACAAAAAAATTACATTTTCTTTCCTGTGATTGCAATAGAACTACTATGATCATGGGCAGGGAGTCACTAAATGGGTAGATCAATAATAATAAAAAACATAGAAAAACATTACAAGTGTATTAAGATTTGTCCTTACAATAACCATAACAATCTGTTAAGTTGAGTCCAGTCCGGCTTATATACATTTGCTAAGAATTTGTTGCAGTCACCCCATAATAATAATAATGCTGTCCGCGCAGCAGAGCACCCTCTTCACAGCGCTCCTTAGCACCCACGTTCACCATCTCCACTCCGCAAAGGAAGCGGAGTTTCGCAACACCTTCACCCCAGACAATACACTTTTCTCCATCTCCTGAACCAGTTCCCCTCAGTTGGACTTCTGACCCCTACCCTCCTCTGCTGTTCCCTCTGGACCCTGTCATCTGGACTTTCCCTGGACACTGCATCACCCATGTTTTCCCCCAGACCCCCTTTCTTTACCTGGGATAATCCCTTTGGACCTCCTCACTCCCCCTGTTTTCCTTCTCGGTCCCCCTTGTATCTCCCCCAGGTACCTTCCAAGTCCCTTAGCCCTTGTACCCAGTAGTGTTTGTTCCCGTGCCCACGTCCCCCAATGTGTCTTCTGAGTGCTTTGCGAATGTTATTGTGGTTTTGAAACATGCAACTTTAATAATAAAAGATAAATAATAATAATAATAATAATGCTGTCAGGAAAAGAGAAGCCGTCACTTTACCTGTATGAAGTGCACCAGAAGAGCTCGGAAGTAGCCGCTGCCTGCAAACAGTACATTGCGATGGGCTTTAAACACACGACCCTCCACAAGAATACTGCAGTCACAGAAAAAGTCCCGTTTGCGCTGTTCATTTAGGTCAGCCACAAGCCTGGGGAGGTAGCAGGGGACTTCCATATTTAATACCCTCTGGCCTCTGTCAACAACAAAGACATGTAAACTTTAGACAGTTATAGATGGCTATGTTAGTCGGTTTAAGCTCAAATCTTACACCATTAAAAATAGCCTGAACAACATGTCGTAGTCGTGGATGAAAAAGTAGATATATTGTTACAGCTAAAACAAAAGTTACCGACTCAAGCCCTCGGATCGATCTGAAGCTTGATTTACCGATCAAACGCTTACTTACATTGCATCTATTATTATAATTATCTATTATTAAAATACGTCTACGTTAATCTTACCTGTTTTACCCGTCACTGAGATCTATGGAAAAAGCATGGTATATATATATATTAAAGGCAAAATCTTTTCTTTAATAACCACATCACACATCCAGCTCCGCTCTGTTGTTGACCCAAATCAGACCGGTCACTTCCGCTTACACTCGGCTGGATCCTCCTCAGTGAAGTGCTGCCCTCTGCTGGTCCGTGGGGCACTCCACAGTCAGGGAGAGCATCAACAAATGTCACAAGTCCGAGGTGCGACTTTATTAAAAATAAGATCACAGGTCAATCAATCAATCAATCAATATTTATAAAGCGCTTTTCATACAAAAATGTAACACAAAGCGCCTTACAGTGGTTAAGGATTAGAAGATTAAGATTAGAAGACTTTTATTGATCTTACACAGGAGAAGTTATTTCTACATAGGCTCGGTCAGGACCACAGCTGGAGGATTTTACCTATGGAGCATGTTTGGGTTGATGGGGGAAACCGGAGTGCCCGGAGGAAACCCACCCAGACACGGGGAGAACATGCAAACTCCACACAGAAAGGCCCGGGCGACCCAAACCTTGCTGTGAAGCATGAGTGCTAGCCACTCAGCCACTGGGCTGCCAGAGGAAGAAAAAAAAAACAACACAGATGGAAAAATAGACAGACGGACAAACAAACAAACAGACGAACAAACAAAGAGACGAACAAAGAAAGAGAAGAACAAACAAACAGGCAAACTGATAAACAAACAAACAGATGGACAAACAAATAAACAAACGAAAGACAAGCAAACAGACAACCGAAGTCAATCAAAGGCCAAGCTAAACAGGTGAGTCTTGAGCCCACTCTTAAAAACATGAACGTTCTCTGCAGCTCTGAGGTCCTCCAGCAGGCTGTTCCACAGACGAGGGCCGTATTACTTGCCTGGAAGAATCCATGACTCATCGCTGTACCAGCGAGTGAGTCTGGTAACGCTTGACCCACAGAATGCGCTGCTGTTGCGCGTAGACAGACAGCTAAGTGAACCAATCAGAGATTGCGCCATCTTGATTCAAAACTGAGGCGGAACTTCCGCTGCCTAAGAGTGACTTTGCGGGCAAAGGCGGGTGCACTGACGTCACCATCTTTGAACAAATCAGAATCGCGGAGTCGGTTTGGAACCGGAGGAGCGAGAGTGGATGGAGAGTGTCCAAATGGTATCGCGGTGTATAGGAAATACAGAGAGATATCATTTGGCTGGCCAGGTAACCGTATTACTGAAAAGACACCTCTCCATGAGTGTGTGTCCTGACTTTGGGAATGACCAGGAGCCTGCTGCCGGAAGAGCGCAGGGCCTGTGAAGGTTCGTAAGGGGAAAGCAGTTCTGAAAGATAAGAAGGCCCAGGACCATTAAGACATTTAAAAAACAGTAAAAGCACCTTAAAATCTATCCTGAAACTCACAGGGAGGCAATGCAGAGATTTTAAGACAGGTGTAATGTTAAATGTTGAGTGGACTTTCTCCATCATAAATCTAAGTCTAATAACCTACTTACAAATATGTAAACTGGTTAAGGGCTAATGCAGTGTTTGTAGGCAGAGGCTAAAGTAGATTTGTAAAATGTAAAATCAAGCAGTCAGAAGATCAGTTTACTCAAGTTTTCCTTTAAAAGGGAACTATGTTTTTTGTTTTTTTCTGGTGGAGGGCCAAACACCTGCATACTCTGTTGCCATGTTCCTTTAGGATGGCATTAAACTTGTCTATCTTTATTTATTTAGGTTGCAAGTGTTTTTATTGAGAATTGCTTCTCCACATATCTGACTTGTAATCTGACCTGATGGAGTCACCCCTCATCGCCATTGAAAGGTAAGTTAAATACTAATATTTAACTTACCTTTCTTGGTAAAGCAATAATATCTCCATGATGGACGCTCCACCATAATAGTTACATAGTGCACCTTTAAATCGAGGACTGTTGATCCAAAAAATACATTAGATAACGATAATGTAATAATTAAGAGAAGGAGGAGGAGCCTGAACCTGAGCCCGTCAAGCTACGTTCCTACTTTTACCATGGTCATGAGCTATGGGACATGACCGAAGAGATCTCAAATCCAAGTGGTTCAAAGAAGTTTTCTCCATAGGGTGGCTGCCCCAGCGCCAGCCCTGTCAAAAATAATGATTTCCTTTTGCATTATTTCCTACATACTTCAGTTATAGTAATGGCTGTCTCTGCCCCCATTTCATCAATTAATTAAAAGCATGTGCTAGGACCCTTTATGACTAATGATGACAATGATGAAAATAATAATGCGATGGGGAAAGAATATTGGCTTCTTTTCATTCCAGCTCCACCATGCTTCAACCACAGGCGGCTCGCTTTGCCCACAAACTCCACTCAAGAGCCCTGGGTTTATTTGGGTTTGATTTTGAAGTGAAAATAGTTCCCTTTTTATTTTCAGACATGGCATGAGTAAACAAGCAGTTTCTTTAGATTTTGCACCGCGCCCTCACAGCGCTTGGAGCTGGAGCATCTTATTTGTGTTAGATATTTTCCCATGGCACAAGAGTAAAATACAAAGACTTCGTGGTGGCCAGAAGAAACCACAGGGTAGGCGTACATGAGACTGTGCACTGCCTGTCTTTTGAAAATGACATTTACAACACCCCGTAAAAGTATTCACGCATGCAAGCACTAATTGTAAAGCCATATAAAGTAAGATTGTTTGTTATTACACAAGAACAGCCAAATACAGCTAAACAACCCTGGTGCACTTTTTGATATAGAAAACCTGTAGTGTAAAGTCAAAGTCAAATTTAACATATTTATTTGCCCCCTTATAGGAAAATACATCCTCTGCATTTGACCCATCCATTTGCTGGGGAAACTTGTAACCTTAGTCAGACTCAGGACTATCTGGATGATTTTGCTTATTTTGCATGTTTTAGCTTGATGTGGAGACCTGGGCATCCAGAGGAAACAGGGAGAACGTGCAAACTCCGCCCAGAAGAGCTCCATCTGTCCGGAAGTCAAACCTGCAAATCCGTGGCCTCATGAGTTCTAGCCACTCAGCAGTAGAGGGTAAGTACTGTGGGTAAATACTGTGTCCTGAATGGAAGCTAAGGCAGTACTAATGACAAAGGGGAATTATTGCCCTAATATTTTGTTTTTATCAAGGAAACAATACACCTTTGTTTTGATCACTTGTTGACACACAGTAAGATCAGGAAACTCCCTCTGTACACTTTTGTCATCACTAAACATACAAGCTTACACCCTAAAGCTCTTAAGCACCAAATAAATAACGATTCATACTTTACAATTTTGGTTAACTGTGATTACCATAACAGCCTTCAAAATAAATAAATGTAGTGATATGTGGAGTTGGTTCAGACTTGCTTATTGTGGGAAATGTAGGGATGGCACTAAGATCTCCGGGTCTCTTTTGCGGATTTCGCCTCGGCACATAACAGCCACTTAGCTCGGCATTTTCCCAGGCGGAGACAACGCACCACGGTGGCAAGGCAGGCCACAGAGAGGGCCTGATTAAAGACTATAAGGGACAATGGAGGTTGGGGACACCAGTGGCATTTTTCCATCCCCGCCACTGTCTCCTGGGGGGGACCAAGTATGTGGCGTGAAACGTTTGAATTATACCAGAATCTGTGGAATTCAGACGGAGGCACCGCGGAGAGGACCCTCGACCGGGGATCAAAGAGCTGAGAGAGGCAGTGTGGTGGACGCTGTGGTGGAGCCAAGCACAGAGCAGAGCCTTAAAGTGTGTGTGTGTGTGTGTGTGTGTGTGTGTGTGTGCAAGACTGTAAAAAAGATCTATGCGTGTTTGAACGTGAATCATGTTTTCTTTTGTGGTGTGTCTTGTGGGCTTTCAGAGGATTTGGGGAATTACTAATGCTCTTTAATACATTGGAAAAGTTTAAAAAGTGTAAACAGTGTTTAATTCACAATCCTTATTTCAGACTTTTTTTCTGTATTATTGCGGTTGTTGCGACTAGAGGCTGTCTAAAAAAACAAAGGCCTTAAGCAAACTAAGTTAAAGTGTTTTAATGGAGAGTTAATCAATTATTCAAGGCTTCAGAACAACTTGGCAGGAGGCCACCTCAGCTGGGTACTCTTTTCTAGACTGACGGCCAGAGTCTTGGACATGAGTACCTTTTCTGATGTTTTCTTGAGCTTAACTTATAAATTTGCTCGACTTTCTTGTATAACTTCTGGCTAGACAAGTTATCTATAATTAGCTGATCCGGAGACATCTACCCTTTTTCCTTAAGCTATCACATCCAGAAATACATACTGCCAGCCTTTTGATTATTGTATATTTAGAGTCAGTCTAAGAAGCCGTCCCACACCACACACTTCCGGCAGAGCTGACTGTCTTTGCCACATTTCCGCTGCTCACATCAAAGACTTCTACCAGGCTATATGCAGCCATCTGGACCTCAAACTAGTTTCTGTTTCAAATAGTGACAGCGTATTTGGGTGCAACAACATGTAAAGCACACACAAGTGACCCAGTGGTCAAATATGTAAGGGAAGGGCTGACAGGAATTTATAACAATAAAATATAGGGGGGAAACTGTTGCTTTTTGATGCTTTTTATACACAGTACATTTATATAATTTAATGAGCAAAACTCCCAAAACATGTTTAAGTATTCATTTTTGTAAAATATTGAGCTTTAGGTGGTTCCTTCTCCACTCGGTGCTCCAGTTTCCCCATCACCCTAAAAGCTGATCTGTAGACTAGTTTTCCAGGTGCTTTTGAGGGAAATCTTGTGTTTATCCTAGAGCATAAAAAAATAAAATATCTGGAGAACAACATGTGACATCCACTAGGGACGATATGCAGAAAGAGGGTCCAAGGAAATATCTACCATCTCATAGCACTTTATATTCTCTCATAGCTGCTGAATCATGTAGAGTGTAGATCATCCTTTACTTTAGTGTCAAAGCACCCTTGTCTTGGATACGCTTGTCCACGTTGCACCACATCATTTGCTGTTGCATGCTGCAGCCACGTCCATCATTCTCTCCTGTCTTTTGTTGCACACTCACTATAATCCTCTTCTAGGAATGCTAAAAATGACCCGGTGGTTTGCTGGCGGCAGGTTTTTATGTGGGTTTTATGGGCTTATAGATGCTCTCGGGAGCTGCCGTCAAAGCGAGGTGTTGCTTGGATGTTTAGATGATAAGGTCTAATCTGAGGTGTAAACTTATAAGAGGGATTTGTGCAGTGAGAGCCTGTCAGGAGCAGGCAGACTGCAGGGAGGATGCACCAACTATCTGAGGGCTTTGTGAGTGTGCTCAGGGATCTTCTGGGGGCACAGCCAGATTGGATGTATTTGTCATGCAGAAGTATAAACTGGTCATTAAGGGGGAGTTTATATACAACAGACCAAGAAGTGGCATTGGAGCGCTGCTATTTTTAATTATCAAGAGTACAAAAGAATAGTTTTAGAAGGAAGGAGGGTAAATGCAAACAATAGGCCGGAACAGCCTAGGACCTTTTTGCTGAGGCAACTCTGTCACTAAACACTACAGACACTACACTACCCTTTACATAAAAGTTAAGCATTAGTCTACCATAAAAAATAAAAAAATTAAAAAAAAACTACTGTTGTTCTTCTTTTTCTACAAAATGTACTTTAAAAATATATGTAGTTTGACCAGGATTTTTTGGGGGGCTGAATGAGGATCAGCGGAGAAGCTGTGTCCAAACATTATGCATAACCAGCATAACATTCTGTCACGTTACCTTGAGGGAGTTTTTGCTGTAACAGTAGATGTAAATGTGACTTTTTGATGTTTGTTAATTATATGGGCTATTGAGATCATGAAAATTCTTAAGTTAAATTATAACATATCATAATGTAAATTATGTAAATCAAGGCAAATACAGATATAGTAGAATAAATATTGTTAAAAAGGATGATCTTTTCAGTAGTTTGAATGAGGGAAAAGAGGTTGGATTTAGTAAGTTTACACTTCTTCCCAGCTGAGATACTATGTACTATAAGTATTATGTTGTTATTGATGCTGGATGCTTTTTGTTACATGAAATTCATTCATTCATTTTTAAGAAGCATGTAGATGTTTTGCATAATAGTTCATTAAACAAAAAAATTACACAAGGAAAGTAAGAATTTTAACTATTTATTTTTACTTCTTATTTTTGTGCATAATCTTGTAGAACCATTTTTACCATAGCCTATAGGCTACCATGATCTTGTATGGCTCTTCCAGACAGAGTTAAAGGACATTTAAGGATTTAGACCCAACTATTTTTAGAAACATACATAAAAGCAGTGGGAGTGAAGCGGCTCCACACTATAAAAATTAGTCCCTTCCATAAAGTTTGAATGATAGCCAGCTTCCGAGTCAAAGCGCACACGAGAAAGTCGTTAAGTGGCTAATATTAGTAGTGTTATAAAGCTACCACGCGCACACAACACGGCTGAGAGGGGCGCACACAGAATCAGCTCAGATCAGAGTTGTTTCATTTTTGACTTTCCCTTTCTTCTCCATCTCTCCCTGGGCCTCATAAAAGATTGGCCTGTGATGTGGCGGAGGAGCACAGTCAGAATGAAGTGATTATGGATAAGGGCCTTTGAGTCATGGCACCAAATGACATTCTTTAAAGCGCTTAAATATAGCAACTGTTGGCTCTTGCAGGTTTGTTGTTTGACTTGGGGGCATCTTCGGCCTCTTCACGCTCGAATCACAACCAGATTCTTATATAGCTTCTTTAATCTTGTCAGGGAAAATTGGCTTAGCGTGGGAACAAGGAGAATTCTTCAGAGATGCGTTTTGTTGTTTTTGAGAGATGTGTGCACATTGTTTTATTTATTTTCTCAATTCATCCAGTAAGAGAAAGTGCCAGCTTGTGCCAAAACCTCATGAAGTGGAGATAAAAAGGAGTTGAGCGAGAGGGAGGGCAGCACGTCACGGCAAAGATACGGGCTGTCGGACGAGGAGAGCTTTACAAATGACAATCTCCAGAGGGAAGGCTTGGAGGGTTAGATTGGTGGTGAGGGGGGCGGTACTGGGGGATAGATGAGGGGGAAACATTCTCCACAGCCCACATTAAAGACATAAAAAAGAAAACAAACAGAAAAACATGTCTGACATAAAGAGGCTGGTTTCCGCGGCGACAGCACAATGGCTGCCTGTGGCTCTCGGGGCCCTCGCCGTCCCGTCTAGGGCTCGGCACCAGCGAAAGTCACCGCAGCAGTTCCAGCCATCAGCCTGTATGTATGTGGGAACAGCCATGAAAGAGCAACCACTCCGCAGCCACAAAAGACCCCTTCTGCTGCTGCCCTCACCGTTAGCCCATGTGTTTGACTTCACACAGGGCAGTGGATGGACAGGGAGGTGACTGGCAGCCCCGGGGTATCAAAATTTTGTAGTTGGTCATGTCCTCTGGGCCCCCAAAACAACCCTTTACAAACCTTCACCATCACACTGACCTCAAAGTTTATCTTCCACCTCACACTTGGTTGAAGGCTTCCACCTTGCTCCCACCATCCCTTTTTAATGCTCTATGTCTTTGGAGGAGGAGAAGGTCTTTTGGGCAGATCATGACCAGAATTTGAGCGAGGATTAAAGCTGGCTCCTGACTTTTTTTTTGTCACTTTTTTGCTGATTTGCTCCTATTTTCTGGGTAGTTATTTTTTATTTTTGGGTGGCTGAGTAGCTAGCAGTCTCGCCTCAAAGCAAGAAGGTTATGGGTTCGACTCCCGGGTCTTTCTGAGTCTCCGTGGGTTTCCTCCTAGCCCTCCGTTTTCCCCCATCAACTCAAAACATGCACAATAGATCAAATCCACAAGCTAAGGTAGTCCTGGCCTAGCTCAAGATCTGGAGATGGGTCTTCAGGCTGCTCCTGACAAGTTACTCCAGAGGCAAATGCAGGGGACAAAATGTCTAACAAGGACAATAAAGTGTATCTTAATGATAACCTTTAGATTGATTATACATGTCAAAACATTTATTTGTTAGCTATAAGATCTTGAGATCTGAGATCTTTTTTAAGGAGCATAAATGTTTTCAACATTGCATTCAAGTTGCATTCAAGATATTTTCCCTTCAGTAGAAAAAAACAAAACAAAATACATAGTAATTACAACAAATATTGATCCTTTGAATGTCAATGTCAGGAATGTCAGGTTCCATAGATTTTGCGTAAAGGCCAGTCTAAGTTTTGATCTATTTCTCTGCTGCTACAATACACCTACTGTATAGGACTGTCCTTGCTATTTCACGCAGACCTGTAGCATTTGACATGGACAGTCTGTGATTAGATGTATGCACTGTGTCCAATTCAGTGGTCAGTAGTTTATTAACACTTCATTCCACCCAGTAAGACCATAAACGCACAAAGAACAGTGCCTGGCTCAGTCCTGGCTCAGTAGAATGTGTCGTAGATCTGTGTATGTACCGTCCATCTTGAAGAGAAGACCAGAGGACAGCACAGCCAGGCATTCTTACTGTACATGTCCCATCAACCACTGTCCCTTTAGTCTGGAAGGCACTGGAAAGGACATTCCACAGTGCTGCCAGTTCCCATGCCAATCCAAGCCAATAGTTGGGCATCCAATGAGTACAACTGTTGGAATTTAGATTGTTTTAGCCATCCATCCCTAATTGATTTTTAATTCGTTTTTACTTACTACATTTTTCTTGTAATAGGACTTTTAACTTGCACAACATTGCTTTTTTATTTTTGTGGGGTCAAGCCATTGTTTTGAGTTATTGGCTGATAAAATGAAAGGCAAGTCCAAAGTCCCGCTTTGAATTCTAAACATACTAAAGTCTTTGGCATTCTTGAAAACTGAAAAACTGGCTTAAAGAAAAATGATCAGAATGATGCATGATACACTGTCTTAGGATGTAAAATGGATGGATTGCCATTTCTACTTATATATGTATGTGTAATCTTGCCTTTTACTAACTTTCTATTGTACAGCATTTCATTATCTATTAACAATTTGTAGAAAAAAACTAACCAGAGATAGGGGCTGCAAATGACCCTGTGGCTGTTGAAGCTGTAATGCTATCTGCGTAGGCTATTTGGTGGCAACTGTATTGTTTCTGTCAAGTAAATAAAAATTTGTTTTCAATTATAGGCTATTACATTATCCATGCAGAGTCACGGACTTAGTCTTCTTCATCAAGCCAATTCTTAAGTCATACAATGATTGAAGCCTGGTTGAAGTCCACACTTTTTGTTTCATAAGAGTTCATAAGATGTTACACCAAAATCAGAATCAGAAAACACTTTGAACGTGATTATCTGTGAACAGTATTCACAAACCAGGAATGTTCTTTGTAGACATTGTGCAACATAAAACAATTAAAGGCCCTATATTATGCAAAATTTACTCTTGTGAGCTTTAAGCCATGTTAGAATGTTTATTACCTTCTCAAAAACATACCTGGAGTGCATTAGACTGTTTATATCTCCAAAAGCTCAAAATTCCCAGTTCCACCTTGTGATGTCGTAAAGCTGGAGTTTATAAGTTTAGTAGAAATGGACAACTCCAAGACTTGGAAACCATCCAAATGTTTCTAGTGCAGGTGTATGGAGTTTAATAACACAGTGGACCACTTCCTGAATTAATAGGTAACGTCACAAGATGGAACGGAGTGTTTTCTGTTTGAGAGAAGAAGAGAAGAAATCTCTCCCTAATTATGCACAGTCTGAGTGTTAAAGGTCCCATGGCATGAAATTTTCACTTTCTGAGGTTTTTGAACGTTAATGTGAGCTCCCCTACCCTGTTTAGGCCCCCCCCCCATGGTTAAAAGTTGCAAAATGTCTAAACTGAGCATTTGCGATCCTTTTCTGCGTTACAAAAATTCGGAGCTCAAACGGGCGAGTTTGAACAAGGCACCTGATTGACGTCAGATCGAAAAAAGAAATGCAAATGCAGTTCCACCCCCGTCTCTCTGAACTCAGCGTCTCTGTAAATCACGCCCAGAGAGTTTGGACTGCGAATGCGCTAGGCAATGCAAAATGCGTTTTTTTATTTGCCTGGAGGCACGTCCGAGTGTTTCTAGGCTCGGAAGTCCTTTATCTGAGCCTCTGGACCTTTGAACAGCAGTGGTTTAATTTTATTTTATGTGGAAATGTGTTTATTTTTCAATGGAACGCTTCAAATCTCTCCCCCCATGCAAAAACAAGGAAATGGATCAGAGGGCACAGCTGACAGCTCTGAGCGGAGAGTTTGGCCACGCCCCCACCCTCTACTATTGGCCAGCTCTTTTCTCCTCATTTGTATTCAAGCAACAACACCCATTATGAGGGAGAAAAAATACTCTTTCTCATCTTATCTCTGTTTCTGAGTGTTGATTTTGAAGAAGGATTCATTTACAGTATTAGGGAACCATTAAGGAGCCATATAAAAGCATCAAGAAGTACCATGTCAAGGGATCTTTAAATGTGTGAATGAAAGAAAACACAAATCTCGGTATGTTTTTGATGAGGAAACAACATTATAATATAGATCAGAAAATAGTAACATGGGCCCTTAAATAATAAATACATTACACATTATCTGTCCCATCTAAATAAACAAATGAGAGCTATATAAATATGAAAGAGATCTGCTTTAAATTAACTGGATCCTTGCTATTTTGGCATCCATAAGTTTCTCATCACTTCGTAAGCATACATGGGATTGCTGATGCTGAGAGATACACACTGTGGTCATATCCAACAATGTGTTCAGTGCAGAGGGCAGAAGTCCCAAATCTGTGCCACAAAGCCAGTTCCGTCTGACAGATTTCCAAACAATGGCAACAGTCATGCATCAGAAACAATAATTACAGCTCAGCGTTTGGCCTTATAAATTGTGGCTATGGGCTGTCCGAGTTTCGTGTGAAGATCTGGCGTGTGCGCTTTACTGCGTTCACACATTCCTATTAGACTTGAGTGCGTGCATGCTCGAATTGTAAAAGTATGAGCTTGTTAATTTCAATAAGGGACACGGCCTTGTTGTGGTTTTGGGCAGATGGGCGGGAGAATACTTGAAGTGGCCAAGCAAGATCGCCAGAAATCTCTCCTCAAATTCCACCCCACGCCGTCAGCCGTGATGGGACCGCACTCTCTCACACTCAGTCTCCTGTCAAACAACCACCAAATCATTCTGTTACTTATTCAATGATTTTTATTATTATTATTTTATTTTCATTTTTTATAAAACCTCCAACCTTGAAAACTTTGTAAAAATCCATAAAAATGCAGTTCCCAACCTTTTTGTGTGTTGTCTTACACTCAGTAGGCTTTGCCCTACTGGTGTTTCTTTAGTAGGCTAATTATAAATCCAATAACTAGAATATTCCCACAACTGTATATTCTCTATTTTACTGTCTTACATGCAAAGCAGGGTTATTGTGTAATTAGAACATTAATTAGATTAGTTAGATATCTACAGTATACAAATGTAACTGAAGGCAGTTTACAATTTCTTAAATAATGGCATATGATAAGAATGAACATGTAAAGAGCTTTCCTGTTTGAAACACTAGCAGTCCCAGCTCTGACTTTGATTAAAATAGATTAAATCAACATAATCATTACAGTGTTGAGTTTTTATTTTTTGGCCATATCGCCCAGACCTAATTCTCGTATACCTTCCCAACCACGAGGGAAACACTGAGTGTAAAATGTCTTGGAGTTTTCATTTTATTAAAGGAAAAAATATATAGACTTTCTCAATAACAACACATCCCAAATGTTGGTGCCAACTACAGACTTGTATATAACTTCATACCAGCAGTACATTACCAGGAATACATAAATGATACAGAACTAGATTCAGTCTTTTGAAAAAATTGAGGGTCGTACATGTTCCTTTTCTCTCAAATTCTTTCCTTCCAGTTTCTTAAGCACAAATGAGATCCAGATTGAATTAGTGATTGATTGATATTGAAAGGATCTATTTTTTGGGGTGAAGGATCTTAAGATTTCAGGATAGGAGGGTGGGAACTGTTGAAAAAAGAATACTTCTCTTTTCAATTCATCTTGACTTATTCTCACCGCATTTTTAGGCCCCACAGAGCTGCTCACATTGATTAAGGACGCTCACGCACACACATGGTTTTTGATGTCACATGATAAAATCCAGGCCGGACCAAAATGGGGCGCAGAAACAGGGAAACATAATTGAAATGTTACTTTGTCATCTGACCATATAGTCACAACAGCAACGAGACACCATTTTGTCATAAGACCCTTAGCAACCAACAGACCATAATATCAAAAGGAACAGCCCACTGATAATACTGTTAAACCAAGAGAAAACCAGGCTCAGACCCATTCAATTTCCAAATGTAGCAGAATGAGGTAAAAATTAGAACTTTAACTTTATCTAAACCATTGAGGATAAATGGTTCTAATGCTAAAATAATCAAATAATAACAAATCAAACTAATCAATTAATAACGCTTTGATAAGATTTTAATTACAGTGGGCAAATGCATCAGTTTTGACAAGTGCTCTTCATTAAAGGCCATTTCATTAAGCAATTTTAGAATGAGGTTACTTCATCAAAAACAAACCTGGAGATGTTTTGTTTTTTTTCATTCAAACATACTGTATTTGAGTAATCCTTTATTATTTGTCTGTCTCCAAAGCTCAAAATGCTCTGTTCCACCTTGTAGAACATGAAGCAGTAGTTTTCATGTTAACAGCTACCTTTAACAGCCATTTGTTCAGTAGAAATTAATCTTTTAAAGATGTGTGGAGTATAAAAACACAGTGGACCACTTTCTGTATTACGACATGACATCACAAGGTGGAACATGTTTTCAGTTTCAAGAACTTAGACTAAATCTGCAGGGTTTGTGTGTTAAACATGTGTGAATGATACAAAACACAACTCCAAGTATGTTTGTGATGAGAAAACAACATTATCACGTAGATCAGAAGATTGTGTAATGGGGGCCTATAATTATTAATCCATAGTTAAAGGGACACTATGTAACATGAGGCTCTGACACCTGCTTGTCTCCATGGAGATGATATTCTATGAAATGTTACACAGTATGGCATTGAACTTCCCTATTTGCATTGTTACAGGTGTTTTATTGCTAAACATCTCCATGGAGACCAGCAGAGAGCGTGCCCACTGTCAGAAAGGTTACACAGTGCACTACAATATTAGTTTTGGAACAAATGTAATATTTCTGATTGTGGTGCTGACATGAAAGCTGTGGTTACATTTATATTTAGCCAACCCAGATAAATAGAAGGCCCCATGTTTTGAAAATATCTTGAGTTGTTTTTGTGCTGCATTGTGCTATGTTTAGTGAACACACCCATGCAGGCTGGTGTTCAGGAAGTAGATACCCTCGGTCGGGCATTGTGTCGATGGACCATGCCAATTTCAGACACACATGTGCACACAAAACCAACAAGCGGCCCGCCTCTCATGTTTCCATGGCAATCTCCTCTAGCAATCTTCCCACGGTGCAGGGGAACCAAGTTCTCCACAGTAAAGGCGTTAGGGCTCTGTAGGGACAGGCCTATCTTGTCCACTGAAGAGGACACTTCCAACACTCACTAGGAGGAGTCTACTCTTGACCCACTCTGCTCATCTCACTTGCACACAAACAATATAAAATGATAAACCTGACTTTTTATTTTTGTTATTTGTCTGATTTACGTGTACTGTTTATTTACAATGTTTAACCTGCAAGCCAGACCCTACCATAGCAGCATCAGAACTGAAGAAGCTACTTCTTATGCTACTTTTGAGGGAGAGAAAAGATGGGAAACCCAAGATAAATAGAAGAAATCTTGTTTACATTTCTTAAATATATTATATTAGTCACTGGCTGTTGTGAATACTGTAGCTTATGTAACTGGTACTGCATGGTCCATATCGCCTGAAAAATGTGGCAACATAATAAATAAATAAACATTTTAATTTGTCTTCCAAAATCTTCATTGTGGGCAGTCGCATGTGACTGGAGGCACTACAGATTGTGTGAAACTTTAGTATTGCGTGCCCTGTCAGAGATGTTGTTCTCACCGATCATCTTTCCCACACTCCTCACATCACGGCTATTGTTCCACAGCAAAGAATAATTAAAGGAGCTAGAAAAGAAATGGAAAGTCCGGAGTGGTGCTTTAATTGAGAGGGGATGTCTGTATATGAGGGGAGGGAGCGAGGGAGAGAGGGTAGGGAGCCAGGCACTGGGGGAAGGAGGAGAGGGGGCAGATCTGGAAAGTGCCAAAGTGCTATTTTTTCATTGGCCAACTGTCACAGCGGGAGAGAAAGAGGGAAGAGACATCAGAGAGGGGAGAATGTGATTGGATGCCAGAAGTGGAGTCAAAAAAGTAAGCATCTTGTTAGTTTTAGTAGTTGTCATGGGCCCTTGGGGGTCGATCACAGCTGACTCACAGAGGGACCAAGAGTGGAGAGAACATCCAGAGTTCTGACAAGCGACTTGGGACAGTTTGGCTTTTTTAAAGGACATTTCAGGAAGATCTAAAAGGTCAGGGTCTTTGCTCTTGAAAATGAAGAGACCTCATGACTACAGCTCCCCCGACTCAGATACTGATGAGTTCATCGATGTGGGACAAGAGGACAGCTACTGGTGAGGAACTAACGCAAGCAAAACGGCCGAACACAAAAAAGTAGAAAACATAAGAGCAAATAAGAAAAAAAAAAATTAAATGTAACATTATTTTAACTACAACAGTGCATCATAAAACATAGTTGAAATGTGTTCTATTATGAATGAGATTTAGTGACACATTGAGAAAAAAGGAAATTTATTTCATGTGGGCGAGAACTGCAATGCAATGTCTAAAGTACAATTTTTGTTTTTATTTCTATGTATTATTATTATGAATGACAATTAATGTATACATACGTTATCCTACAAAAAGCCTGATACTAGTTTGTAGTTTGTAGTTTGCTTGTATTTACTTATGTTTGAAATACTGTGCAACACAATACAAAAAAAAATCTTTAAAAAAAAGAGAAGAGAGAGAGAGATAGAGAGCGAGAGAGAGAGAAAATATGCACATCATTTTGACTAAAATAGAATAATAAATGTTAAATATAAAATTGTCTAAAAAAAATAAAGCATCACTGAGTGCCTTGACAGCAGTATCGGTTACATCACTGACGAGTGGAGAGCCAGCAGCACTAAAGCCTGAATTTGGATAAATCAAATTTGCAACATGACATGAGAACATCCAGCATGGCCCTTTGAAGCTCAGACCCCATCAAACATGCGAACTAAACAAAAACACACCACAAACTGGCAGCCTTCACTTTGGAATCTAATAGAACGTCAATGTGTGTGAACTAAGAGGAGCATCGCCACGGTGACTATATATGCCTGAAAATCATCGCCTCTGGGCTGTGTAATCATCTGTCTCCAAGCCTCCCTATAGCTCCCAAAGAGGAACAACATGTTTTTTCACTGATGTCCAGAAATCCAACTTTTTCCTTATGGGTACTCCTGGTTTTCTTTGCCCGAAAAACAAAACTAGATTAAAGCTTTAGCCTATGTGCCATCCCTTCAGTCCTGTATTGTATTAGTGATAATAATAACAATATGGAGAAGAATTAAAGTTTCTCTTGTGTCTGCTCATGTCTTTGTACAGTGCAATGACTGGTTCCATGTCCCCTGGTAGCGCCTCGCAGGTTCTTGCCCGAAAGAAGAGAAGAGGGGTGAGTGAATGACTATGTTATGTGGTTTTATTTGTGGCTTTATTACTAACCAGGCGTACTGTACATATGGTAGATCATAGAGAAGAGGAGAAGAGACAGGATCAACCACAGCCTGTCAGAGCTCAGGAGACTGGTGCCTAGTGCGTTTGAAAAGCAGGTAAAGAGCCATTGTTGTTAAGGTAATAGAGTCAGTGCAAAAGGGAAAAATATTTAAGAATCTACGCGTTGTAGGGTTCTTCAAAACTGGAAAAAGCTGAGATTTTGCAGATGACAGTGGATCACCTCAAACTGCTTCATGCCATGGGAGGAAAAGGTACAATTATTTATCTTTTCTTTATCATTTATCATTTTGTTCATTGCTACCAGTCATGTCCATTATATTATGACAGAATAGAATTTGTATTTATCTTAAATCAGCATTAAATCATACACCAATATTAAACTTGTGTCAGTGACAAAGTGAGCTAAACATTCTGGAGACATCCCTCTTCTTCCCTTTTCAGTCCCTTTTTTTAATTCTTTTTTTATAATGTTCAGAAATACTTGGTTAAAAGTACAGATACAAAAAGGTTTAAGTTAGATTAAAAGCCAAAAATCGACTTAAGTAAAAGTATTTCACACAGATTTGAAAAATGTGATCATCATAAATAATTGCACTGATGTTTATTCATTTAAAGCTACTCAATTGATAACTTCATGTATCTAGACATGTTTATATAGTTTTGTTTGTTTTTGTTCTAAAATAAATAACCCTTTGGCCTTTTTAGGTGATCTCAAGCCTTTAAAAAAGTCCTTTTCAGTTTTCAAAAAATGTAGTAGTAGAAAGTAGAAAGGAGTAGAAAGTATAGACACCTGCTCTCAAATGTAGTGAAAGACAAAGTAAAAAAAGTGAAGTATAGATATCTAAAAATTGTACTTTAGCATAGTACTCTTACTTTTTTCTATGAAGATGAAGCATGAATTATATTTTTACTTTACTGTTTTTTATGCCAGGCTACTTTGACGCTCGAGCTCTGGCCGTAGACTACAGGACTCTGGGCTTCAGGGAGTGTGTGGGGGAAGTTGTGCGGTACTTGAGTTCACTGGAAGGGGATTCAACTGACCCCATCGCTGCCCGCCTCGTGTCCCACCTCTCCCACTGTGCCAGCGAGTTAGACCCCCTCCTGCTCCAGCCCGCCCCAGCATCCTCCGTGCCCTTTGCCCATTGGCACTGGCCTACCTTCCCTCCACTATCTCCTGCACCTCCAACTTCATCGTCGCCCCCTTTCCACCGCCGGGACCTGGCTTTGTTGGGGGCGTACTCTCCACCAGTGTCTCTTCGTCTCAATCCTCCTCCTCCTCCTCTCATTGCTCCAACTGCCCTGACCTCCTCCGTCCCCCGGGTGTCCTCCCTCACCACGTCCCCGCTTCATAGAGGAACGCAGCTGCCCCATCACAGAGTGTCCAATGTCTCTCCCCGTCCGCTGTCCCCTCCAGTGTCTACGTCTGTCTCAACTGCCTCGTCTTCACCTCCTGCACAGGCTTCTTTTAGACCCTTCACACCACTGGGGTCTCCCACAGCCCTGCGCAGGGGTGTGAGTGTATCAAGCAAGTCAAGTCACGCATGGGGGACAGAGATTGGAGCATTCTGACAGCTATCAATGCTTTTATCTACTAAGGACTTTTTGCAATAAATATGGACTTACAATAGGTTGTCATGAATTTGAATGCTGGAATTTTCACTTCGGAGTATGCATGTAGTGTGTCACATAGAATTTGACAGATGGCGAAAGATATGTGCAGCCATAATGCAATAGTGCACTTTTTTTTGTTTTAGCTATGTGAGGCAAATCAGGAAATGGCCACAATGCATTTGTTTTTTTTTACAGTTTTTTTTTTTTTTTTGTAATGTATAATTTGTGATCATAAGTAATAAGTGGTGGGATGTAACAAAGTAAAAGTGTCAAAGTACTGAACTTAGGTAAAAATCCTAGGTATCTGTACTTAAGTACATTTTAAAGTGGATAGTTTTACTTCACTACATTTGAGAGCAAGTATCTGTACTTTTTACATCACTACATTTTTGAACAGGACTGAAAAGTAAAAGTATTTTTATGATAGATTGAGATCTGTGCAAAATACTTATACCCTTTACTCCTTAAGTTACTCTTTTTAAACAGATACTTTTTTCATGTGATACTTTTACTTTTACTTGAAAGTTTTTTGCTCCAGTATCTGACTTTAATTTAAGTAACAAAACTGAGTATTTCTTCTACCACTGTAAACCATAATTCAATGTTAAATCAACTGTGATCCTTGGACAGACTTGTGCATGAATTTCAGCACTTAAAAGCCATTTTAAAAGTATTTGAAGTACCCTATGCATGGGTTTCAGCTTCTTGTTATATGCAACACTTTTTATAACCTAATATTTTGTTTGTTAATTGGTATGACAGTGATCCTAATTTCTCATCATTCTGAAACCCATGGATAATTTGATTTTATAGAATCTTCTCCAGAGCCATATCAATGTTACCATGCTAAGACTGGCCTTCTGACTGTGAAATTGTTGTTCAAATAATTTTGGTTTTAAATGTGTTCATTATTGATGTCATAACGTGCCTTGATCCTTGTTGGCTGTGTGTTCTGAATATACTGTACATGTAATTGCTCCTTTAACTTCTATCAATACAAATGGCAAAAGGAATAGTTGAGACGCTTGTGGTCTTTCTTCCCCGCTTTTATCCCCCTGTGTCTGAAGTGTCTCCATGACGGCTGGGGTGTGGGGGGCTGCGGTCTCGTAGTGACAGCGGACAAACATGGTGGGAGCTGGTGATGTTTTTGGGATACCACGGCGATGCAAAAAGACCCATCACCATGCCCTCTAATTGACCAGACCCTGTAATCAAGTTCAGCCTCATATCAGCCTGCCATGTCTCTCCACCATTCTTCCCTCTCCAATCTTGCGGTACACCAGCAGATATCTTTCTGGCCCATTTTGTCTGCGCCACTGTCTCCTTAACAATAGAAAGTCAGAGGGAGAAAACAAAAAGAAAGATCTGAGGAGATGTGGTTTTGATGCTGATAATGGGTAGATGTTCAATAAGAGGATCAAAAGGGCAGGGTTGACGGCAGAGGACCACTGTGGAGAGTCAAGAAGTTCAAATCAAGTTGTGCAGAAACTGCAAAAAGATTTCATTAAAAAACTTCTTTGGCCATACTTCCTTGACAATGCCTGATCTCAGCTCGAAAGCTAAGCAGGGTTGGGCCCCTGTTGTGTCCTTAGGCAAGACTTATTGTTTACTTTGCCTAAATTAAACATGGTGACTACGTGTGTGAGTGGTGATGGTCGGAGGGGCTACTGGTGCAGATTGGCAGCCTCTCTTGCACCAATGTACCCCAGGGCAGCTAAGGCTACACAACTGTATCGGGTGAAAGAATAATGTAATATAAAGTGCTTTGGGTGTATTGAAGGATGCTATATAAATTATTATTTACATTTATGCAAAGTGAACCTCAACTAGAGGCGCGCTTTAGACCATTTCGGAATTTCAGAAATAAAAATCTCATTGTGATAATGAAAAAGTGCTATCAGACCTAAGTACTTGTGTACAGACTTTAAGGGATTGAATATGGAACTCAACCACTTTTACTCATGTCCGAAGTCCTTTCTGCAATGCCATTATGATGAATGACAGTTACAACAACTTGTTTCTCAAGCGGGGCATAATTGAGCAGTGCAGGGCCAGAATGTCT
The DNA here is from genome assembly GCA_036785185.1 of Paratrypauchen microcephalus. NCBI lineage: Eukaryota > Metazoa > Chordata > Actinopteri > Gobiiformes > Gobiidae > Paratrypauchen > Paratrypauchen microcephalus. The sequence continues at coordinate 1,194,508 of JAVJIX010000109.1, forward strand.
CCTTTGGGATGAAAAAGCTGAAATGAGCCTTGTGTGTTTATTGCTGCTGCGTGCTTTGATCCACTTCAGGATGCAATGTCTGTGGCTTGTGGTCCCCACTGTGTGTGTGCTGCTAAGTACATATTGTTTGTATGAGTGCATGAGCTCTATGGGCGAGTATGTGATGAGAGCGCACAGGCCTGGCGTCAGGACTGGACCGCGGGGAAGCGTGGTTCCCGTGCGAGGCTGGCTGGCGGTCAGAGCGGCGGTACGGTGGTGGAATGTTTGGCATGCTGTTTGCACACACGCGTCGGATGGCACTGTTCTAGCCTCTGACGGAGGAGCACAATCAGAACCACAGCTTCCAGACAGGACAGCCACAGTCACACTGTGCTGAGCTTCCCACGGGGGAGGGGTGCACCCGTGGGGCAGGAGAGAGGCGAGGTACAGGGCCCTCTGCTGCTGGCATCAGTGTGGTGTGATACATTTTGAGATCACTAGGCCTATTGTTAGTATGAGGTATTAATTTGAACCTAAAATATTTTGGATGAAATGTGTGAACGTATTCATGTAGTACTGAGTTTCTGAGTGATTTAAAAAAGTATTAATGGATTTCAGCTTTGGGGACCTGCCACTATTCAAATTATATATATTGATTATATTAATTCCGTACTAAAGTGAATCCCAACACATCTAAACTTCTCTCATAAAAAAATACTAATAATAATAAGCTGAAAATAAACATCAGACATAAGTATCAAATAATAATGAGCCATAGAAGTTATTTATTCATATCTACTTCTTTACACTAGTGCAAAGAAAAAATACTATGCATGATAAATATGACCCCCCCCCCCCAATTGATTGTTCTACCATTTATTGAACGATAAGTCAATATAGTAGGCTAATTATCATTACAGGCAGGGATGTGCACAGGGGTGGAGGGGGGTGGGGGGGTGCCTGAATTTCATGTAGGCCTAGGCCTAGATTTGAAAATGAAAACAAAAAATCGCCACTCAAAACATTTTTCCTAAAATAAAAGCAGCCTCATTCACTTGCGAGCCGGACCACTTTGCGAGCGGCAGTCACCGGAGCTCTGTGAGCTCATCCGGGGACCCCGTGTCCCCCGCTCCATCTGACTACGACCTCAGATCAGACGAGACTACCCGCTGAATTTAAGCATATTACTAACAGGGCTCTCAAGTCTCACGCATTGAGAGTGTGACACACGCAATTCGACGTGTTCACACGCTCACACGCCACACATGGTATTTCTCACGCTGATTTTTTATTTTTTTTGTGCCCAGAAAATCGGTCTGTGTGGCTCAGTTTATGTAGGCACCACGCGTTTTCGGCGAACCCCCCCCTCCTCCTCGCCCCGCTCAGCGATTGTCTAAGCGCGCTGCACTGTCAGTAGGGTGACCACGGGCATGAAACAGGAAAGGAGGACACTTGTGACCAAAAAGGAGGACAAAGGCCCTAAAGTGAGGACACCTTTTGTTTTTTTTTCCCCTTGGGGGGGCTGTTGTAATGCTGGATATTACAACATGGATCTAGCCATGTCCAACGTTTACTGTAAATCAGGGATGAAAGAGCTTTTAGCGCATCTCCGCTTTTTATTCAGCCGCGGGGTCATTTTTTTATATCTGCAAAGTGCGAGCCACGCATTTCGGATGTCGCGCACAGGGATCCAAGGAGCGCTCAGGGAGTTAGTGTGTTTGCTCAGACACATTAAAAATTAGGGGGCACGCTCTGTGTAAATGCAATCGCAATTCGACGCTCACACGGCATTTCTCACGCAAATCAAGCGCCCCCCCCGCTCCTCGGAAAAAATTGTTCACCCCTCCCCTCGGAAATTACAGTCTCACGCACGACCCCGCTCAAAACTTGAGAGCCCTGCATATTACTAAGTGGAGGAAAAGAAACTAACCAGGATTCCCTCAGTAGCGGCGAGCGAAGAGGGAAGAGCCCAGCGCCGAATCCCCGTCCGACGGGCGGGCGCGGGAAATGTGGCGTACGGAAGTCTGCTTGCCCGGTGTCGATCGGGGGCCTGAGTCCTTCTGATAGAGGCTCAGCCCGTGGACGGTGTGAGGCCGGTAACCGCCCCCGCTGCGCCGGGGTCCTTCTCGGAGTTGGGTTGTTTGGGAATGCAGCCCAAACCGGATGGTAAACTCCGTCTAAAATACCGGCTAAATTTAGACGGGCTAAATACCGACACGAGACCGATAGTCGACAATTACCATAAGGGAAAGTTGAAAAAAACTTTGAAGAGAGAGTTCAAGAGGACTGAAATCGTTTAGAGGTAAACGGGTGGGGTCCGCGCGGTCTGCCCGGGGGATTCAACTCGATGGGCAAGGGACAGCCGCCCATTGTGGGAGGATCCCCTCGCGGGACCTCTCCCCGGGCGTCGCTGGCCCCCGCCGAACACACTTCCTCCGCGGCGGTGTGCCGCGACTGACTCTGGGTTGGCCAGGAAACACTCGAGGCGAAGGTGGCACGCTGCCCCGACTGCGTGCTTCACAGCGCCTCCCGCCTGGACTTCGCTTTTTCGCCGCTTCCCGGGGCCATGGGATCAGTGCCCACTGCTAATACACATGACTGGCACCTGACCCGAGCCCGAGCCTGGAAAGAGATTGTTACGGTTGTCGTAAAAGGTGAGATTGAGATGTATAACAAATGACTAAGCTACATGTCTGCAGTTTCTAACATTTTGTTTTAGCAAGCAGAATGATTGATGGCAGTAATGCATCACATGAATTCTTTCATTCAAAATGGTTAAATGACTAAATCTTATGACTATTTTGGGTAATGTGTGTTATGTTAAGTGATGCCCACGGAAATTAGGCGGTTGCAGGAGAGAGAGAAAACCCTCAGGGATGCAGCAAAGGGGAGCACATCACTGCAGGGTTGCCAAAAAAAGCCAACCAGCAGGTGAGACAGAGATGTTGCATTGTGATGAAGATGTGTGTAGGCTAACTGATTAATTAATCAGACTCATATTTTAGCCTACTACTGGCAATTTTTCATAATTATATTACATTTAAGACAAGGAGCAGCCACAAGCCTCCTCCAGACGCTTCATATAGCCTGTCATTTTTTTCCCCCAGGTGGGGGGGTTGGTTTTCCCTTTCTTCAGGTCAGAGCAACTGCCCCTCAAAATTCCTGTGCACGTCCCTGATTACAGGCCTAATAACCACAATGGATTTGAGCTAGATCACCCACTGTCTGCTGCTCGGTTTAAGGGTCCCTCCATGAGCCGCTGTAAACCAGTAAGTCTGTCCAAAATGAGAAACGAAATACAAATAAGTGAATATATTACAAAAATAATAAATGGTAGCAAATTGTATTGTACGCCATACTTTTGTCTGGTTGACAAAAGTGTGAAGAGTGAAGGCAACCCAGAGTTTAACACCACCTTTGACAATCCACCCTTTAACAACGCAACGGTAAAATATTTGGTCTGGCATTCTGTGGAAAAGAAATTTAATTTGTGCGAAATACAGTTTTCTAATATAATGTACCTTTGAAAAAATTCTCCTTGAGCCGCCACCTTAACGTGGTGGAGGGGTTTGAGTGCCCGAATGATCCCGGCAGCTATGTCGGGGGCTTTATGCCCCTGGTAGGGTCAAAGTAGTCCTGGGGGACGGGTCAGACTAAGAGCGGTTCAGAAGCCCTTATGTTGAGTTTTAAAACGAAGTCAGATACGTCGCCCGGACTGGCATCACCGGGGCCCCACCCCGGAGCCAGACCTGGGGTGGGTGCTCGCCAGCGAGCGTCTGGTGGCCGGGCCTTTCCCCACGGGGCCCGGCCGGGCGAAGCCTGAAGAAGCGACGTGGGGCCGTCCTCCTGTGGACCCACCACCCGCAGGAGGATCCATAAGGGCCGGGTGCAGAGAGATCTGGGCGGCAGTCAAAGGCGGGTGCCTCAGCGGCCGGATCTCCGGACATGGAGACTAGCTCTGGGGACATGGAATGTCACCTCGCTGAGGGGGATGGAGCCTGAGCTCGTGCGGGAGGTTGAGCGTTACCGACTAGATATAGTCGGCCTCACCTCCACTCACAGCTTGGGCTCCGGAACCCAACTCCTTGAGGGGGGCTGGACCCTCCATTTCTCTGGCGTTGCCCGCGGGGAACGACGGCGGGCTGGTGTGGGCCTGCTCATTGCCCCACAGCTCAGCCGCCGAGTGTTGGAGTTCACCCCGGTGAACGAGAGGGTCGCGTCCCTGCGCCTTCGGGTCGGGGACAGGTCTCTCACTGTTGTGTCGGCCTATGGGCCGAACAGCAGTGCAGAGTACCCGGCCTTCTTGGAGTGCCTGGGAGGTGTACTGGATAGTGCACCGACCGGGGACTCCGTCGTTCTACTGGGGGACTTCAACGCCCACGTGGGCAACGACAGTGACACCTGGAGAGGGGTGATTGGGAGGAACGGCCTCCCTGATTTGAACCCGAGCAGTGTTCTGTTATTGGACTTCTGTGCTAGCCACAGTTTGTCCATAACGAACACCATGTTCGAGCACAAGGGTGTCCATCAGTATACGTGGCACCAGGACACCCTAGGACGGAGGTCGATGATCAACATTGTTGTCGTGTCATCTGACCTCCGGCCACGTGTCTTGGACACTCGGGTGAAGAGAGGGGCAGAGCTGTCAACCGATCACCACCTGGTTGTGAGTTGGGTCCACTGGCGGGGGAGGAAGCCGGAGAGACCTGGCAGGCCCAAGCGTATCGTGAAGGTCTGTTGGGAACGTCTGGCAGAGCCCTCTGTCAGGGGCACCTTCAACTCACACATCCGGGAGAGCTTCTCCCGGATTCCGGGGGAGGCTGGGGACATAGAGTCCGAATGGGCTCTGTTCTCGACCTCTATTGTCGATTCAGTCGCCCGTAGCTGTGGTCGTAAGGTCTGTGGTGCCTGTCGTGGCGGCAATCCCAGAACCCGGTGGTGGACACCGGAAGTAAGGGATGCCGTCAGGCTGAAGAAGGAGTCCTATCGGGCCTTGTTGGCTCATGGGACGCCTGAGGCAGCTGACTGGTACCAGCAGGCCAAGCGAGCTGCAGCCCGAGTGGTCGCAGAGGCAAAAACTCGGGTTTGGGAGGAGTTCGGAGAGGCCATGGAGGAGGACTATTGGACGGCCTCAAAGAAATTCTGGCAAACCGTTCAGCGCCTCAGGAGGGGGAAGCAGTGCTTCACCAACACTGTTTACGGTGCGGGTGGGGGGCTGTTGACCTCGACTGGGGATGTTATCGGATGGTGGAAGGAATACTTTGAGGATCTCCTCAATCCCACCGTCACGTTTTCCGAGGAGGAAGCAGAGGCTGGAGACTTGGAGGCGGACTCGTTCATCACCCTAGCTCAGTGCTTCTCAAATAGTGGGGCGGGCCCCCCTGGGGGGGCGCGGTGTGATGCCAGGGGGGGGGGGGGGGCGCGTGTGACCCTGGGAAACATGCTTTTTTGCCGTACTGTACAGTCCCTGACAAAAGTCTTGTCACTTCTCCATTTGATAAAAAGCACATCTTATAACCTGACTTTTAATTAATCCATTGGTTTTAGAAATGGCTCATATGAAAGCTAAAACTCTCCCAAATTATGTTTAATATACTAAAATAAATTTGCTTCACTCAAGAAAGATTGATAATTTAATGAACACAGAAAGGTCAGATTTTGGCAAGACAAAAGTTTTGTCGCCTACAGAGGGTAATGTGAAAATTGAACAAATAATTTACTTCAAATACAAAAATATGTTGCATAACATCAGTGAATTAAATAGTGGTGCTGTGAGATCCATATTTAATATCTTGTATGACTTCCATGAGCTTGAAGGACTGCATCCATGCGGTTTGGCAGTGATTCATACAGTTTATTGATGAAGTCATCAGGAATAGCAAAGAAAGCAGTCTTACATGCCTCCCAGAGTTCATCAAGATTCTTTGGGTTTGTCTTCCATGCTTCCTCTTTCATTCTACCCCAGACATGTTCAATGATGTTCATGTCTGGTGACTGCGCTGGCCAGTCCTGGAGAACCTTGATCTTCTTTGCCTTAGGAACTTTGATGTAGAGATGGAAGTATGTGATGGAGCACCATCCTGCTGCAAAATTTGACCCCTTTTATAGCTGGGAATGTAAGATTTAGCTAATACTTCTTGATATTTTAGGCTATTGATATTGCCTTCCACCCTGCAAATCTCTCGCACACCGCCATACTGTATGTAACCCCAGACCATGATTTTTCCAGCACCAAACTTAACAGTTTTCTGGGTGAACCTCGGATCCATGCGGGCTCCAGTAGGTCTCCTGCAATATTTGCGGTGGCTGTGATGTAATTCAACTGAAGATTCATCTGAGAAATCCACATTTTGCCACTTTTCCAGCTTCCATCCTTTTAGCAGGCTGTGGGCCTTAGCAAATGCCACACGTTTTTTTAATTGCCTTTTGTTTAGTGCTGGTTTCTGGGCACTGATTCGACCATGGAGGCCATTTCGAGCCAGAATTCTACAAACTGTTCTGGTTGACACGGGGACTTGAGGTGACCAGGCCTGGTGGAGCTCTGCTGCAGTGGAAAACGGTCCTCCCGAGCAGTTGTCTTGCGGGGGTTTCCCGGACCTGGACTTGTCAAAAACATCTCCAGTCTCTTCAAATCTATTTCTTATTCTTTGTACTTAACCCTGAGACACATTGAAGGTGTCAGCCACTTCAGCAGTGGATTTGGTCTTCAACCTCTTGATAATCAATGCTTTGGTCTCAGGGTGAATCTTAGGCATGTTGTCAGAGGTCAAGTTGCAGTTGATGTGAAGGTCTGGTGTGTTGGGGTTCTTTTTATACACACCCACTAATTGATTGACAAATTATTGATCACAGGTGAGGCTGTAATCTAGGATTGGGTACAAGGCGACAAGACTTTTGTCTTTGCAAAAACTGACTCAGTGGGCTTTACCAAGCTGTGAACATTAGAATGCTTTTCAGCAGTTTAATTTGGCACCAAAACAGTATTTCAAAATCTGCTGGGATTGAAATGAGACATTTCTTGTCAAAAATAAATTATTAGATATATATTTGGGGAGCACTTAAGGTCAACTTGTACCCAAACGACAAGACTTTTGTCAGGGACTGTACTAGAACTCAGTGTAATTGCACATCAACAACAGTAGTTGGCAGTGGCGCTCTCATTGTCGCTCTGGGGCAGGGGTCGGCAACCTTAAATACGCGATATACAGAACAGACTCACCATCAGCAGAACATCCTCTGTCACAGAAAAAACATGTATATTCCACTGAGTCGTGTCCTTTAGTCAGACAGAAGCTGATGCATCAGGGGCACAAGGACAGACATGTTTTTTTTTTAGTTTATGCAAATGGGCCATGTGGTTTTTAAGTTTCGTTTCTGTAAAACGTAAACAAATGTGTGCAAAGCTGCATTAAAAACACATTAATATTTGAGTCCTCAGTGCTAAATACAGTGCAGTCTTTGTTGGAAGTATATTTATTTTTTGTTTTTAATGTTAATAAAAGGATACAATGTTATGCAGAGGCGTACTAATAACAATTTTCTAGACAAATAATACTATTTATAGTCGCGCGCAGGGAGGGGGGCGTGAATTTTTTTCTTCTTACTAGGGGGGGCGTCACACAAAATAATTGAGAAGCACTGCCCTAGCTGAAGTCACTGAGGTGGTTGGAAAGCTCCTCGGTGGCAAGGCCCCGGAGGTGGTTGAGATCCGTCCTGAGTATCTTAAGTCTCTGGATGTTGTGGGGCTGTCTTGGCTGACACGTCTCTGCAACATCGCATGGCGGTCGGGGACAGTACCTCTGGACTGGCAGACCGGGGTGATGGTCCCTCTGTTTAAGAAGGGGGACCAGAGGGTGCGTTCCAATTATTGGGGAATCACACTCCAGCCTTCCTGGTAAGGTCTATTCCAGGGTGCTGGAGAGGAGAATCCGACTGAAAGTCGAACCTCGGATTCAGGAGGAGTAGTGTGGTTTTTGTCCCGGCCGGGGAACACTGGACCAGCTCTATACTCTCCATCGGGTGCTCGAGGGTGCATGGGACTTTGCCCAACCAGTCCACATGTGTTTTGTGGATCTGGAGAAGGCATTCGACCGTGTCCCTTGTGGGGTCGTGTGGAGAGTGCTCTGGGAGTACGGGGTTCGGCGCCCTTTGCTAAGGGCTGTTCGGTCCCTGTATGACCGGAGCAGTCGGACCTGTTTCCGGTGCATGTTGGACTCCGCCAGGGCTGCCCTTTGTCACCGGTTCTGTTCATTATATTTATGGACAGAATTTCTAGGCGCAGTCAGGGGCCGGAGGGGATCCGGTTTGGGAACCACAGGATCTCATCTCTGCTGTTTGCAGACGATGTTGTCCTGATGGCTTCATCCAACCGGGACCTCCAATGTGCACTGGGGCGGTTCGCAGCCGAGTGTGAAGCGGCTGGGATGGGGATCAGCTCCTCCAAATCCGAGGCCATGGTTCTCGACTGGAAAAAGGTGGCTTGCCCTCTCCGGGTGGGGAGTCCTTGCCTCAGGTGGAGTTCAAGTATCTTGGGGTCTTGTTCACGTGTGAGGGGAGGATGGAGCGTGAGATTGACAGGCGGATCGGTGCAGCGTCGGCAGTGATGCGGTCGCTGTACCGGACCGTTGTGGTGAAGAGGGAGCTGAGCCGAAAGGCGAAGCTCTCAATTTACCGGTCAAGCTACGTTCCTACTCTCACCTATGGTTATGAGCTCTGGGTAATGACCGAAAGGACAAGATCGCGGATACAAGTGGCCGAAATGAGTTTCCTCCTCAGAGTGGCTGGGTGCACCCTTAGAGATAGGGTGAGGAGCTCGGTCACACGGGGGGAGCTCGGAGTAGAGCCGCTGCTTCTCCACGTCGAGAGGAGCCAGCTGAGGTGGCTCGGGCATCTGTTTCGGATGCCTCCTGGACGCCTCCCTCGGGAGGTGTTTCGGGCATGTTCCACCGGGAGGAGGCCCCGGGGAAGACCCAGGACGTGCTGGAGGGACTATGTGTCCCGGCTGGCCTGGGAATGCCTTGGGGTCCCCCCGGAGAAGCTGGAGGAAGTGTCCGCGGTGAAGGAGGTTTGGGCGTCCCTGCTTAAGACTCTTGCCCCCGCGACCCGGCCCCGGATAAGTGGAAGAAAATGGATGAATGGATGGATGGAAAAAATTCTGGCTTGTGTCTATCTGTGCTTTGTGAGAAAAGCCTGATACCACACCACTCTTTCTATCCACAGTAGGTGTCAGTGGAACTGTCAAGCTGAATTTTAGGTGACATTTGAACCTGAAAACATAGACAAATCTAACAGTCTCTTCCTGTAACTCATTGAGAAGGGTGCATTCTGAGAAGGGTGCATTCAGCTGCACTCACCTTACCTACATACCTTGCCCATGTGAAAAACTGGCTATAGCCGCATGAAAGTCCAGGTTAGCGTGCATCTGATCAAAACATGGAGCTGGTACAACAAAGTTAGAATGCAGCACTTGATTTTCCCAGAGCCCAGACCAGGAGGAGGTCTTCTTCAAGTAATAGTAAAAATGAAGAGGCAGGAGGGGTGCTGAGTACACACCTGCTGACAATGGTTCCTATCTGGAGAACAGACAAACTCAAGGTCTGTTCCTGGAAAATCCCCATTCTCCAGAAGCTTTTGGTGACACTCTGATTGAAAGATTTGTTATTTTTTCACAAAAATACCTTAGGTTATTTATCAAAACATTATCACACTGCACACTGCAAAATACCTTGACTTGAGGAAGGTCTGCATAGGCAGAGCAGTGACACAAAGACAAAGCCTTCTCATGTTGGTTCCACTAGCTCTCCTCACCTGCTGCTACTGGCCTCAACCTGAGATTATGATGAGGATGCACCAAAAAAACTGTCTGTATGTACTTTTCAAAATGTCATACCGAATTGAAGCAATCAAATGTTTTTCTTACTGGAGTAGAACTTGACCTGGTCCTAGAATTTAAATACCTTAGAGTCATTCTAGACCCAACATGTTTCTGTGCAGCACTTTGGAAACGCTTTTAGTTTATGAAATGTGCTATATAAATAAAGTGGATTGGATTGGATTGGATTCAAAAGTCATGTTAAAAAAGTGCTTCAGGTAATCAAATTCAATAATCGGAACAACTTAAACATGAATGCTGCTAAAATGTATTTCTACTCCATGATTATTTCTCACATAGATTATTGTTTAACCACTTGGTCTTTTGCCTGCTCCACAACACTTAAAACCATTGAAAACCTCTATAAAAGAGGTCTAAAAATGCTTGATTAAAAAAAAAAACATTTCCCACCACCACTGTCACATTCTGAAAAAGGATAGGCTTTTGGACTTGAGCAACATGGTCATCCTTAAAAGGGCTTATCTAATTTACAAGGTTCTACACTGCCTCGCACCACCACCGTTAAAGGAGTACAACAAATGCAAAGACAATTCAGAAAGGACCATGCGAGCTACCACCAGGGGTGACCTGGTCATACCTCATAGACCTTTGGTCAGAATGTGTTTTCTGTCCAAGGTGAGAATCTGTGGAATAGTATCCCACCAACACTGAGAGAATGTCCTACGTGCAGCTCTTTTAAAGTTCAAATGAAAAATCGGTTATGGTCAAACCAAACATGTCCTCATGTACACTATAGTTGCATTGTGATTTTAATTTATCTTCTATGGACACATATTTGCATGTGTGGCCAAAAATGATTACCAAATAATGGGAACTGTGCAATTTTTGGGACTACAATATTTTGGACTGTGCAGTGATGGGAACTGTGCAATGAACAGTGTGCAATAATAGGAACTATGCAATGTATGAAGTGTGCAATAATAGGAACTATGCAACGTATGGAGGGTCCTAAGATATCTCCAATAATGTACAAGGAACAAGATGACCATCTAGTGGTCCATGTCAGAATAACAAGACTCTCTCAATTACTGTAACAGTTTAATGGTTTGTTACACATCACATTTTAAAATAACATTGCATGTTAAATCAGGAAAAATAGCATTTTACGTTAAACTAGGCCCCGGGAAGACCCAGGACACCCTGGAGGGACTATGTCTTCCGGCTGGCCTGGGAACGCCTTAGGGTATCCCCGGAGAAGCTGGAGGAAGTGTCCGGGGTGAAAGAAGTCTGGGAGTCCTTGCTTAGAGTGTTGCACCCGCGACCCAGCCCCGGATAAGCGGAAGAAAATGGATGGATGTTTATATTTGGGTCAATGACATGATGCCTAAATTTTCTGTCCATTTGGAATTTCTTCATTTAAAAAGGTTCCGTTTTTCTTCTTCTTCTGGAAACATTAATTATTATGCATGTTTTTTGTACTTAAAGTATTAAAATGTCATGTGGTGCAACCATCCGCCCTTTAACTGCTGATTTTTAACGTTCTTTAAAATTAGTCTAAATGTAATCAAATTTATTTTCTTTCTTTTCTTTTTTATTTTGTCGTACCACATGGAATTTTAGCTTTCTTGAATAGATATTTCCCCCATAATATACAAACAAATATTGTCAGAGTGTTGTTGTTTTTTTCCAAATATCATGTGGTGTGACCATTAAGATATTTTGTAACTTTTATTTTGAATTCAACTGAAGGAAAGGAAATTGCATCATTCACCAGTTGTCAAAGGACACATGGAAACAACAAGCAGGTTTGTAGTCCTCTTTCATACATTTTTAAAAGTCATGTTTTTAAGAGCTGGGATGCTGTTACCATATTTGGATGTCATGTGGTATGATCTCAAAAAGAAAGCAATAATGAAGTTTTATTTACAAATGTATATTTTGATAATATAGTTGAAGGTGATCTTTTGTGAGAAACCAGCTAGTTTTCGATACAGTGGCTAATGCTCTGCCTGTAAATTTTCTGTAAAATCTGTAAATGTGGTGCAGCCATTGTAGGACACTTTCTATTATTCATATACATTGCAGAGTTACATTTGTTGTGCTTTTAAAGTTATTTTCATGATTAATACAAACAATTGATTAATTTTAAAAAAGACTTTCACTTTTTTTTATGTATTTATTTATTTTTTTATTATGTTTGAGTAGACAAACTTTATTGATCCACAAGGGCAATTATTACACTATACAGGACTATACAGGAGTATTACAGGAACAATGAGTTGTATTTTATATTTATACAGTATAATGAGAAAATATATTTTTAAAAAATAATGTAACTTTGACAACATATATTTATTTTTTAACTGTTTTTAAATCTATTTTATCAGATGCCACTGTCAAGCAAAGTAAAGACTGCCAGGCACAGGGAGCCTGTCAATTCTGATCCTGCAGCAAGAGCAGAGTACCTTGCTCACAAGTTCACAAGGTTACTGTGATTTTTAAAAATAAGTATGTTATGAAAAATTACCTACGGTCATGAGCTTTGGGTAATGACCGAAAGGACAAGATCACAGATACAAGTGGCCAAAATGAGTTTCCTCCGCAGAGAGGCTGTGCGCTCCTTAGAGAGAAGGTGAGGAGCTCAGTCACACGAGAGGAGCTTGGAGTAGAGCCGCTGCTCCTCCATGTCGAGAGGAGCCAGCTGAGGTGACTCGGGCATTTGTTTTGGGCATGTCCCACTGGGAGGAGGCCCCAGGCTGTAAAATCTGATCTAAAGCTCCTATTACCGACACGGGGCATCATACGCCAACCTGCCTGATGTTAGGAGAGCAGACAGTGAGCTGAGTATCTTTCTCTGTTAAACTCATAGACTTTACAGTAAAGATTTGATCTAAATCAAATCTTTACAAAAACTGTTAATGTAACCAAGTATGTAGGTTGTATATAATTTTTATGAAATAGGGTCTTCGACAAACCCTTGAGTTACAACAGACTGTCCCGCCATGTGTAATCTCTCTGTTAAGTAGTCTTAAACTTAGTTATCAGAGAAGAGGGCCTTTAGAGGCTCCATGCTGTCTTAAATATTTTCACTTGTTATTCTGCTATGAAGGATGCAACCTTGCTGATCTGTTTTGTAGATGTTTTATATCTTAACGTACTTTAAGAGGGGTATAAATATTCTGTGTGCTTTGTCATCATCACGAGTCTAGGGACAGATGCCACTGTCAGGGACAGTCAGGGTTTGATTGTGCGCACAATCAACTCTTTGATTCAAGACAACTCTCCAGTTTTATTCCTGTAGATCAGAAATTCCACAACAGTTTCAAAGTCCATCTATAGGCCCAAAATACCCATGAGTCTATTGTATTTCGCTTTTATGTGTACTTTCAATGACGAATGCCTGTGTGATTTAAAACTAGGCTGATTCTGCACTTACAGCCTAATTGCCCTGCAGGGACAGTAACTGAAAGCAGTGAAGTCCAGTAGGCTTTGGCAAAAGGCAAAGCCTTATTTGTATAGCAGAGTACGTACACAAACTAATTCAAAGTGCTTTACAAAATAAGAAATACATTAAAATCATAATTCAATCAAATTAAATTATAAATCATCATCATAAAATTAAAAAGAGAGAGACATTAAAAGAGAGAGAAGAGTGCAGAATGAAAAATGAAAACCTTTCAGTCATATGCATAGCTAAACACAGAGGCTTGTCTCACATGTTCAGGAAGACCATATTCCAGGTTTTAGCTGCATGAATCTGAAACGCTGACTCCTCATGTTTAGTCCTGACTCTGAACATTAGCAGGAGGCCTGTCCCTGAGGTCCTCAGAGTGTGAGATGGTTCATATGGATTCACTTTTGGTGCTCGGCCATGGAGAGACTTGTACATAAGTAGAGCCGCATTAAAGTCTATTCTCTGAGCCACAAGAAGCCAGAGCACAGACCTATGTGCTCATACTTCCTGGTTCGCAGGAAGGAATCTCATTTGGAGAGGCCAGTGAGCAGGCCAATACAGTAGTCTAACCTACTGGAGACAAACACATGGATAAGTCTCTTAATCTCTGTTTTAGACAGTATACTTTTGATTTTTGCTGTTTTTAAATGGTAAAAGGCTGCAGATGCTATTGATTTGATGTGGCTGTCTGTTCATTATTACCCCTATTAGATTTCTAGCCTGATTTGAAAAGGATTTTGAAAGATCCCTCCTGTATGTGATGGAAACAAACTCCATGTACAAAATCTTGCCGGTTGTCGGTGTCAGTGAAAGCAACAGTGACAGACACTCGCATACACTTCAAAATATGAAAGATAACAAGTTGCCCAGACAAACTTTCCCCGCGATTGATTCAGTTTTTTCTCCAACTCGCTATTATATCAAGAGCTGTACTGTTTAACTACTGCCGGTACACCGGTATCGTCTCGGCCTCGCTCCCAGGACGCGGTGCGTAAACTGAACACCTTTTGGGGCTCTTATGGTGGTTGAGTAGGACTATTCTAGCCCTCTGAAAATTGGATTGTAAAATCGTAGGCCCACCAAGCCACATTACATTACATTTGTTTTATTTGTTTTAATTTCAGTGTGTATAGATTTCTTGTCGTTACAGGCTGAATGACGATGTAAATGTAAAGGTCCATTTTAAGATTTTACTGTCATGATTCAGAATAGGTTCAGGCAATACAGGTCTGCTCTACAGCATCCCCAAGTGGTCGTTTGTGTGAAATGATGCTGAAATCCAGCTGGTTTAAACCTAAAATAACTCTCTGATCTAAAGATTTCAAGATTGTTTATTTGTCATATGCAGAATCAACACAAGGTCAACAATGCAATGAAATGCTTAGGATCAGAAGAACCGTTGACTCGCTAAGATAGTCAGAAGTACTAATAACATGCAATAATAGTACATGGTAAAAAGTGTTGCAAAAGTGCAGGGGAAGAAGTAAACAATATAATCAACAATATAATAAAAATATGTAATAAAAATACAAGGTACAGTGTACAAAGGTGCAGGTAGGATTAAATCAAAGATCAAATAAAGAGTAAGTAGAGTATTTCACAGATTGCACATAATATGGTGTGGTATAGGTGTTGCATGTGGATTTCGTATTGCACATAGTATGGTATAAATATTGCACATAGGTAATTGCACAGAATTATTGCACAGGTAACAGTATGCGTGAAAAGTCCCTCAGTCGTCCAGGTAGAATCCATGATCAAAGGAGAAGTTCAATTTGTCAACTGGACAAAGTTTGTTTGGTTGAAAACGTTTCGCCGCTCATCCGAGAGGCTTCGTCAACTCTGACGAGCTCTGACGAGCTGACGAAGCCTCTCGGATGAGCGGCGAAACGTTTTCAACCAAACAAACTTTGTCCAGTTGACAAATTGAACTTCTCCTTTGATCACAGGTAACAGTAGTTTACAGTGAGGTAGTGACAAACATGATACATTCGTACAGAGCAGCAGGAATAAACATATTATGCTTAATGAAAGGTAGTTTAGTGCAGTATTATTGAGAGTTCAGTATTATTTAGAGTATTATCCAGAGTTCAGTAGTCTGACAGCTTGGGGGTAATAGCTGTCTTTGAGTCTTTTTGTGCGTGCTGGCAGGCTCCTGTATCGTCTACCAGAGGGTAGCAGACGGAAGAGTCCTTGTGCCGGATGAGTATGGTCCTTAGTGAGGCTGCGTGCCTTACGCAGACCCCTGCTGTGGTAAATGTCCTGGATGGAGGGGAGACTGTTGCCAGTGATGTCCTCTGCCGCTCGCACCACCCTCTGTAGTGCTTTGCGGCTCTGAGCGGTGCAGTTCCCGTACCACACTGTGATGCAGCCCGTCAGCAGGCTCTCCATGGTGCACCTGTAGAAGTTTGTGAGGATGCTGGTGTTCATACCAAACTTCCTCAGGAAGTAGAGTCTTTGTCGGGCTTTCTTAACCACAGTGTCTGTACGTAGTGTCCAGGACAGATCCTCAGTGATGTGTACCCCAAGGAACTTAGAACTGCTGACCTGCTCCACCTCAGCGTTGTGGTCACTACCTAAACCCCAGCACCTACAGCCAATCCTGAATGAGAGCTAGTGCAGCCTCTGCAGCTCAGGGAGGGAATTCTGGAGGTTCTGAGCTTTCACACAAGACATACACAACCAGTCAAAAGTTTGGACACACCATTTCATTAAAATTGGAATAGGTTATAGGATTGCCAAAAAAAAAAAAAATGCACATAGATGAAAATTGCCCAGAATTTTCAAAATTTGGAATTTTTACAAATTCCTCCAATTTGCACAAACAAGCTCTGATTTCAGAGAAATTTGAATCAGTTGTTAAACTCCCTGCCCTAAACCTATTTAATATGAAAAAAGTGGAATTTGGCACATTAGCGCCCCCTACAGATTGAAAATAAATTTAATATGGGAACAAAAAAGGTGCAATTTTGCACAAAATCCCATTTTGGCATCCCGATCCAAAAAGTCAATGAAATGGCAACTGGAACAAAAAGGAGCTCTCTGTGTTGTTCTCATGGTTAAAATCAACAAATATCCCAATGTGTTACAAATTGTGAGGGGAGTTAGGGGTTTAGGGTAAGAGCTAGAGTTAGGGCTACAGTTAGGAGTTAAGGTAAGGTTAGGTAAGTGATTAGGAGTTAGGGTTATCTTAGGGGTTAGGTGAGAGTTAGGTTAGGGTAAGGGTTAATTTAGGAGTTAGGGTCAGGGGTTAAAGTTAGTAGGGTTAGACGGCTGATCATTGCCACTTATCATTGCGGCTGTATTACGAATAACAAAGAGTGCAGTGACATACACAATACATTATATATCAGAATAAAGGCTCCAAAGCTCATTGTACTCCTTGTGTTGACATGGCCATTGTATTCTGTGCCCTTGTCTTGATTATGACTAGGGCCTGTAAACACTGGTCTAAATGAAAACTAATTCATTTTTATCAGATGTTTTTGACAGCAAGGTCCACTTTCAGCTATTTTGAATAAAATGCTGACCTAACTGATAATTGTCTCTTATTTTCTGTAAGGGTAGAGATACTATAAGGTCTTAAGTCTGCTTTTTCTTTATCACTAAAATAAAGTGATATTGTAGTGATTGGTCTTATACAGTGCTTCTGTCAAATTCTTAAGAATGAAAAGTGAATCAGGAGAGGTGTGCTTTTGAAAACACACGTGGAATCAAAATGTCCTTTGGGAATTTGGTTGTTGGTTGACCAAATTAAAAATAACACAATTTTAAGCGGGCCAAATAATTCTTTATGTCCACTAGGGAGGTCTATTTTGAAAATATGTGTAAAATCCCTCAGTTGTACAGGTGGAATCCATAGCAAAGGGGAAATTCAATTTGTCAACTGGACAAACGTTTATTTTGGTCAAACTTTTGTTGTTTTCAACCAAAGTAAACATCTGTCCAGAGGACAAATTAAATTTCTCCTGTGCCATTTTGAAAATATGTAATTAATTTAGCAAACCCTATTTTTTTCTTTTTATTGAAATGTACCTCTAATTACAGAATCACTCAGTAGTAATAGCTCTATGTAAAGCACCTTCAGAATACAACTGTAAACTAAAATGCAGTCATGAAAAAGAAAAACTGAGATGAAAGTTTATGACGAGCTGACAAAATAGAAGGTAAACCCTGTGGTACGGTGTGATGATTAAGGGTGCTCTCTTAGGCAAACAATTCTCTTATAATATCCCATATGAAATGTCTCTCCCAGAAGTGCATGTTTTTTACATTTTACCAATATAATAAAAGAGCCTTTCCAATGTCTGTTTGCATGGGCCTTTATTGATGGAGGCTTGGTCTGGCTGGTGTGGTTTAGCAGGAGGCGTCGTCTGGCTAGACGTGCGCGATTTATCGATTAAATCGATTCGAATTTACAGTTCAGGACGATGTGTTTTTATGAAAATCGATTTTTAAATTATTTTTTAAATGCGAGCGGAACTAATGCACTGCCACGTTCTACATGGGTAAGTTAGCGGGACGCACCCAAACATTGTACAAGCTAGCATGGCAGCGACTGAGGGAAAGCCGGAGCTTGTACCAAAGAAAGGTGTTGCTACATCTGTTATATGGAACTGGTTCGGTTTTCTTGCGTCAGACTTAGAACAAACGAGTGCTCGCTATAAGGCCTGTTCAAAAGCTGTTGCACGCAGAGGAGTGGGAGTAGTGCAGGTCCCCACAGCGCATAAAGACATGGTGCCCATATATACTGTGGAAAAGCTTGGATTCATTAACATGGTGAAAGATTTGGACCCGAAGTATGTGCTACCAAGCCTCAAATATTTTTCTGAAGGTGCCTTGCCACAACTGTATACAGACTGCACAATGCTATAGGTAAGGGTCTTCAAGTGATTTTAAACAATAACATCTTAATTGATGCAAGGTGTAATGTATTTGTTTTATAAAAGAACGTTGCATTATTTTAAGCCATTTGTCTGTCATCTGTTATTTGTTTTTGAGTAGGGCAGAGAAGAATCGATTAAATTTTTTTTTTTTTTGAATCAGAGATTTTATTTTTAGGCCATATCGCCCAGCTCTACATCTGGCCCATAGGAGGAGGAGGAGGCATTGTCTGACTGAAATGTTACTTGAGTAAAAGTCTTAAAGTATCTGGAACATCTTGTACTTAAGTATGACAAGTAATGTAAAAATAAATGTACTGTAATTAAAAGTATTAAAAGTACAAGTAAAAGTATCAAGCAAAGGCAGTCTGAATTTAATATTTTTTATTTCCTTTTGAACTCGTGTGCTCTTTCTCATTCGTTACACTTATGCTCAAGGTTTCACAACGGTGTCTAGAATGTCCATGCTATGGTTACTGAAATTGGAATATAGATGCTAACAATTTCATTAATCTAGAACTTACCTCGATGTGTTTCTTGAGGTTGGACGGGGAGTTTCTGTAAGATAGGATTTCCACGTTTCTTGGAAGGCACAAGAGGCACTTCATTCGATAGGAGGAATCCTTCATATCAGCGTAAGAGAACATTGTTTTTAAGTATGGCCAGGGATGCTCATCGTCAGGTCCCCCTTCATTTGTAGCCGATGTGGATGCTGTCTCCTCTTCCATCAGGGATGTTGATTGATTAAACTAGCTGCATGAAACCAACAGGTGTAGGCTGATTGTCATGCACAAGTAGTGAACAAGCCCAGGCACGTCCTGACTTCCTTGCAGTCAGTAGAGAGTTTTTTTTGTAACAAGTAACTAAACGGCACATTGAAAATGTATCGGAGTAAAAGTATGCAATTAAATTCGGAAATGTAGTGAAGTAAAAGTAAAAGTTATCTTTTTTTTTTTAAACTCAACAGTGGCTGAGTGGGTAGCGCTCATGCTTCACAGCAAGAAGGTTCCGGGTTCAATCCCCGGGTCGCCCAGACCTTTCTGTGTGGAGTTTGCATGCATGGTCTGGGTTCGATCTCCGGGTCGCCTGGGCCTTTCTGTGTGGAGTTTGCATGTTCTCCCCGTGTCTGGGTGGGTTTCCTCCGGGCACTCCGGTTTCCCCCACCAACCCAAAAACATGCACCATAGGTAAATCCTCCAGCTTGGGTCCTGACCAGGCCGAAGCGAGAAGATCGTGGAGATGGTCCCCGGGCGCAGTAATGTGCTGCTCACTGCTCCTAATAACAGGATGGGTTAAATGCAGAAATGGAATTTCCCCACTGTGGGACTAATAAAGGCATAGCTTTCTTTTCTTTCTTTCTTAAAGTCTCCCAAAATGTACTTAAGTACAGTAGTGAAGTATTAATACTTCGTTACTATACAACACTGGTCATAATACAGAATGACACAATGTCACAGTTACTGGCCTGTGGACTAACAGGTCAGAAAGGGGCGTAGCGGTGGAAGGAGAGCGCAAGAGCGGAGCGGCGGGAGCAGCAGCGGCGTTCGAGGGGAGAAGTGGAGCGGTGGCAGGCACGGGGAGGGGAGTAGAGGCTAGGAGCAGGCGGGGGCACAAAGGCAGGAGCAGGCAGGGGCGTGGCGGCAGGAGCAAGCGGGGTTGTGGCGGCAGGAGTAAACGGGGGCGCGGCAGCAGGAGTAAACGGGGGCGCGGCGGCAGGAGCAACCTGGGGCGCAGCAGCAGGAGCAAGCAAGGGCGCGGTGGCAGGAGAGTAGCGGTGGAAGAAGAGCGCAAGAGGGGAGCGACAGGAGCAGCGGCGGCATTTGCGGGGAGAGGTGGAGCGGCAGCAGGCGCGGGCAGGGGCATAGAGCCTAGGAGCAGGCGGGGGCACGACGGCAGGAGCAAGCGGGGGCGCGGCAGCAGGAGCAAGCGGGGGCGCGGCGGCAGTAGCAACCTGGGCCGCAGGAGCAAGCGGGGGCGTGGCGGCAGGAGAGTAGCGGTGGAAGAAGAAGAGCGGCGGCGTTCGCGGGGAGAGGTGGAGCGGTGGCAGGCGCGGGCAGGGGCGTAGAGGTTAGGAGCAGGCGGGGGAACAACGGCAGGCGCAAGTGGGGGAGCGGCGGGAGGAGAAAACGGGGGAGCGGCAGCAGGAGCAAACGGGGGAGCGGCAGCAGGAGCAAGCAGGGGTGTGGCGGCAGAAGCAAGCGGGGGCGTGGCGGCAGGAGCAGGCAGGAGCGTAACGTTTTCGATCAGGTAGGGGCGCATTGGCTCATGCGGGGAGAGGCGCGGCCTCAGGACCACGTGGCTCTGTGTCTCCACGTCCGGGAAGGGGCGAAGCCTTAGGACCAGGTGGTTGTGCGGCAGGTACAGGTGGAGCCTATCAGGAGGAGCAGACAGGGGCGTGGTGGCAGGAGCAAACAGGGGCATAACTTCAGGAGGAGACAGGGGCATAGCAGGAGGAGCAGGCAGGGGTGCAGCGGCAGGAGCAATAATACATTTTTATAATACATTTTATTTATATAGCGCTTTTCAAGACACTCAAAGACGCTTCACAAATCATAAAAGAATAAAATATCACAAAATTTACAACATAAAGTCAAACATTTAAAATATGACAAAATTTACAATATAAAATCAAACATTAAAAGCAATGGAGCAGACAGGGGCATAGCTTCAGGAGGAAACAGGGGCATAGTGGCAGGAGCAAACAGGCACAGCAGGAGGAGCAGGCAGGGGCGTGGCAGCAGGAGCAAGCAAGGGCGCAGCGGCAGGAGAGTAGCGGTGGAAGAAGAGCGCAAGAGGGGAGCGGCGGGAGCAGCGGCGGCGTTTGCGGGGAGAGGTGGAGCGGCGGCAGGCGCGGGGAGGGGCGTAGAGGCTAGGAGCAGGCGGGGGAACGACGGCAGGCACAAGCGGGGGTGCAGCGGCAGGAGCAAGTGGGGGAGCGGCGGCAGGAGAAAGCGGGGGAGCGGCGGCAGGAGCAAGCGGGGTGTGGCGGCAGAAGCAAGCGGGGGCGTGGCGGCAGGAGCAGACAGGGGCATAGCTTCAGGAGGAAATAGGGGCATAGTGGCAGGAGCAGACGGGCCTATAGCTTCAGGAGGAAACAGGGGCATAGCGGCAGGAGCAGACAGGGGCATAGCTTCAGGAGCAGACAGGGGCATAGCGGCAGGAGCACACAGGGGCATAGCTTCAGGAGCAGACAGGGGCACAGCTTCAGGAGTGTATATGTGTGAGTGTGAGTTTGTGTGTTTATGTGTGAGTGTGTAAGTGTGGACTTAGGGTTAAAGGCGTTCTCCTGTAGATGGTCTAGACCAGGGGTTGGCAACACCCGGCTCCGGAGCCGCATGCGGCTCTTTGATCCCTCTGATGCGGCTCAGTACAGCGGTCCCTCGTTTATCATGGGGGTTAGTTTGTAGAAATAACCCACTATAGGCAAAATCCGTGAAGTAGTCAGTTTTATATTGCGTGTATAAATATGCATGTATTTCACAGTTCTTCTGACCGAGGCGCCTGGCGCCGCTGCGCTGTAGCGGGTTTTGTTGGGGAGAAAACTTGCAAACATACAGCACTTCAGAGCAGTGACGGACTGGGATCATCGGCCCTGGCAATTTACACCTACAAGCGGCCCCGAAGTCTGTGGAACGGGAGGGAGAGGTTCTACAGATTTACAAGATGGCGCTGGCGAGGCCAGCTGCGTGCCGGTGTAGCTGAATAAGCTGGTTAAGAGGGCCAGCTCTGTCCTGGGCTGTCCTCTGGACCGTGTAGAGGAGGTGGCTGAGAGGAGGGTACTGGCCAAATTCATGTCCATTAAGGACGACACCTCTCACCCTCTGCACCGGACTGTAGAGGAGCTGAGCAGCTCCTTTAGCAGCCGACTGAGGCACCCCCAGTGCAAGAAGGAGCGCTACCGCAGATCCTTCATCTCCACCGCCATCAGACTGTATAATTCTAACATATAGGCCGGACGTGCAATATCCTCCTTTTCATGTTGATGCTTGTTGTTACTATTATCATTATTACTATTTTCCATTATTATTCTTATTACGTATTACTATTTGCACTATTTATTACTTACTTTATCCCCTCCCTGCCTGCATGCACTTTTTCCCTCTTGTCCAATTGTCCTGGAGCTACTGTGGCGAGTAAATTTCTCCTGTGTGAGATCAATAAAGGCTTATCTTATCTTATCTTATCTTATCTTATCTTACAGCTCTTCACCAAACACAGAACTGTAGTGAGAACACATCTGTGCGCTCTCAGGACTGGTTCCGCCGCCTGGACTCCAGGTTCCACCAGTTCGTTATGCGCAAACACTGCCACTACTTCCCGATGCGCATTGACCACCCGGTGCGCGCGGTCAAATCCGTAATAGAGCACGGCCTCGGCCCTTCTGGCATGTGCTCAAATGCCAGACCGCTCAGTCTTCAGAGTCACACTGCTCGTGATCGAACATTTAAATACATTTGGCAAACTGACCGCATTCTGTACAACAGACACGGAGGAGAATGACTGACAAAGACAAAGGTCTACAGTCCTTTAGCCAATCAGGATGCAGAACACAATACGCGTTGATACACTATAAAAAATCAGCGAAACAGCGAGTGACCACTGTATTTAATTAAAATGTATTTTATTTTAGTTCGTTCATATTCAAAATGTAATTCTATGTCACAAAGGTTAAAAAAAGCCATTATATGCAGTGTTATTTCATTTTAAATTTCAAAAGGGTTTTGCGGCTCCCAGTGTTTTCTTTACTGTGTGAAACGGGTCAAAATGGCTCTTTGAGTGGCAAAGGTTGCCCCTGGTCTAGACGTCTGATGAAACACTGATCTGATGGCTCACACAGATCTGTGGAGAGGAACACATTGTGTTACACCAGGGCTCTCAAGTTTTGAAGATTGCTAGGAGTGAGATTTCTGAGGAGCGGGGGGAAGGGGTGACATTTTTTCTTGAGGAGCGGGGGGGGGGGGGGGGAGTAGTCGACCACTGCTAACATGCTAACAGCTAACATCCAAGAGAGCAGCACCATGGAAGGATACATGTAGAGCACAGCCAGAGCGGAGAACCTGAAGGGTGAAACTCACTGTACAAGAAGGCTAACATTCTGAACCCTTTGGAGCACAAACAAATGGCTGGACTCTTTGTGAAGCTTTTGTAGTTTTGGCCTGATCTACTGTTATTGTAAGTGGGGACAAGCTGTACACAGAGGAAAGTCAGATTTCAATTTCTGCCTGAATTTTTTGGGGTAAAAATAAGAATAGGTATTGCTGGTGTCCCTGGGGATGGTCTGATAGACAGTAGACTGAGAATTTGCTGGATCTTGAAACTTTCTATGTCAAATCTGAAGCATATCTTACTAAAAGTGACAGTTATGGACTTGAAATACATTTATGGTGTAAATACCTGGACCTGTCCTGCTTTGTCAGTCCCCATACTTGTTTACCAGCAGCGTTCACTTCTTTAACACTTCCCCAAGTGTGGCCCCAGCGCTCCTTAGCGCCCACATTCACCATCTCCACTCCGCAAAGGAAGCAGAGTTTCGCAACACCTTCACCCCAGACAATACACATCTCCATCTCCCGAACCGGTTCTCCTCAGTTGGACTTCTGACCCCTACCCTCCTCCGCTGTTCCCTCTGGACCCTGTCATCTGGACCCTCCCTGGACACTGCATTGCCCTTGTTTTCCCCCAGACCCCCTTTCTTTACCTGGGATAATCCCTTTGGACCTCCTCTCTCCCCCTGTTTCCCTTCTTGGCCCCCCTTGTATTTCCCCCAGGTACCTTCAAGTCCCTTAGCCCTTGTACCCAGTGGTGTTTGTTCCCATGCCCACGTCCCCCAATGTGTCTTCTGAGTGCTTTGCGAATGTTATTGTGGTTTTGAAACATGCAACTTTGATAATAAAAGATTTAAAAAACACTATTTCAACTCTGTTCACTCATGTTTGTCATTTTACACTGACATGTCATGATTGATGCTGTCAGGCGATTCAAAAAATTAATCTAATTAATTACAGGATTCATAATTAATTATTGTAATTAATCGCATTTTAAGAGTAGGAGAAAGAGGGAGAGATAGATAGAGAGAGAGATTGAGGGAGAGAGATTGAGACACTTTGAGAAAGTCCCCTCTTTTTGGCTCACAAAAAACTATGAAAACAAAGTAAACGGGAAGATTACATTATGGCTCTGCCTGTCTCCTCTTCCTGTGTTCTTCCCTCCATGAAGTGTGTGCGGAATGTCCGCTCTGACCCGCGGAGATGTGCAACTACAACTACGGTCATACTGAAGGAAGCGAGAGAAATGCGGTCTGTAGTTGGCTTCTCCCTGACACGTGTCACATTCACATGTGCAAACTGAATCTATCAGATTGGTCGTTCCGTGCGTCTAACCAGCGCTTTCTTTATCAGTTCAGGTTAGATTTTATTTTATGTGCTGCACACACGCACCTTAGAGGGAGCATTGGTTAGCTTTATTGGTTAGCTTTGCTGCTATAGTATTTAGCGTGTATGGTCAGGAGTACACAAGTACTGTCAATGCCATGATTGGCTGCGTAGCTTAAGTGAATCGTATCGTATGATTGGCTGGACACCTGTCACTCACTGAGTCACACAGCAAAATGATACAGAAAAAAAAAGTTATACATCTAATTAATTTACAGTGCGCTGCATAGGTTTTCTTGTGCTGAGAATGTGCGAGCAGTGCGCAATTGCACAGCTTAGAGGGAACATTGGGTATGATTGTACTTCTATGGTCAAATCTCATTGGGACTAAGGTGAACAGAGAAACAGATAAACCTCACCTTTTTCCTTACTCAAGTGTCTAGTCAAGTGAGGGGATGGTCAGAAGAAATCTGACCATCCATACCATCTTCTTAGAAAACCTTCAAAAATAGCTGTCAAATCCAGAGTCTGAGCGCAGCTGAAATTGCAAAATTTGCAGGGGTTTGAATGATTCAAAACACAAGCTTATATAGTGTATCCTAGGCAACGGGAGCGTCCAAAACACGTGCTGTTGCCTGGCGCATACAGTGGTACCTCACCTTACGAAAGCCCCAACAAATGAAAATTTCAAGTTACAAAAGGCCTTCACGTTAAATTTTGGTCTCTAGATACGAAAGAAAATTCAAGTTACGAAACGCGAAATCTCAAAAATTCAATCAATGCGCGCTCAGATGCGTGTTCAGATGCACGCCCCGAAACGTAAATAGGCCTACACTTTATCAACACACGCGGGGTTAGGTTCCAGAGGTGGCCCGCGGTGGGAGAGGTCCACGAGGTAGGACAACTTTGTATTTTGCAATTGTTCTAGGGCTGTAAATGCCTCACCACACACATTCTATGCTTTTCTCAGACTGGAGTTGGGCTTTTCTCGCATTTCTCTCTTGTTTAAACACTCAAACTTTCATAGATTTTCAACAAAATGTATTAATAGTGAAGCGTGGGGGGAGACGACTCCAGAAGCAGCGCGGAGACAGGAGCACCGCCCGCGAGGAGCACCGTGCGCGACGCACGAGGTGCACCGAGGAGCACCGCGCGCACCGAGGAGCACCTGGTGCGAGGAGCACCGCGCACCGAGGAACACCTGGCGCGAGGAGCACCGCGCACCGAGGAGCACCGCGCGCGAGGAGCACCACGCGCGAGGAGCACGCACCCCTAGTCCTAGTCTGCACGACCGGCACCGGGTCTGCGAGCAAGAGAGAACCGCGGCACCCGGAACGCGTCCTCTGGAGCCCGAGCCACAAACCAGCCGCACGGCCCTGGTCCAGTCCTGGTTTAGTCCAGGTCCAGTCCAGGTCTAGACCTGGTTTAGTTCTGGTTTAGACCTGGTTTATTTCACATTTAGTCATGGCTCTACAGTCTCTTAGCCAATCAGGAAGCAGAACACAATGTTACACTATAAAAAAAAATGTTACACTGTAAAAAATAAAAAAAAACTTGGAACGGATCAGGCCTTTTCCATTGAAATAGCTACTCAACTAAAAATTCACATTACGAAACCACTTCTGGAACGAATTAATTTCGTGAGGTGAGGTACCACTGTATTTTGCACAAGGCAACAGGCGCGCAGTGCGCGCTTACGTCATGACGCATGCGTCAGCGGACAGTCCGTCTCCCACAGTCTCCTGGAGGTCACTGCCCTGCGATTGTCAATGTTTTTGCGCTATATTTAATTGACTTATTATGGTTGTGTTATACGGTACATTTTTATGTTTTTATTTTGAAGAGCATTTTTGATTTGTATTTTAAATAGTCTAGGCTTCACATTTTGCTGTTTTATACACTCAGCTCTTGTTTGAGCAGCACCTGTGAGATGCCCAGGACAAGGGAGGAGGAGGAGGGACATCTCTGTAGGACAAGCTGCAGATGAGGCGCAGATGATGGACCTGGGACCAGTCCACTGGGAGCGCAGAGGCGACACACATGCCTGGGCACCGAGCCCTGTCAGCCGCTGTGCATATCACGGTGATCCACCCTGGAGGTGGATGGGAGTGAGTGAAGGTGTCACTGTCATAATCCAGGGCTCAGAAGTCCCATAACTTCGTGATGGTTTATTCTGTATGTTTCTTCAAAAAGCAGCGGAGACAGTGGGTTTTCAGAAACACTTTATACACACTGTGGCTATAAATCACAATGTGGATCCAAACTGGAGGAGCTTTAGCAAAGAGAGAGACTGCACTGCACTTAACCTGCTCTGGCCATTTAGTGTTTTAACCTATTGAGCTTTGGTTAAAACTTTGCTTTTTTAACATTTAACACTTATAGCATTTTAACCAGCATGCTTGTGGGTACTGCAATTCGTATTTATTCACGATCTGTATGAAATGTTATTGTTAACAAGAGTTTCAATAAACACCAATGCTCCTACAAATGAAAAGTATTCACAAGTGTCTTTATGTAGAAAGACACTTGTGAATAATAAATAAAGGCTGAGTGAAGCATCTGTTATGAAGTGCTTTAGACGATCATTATATAAATAGAAGCTCAGCCTCAAACCTCTTCAGATGATCATTAGATCCCAGTTTCCTTCTTTTAAAAAAACTGTGCTCACTTTGCTGCAATTGTCCTGATTTTAATTCATTTGACCTGATAATAGTGTTACTGTATCTGCAGCAAAGTGCCACCTGCCCCGCACCTGCCCTGCTCCTGTCAGATTCATCTTTTACATAATTGGAGTACTTAGAACTTTTCAAACGTCTACAGGACGAACATTCTGCTACATGTTTTTTCTAGTCACTTTCCTGCTTGTGTACTCCTTGGCAATGTTCATTTGTACCCTCCAATCCTCATCCTCATCATTCTGTGTCTTTTTTACATTATATTATTAGTTGTACAAATAACTTTAGATTTAATGTTTCTAGGTTAAAGTCAATTTCAAACTCATGTGTAGGTATTTGTTATATAGAAAACATCCGAGGCCCAGCACCACTTAAATCTTCACTCATGTCCTGAACAGATCCAGTGATATTTGTGTGAGGTTTTTTTTTGAGTGAATTTGTGTGAGTGGGGGATGACTGAGTGAGAGGTTGTGTGAGTGTGTGTGAGTGATTGTGTGAGTTTGTGTAAGTGTGTGTGTTGAGGGGAGGGGGGGCATATTTTATCCCGCTGCTGTATAACCCCCTTGCTGGTCTTGTTTGCTGTCTCCTCAGGTGGTGAGGGTGAAGGTTTATCCCCAGAGTGCAGTATCTGCACTGTGCCACCCTCCTGATTATCCCACTTCACAGGAACCTACACCTAGATAATTAAGTTTAATTTTAAATTATTTTGTTCTTTTAAAGTTGTAATAGGTGTCATCTGAGGCAATAAATAATGACATAATAAAGTTATTTTGTTGTATTATATTTCTGCTCCTCAAGGATGGGTCAAATACAGAGAAATAATTTCTCTATGGGGATGAATAAAGTGTGTCGTCTTCTTCTTCTGACACATTTTCATTTGGAGAACAGAGTTATGTTGAAAATAAAAAGATGCTTAGGCCATGAAGTTAAATAATGTGGATATTAACAATCATGCTAAATATCAAGTGTCCCTTTCTGGATTTTGAGGTTCTGTGCCTGTTGTTTGCCAACTAGTAGTAGTGAAATCAACACAGATCCATTGATTTTGGTTGGATTTTTATAATTCCTTCTGTGGAATGAGTATACTGTTTGATGAAAAGAATGGCATGTTGGCTGATGTCATAACTTGGAGGAATAGTTGATTGCCAATATGGTAAAGATGAAAATTCTGGAAAAAAGTGAGAAAATGCCTATGCATTAAATTGAGCTAAAATCATGTAGAAATGTGCTTTAAGAATTATTTTTTCACTGAATGTTGTCACCACATGTGTTAATTTTTCAAAGATTTCTATCAAAAATGAAGGATTCATACATTAAAATGGCCACAGTTTTTGTTTTTTGGTGATATTTCTGGCAGAGCAGACCCTCCACTTATTGGTCCTTAGGGTCAAAATTTCAATAGAAACTTTTTTTTATAAATATATTTTCAAATTTGCCTTTGACCCATTTATCACATGACAAGGAAGAGCAACAAAGTTTTCAAAGCCAATTATGGTTAGTTTAACCATTTTAAAAAATTGTGGCAAAAGGAGAAATTCAATTTGTCAACTGGACAAAAATGGTTTGAGAGGGGAGTTAAAGAGGCTATTTTTGTTTCGTTCCTGTTTTTAGAATCGTTCCTTGAACAGAAATGGAGGTCTCAGACATCATTTGTCTCCCATCTATGACTATCCTCAAACCTAAATCAAAACAATAGGGTTAGCCAGAGGTCTGGTCCAGAGGTGTCAAAACACCCATTATGGCCCTGAATGTTTATGCTAACAAGACCCCACACTCCACTCCCACTGCACATTTAATAGGCTCACCTAACTAACAAACTGAAACAAGTAGGTGTAGTAGTTTTCAAAGTAATTTACAATTTAAGTAAGTAACACTGTAGTCAGCTCCCTGCAGACAGATATAAGGCAGTGTCCACCAGCGTCTGACCAGAACTGAAGAAGCAACTTGGATGAGCTGCAAAACGTATTCAACCAAATAAACTTTTGTTAAGTTGACAAATTGAATTTCTCCTTTTGCCATGGATTCTACCTGGATGACTGAGGGATTCTACACACAAGACTTAGACTTTATTGTCCCCAAAGGGAAATTCATTTTCATGCATACAGAGCCTGTTTGACACACACATGGCAACAACACAACAAACACATTACAATAAGTGTTACAGCACACTCAGCGGGGCCTGTTGTTCAAGAATGTGACGGCCGTCCTGAGGGCACAGGGGTGAGGTGCGTCTGTAGTGGATGAGTGGGGTCCTGTTCTATGAAAAGTGCAATGCGTCCAGTAGCCCTGTCGTTAAGATCTGCAAGGTTGGGTGTGGGGAGTCCTATGATTTTAGCAGCTGTATGAGTTACAGTGGTACCTCACCTTACGAAAGACCCTACATACAAAAAATCCAAGTTACGAAACGCCCTCACGTTAAATTTTAGTCTCTAGATACGAAAGAAAATTCAAGTTAGGAAACGCGAAATCTCAAAAATTTGAATACTGCGCGCTCAGATGCACGCCCCCGCTGTTATCCCCGCTCAAAAAGCACCTTTCTCTGCCTCTTAGCTCTAGCGCCGAACACACAAGATTTTCAACTAAATGTATTAAATAGTGAAGCGTGGGGGGAGACACGACTCCGGAAGCAGCGCGGCGAGGAGCACGGAAGCAGCGCGGCGAGGAGCACCCCTAGTCCTGGTCTGCACGACCGGCACCGGCGCTGCGGGGACGAGATTGAACCGCGTCCTCTGGAGCCCGAGCTACAAACCAGCAAAGAGCGGCACGCAGTAGTTTAATCCTGGTCCAGTTCTGGTTTAGTCCAGGTTTAGACCAGAACTAAACCAGGTCTAGACTCTAGACCTGGTTTAGTCCACGTTTAGTCTCTTAGCCAATCAGGATGCAGAACCAATGTTACACTTAAAAAAAAAAAAAAACCCTTGGAACGAATCAGGCCTTTTCCATTGAAATGGCTACTCAACTTACGAAAAATTCACATTACAAAACCACTTCTGGAACGAATTAATTTCGTAAGGTGAGGTACCACTGTACTTTTGTGAGGTTAGTCCAGTTAACAGTGAGCAGATTGAAAAAGCAGGTAGAATACAACAGAATAGACTGGATGATAGATTGATACAACAGTAATAATAGATGTGGAGAAACAGAGTCCTTAAGTTTTCTGATTGACAATCGTTGATGGCTTTTTTTTTTTTTTGGAACCGTCTGTGATATGTTGATCAAATGTAAGTGCATTGCCTATTGTGACCGAGATATTTGGAAAATGTCTACGGTCTGGCTGCTAATGATGAGTGGAGAGTTTAGTTCGAGTTCCTTAGTCACAAATTTAAAAAATGTTTTTAGATTCAAACTTCATGTACAAATGTGAAAAAGTTGATTTAGCAAAAATTATTAGCAATTTGAAAAACATTTAATAACAAACTAGTGCATAATTTATGTCAAAGCAGACAAGTGCCAATTGGAGACGTGTAGTTAGATATCGCCGAGCAATGGCTGGCCAGGTGTTTCCTTCCAGGTTGGAGGCCAGGTCTTTTCAATGGTGGGACGGGTTTTTAGGTAGTTGTAGTAGCCAAAAAGTTTGGGGTATTTTTCTTCAGACAACCTACAAAAGATGGAGTTGAATGCATGCTGTATGTGTGTGACTAGATGAACATCAGCTCCACCCTCACTTACCCCATGCGGAAGAGCATAGCAACAACAGGAAATACAATCACATCAGCCAATGTAAAGCTCTTCCCAGTCAAGTAGTGCCCATTACCCTGCAATATAAAATGTAATCAGAGACACATAAAAAGGTGTTTGTGTATATGCAGCTCTGTTGCAGTGCACACATTTCATTCAAATAATCTTTTTTGAGAAATAAAACTACCCAGCCTCAGACATGCTGGATACATTTGGTTTAAAAATTACCGTTTGCAGATAACCCTCCCATAGTTTGACCTCAGCAGTCAGAGCCTCCTTGTTCCTTTTAAGGGTCGCTTCATTTCTCTCAGCTTCTGGCACTCTCCAGGTGTAGAAGGCAACATCAACTGAAACGCAAGGAAATGTAAAAAAAATAAACAAGATTCTTTACATCATAGTAAAGTACTACAGGAAAGCTGGCCAAAGTGATTGACATATGTGGCTCCGAACAATGACCACATGCACAACTACATTGAAGTCTCCTCAAAATAGGTTAGGATCATTATACTGGGAAGTATTGAGAGTAAACGTTAGTAGGAAAACAATCACATTCCATGTCTACAAGTTTTAAGTCCCAGTAAACAGTGGGATTGAAATGAACCTTCAGGGGAACCCAGAGGGGGTGCGCGCTCTTTGCTGTGCTTACGGATGTGTGGCCCATGTAGGCTACTGTGCACGAATGTGAATTTTAAAATATGTTCCAATGTTTATTGTTCCTGTGTTGTTCACATATTAAGTTCATATTGTTCAATTTCAAGTTCTTTTGTTGTATTGTAGCTTACAGATTTGGGACAGTAGGCCTATACGCACTAGAATTACTACTGTTGCACATTTATTTTTATCTTAACTTCAATGCACATTACCATTTCACTGCTGTATCTTCCATTGCACATTTTTGATGCACACTTTTGGACATCTGTATATAGGTATTCATGTATTATGTTGCACTGCTTTAAGATCTTAGACTTTAGTTTAACTTTAGATCTGTCTTGAATAGTTTTTGTTGCGTTTTGTCTTTATGTTGTATTTTGTACATTGTCTTTTTTGCACTACCTGGCCAGGGAGAAACGAAATTTCGATTCACTGTATGCTGAACACATACGGCAGAATTGACAATAAAGCTGACTTTGATCTTGGATATGCACCGCGCAATTTTTTTTTTTTTTTCCTCCGGAGGGGGGCGTACCTTACATTTCAATCCTGCTCCCCTCCACATGGTCTGGCTCCTGACCTCACCCAGAGTTTAGAAAGACATTGGACACACCTCCTCTTTGTCGAGCCCAGACCTGGTGTGGCTGCAGGTTCTCTTTCCAACCAAGCAGCAGCACACCAGATTTGACTCATTTAATCAACTGATCTCAGTTTTCAGACAGTTGAAGGTGTGGTCTTGGTTGGTTGGAATGAAAACCTGCAGCCACACTGGCACTTTGTGGAACAGTTTGCCCAGGTCTGGTCTAGACCATGTGAGGAACAAGGAAAGTATGAATGTATGTGAATATACGAGCTTAATAAAAGTAAAGGTTTTAATAAAAAATAAAGGGAAAGTAATTGCATTGTGTAATAATTAAACTGAGGTATGATAAACAACAGGATTGTAATGTCAAACTGTTGGAACTGGCAAATTAAGAAATGAAGTGGCAAATAAAATATGACAGTGATCAAACAAGTGGTTTGTCACAAGTAACCCATAAAAAAAATAACCCTCAAAAATAATATATGCCCATTGTTGTAATACAGTGCAAATTTAACCCGTTTCCTTTTTTCCCCCCCTTTTATTATTTAAGTTACATATTTTAAAACCACAATAACATTCGCAAAGTACTCAGACGACACATTGGGGGATGTGGGCATGGGAATAAACACCACTAGGTATAAGGGCTAGCCAAAGTTGGATGGACATTGCGTAAAATCCAAACTTTGATTGAATTAATTGATTAATATGAAGCCCTTTATCACTCTCCATGGGATTTGTGGAATTACTGAACGCATGACTCTGCACTGTTTCACATCTTAAGTATTATGCATTTTTTGCAGGGCATTTGTTTTGAATAGCCCACATCTTTAGGGTTGGTGGTGTGTGCCAGCTGTCTGAGGATATTGACTGCAAGAAGTCAACTCTCTGTGGTTTTAACAACTAAACCGTTGCCTGGAGCTGCTTTGTGTCCCAGCCCATGGGATCATACAACAATAGTGAAGCCATAAAGCATAGAGATCACAAGGTCTCAAATGTCCTGTGTAACCTGACCTGTCCCATGTTCTATTCAAGCTGTGTAAATGTTTTGTAGAATGAAATTTGAAATGTACCAAATTTGGACATGAGTGCATTCCCCTCATGCATCCGCTGCCTCATCACTGCTCTGTCCATTGGGTCTTGTGGCACCAGTGCAGTTCCTTGGCCCTTAAATGTGTCCTGTTACCATAAAAAAAATACAAAATGAAAAATTCTAGATGTGTACCATTTGTACCATGTGTACCACTATTGCAAGAACTGAGTGTTTAAATTACCTCCAAATACTCGCAGATGGCAAATGACTCATTTACAATTATTTTTCCATGTTGGAAAGCAGGAAACTAGAAGAAAAAAAAAATTCAAAACATTTACCTAGATGCAGAAAATGAATGTTAAACTAGTTAAGCTACAGAATATAAATTGAAAGCATACCTGACCCCTTGGATTAATTTTAAGAACTTCTGGTCCCTTGTGCTCTCGTTTCTCAAAAGACAGCAACTTGCTGTTGTAGCCCTGCACACCTTTCTCCTCCAGAGCGATCAAAGCCCTCCAGCATGGGGGAGAGCCAGAGCCCCAGTACAGAGTCATATCCTTGGCCATGGTTTGATAATAACCGTCTTTCCTGAAGGCAGCAGTCTGGAATTTAGAGAGAAGTCTCGAGTTCTGCCTGGAGTGTGAAAGTCAGCTGCTTTTAAAGGAGCCATTTTGTACCCGGATTGGTGGAG
This sequence comes from Paratrypauchen microcephalus, assembly GCA_036785185.1. Taxonomy (NCBI): domain Eukaryota; kingdom Metazoa; phylum Chordata; class Actinopteri; order Gobiiformes; family Gobiidae; genus Paratrypauchen; species Paratrypauchen microcephalus. The sequence goes on from JAVJIX010000109.1 coordinate 1,228,335, forward strand.
TCAAATCCTATGACCATCCCACTTTTTTGTTATCAGAGGAATCACAAAGACAGACCGTGCTGTTACATAATGCTACAATTATTAGGTCTACTGCCAAAAACTGGACTTTATTTGCATTTAGCCTAAATTATACACATTATGAAGTTACACAATTTCACAATTTATTCATAAACTGTGAATACAATACTGCATTTAATCATTACTGTATCATACACCTGTTTTGTTTTCCATTGTGTGACTTCAATACTCACAGTGACTCAGCATTTTTCATTCACCTTACTTCACCCTCACACTTCACTTTTCCCTTGCACAAAATATAGAACAGCATTGCAAATGCATTGTATTTTATGGTAAAAAAAAAATTATATATATATATATATATATATATTTATATATATATATATATATTTATATTTTTATATTTTTATTTTTATTTTTTATTTTTTTTAAGTATTACAAAAGACAACCTTAAGCATGTTTGGTATTTTGTTGGTGATTATAAATTCAGTTCCACTTTAAGGAAACTCACCATGACTATGTATTACTAATCAGAGAAAGCATGACTCACTTTTGTTTAAGTAGGTCAACAAGAAAGCCGGTCACCTATCATCATAGCAATTAATAAATATATAATATGAAGAGATGAAATAGGACTTGGTCTGCCAAGAATACGCACTTCAATTCTATTAAATATTTAAACATAAGGAGCTGGCTCGCTGGGCAATGGTGGACTAATAACCATAGCCTATAAATGTACTGTCCTTGTTTCATCAAATCAATAAACTAAGATTGTAAATCAAATCATTGAATCATTAGCATACAGGCTACAGGCTATGAAATCTGGAATTTAGACACAAAGAAACCATGAAATTGTGCATTACAATTGAGTGGTAAAGCATTTTGCAACCAATAGTGTGCATCATTTGGGCCTACAGAAATTACATTCATGTTTGAAAAAATCACAGTGGCCATTAAAAATCAATAGGCCTACTTTGAATATAATGATATAAGCATAAGATATCATTTCTATGATATCACATGAATTATGAACTGCTATGGCTCCATTGGACATATGTCATCCAGTTCTGCACGACTATCCATGGTTCACGTTCATATTTCCATGGGTGTTATTTTAATAGATCCATGGCATAGATGTGATATAATATGATATAATATATTTTAATAGATCCATGGCATAGATGTGATATAATATGATATAATATATTTTAATAAATCCATGGCATAGATGTGATATAATATGATCCATTGTTTGTATCCACTTGGATACAACATCATGCATGATGTGATATCTGCAACAATAAATGTGAAGCTAACAACAAACAAGGGGCCCATAGTTAATAAGAAAAAAATAACTAACGTCTCATTGTCTATATTAGGGATGGGCAAAGTGAGGCTTCATGAAACACCGAAGCAGTTGAAGCGAATACGTAATATGAATCCATCATCCAGAATGTTGGATTCATGTTTTAAAACGCCCATCCCAGGGTGAACCTTTTTATATCATTGAATGACTTTAAATCTACACTGAGAACATTTGAGAAAGCCTCCTTAACTTGTAATTGTTTTACATGATTTGTACATCATTTTAAAGGTTGATTGTATGTGTAAATGTAACTTTTTGTATGTGCAATGTGCAATGTCTGTAAACAATGGCCATGAATTGTACTGCAACCTTTTTGTTAATTAAAAATAATAATAACTTTTTGCTGCCTCTTGACTCCCTTGGAAAAGAAGTTTTTAATCTCATGGGACTTTCCTGGTTAAATAAAGGTTAAATAAAAATGTGTATGTGTGTTATTGTTGTAATTAGTTTTTAATGAAATAAAACATTTAAGACTCCTTTTTGTATTACAATTTGAGATTTTTATTCAAAAATACGACTGTGGTGGGTCTCATCTCAAATAACGATGAGACAAACTACAGGAGTGAGGTGAGCCTTCTTACCAAGTGGTGCAGCGATAACAATTTCCTCCGGAATGTTGAAAAGACTAAGGAGATTGTTATAGACTTCCGGAGAGGCCCCACTCAGCACCCCCCACTGTCCATCAACAGTGCTGCTGTGGAGAGGGTGAGCAGCACCAAATTCCTGGGGGTGCACATCAGTGAGTGAACACTGCATCACTGGCAGTGATAACCTGTATTCCATAAAAGACATATCACTCTAGACACTTTAAAAACTGCTGCTAAGGACTACTGTTGCACTGTTGCACATTTACATTTACTATTGGGATTTTACTACTGTTGTACTGTTGTTTACTACTGTTATTTACTCCTGGAATTTTACTACTGTTGTACGGTTTACTACTGTTATTGCACTGGAATTACTACTGCTGCACATTTATTTTTATCTTAACTTCAATGCACATTCTATTGCACATTACCTTTTCACTTCTGTATCTTTCATTGCACATTTCTGATGCACGCTGCAGATTTTTGGACATCTGTAAATAGGTATTTATTTATTATGTTGCACTGCTTTCAGATTTTAGATCTTAGATTTTAGTTTGAGATTTTGTCTTTGATAGTTTTTGTTGTGTTTTGTCTTATATTGTATTTTGTACACTGTCTTTTTGCACTACTTGGCCAGAGAGAAACTAAATTTCGATTCACTGTATGTTGAACACATGGTAGAATTGACAATAAAGCTGACTTTGATCTTTTGATCTTGACTTTGAAAATATAATTTTCTCAGCTGTGGATGGATTTAGCTTTTCTTACTTATCACTTCTACTGCTTTTGAAAAAACTTTCACATGTAACCTACCTAAATGTGTAGTAGCGTATGTGTGAGTGCATTTTTGAATGTCACTACGCTAACTATGTGTCAATGTAATGTCTATATCCTAACTAAGTTGAAGATTCCGTCTCCTAAATAACTAGCCTATCTCAAAATACGTCAATATGTCACAAAATCGCAGTTGTCTCTCCTCTCACAAAACCCACAAAGGACAGAACCACGAGCACCTCTTTTAAACTTTAGTTCAGTGGTTCGTTGAAACCTCTGTCAATGAAACCTGTCAATCAAACTCAGCTTCGACACAGCGCCCCCTGGTGAAGCACGTGCGAAACAACGAGGGTTCGTGAAACACTAGTCACGTGACAGGCGTTTCGAGTCGTGTTTTGAAGCGCATGTGCTTTGGGGCTTCGACGAAGTGAGGATCGTCTGGTTTAAGACGGCCATCCCTACTATATATTAAATTTACACCACCGAAAGGTAAGATTTTACATTTTATAATAATTTGGTCTAGTCCTATCGGATAAATGCGCCGGTGTTATTACCCTTTCTGGATTTTCCTTCGGCGTTAGCCTACGTTAGCATACCACAAGTAAACCTAAAGTCTTGTTGACAAAACATATAATTGACCCTACTAAATGGTTAAACTTTAGTTTATCTGCACTGTACATTTGCCATTGCTTTACACGTTATATCTTCAATCTGTTTTAGGCTCGAAAACACCACAACGACGCCAAGATGTCGTATATGTTGCCACATCTTCACAATGGATGGCAGGTTGATCAAGCTATTTTATCGGAGGAAGACAGAGTTCTCGTTATTCGTTTTGGTCACGACTGGGATCCCACTTGCATGAAGATGGATGAAGTTCTCTACAGCATCGCCGAAAAGGTAACGTTACAGTGATATGTATTATTAGCATCATAAGCTATATGTATATGGATTGAAGCTAGCCATTTTAGCTGTAGCATTAGCAGATGGTGAGCTCAATGGCGACACACTCTGGGAACTCATACGTTTCATTTAGGTTTAGTCACCTATTTGATCGTTGATTCGTTATGTTACAGCAGCAACATTAGTAGTAAACAAGATACTGTAAAAGGCTGCTTGCCAATATAAAACTGTCCTTTTTGTTTTTTACAGGTGAAGAATTTTGCAGTCATCTACCTGGTCGACATCACAGAAGTACCAGACTTTAACAAGATGTACGAGTTATATGATCCTTGCACTGTGATGTTCTTTTTTAGGTAATGCACTTTAAAATATATTTTTATTATTCTAGCTTTATTTAACATTTATTTAATCAACATCACTGTATTTATTGCAGGAACAAGCACATCATGATAGATCTGGGAACTGGAAACAACAACAAAATCAACTGGACAATGGAGGACAAGCAAGAAATGATAGACATTGTAGAAACCGTTTACAGAGGAGCAAGAAAAGGAAGAGGACTTGTGGTTTCTCCTAAAGACTATTCTACAAAGTACAGATATTGATGTTTTTATTATTTTATATTATTATTATTGGTCTGTGTGACGTTTGGATATGTATTCTTTTTTTATTTGACAGACATCAGATGATACTGACAATAAAATTGGTGATTTACAACAATGATGCCTAAAATTTGCTCTTAAAATTGTGTGTTCCTTGCCCTCTATTTATTTGCAATTCCCATTTGACAATTGTTTTCTGTCCTTTGTATTGCAGTGTAGTATGATATTCCACCAGATGGCGCCAACGATTTGCCTGTTGTATAGGTTTTACATTGCCTTAAAATTATATTGAAACGGCAAATCTGATATAGTTTATGATGTAGTTTATTTAACTTTAAATTATTTATTTGATTTAATCCCAAAGCCACTTCATAAGTTATTGACCAACCTCTGTGTGTGCTTAAAGTTTGTATAAAGAGGTTTCACTTGCTATAAACACATGCCCCTTGTGTTGAGGAAGTCCTATACATGCTGACACTTAATTTGGGAAGCACTTTGAAGCTCTCATTCTTGTACAAGCTTGATTTCCTTCATCTGAGCTTTCAACTATATTGTGAACTAAATTATTTTTATAGGTCTCCCAAGTTTGCTATCAGGCTAATATTAAACTGAGAAATTGCAGTACTGTATATGTATTTAGGTCTTAGACTGAACATGCACTTTATGAATCTAATAAGTTATACAGTACTGCAAAAAGGTGTACTCTTCAGCCCTTTTGTCTCTTTCATTTCCATAACCATACAGCCTGCTATCCAGTGCCTGTGAAGACTGGTATTGTGTTGTTGGCCTCATACACAGCATTAGGTTGGATAGGGTGCCTCCACTGGTCCATTATGATTTATATTATCATGCATTGTTGATCCTTATTAGGGTTAATCAGCTCAGCCTACAGGGAATGAAAAGGTCTAAACATGTTGATAAGCAAAACAGAAATGTATCATCATAAATACTTAAGTGGAGAATAAACAAATTGGTCATCTCTGTTTTGTGACATTTGACTGGTAAGTACCCCTTAGAGGGAACCAGTATGAATTTAAAAACTCAAGTCACTGTAAAAGTCAGTGTGCTTCAGTGTCATAATAATAATAACAACCAGCAATATGGAAGTATGTGATCCACCTTTACAAAAATCTGTACTTATTCAAATACAGAAACAGTGTCAGTTTGCCATGACAAATACTATTTTTAACTAAAAAGATCCTTTGCCCTTCAACTTTCTTGACTCCATAAACTCCATCTGTCCCTTTGGCTTACTACACCACCTCTTTACATAACCAGCACCGCAGGGACCCAACAGCGTCAGGACGACAGATCACATAGGTGACTTAAGAAAATACATTCAAAGAAAAATGTGACTGAATTATCATACAACTTGATGCAGCCAACAATCTGCAATCAAGCAGTTATTTCTCTCTCAGTTATCTCTTATTCCTTCTACCATCCCATGTAGGTTGATCCGTGGGATCTGCCCCCAGGGGGACATTACTCAGTGCAAACAAGTTACTGCCTACAGGCTTTGAGAGATTACCATGAGTGGATGTTTAATACAGATAATATGGCAACAAACACGAAAAGACTTCAGAAATAAACTATTCCCCATCTGCTAGGAGGGCTGACACACTTATAGCATCACAGCGTTATCATGGTTTCAATCCTCCCATTTTGCACCTGCTACACACTACACACAGCGCTTATGATTAACTGGATTTGCATGTATCATATCATTCCCAAAAGGGTGTCACTGCGCCACTGGAGGACCCAGTGTTTAACTAAATTGAGACAGAATGCAGTGAGCTCACAGAAGGGGGGCAGGGAGGTGGCAGGTTGAGCACAAACAAACACACATAGAACACATAAGGCTTCTCTCAGCTTCATTCATGCCAGACACTTTCATTCACAAGCTCACAAGGCCCCAATTAGCACCTAGCCACTGTCCACATGGCGGCTGGCAACTGCTGTGGGAGACTGGGAGACGCTACAGCTGAACTAACCTGCCAGTCAGGCTCACACATATGCAGAGGTTAATGGGGTTCAAATGGGTATAGAATAGTTAATCGACTGTAAGTGTCATAATATTGTGATTTTTCAGTGTAGACAGTTTTAACAACAAAAATAAGGTAATGCTTAATGCATTACCTTATTTTTGTTGTTAAAACTGTAGGGTAGTAGGGTTGTCAGAAACAAATTGATGCTAAAAATAGTATCAAAAATAGATACTGAACAGGATAGATTTTGACCTTTCCTGAATACTTTTAGAATGGTCTCAACATCACAAGCCTAAGACCGCATCATAATATTAAAGAAACTACTATTAGGTTTGATGAAAATTACAACGTATCGCCTAAAGATTATAGTGTGTTTTGTTATATGTTATATGTTAAAGTCTTATCTTATCTTATCTTATCTTATTTTGGTATCAAAATCAGCATTGTGTCTTTATCCTACAACAATATTGAAATCACATTTGAAATTGTAGAGGCAGAAAGCCAGGCCCAATCATATTGGGTGCAATCCACCAGTCAGGTGAGATCAGATCAGTTGTTATGTGGTAAGAATGATGATACGTGAATTCTACCTGGACGACTGAGGGATTCTACACACATCTTACGAACAACTATGAGCCTACAGTTATGTGGTAATGTCAAACTCTCTATAAATAACCACTGGATTTTGTTAATTATCTTTTCACATGGGGGAAAGATCAAATTAAGGTTAAGATTTGTAAAATCCCACTGGAAAAAGTGCTATGTTTGTCAATAAAAATGCCAAAACTACACATGCTATCTTCCTCCCCTATGCAGTTCATTGTCGTCCTCTCTTGTTATAGGTCTACATCATTTCCACTGTCTTCTCTTGTTCAAGTCAATGCTCCCTACCTGCCTGTCTGCACTGGTACAGCCCCCTTCGCCTCACTCCTGTCAATGCATTTTGCCCTTATAAGGAGAGAGCACAGGCAGACTGTACTATCAGTACAGGCTCCATGGGGGTGTTGAGAGAAAGGGCAGGGGAGACCGGTGCTAGCTGGGTTCTGAGATGCACAGAGGAGGAGGATGGATGGAAGGATGAAGAGATGATGAGAGCTGCCAAGCAACCACAATTCTGTCAATGGGACCAAATGAGATGACAAAAATAGACACAGGAAGTGTGTGGGGGCAGAGAGCAGATAAATGTATGTGTATAGACACAATGGGTGTTTGCCTGATAATTGTTTGTTAGTTTACCATTGTGTCCATTTGTGTGATAAATTCATATTATTTCTATAACTGCAGCCAGGTCATAGAAATATTTTTGTGAACAATATAATTCATTATCTACTTATCTCTTGTGTGCAGTGTTTTTTATTATGTTGGTCAAGAGTTAAAGCCAGATGCTCTCCCTGTGGCAACCCTTTCACCCTACCCTTTCACTAAATAGGCATTGCAAGATAGTAACATTATTTGAAAAAGTATCTCTAGTATACAGTATAAGCAGATTTTTTTTGTTTCAATAGCTCAATAATTTAGCATTATACGGTAAATATACGTATAAGCATATGGACAAATTCAATTTTTAAGAATACATTTGGATTTAAGTTTTACATATTTTTATTCCTGCACTGTTTGATTCCCCAATCTCAATTTAAGGCTACATGCAGTTTCTCCACTTTCTCAGTGATGTCATGTGACATAAGTGACCTGAAAACATAATACTGACTATATAAATAATCCAAGATTCCCTACCCAATCTTACAAGCCTTCCATTAGACTTTTCCAAAACCTTTTTTTTTTTTAATTAGTACAAATGTGCACAGCTGTAAAGATGTATTCCTACAATGGCTTTAACCCTACGTAAACTTTAACCATACGCCTATGCAAATGACTTACTCACCATCCTCCTCCCATGGTATCCTTGGTTACGAGTTATTAATTCATTTCTCGACTGCAGGATGGCGCTTTACAGAGCATCACAGGATCAGTTTCCCAGCTGGAGTCTTCATTTTGTTTATTTGGACTGTGCCAAGGAGGGTTGGTGGTGGGCTGGGATAAAGATGGCCACTGCATGAGATGATTCTCTGTTGTGACCCTGGAATAAAGTGGACAAACAATTAAATAATTATGTTATCTTCACAATATTATGTGTTTTTACAAGTGTATACAACCGTCCATCATTGTTGTTGCCGAGATTATGCTCATAGAAATTATACATCAAATGTTTATTAATAATGATTAAAGTATACTCTTTATCTGCATTTGACATATTGCCACTGAGGAAAACTGTCAGAAGTGAGTGTGCACAGAGCAGGACTTGATGATCTTCCATGATCATGGTCAGAGTACCTAGCTGGAGGATTATTGTGAATATTTTAGATTGGTAGTGATGCCTTCTTTGCAGCTCCGGTTCAAATAAATTAGGCTAGTTCTTCCATTCCAGTTGGTTGCGTTCAGGTGTTTCTCAAACTCGTGGCATGAAAGACCCTCTGCAGATTGAGTTTTTGTGTTGTATAAATCTATATCTGTATAATGTTGTTGGCCTCCTGTAGGTTAATCATTATAAGAACTACTATTTTTAACCTGGTTTTGATTTATTCAAGACCATTTAGCCCCTAATGTAGATCTAATATAGTTTGAGATTAGACCTGGAGGAATTTGAAAAGTCAAACAATATCTTGGTGGAAAAAGTTAGGAACCCTACTTCTACAATTTGAGATGGAGTGCAGGGGCCTATAACTCACTGGGACATACCCTGTTTTTGAAAGAAATATCCAAAATGAAAACCCACAAACAATGAAGCAGATTATTGTTTGTTAGAGACGGGGAGATTTAGACTTAGACAAACTTTATTGATCCACGAGGGAAATTATTTGGGTACATTAGCTCACTCATCAAATATATATAATATATAACAGAGGGTAACAAAAAATAGATGGAACAGCAAAAAAAAGATAGCAAGAGTCCAGTGTCAAATGTGACATAATTATAAAAAGTGTATATGTACAAATCAGAATAAAATAGAAAAAATAAGTAATAAAATATAAAACGACAAAAAATGCCCCCCAAAAAGTGATGAGTGTTTATTGGATGGATAAGTAAATAAAAATAAAATAAAAACTTTAAGTGCAAACAAACAAAATTAACTTAAAAAGGTAGGTGTTTTGGAAAAAACACAGGAGCTACTGTACCCACCTGCCACTCTCTCAGGTGCTCAGGTGTGAAATTTATTGAGGCTACTATGAAAAAAAAAAAAAAAAATGTATTCACATTTACAAGGTTTCTCAGTAGGTTACTTTAAGATGATCTGGATACAGATAACACTGGTCTACAAGCAAAATGCTTTGGGAACAGAAGTAGTGAATTTTTTCTTGGTTTAGGTCACTAATAAAGAAAAAGTAAGTCAGAAGTGCTGATTGGCTATAGTTTCCAAGATATAATGTTGGGTCAAAATAAGAAATTTATGCAAAATAAGGCAAAAATGGTAGTTTATCAGAAGGTACAGTGTGTCTACAAGCAACCAGTTCTATCTGAAAGCCTGTCTGCACATTCCAATACATTCATTTTAATATGTCTAGAGTTTTAACATATAGTGGTACCTCACCTTACGAAAGCCCCAACAAACGAAAATTTCAAGTTACGAAACGCCTCCACGTAAAATTTTGGTCTCTAGATACGAAAGAAAATTCAATTTACGAAACGCAAAATCTCAAAAATTCAATTAATGCGCGCTCAGATGCGTGCTCAGATGCACGCCCCGAAACGTAAATACGCCTACACTTTATCAACACACACGGGGTTAGGTTCCAGAGGTGGCCCGCGGTGGGAGAGGTCCACGAGGTAGGACAACTTTGTATTTTGCAATTGTTCTACATGTTTTAGGGCTGTAAATGCTTCACCACACACATTCTACGCTTTTCTCAGACTGGAGTTGGGCTTTTCTCACATTTCTCCCTTGTTTAAACACTCAAACTTTCATAGATTGTCAACAAAATGTATTAATAGTGAAGCATGGGGGGAGACGACTCCGGAAGCAGCGCGGAGACAGGAGCACCGCCCGCGAGGAGCACCGTGCGCGACGCACGAGGTGCACCGTGGAGCACCGCGCGCACCGAGGAGCACCGCGCGCACCGAGGAGCACCTGGCGCGAGGAGCACCTGGTGCGAGGAGCACCTGGCGCGAGGAGCACCTGGCGCGAGGAGCACCGCACGCACCGAGGAGCACCTGGCGCGAGGAGCACCTGGCGCGAGGAGCACCTGGCGCGAGGAGCACCGCGCGCACCGAGGAGCACCTGGCGCGAGGAGCACCGCGCGCACCGAGGAGCACCGAGGAGCACCGCGTGCACCGAGGAGCACCTGGCGCGAAGAGCACGCACCCCTAGTCCTAGTCTGCACGACCGGCACCGGGTCTGCGAGCAAGAGAGAACCGCGGTGCCCGGAACGCGTCCTCTGGAGCCCGAGCCACAAACCAGCCGCACGGCCCTGGTCCAGTCCTGGTTTAGTCCAGGTCCAGTCCAGGTCTAGACCTGGTTTAGTTCTGGTTTAGAGCTGGTTTATTCCACGTTTAGTCATGGCTCTACAGTCTCTTAGCCAATCAGGAAGCAGAACACAATGTTACACTATAAAAAAACAAATGTTACACTATAAAAAAACAACAACCTTGGAACGGATCAGGCCTTTTCCATTGAAATAGCTACTCAACTTACGGAAAATTCACGTTACGAAACCACTGTATATATATATATATATATATATATATATATATATATATATATATATATATATATATATATATATATATATATATATATATATATATAGGCTAATACATGTATTATTATTACAGTATATCATTACATATCTTGAATACATTAGCTAACCAGCACAGTTATCAATTGATTTTCAGTTCATCTTATCAATATAATGAGATTTAGCCACTTTTATCTCGGAAGCAGATTGAGTCCAAAATTTGTAGACCAGTGTCATCTTGAAGCCTACCACTGTTCTATTGTGAAATTGTGAAACTATTTAATTTGGTCTTATAAATAAACTTTGACTTCCTCTGAGCTCGCTTTTTCATTGTAGTAAACACAAGCAGGGTATTACCACATAAAGACTGTATTCAAACGTGTATGGCTAGAACTGTAGCTGATGCACACTCTCACCCACACGCAGCGCAAAAAATACCTCAGCGCACATCCTTCTCACACGATTCACTGCACACATGCGTGGACAGAGGAGTCAGGCCTCTGCTATAGCAATGTCAAACACTTCTACTGACATCACACACAGAGGAGTAATGCCCCCCTTCTCTTTACTGTCAGCAGGACGGTGGCTAGATGTTGGTTCTGGGGGGAGGGCAGTGTTTTGAGGACAAGTGGGGTGCGCTGGGGGTCTTTGTGATTCAGAGGTGGGAGGAGTGGGGGGGCACACACTGTTCTATTTTCTCACAGTAGAGAGAGAGAGAGAGAGAGAGAGGAGAGCTGGAGCGAGAGGGGAGGGAGGCACGGCCGGGGGAGGGCTGTAACTGTGAGGCGGTGCGTGTGTGCGCTCACTGTGGAGGTGAACAGCGCCTTGTGGCTTACAAGCAGAACGGATCTACAGCCACCGAACGCACCCAAACAACAAAGAACCCCTGCTTCCTCTTTCTGCCATTTCATTGTTCATCAGGCCGAGCTGCGACCCTGCCAGTGCGCGCGCCACTCGCCACTCCATCTCCGTCCCTTTGTCCAACGCCTTTTGTTCCCAGCATCCATCTCTCCTCCAGCTCAGAGAAGGAAAGAGTCAGGCATCACCATCTTCCATCCTGCATGATAGCCGGTAAGCATTTGCTCTTTCTTGGGGTTTAAGCGTGAATACACAGATCCACGTTGGACTTGCTGTATCCTAAATGTTGTGGAGCATAAGGGGAGGATGGATAAGATGCAAGTGGGGTGGTGTTATAGCGGAAATAGGGGTAGCATGGGTCGGGAATCGCGGGTAAGTGTGCAGGGAATGTGTGTGTTTGCCCCCTTGGGATTGGTCAGCTGGGGTCTACTTGTCCTCTTTGGCAGCAGCAGTGGTCAAAGCTTCACAGTGCTCTCTCACAGCAGACTTACACTATATATCTGGTTTAATATATTCCTTCTTTTGAATGGTCTTGAGAAAGAGGATTTGACCTAGAAGTATTATAGACAATCAATGCACCACACAGCATTAGGGCAAATTGTGTCTTTGTGAAGTGGAAATTTTCAGCAAAATGTGTCATTGTAGTAAGTTTGAAGCTTTAGTAGTTTAGTGAGCTACTGTATGTGATAAAACAATATCCCAGAGATCTGATAAATAAGAGGAGGGTGCATGTGGAATAGAAAAAAAAAACATGGAAAGGGGAGGGAATTTGGGAGGAAAAACCTGAATGGCAGAGGAATGGGTGAATGGGAATTTTTTGAGCTTTGCAAATTCTACAAATGTCAGAGATGTGCGGCGTACCGGAGCGTGGAGAGAGGTGAGGGTGAGGAGGGGTGAGGAGGGTGAGGAGGGTGAGGCCATCAGATGACCATGTGACTCTGCAGGTCTTTGTGTGCACGGAGGAGAGCAGCTGCGAGGTGGAAACAAGGAAGTGTATGAAGGAGGTTGATACGATCCATCCCTCCATCCCTTTGATAATCTTCTTTGTATAATCTATAGGAGTAGATTAAGGCGTTGTGGAGTGACATTCAAGATGCACCTGGAAAGTATACAACAGCATGGAAGACATTGTGAAAAGATGTGGATGTTACAATTACACATATGCAAAATAGAAAATGGCTGCCTTCATTAAATCTACACTTACACATTTACACATCACATACAAAACTTTGATGTTTTGCTTCGGTCAACTATGGGTAAATTGGTAAGAGGAATTTGTATCAAAATAGGTAGAATAAATACAAGAGAAAGATATTGGTGTTTATAATGTACCCCATAAAATTCAATCAGGCACATCAAAATTTAAAAAAAAAGTGTCTATGTCTTCAGTTTTTTTTTTAAATCCCAGCATGCTTGTCTAAAACACACATGCTCCAGTGATTGTGTCTTTGCTGCTTTTTCCACTCTCGCACCAAGAGGAGGCTGCTACGGTATTTACTCGTGCTGTTGCTAGGACACTCCCTTTGAACATTTTACCCGAGCCGTTTGATTGGCCTGCTGCGATGATGCAAGATTCCCTCATCCCAAATCTTCCCATAGAAACATGCCCGTCTGCATTTCCCTCCACTGCTCGTGCTGCCTGCTTGTCAATCTTTGTCTCGAAACCACAATCCCTTTTCACATCCATTATTTCCCAGCCCAGTCTCTGTGCTTACTTCTTGCCTTATTGTGAGATGCTAATGTATGCCAGTATCTTACCTATTTTCTCTTTTACCTGTCAGTTAAAATGCCAACAGTCTGAAGTTGGAAATATGTGCCGGTATCTCCCATTTCCCATGTGGATTAGAGCTTTCTGTGTGTCACCATGCCTACAGTGCTGTCCATATGAGATGTGGTATTTAAGTACACGTCAGTGTGATCCGGTGTGACAAGGCGGAAGATAGCTGGGTTAGGTAGCATCCAGGAATATAAACTATGGGTCCATATGGAATGATAGCATGCATTCAGATTAACTTAAAGATACCATATTACTCAAACTTGAAGCAGTCATTTTCAAGTTCAACAGTAAATGCTATATTGAGTCATTAAGTCGTACATGACAGTAAAATCCATCCATTTGCTTCAATTGGAGTGGCTGTAGTTAATATCTTTAGGCCTCTCACAATAATACATTAGACCATTTAATGCACCAAACACTAGTAAACTCCAAATAAGACGCTGACATTAATAATAATATTTTTTTCTGAAATACTCTTGAAAAAGTTCTGAAATAATTGGCTAAAGACATTAAAATGTAAGTCGGCCCTGTATAAAATATGAATTCCATTGATTTTTGCGAGCAATTTTTCTCCCACATACAAAAGCAAGCTATTTGTCAACCTATTACCTTGCTCAGGCGTCATTTCCCATGGTGCCCCTGTCCCTCCTCCAGTGGTGTGTGCAGTGATTTGGTGACTGGGTAAAACATTTGGGGGGATTTGGATGTGTGATGCTAAAGTGAATAGGAGGTAAGGGAGAGAGCTGGTTATTGTGCTATAAATGTTATGTATATTCTTATTTTTTGTTCTTGGCTATTTGTTTTACACACCCCAACAATACAGGTCACATGCTTAAATAATAAATAATATAATAATTCAATGAGCTGAGCTGTAGGTTAGGCAATAATACATATGAGAAAACGCTGACGATTAAAACTAAAACATATTTTTTGTGAAAGTATATGTTATCTCTGATCTCCTATCTATAATCATATAATAACTCTTGCATTTATACGCTGGGTGACATAGAAATTGGTACTCTGTCACACCCTAAATCCTTCTTCTATTTTAGATTGTAAATAGAACAAAAGATACAAATGATGCAAACTAAAGCGTTCAGACAAAAGTATAGTATAGTGGCATTGCAGTTAAAAACTCTTTTGCATATTCTTGAATCAAATCTGCATCACAAAGTGTATTGTCTGTAAATGCGGGTTACAAGGAGCTAACCAAATGAAATTAAGTTTTGTGTAACAAACCTGCACTAAAATGCTAAAATGCTGTCTTCATTCCAAATAGATTTCCATTATATCTTTGAACAAGGTCAGGAAAACAAAACACAGCTCACTCCAATTAGTCTGCAACGCTTTGAAAAGATGTATCTGTTGAACAAAAGAGTACTTCTGCTTGTTCTTTAGATTCTACTCCCTGCCATAGAAAGCGGATGTAGAATAATTTGGGATTTGACATGCGATCCCTCTCAACCTTGTAATTTTTCAGTTTTTAATCCATCGTCAGGGTTAGGCATTTGGGATCATCTCCCCAAAGTGCAGATGATCCCATTAAAGATACACAATCTGAGTGTGCTGGCCATGTGAACCAGGGGCACAGACGACACCAAAATTGTTACATATCAATTAATTTGGAGGGTATACTATGATTAAGCAGTCATATAACAGCCAAAACATTATGACCGTTAAACTCACCAAGAAAGCCGTCATCTGTCTATCACACTGTGACCTTTTTAATTACTGTGTCAATTTTAATTAGACAAAATGATTTCCTCTGTCTTTTAGCACTTTTACCTCAAGGACAAAATGCACATCACTGCTCAATATACCCACCTTTGACAGCTGCAATACAAACTAGAATCAATGTTAATGGCCCGTCATTGATCAAATTAAGATGTTTGATTGATTTACAAGGAGTTTTCAAGTTCGCTCATAATTTTTTTATATATATAAATTTACAACTCTGTGCATGAGTAGGGTCACCAATCAATTCATTGTACTACAAGTAGGTAGTAGTTCAGTGTGTGAGGTGTTGTTGTTCAGATGAGTCTCCTCTAGCTTCTTCTATTCTCAGAGTATTACAGAATAAATCTGCTAAATTCCAAATACCCTAACCATGAGTCTTTTTTTTTTCATGCTTTATGAAGGTTAATTGAAATGTAGTCATTAGTAGGTGGTACCAGAAATTTTATCATCACCTTTAGCTTTGTGTATGAGAATGTTCAGTCCAACAGGCTCCAGGTTGTGTATTTCATTCAGTCCAGCAAGCTTCAGGTGGAGTATTTCTAAGCATATGACTGGTCTAACTCATCCAGACAGTTGGTTAGAGGGGTGAATTTCAGTCTATAATCCTATTAGCGCAGATGTTCACTTGAGGACTTCCTACAATATCACGAGGCACTGTCTGTCACTTAGATCAATGGTGTCCACTGATGTCAATGGACAGTCCCGATGGCTGCCCCTCTTGCCCATCCTCATGATCAATATTCCTCATTTAGAAAAACTCAAGCTAATTCATCCCAATGGAAGTGCCATGAAAGAGGGAAAGTAGGACAGAATCTTGTTTCACACGTAATCAGTGACAAAGTGAATTATCTTTTTAGTGACATTATCTCGATAATAGAGCTGGACTTCATATTTTATACTACGTCATAATACAGTACAAAAGCACCTTTGTCATGAATTAACTAGATATACAATATAGCACAATTTATGTATCAGATCCAACTAGTACTAAGGGTACCTGATTGTCACACAGTGTAAGTGAAAACAGAAGTACAGTGGTACCTCACCTTACGAAATTAATTCGTTCCAGAAGTGGTTTCGTAACGTGAATTTTTCGTAAGTTGAGTAGCTATTTCAATGGAAAAGGCCTGATTCGTTCCAAGGTTGTTTTTTTATAGTGTAACATTTTTTTTAATAGTGTAACATTGGTTCTGCGTCCTGATTGGCTAAGAGACTAGACCAGGACTAAACATGGACTAAACCAGGTCTAGACCAGAACTAAACCAGGTCTAGACCAGGCCTAAACCTGGACTGGACCTGGACTAATCCAGGACTGGACCAGGTCTAGACCTGGACTAAACCAGGATTAAACTACCATGTGCCGCTCTTTGCTGGTTTCGTGCGGCTGGTTTGTGGCTCAGGCTCCAGAGGACGCGGTCCGGGCGCCGCGGTTCTATCTCGTGCTCGCAGCCCCGGTGCCGGTCTTGCAGACTAGGACTAGGGGTGCTCCTCGCGCGGTGCCGTGCCGTGCCGTGCTCCTGCTTCCGGAGTCGTGTCTCCCCCCACGCTTCACTATTTAATACATTTTGTGGAAAATCTTGCGTGTTTGGCACTAGAGCTAAGAGGCAGAGAAAGGTGCTTTTTGAGCGGGGATAACAGTGGGGCGTGCATCTGAGCGCGCATTATTCAAATTTTTGAGATTTCGCGTTTCATAACTTGAATTTTCTTTCGTATCTAGAGACCAAAATTTAACATGAAGGCATTTCGTAACTTGGATTTTTCGTATGTAGGGTCTTTCATAAGGTGAGGTACCACTGTATTTAAACCTATCCAAACTCATTCATAACTCTCAACTGCAATATTCTCATGCAGGCACATATTTTTGGAGAGAGTGCACAGCTTTGAAGGGGTGCACAGATTTAATTATTTTATTTGCTAAACAGGGTCTTTATTTTGGGTTTGAAGTCAACAGTATGTTTTACAATTAGCTTCAGACTGCATGTAGCAAACTATTGCTTTTGTGCAAGTAATTAAAGATGGAGAGAAAAAGATACTCAAGAGTATATTTTAGTATGGCAGTAATCAGACTGAAAACAATGGGGAAATTATTGTATTAAATGTAAACATACAAATTAATAGTAAGTTATATATAATAATAGTAAGCTATATGTATGGTGCAAAAATATTATAGTCTTTCTTCAAAATTTGACGCAAATATAACTCATGACTTCCCTCCCCTGGTCTGTACCATGTCAGCTGAAACCCATAGCTTATATTGCAAGCATTTCCTGTATTTGTGCACTGGTGCTGTTCCCCTCCCACTGGGAAATAGTGTAACGCTGTGCTCCTCCATTTGACACTGCAGCAGTGATGAAGCACAGTGTGTGTCAAGGACATGCAGTCTCCACCGATCTACACAGCTCTACACCCCAGTTCTCAGTAGATTCTGGGTCAAACTGGGGTCAAAGGATGACACATTTATTTACTCACATATGTGCGTCAGTGGCAACAATAAGAGCGAATATAGGCACAAAATGCAAGTTCCTGTGTTACGTTCATAGTACGTTTTTATAATTAACGCTAGCATGCATACAGTGTAAATAACGTGCAACAGTGACAGAACAAATTTACTTAATGGGTTATAAATCAGAGTTTTTTCTAGTCCCAATCCCAGGCATGATTGCACACAAAATAGTATGCAGGCAGTACTACTGAAGAAGTAAAGAGGAAGACAATAGTCATAAGACTTCCTGTTTGGAAATTTAGAGACATGGCTACTTATGTCACAATGAAAAACTTTCACTGCTATGAATAATCCAAGTAGGAGTTATTAAACAAATTTAAATCTGTAATTTATCTTCGTCCCACTTAAGATGTGGTGTGCCAATGTAATTAATCACCAACGCACCTGCAATTCAACATAGCACATGTTTTTAGGTTGTGATCAGTAGCTGGGATCCCAGAAAAAATGCTAACAGTTTTCTGTGAGGGATCACTGGAGCATTAACCCTTCTACTCCTGTACCCTGCTCATAATGCTAATAAATTAAGACATGCCATAAATCTACATCTATCTGCAGTTTGTCTTCTCATCAAAATAGGCTAACATAAGATGAATTACTGGCTGAACATGAGCTGTAAGCTATGGGTCAATGGGCAAATGAGGAGTGAAAAATGCACTGGAGGTAGCCAGGTACAAGGCCATAGGGACGAGGGAGATACTGTACATGACAATGGAAGTCCTTGGAGTGAAGGAGAGTTGAAGGGGAAACACAGCGAGATGCCTGAGGGTAGTTTAAAACTGTTTTTATGTACACTTTATAGAACACTTTTATAGCATTCTTTAAAACTCATTCCAGTGTCACACTTTGACGTAAACCTGTCCAACTTGACTAATTCATTTTATCTGATTTATGTGATCTTGACATAGCATAGCGTCTTAGTTTGAGGGTCAAATGAGGACAGCGTAGGTAAAGTTGTGATTTTATCTGAAAGTTTATTCTTTAAGGCCAAAGAATCACTTGCTCTCCTCTATCCAGACTGACTTCATAACAGAAAATAGTAGAAATCCGAAAAAAATTATATATTAATTTAAATTACAATAAAAACGAAAACCTTAATTTGGCAGCATTGTACAAGCAGCTTTAATTGTTTAATACCTTCATGTAAAACAGTACACATGAATGCTATCTCAGCAAATAACATACAAATTCCACTGGTAATGCCCTAGTTTTTGCCTATACTTGACAATGATCTTACTAAGTCACATTACACAATGGAAAATAAAATACAAACTACTACCACCTTTTTTGGTCTTTCAGTTGCCAGCCCTGCCACATAGCATCACAATGCACATTAGAAATTGAGACACCATTTATTTAGCACGTATAAACCAAAATTGGGGAGGGGCAACACTGCTTGAATTGTAACCCTCTCCATCCGTTTACAATCACAATTCCTTTTTCTCTGCCTGTTTTCTTGCACCCATACACTCTTTCTTCATTGCCCTTGCTACCTCATGTCCACCACCAGCAAGGAGCAATTCATAAACACAAAAGTCCCCATAATACTCTAAGAGAAATTGCCTATAGCACTCCATCAGTGGTCAATCTCTATCTTGCCGTTAGCTGGCTGAGACAAAGCCACTTCCCATTTACTGCTCGAATGGGGGCATTCATAGAAACATTAGTGTTCTCCAATACAAAGATAAAAGAGTGAGCAAAATGTGCAACTATGTAATGGACGTACGACAAATGAAAGACCTTACAAAGAGGAGGACGGTGGATAAAATGATTGAGGGACAGTGCATGTCCCTCATTTACTTATTATTAGACAGTGACCAATATGGGTTTTTCATGGCCAATGCCAATACCGATTGTTTAGAATTCAGAGTAACCGACGACCCATAAGTTCTGCTGAAATTTTTGGGCCAATATGTAGAGACAATTTTGAATATTTTCCCCAACTTATGTAATTTATATAACTAAAAACTCACTCAAAGCCCCTTTTTACCACAAGCCCGTGTTCAAACTAAGCTTTATGCATATTCTTTAGGCCAAACAAAAGATCAGCTTGTGCTGGACATTTAAGGCATATAGCAAATGCATTAAAACATCTGAATATCAGCCAACTGATATACGTCTCTTCTTACTATAGTAATCCAGCTGGTTTGTATTTGTCTGTCCCAAACCCGGATAAACAGAGGAACAGCATCTGATGGATGGTCTCTGGTAGAGACCGTAGAAATTCAATTCAGAAATTCAAAATTATTCATTATCATTAAATATCATGGTTATCATAGTTCTCCCAGTTTGAAGATTTCACTCTGACCAAAATAAGGCAACAACAATGAAATACTGGTAATAATAATGTAAAAAAGTATACATAAGAATATATACATAAACATTATCTCAGTTCCTTGTGTTTTGTTGCTTATTTATTTTTTGCTCAAATGGCTGTAACATTTCTACCAGAAGCAGTCAACAACAGTGTTGCCAACTCCCCAGCATCGGAAGTAGCTATTGGCCCGCCCAGAAGTAGCTAAAAGTAGCTAGACGAGCTGTTTTTTATTTTTTTATTTGTTTTTTATTTTTTAGATATTTTTTTGGAGCTGTAGTTTTGTAGCTGTAGTTATTTTGTGTGTGTTTTTTTGTGCTGTAGTTTAACTAAAGCTTTTTATTTATTTTTTGTTTTTTGTGCTATAGTGGGCAAACTATAGCTTTTTATTTATTTTTTTTATTTTTTATTTTTGGTGCTAAAGAACTAGCTTTTTTAAACTTTTCTGTGCTGTAGCTTTTTAAGCAGTGCTACTTGTGACTTTGTGTCGCTTAAAAGAAAAAGAAAACAAATCAGAGCGCATAGGCATACACTTATTGAGAATCAGAGCCTATGGCTCTAAAGAAAGAGAGGGATATGCACGTGACGAGAGAAACTGAATGACAGAAACAGAGAGGAATGACCAGACTCCGAGGCGATCTGACGAGGTGTGCGCCGTGTCTGTCTGACAGTCCACGCTGTTCTCAACTCCGCCCCGCCCCTCTCTGTCTGTGTCTCTCTTCCACTGCCCCACCTGGTCTCTCTCTGTCTCTTTCTCTGAACGGGGAAAGAGAGAAAACGGCGCAATTATTTTTTTCCCCTCCCGCGATCTTGGAGCCTCTGATCACCAAAAAAAGTCGCTAGATTTGTCGCTAGTCGCTTTTGTCTAATTTTATCGCTAGGGGGGTCCAGAAAGTAGCTAAAAATAGCGACAAAGTCGCTAAGTTGGCAACACTGGTCAACAACTGTGGCTGTCACTTAGGAAGTAGAAACTGATAATTAAAAAAAATATATAATATATATTTATAGTAATTCTTTTTCAGCATGAATTTATATTGTTTGCGTCAAGTACAAATGCACTGCTCTTGTGCCTGGCTGTATCCAGCATCTTTGAGTGTCTTGAAAAGCGCTTTATAAATAAAATGTATTATTAGGCCCGAGCGCTAAAGCGTAGGGCCTTTTGTTACTGTTCTGCAGTGCGAAGCACTGCAGAACCAGCGTGCACAAAACAAAGCGCGAAGCGCTTTGTTTTGTGCACGCAGCAGAGCGCGAAGCGCTCTCCCCTTTTTAAGCACCTAGCACTCATGTCAACGACTGGTGCCCGCTGACATGGCACGGTGGCATCGCCCGTGGCCGCGATAGCGGCCAAATTGTAATTGTTCACCCCAAAACATTCTCGGCCCACCAGCGTGCGCAAAACAAAGCGCGAAGCGCTTTGTTTTGTGCACGCAGCAGAGCGCGAAGCGCTCTCCCCTTTTTAAGCACCTAGCACTCATGTCAACAACTGGTGCCCGCTGACCTGGCACGGTGGCACCGCCCGTGGCGGCAAAATTGTAATCGTTTTGTGGGCACACATGACATCGTGCACGCAGTGCACGATGTCATGTGTGCCCACAAAACCAGAGCGCGAAGCGCTCTCCCTTTTCCAAACACTCAATGCCATACTATAGTGACACTCATAGGATCCAATAGCACAGACTGGCACTGCCCATTGCCGCGAAAGCGGCATAATTGTAATCGTTAACCATCGTAAACGTCAAAAATATGTATTGGGCAAGTGAGTAATCGATGAGGTCAATGACGAGCGCAACGCGCTCGTCATTGACAATGGACCCCACGGGTGCGTTACTGGACGCGAGCCCTTTCCATTGATATATATATTGCCACCATAGGTGGCACCATATTGTTATTGTTCTGGTTTTTCTTATTATTATTTATTCTTATTATTATTTTCCTATACACTTTTTTCAGGTTTCGGGTACTTCCCACCGACGAAAACTCACGAAATTTTGCACAAAATTCAAGAACGCCAAAAAAGGAATTTACAAATAATCTGTATTAAAAAATCTTAAAAAATGGCTCGACAGCGCCACCTGGAAAATCAAAATACATTGCGCCAATGGCTATACCCGAAAAATGAACTTTGTCGTAGACAAATGAAATTCGGGTGGTGAATAGGTCATGTCGTTACAAACCAAAAACTATATTACACCGTTGCTAGGCGACCAACAGGAAGTCGGCCATATTGGAACGAGCACGTGACCCGGCGCCGAAGGCGGAGTTTCCTGTCCTCGTATTTTAACGAACTCCTCCTAGGGTTTTTGACCCAGACTCACCAGAATCGTGCTGTATCATCTAGACAAGTGGGACATTAAAAGTTGTTAAAAGCGTTCTAAAAGAGTGAACGGTGTTTCCGTGACAACGCCACAAATTTCTGGTTCGTTTTTGCGATTCGCCATCAACCTTCGACGAGCGATAATTCGCGCATACTTTGGCCGATTTCACTCAAACTTTAATCGTTGGTGGACACCCCGGCCCTGAACAGATTGATATGAGAAAATCTGAAATAGGTGCTATAGCGCCACCTAGGGAGATTGCATGGAAGCGCAAAATTTTACTTTGTCGTAGACATACCAAATTTGGCAAACATATTCATGACGGGGTCTCGATCAAAAAACTCAATGACACCAACACGCCATGTCCCATCGTGTTACCATGGCAACAGGCCAAACTTCTCTCCTTGCCAATGGGACACCCAGGAAAAACTTTGTCATAGCCAAACCAAATTTGGTACACAGATGCATCATGGGAATAGGAACAAAAAACTATATTACACCGTTGCTAGGCGACCAACAGGAAGTCGGCCATATTGGAACGAGCATGTGACCCGGCGCCGAAGGCGGAGTTTCCTGTCCACGTATTTTAACGAACTCCTCCTAGGGTTTTTGACCCAGACTCACCAGAATCGTGCTGTATCATCTAGACAAGTGGGACATTAAAAGTTGTTAAAAGCGTTCTAAAAGAGTGAACGGTGTTTCCGTGACAACGCCACAAATTTCGTGTTCGTTTTTGTGGCTCGCCATCAAACTTCGACGAGCGATAATTCGCGCATACTTTGGCCGATTTCACTCAAACTTTAATCGTTGGTGGACACCCCGGCCCTGAACAGATTGATATAAGAAAATCTGAAGTGGGTGCTATAGCGCCACCTAGGGAGATTGCATGGAAGCGCAAAATTTTACTTTGTCGTAGACATACCAAATTTGGTACACATATTCGTGATGGGGTATCGATCAAAAAACTCAATGACGCCAACACGCCATGTCCCATCGTGTTGCCATGGCAACAGGCCAAACTTCTCTCCTTGCCAATGGGATGTCAGGCAAAAACTCTGTCGTAGCCAAACCAAATTTGGTACACAGATGCATCATGGGAAGAGGAACAAAAAACTATATTACACCGTTGCTAGGCGACCAACAGGAAGTCAGCTATATTGGGCCGAGCACGCGACCCGGCACCGAGGGTGCATTTTCCTGTCTTCGTATTTTAACGAACTCCTCCTAGGGTTTTTGACCCAGACTCACCAGAATCGTGCTGTATCATCTAGACAAGTGTCACATTAAAAGTTGTTAAAAGCGTTCTAAAAGAGTGAACGGTGTTTCCGTGACAACGCCACAAATTTCGTGTTCGTTTTTGCGGCTCGCCATCAAATTCGACGAGTGATAATTCCCACATACTTTGGCCGATTTCACTCAAACTTTAATCGTTGGTGGACACCCCGGCCCTGAACAGATTGATATGAGAAAATCTAAAATGGACACTATAGCGCCCCCTAGGGAGATTGCATGGAAGTGTAAAATTTTACTTTGTCGTAGACATACCAAATTTGGTACACACATTTGTGACAGGGTCTCGATCAAAAAACTCAATGACACCCCCGCGCCATCTCCCATTGTGTTGCCATGGTAACTGGCTAAACATCTGTCCTTGCAAATGGGACGCCTGGCAAAAACTTTGGTGTAGTCAAATCAAATTTGGTACACAGATGCATTATGGGAATAGAAACAAAAAAGTATATTATACCATTGCTAGGCAACCATCCAGCCATATTGCATAGACCATGCGACCTGGTGGCGAAGGCGCCACTTCCGATCAAACTTCGACGAGTGATAATGCACTCATAGTTTGGCTGATTTAACTCAAACTTTAATCGTTGTTAGAAACCCTGGCCCTAAACAGATTGATATAAAAAAATCTAAAATGGCCGTTATAACGCCCCCTAGAGTAATTGCATGGAACAGAAAAAATTTACTTTGTCATAGACATACCAAATTTGGTACACACATTCATGACAGGGTCTGGATCAAAAAACTCAATAACGCCAACACGCCATGTCCCATCGTGTTGCCATGGCAACAGGCCAAACATCTGTCCTAGCCAATGGAACGCCAGGCAAAAACTTTGTCATAGTCAAATCAAATTTGGTACACAGATGCATCATGGGAAGAGGAACAAAAATTACATTACGCCATTGCTAGGCAACCAACCACCCATATAGGATAAACCATGTGACCTGGTGGTGACGGCGCTACTTCCTGTCAAACTTGGACGAGTGATAATGTGCTAATAGTTTGGCTGATTTCACTCAAACTTTACTCATTGGTGTACACCCTGGCCCTGAACAGATTGACATAAAAAAAATCTGAAATGGCCATAATAGCGCCCCCTAGGGTAATTGCATGGAAAATAAGAATTTTACTTTGCCGTAGACACACCAAATTTGGAGCACACATTCGTGACATGGTCTTGATCAAAAAACACAGTGACACCCCCATGCCATCTCACATCGTGTTGCCATGGTAACAGGCCAAACCTCTGTCCCCGCCAAAAGGATGCTCGACAAAGTTTGGTATAGCCACACCAAATTCTGTACATAGATGCATCATGGGAATAGGAATAAAAAAATAATATTACGTCGTTGCTAGGCAACCAGCCAGCCATATTGGATAGGCCATGTGACCTGGTGCCAAAGGCACCATTTTCTGTCCTCA
Organism: Paratrypauchen microcephalus; assembly: GCA_036785185.1. Lineage (NCBI taxonomy): Eukaryota > Metazoa > Chordata > Actinopteri > Gobiiformes > Gobiidae > Paratrypauchen > Paratrypauchen microcephalus. The sequence goes on from JAVJIX010000109.1 coordinate 1,253,516, forward strand.
TATTTTTATTTATTCAATTGATTTTTTAATGTTTGCACCCAGCATTTAAAAGATCAAAAATACACACAAAAGAAAAAGAAAATAACAGAACAGTGCAGGAAAGGCTTATGATTGACCCTCCTCTTAAAATAATTGAACTTAAAAGGCAAAAAAAAAATAACCCCTCCCCACCTCAACCCCAGGCATTCAACACAAATGCATCCAGATAACGCACAAACTCACACATGCATCCAGCTAGAAAAAAGGGGAAGAAAATGGCGCGTTAGCGCCACCCCCCAGCGAGTGCAAGCGAGGGCCGATCATCGCCGCTTGCGGCTATATTTATTATTATTATTATTATGTTGCATGATGTCCTAAAGCCCTGATGTGTTCAAAGCCGATCCCTGCTGTTGACTAGCCGTCTGTGTGCTCTCTGGAGACTGCAGAGTAGTCTACTATTTGATTAGGATGACAGTGATGTACAATGACGCTTTGCTTGTTTACCAGATTACCAATGCATTGTAGTGCCACTAAAGGATACTCACAGTAATAATATTCACTAATACTCACTAATAATAATATTTTAACTACTACACACAGGCTAATCAATAGTTGTAGTTGTGATTACAAATGCATATTGATTAAGGCACAAATTTGAGTTGAAAATTGAATTTCAGTTGAAGATTAGAAAAAAAAACCATAGACGGACACCTATGACCTCTAAACCGTTTTTCCTCATAATTAATGGAAATTGTAGCTTTTCATGCTAACAATTCAATATTACATACCAATACAGGCACCAAATAGGACCCACAGACCACCAATCTGTCTGCTATGGATTTAGTATTAGTTTGGCCTGCTTTCCCATGCATCCCCGAGTCTATAAAGATATTAGTGCTGTAACCTTAATCTGCTTGAAGTCGACAATATGCAACAAATTCCTGTAAGCGGGAAAATAATGCTGGTATCAGTTACAGTATAAACAACTGCATTTAAAGGAGCCATGCTTTTATTATGCAATATTATGGCAGATATGTTTAACACACTTTAGGAATTGTTAGGAATCCAATGCAGACTGAGCATCTGGAGAGAGGTTTGAGGGAAGCCAAGCACAGAGAAAGCTAACAGGTGTCATGTGGCAAATGGAGCACTCAGCTAATTAGGAGAAATCCATCAAAGACTCCAGTCAGGAATCTGAGAGGAACATAAAATGAGAAATGTGCTTTTAGCTTGAACTAATGGAAACATTCATTATAAAATATGTTACCAAATCTGCAAATAAGAATAAAAGAGGTATTGGGTAACTAGTGCTACCTCTTGTTAATTGAGTAGCCTAATCTTTTAAGTTGATTTAGTTCAAGTATTCACCTATGCCACTTGACCTTTGCACTTTGACCAACAGACGAGGCCAATCCATCAATAATTATTTACTTAAACCTCCAGAGTCCACTACCTTAACATTATGTAAATACACTAGAGAATAGTTTAAATTATAACCCCCGCTTTGGTGAGAGAGTTAATCCATTTAGTGTGGGACAAAAAGCATTAAAAGTGCGTGGTCAAAGCATCCATCCGTCCCACCTGATTGATAACACTGTGAGCGTTAGCCAGGCTGTGTTGTTGCCATGAGAATGAGAGGCTGAGTTTCCCTGGCAACTATTCTTCAAAGCTGCCTCCTCTCTCTCGACTGCACTTTCACATGCTGGGAGTCGATGATGCAAGTGCAGCAGAGCTAGTGTTAATGTTTACACCATTTAGCAAAGAGACAAAGACATTGTTATAACAATAATGATGGTACATGTGTAGTAGTAGTTGAAATGAAAAACTAATCGATGTGCTAGCTATAATGACAGCTTGACAATTGATGCAAAAATTACTGTCAACAAGGAACACTAGTGTAGCAATATCTGATGTAGTATAGGACTTGAATGTAAACCATTTGGGAAAAGTATCTAATTACCAATTTTTATAATTGCAGTTTGGATTTAAATTAAGATTTAATTCAAAGAAAACTTTGAAAACATGCATTAACACTGAACGTGAGAGAAATGGGAATAACATGTTTAATACAGTTTAATACAATTGAAAAAGTCTAAGCTACAAGGATAGCAGATTTTATGCATAATAAGACTATTATATGTATAATGAGACTATTACTATATGATTTGAGACTTCCTGCAATGATTAAACAAGTTGAATTAGATTTTTGATTTGCAGCTATAAAACAGTGTTTATTTGCTATTGGCTAAAGACTACTATTCTTACATATTTCAATAAACAACTTTCAAACAGATGCATATAAATGTAAAGCAGTGTACACCTATGCAACAATGCAACAGCCTTAAACAGTGTTCTAAATGCATCAAGTATGCAACCTGGTTAAAATAGTACCAAAAACTAAATAAGTGTAGCCTAGCCTGAACTGAGTAAAGGCAGTAATCACTGAATGTCATTTGGATTTTTTTATTTTTTATTTTTTTTGCTGAGCATTAGAACAGTTTTTGCTTCATATTCTTTTATGGTTCTTAAAAGAGTCTATTGTTCTATGTGTTTTCAGATTGTTGGTGCTGATGCTGTAACTCCTGTGTGGAGCTTACAAGCCCTGGTTAATGCAGTGAAGTGTTCCAGTGGGATAAATACTACAGAAGGTAAGAATATGTGAACCAAATACAATGACAAAAAAGGAGAGATGGGTTAGTTAGAATGTTATTTCAAAGATAAGCCTCACAATACTCTGTACACCAGGAAGTGTGAGGAAAATACATATTGTAGAAGCCTATTATGACTAAACATAGTTTGAATATTACTGGTCAGGATTGGCACAGATTGTGCTAGTGTCTTTTCAGTGACCAAATCCAGCCTGATCAAGAGCCAGAGCTCTAACAGGAGGCATCTTTCACTGAGGCTGAGTGGGAAGCGGTGGCCTTTGCTGCTGGCTTCCACTGTGAACCAGGTTTTGCTTTTGAGTATCCACGTGGGAACCTTGCCGTGTCTGGAAGGCCTTAGTTCAACTCGTCCATTTGGACTACAGATGAGAACTGTGCTCTTGTTGCATAAGGCCAGCACTTTGCTCCACTTCCCTACATGGAAAAGTGATTTGCAACATTGTACTTCCTAGTTCAAGCAAGCAGATCCTTGGTCTAACTGATGTTTTATTTTAACATGAAAACTCAGTGAAAAAAGTAAATGAAAAATTCAGTTGGCTATAGGTTGTGTTCATGATGTTTCAGGATTTAACCTACCTAATCATCACTGATTTTAGAATTAGATTCATAGTAGTATGAGTCTTGTAGCTCATTGTCTAAACTATGTAGCTCTAGCTTAATTAAAAATACATACAAATATATGGCAACCTACTCGCAGCCATGCTTTGTGACAGTGAAATTGTGAGAATTGCACCAAATTTGGCACACAAACAAACAAAAAAAACCAAAAAACAAACAAACAAACAAAAACAGAGGAGGAGGCTGAATTGTGCCATTAAGTGGTAGAAAGGAGAAGTGGGACAGAGAGGAAAGCCAGGGGCTATTTTTGAGGAACTTATTCTGACGTCAGAAACGAAAACAGGGAAAGAAAGTAGAGCGTTTTACTGTCCTAACAACTAGTCTATATAAACATTTGCTATTCATTGACTAATCTGATGTTATGATACAAGTTATAGCTAATAGACGGTAGGCCTAATACAGTTTATGAACATTTAGTTGGTTGAGCAGAGCTTGACTATATGCAGTGAAACCTCAATTCTTAAAATAGATGGCAGAAAACGAGAAGTGTGAAGTGGTCATATGCAAGCAGTGACAGAGAGAGCAAAAGTTACATTTATATAGCCAGTTTAGCAAGTGAAGTAGGCTACCTCCGCAGAGTCTCTTCAGGATAAGAGTGTCTTGGGATCCCAGTGTGTTTTCCCGGGCCTAGGATCATAATAACAGCAAGTGTACAAACAGAAGACAGAAGAAGGAACTCAAACTACTAGTTGGGCAAATCAGGTAAAAGAGATGGAGAATGGGTGGAGTTGGCCAGAAATGGATTTTGTAAAGCTCACACATGTGACGAGAACAGCTTTGGTAACTGCTAATTTGCAGGTTAAATGATTGAAAGTACCCCTCTATTTTGTCTGCCTATGTAAGTTGTGGCATGTTTTTGATTAGTATTTGAGTACCTGACTGTAGCATGTGTGAAACGATGATAGCTCTACATCTTCCCAAGAGAGTTTCACATCTTCCGAGCATCACCAGGCCAACAGTATCCAAGCAACCATCCGGCTTGCGTGGTGCGATGGCCTGTACCTGCACGGCCATCGCTTCATAGGCTGTAGAGATTCATGCCTAGATCTCAGCTTGACATCGCATTTGCAAACACCTTTGTTGTTTAAAAGCAATGTATTCATAGAAACAGACGAGCAGGTGGTCAAAAAGTCAGGAAGTGGTACATAAGTTGCTTTGTTTAGGTGTCGAAGTCGTTACTAGTCTAGGCATAAGCTAAATGCCTATGAAAAACATATAAATACATTATATCCTACTATGTTTTATTTGGGTAATTTTAAAATGCCTTGTTTTATATAATTTCATACTTTATAGTAGGCAGCAGGCATCTTTCTGTTTAGACAACTGATTGCGTCCCTCTTCTGGTAACAGAGAGGAATAGAGCATTTTGGCATTTCAACTAGCAGCAAGGCTATTGTCAAAAATAATGCCCATACGCTTTGAAATTCATGTAAGAGGAACCCTGTGTAGCCCATTGACTGTACAGAGACTAAGATGTATAATTCTACTGTATAGATTACCACGCAGCGACCTCAGCCTCTGCACAGTGTAAATCTAGCCTGTTCTTCCTCCTTTTCTGTGCGTGCTGCATTGCAACACCTATTCTTGCTGAGTAACAGAAATAGGGCCCGACTTTCTTCACAGACTGAGGGCATTTTGTGAACATGTTAAAGTTGACTGTGAATCACGCTGAGAAAATTAATTGGTCAGACCAGCGTGCTAACCTATTACTCAGAACAGTACAGGAAATGAAACTATAGAACATCAAGACTACTTTTAGAACTAGACTCAAGCATTGAAGTGTCATGTTTAGCAACTAAACTATCACCGTGTAGGCCTCAAAATAGGTAAAAAACATAAATACTGTAATCATAAGAAAATGTAGATGAAACAGTGGAGATGAAATGCATTTAATTTTCATATGTATAGCGAAATTGAAACTAAATTTTAACATTGTCCCGAGTGAAGACTTTATTTATTTATTTATTTTATATTTTGAGGAAGGCCGTTTCCAGCCATGGTTATGCAGCTGTTTTAGCTGCAAAACCATGACTGTTTCAAGATGATTCATGCTTATACAACTTTTCAGGTGAAGTGAAATTTTACTTTTGCAAAAAATGCGCAATAGATAGGCTACCAGTATTCCATTTTGGCCATGAAAATGTGCAGTTTATTGTGTCATCTCTTTACACTACTCTTGCATCTATAGACTGCTGTATTATGAAAAGCATTAGGGAAGAGGAGTCCATACATAACAGGTTGTAATTGGTTTTCTATACCACTGTAAATGCATTACCAACCTTACTCCATTTCAGTGACTTTCACAGCAGGCTAAATGTCTTACTATCTATACAACTATCTACTAATCAAATACAGCTGTATAGTACACAGATACGAGGGAAATTTTTGACATATTGTATTAAAGGACCCATATTACGCTATTTTCTGATCTAGTGTGGTTTCCTCATTCAAAATATTCCTGGAGTTTTGTTCACACATGTTTTAAAAAAAACACAAATCTGGCATTTTTGGGCTGAGTTCTTCTCTCAAAAAGAAAGCAGTGAACCCTGTTTCACCTTGTGATGTCACGTGGGGATAAGTGGTCCACTGTGTTTTTAAAATCCATTCACTTTTAAATGATTTCAGCCCTGGAATTGCCAATATCTACTGAATAATAGCTATTAACTTGAAAACTACCGCTGCATCACAGGGTGGAACAGAGCATTTTGAGCTTTGGAGATGTAGACAGAATAATAAAGGATTACTGAAACATATGTGAATGAAACAAAACACAACTCCAGAATGTTTTTCAGAAGGCAACAGCATGATACCATGGCTTAAAGATCACAAGTGTAAATTTTGCGTAATGTAGAACAGAAGGGTAGCAGAACTGGGGTAATTACACAAGTGCATATGGGTATAGCCAAACCTGCTGTGCCACCTATGTACATTGTAGTGTACTGTTACTGTGAGCTGCCAGGTCCTTCCCATTGTATGCATCTTGTTGTTCTCCTCCCTGTCCAGGTCGCCAGTCATGGGGAACCTCATTAAGGTCCTAGGCAAGGATTTAGAGAACTGTCCACATTTTTTCCTGGACTTTGAAAGTAAGTGGGCGCGGGTTGCATGCACGTTGCCGTAAGAGTGTGCCTGTCTGCCATGTGAGTGTCCATGTGTGGGCAGTGTTCAGTGTGAGGTGTGCTGGTATGTGGGATGCAGGGAGGATGGGGTATGGACGGGAGTGTGTGGGGGTGTGGCTTGTCGTCATGAGAACCACTGTAGTCCTAGTACTGCTTTGCTTAGAATAGGCTGTAACATTATAGATTATACATGTCAGCATCTCCCAGACTGACTAATAAGTAAATAATTAAATGTAGAATCATTGAGTGGCTTAATTTGTATTGGAGTTTAGTCAATATCATGGAGATAATACAACTATTTATTTAATATGAACAATATTAGCTTTCACCGGATCAGATAAATAAACATTGGTTAGTTGCTCCACCTCTTCCCCTTGTTTCCTTGATAAATAACTATTCGCTTTTAAAATTGTGTAGTGTAATATCTCCCAAATTACTCTTAATACTAATCTAAAGCAAGAAAGAATATTTTTTTGTGAATATGTGATTTGTAATGTAATGAATATCTTATCACAAGACTACAGTGGCTCTGAGTGCATGCAGCCATGCTTCACCACACCTTTCATCCACACTGTTCTCCCACGGTCCACATCCGCTCCTCGGCCACACTCACTCCACACACGCACATAGGGTCGTGCACCGCCCAGCTCCACCCCTCATCGATCATACATACATTACATATTTGTCCCCTCTTTGTTTTCCAGGGGGCTCATGGGAAACCTCCTGAAAGTACTGACTTGCTCCGAACTTGAGCATGGCCCAATAGTTTTCCTTGACTTTGAACGTGAGACCATCCGCTTCTTATTTTTTTGAGTTCTCCTTATCTGTCTTTTGCTTTTTGCTTTATTTTCCCTTCTTTCTGTTGCTGACCATTGTGTCTTTGTGTCCTTTCCATTCTTCACTTTGATTCCTGCCCAAGGGACTGGCAATTGAAAGGCATTCGGTTTCTTGGGTAAACAAACACATAATAGCATGAAGGTAATATGGCAATTATAGTACCATGATCTGAATCTCCATTTGAAATAAAGAAAAGAGGAAATGACAAATGCCAGTCCTTTGAAGGTAGTGCAGATCAGGGATGATCGTTTGTAACTTCATCCGCGCTCATGGTTCATCCCATAGAGTGTGATCTATTGTGTCTGTCCAATATATGACCTATACCTTTCTCTGTTTCCTATGTTAATGTGTAAAAAACACTTTGACACTTTAAAGATGCACTATGTAACTTTTGTGGTGGACTGTTTTCTGCCTGCTTGTCTCAACTGAGTTATTATTGCTTTACTTTAAATATTCCATAGTATGGCATTAGCATAATCTCCATGGAGACAAGCAGGCGATGTGACCAATTCAAGTAACAGGCTACGTCTCTGAAGAGGTGACCCTCACTGTAAGAATGCATGTTTTTGAAGATATTTTTTTGCATTAAAATGCAAGACTGGCAAGTTTAATGCCATACTATGAAACATTCCAAACATTCCAGGTAAAGCACCAACATCTCTTTAGACACAAGGAGGTAGCTAACAAATACAGAAATGCACAGCACATTACTTTCATACTATAACTGTGTAATGAGTCACATTACAAATGTTTTGGTATTTCAACGTTTTTCAAAGTGAAAAACAATCAAATCTACGCATTCCTAATATGAATTATTTATTCCATCTGTAACTACAACCACATAACTACAGATGGTAAGCTACCATCTGGGATTTGATGGTGTTGCAGGACCACTGGACTTTCCAAACCTCAAAAAACATAAAATAACATCTGATAATTGTTAATAATACGCATAAAAGCAATACAATCTGGCAATGGGAAGTAAATGCTCATTCTGCCATTGGCTCCACTTTTCAATCATTTAAAAATCTTATGTAACTACTAAATGCAATTAAATAAAATAAACTTTCTCAAATGTCTTTTCAGTTATTTTTGTGCTACAGTAAATAGTATTTTGCACTGCCTCTGTACTTCTCATCTTTTTTTTCCGACTCCAACTCCTAACTGCTTCACTCCTCTTTACCTACTGTTGAAAACATAAGGGAGAGCTCATAGCCTGTACATCCAAGCTGCTTAAGATTCCCCTTTGTTTCACATCAGTGACTTCAAAAGCCAGCGTGATGAGTCAGGGGCAGGCAGTGCAGCTCCTCACCCCGTACTCCCCACACACCCTGTACCATCTGTGAGCTCTCCCCATCAGAGACATGCAGTCACCTCTATGACACGGAGCAAAGTTTGTGCCAACTTAACATGCCACAAATTTATAGGATACACAGTCTAAAAGGGGATATGGAGGCAAAAAAAAACTTTGGTTGAGTCATAACACTCAATCAATACTTCCTCCTGAGCTATTTTTTCCCCCAAGTATGCCTCAGCACTTAACTTATGTTCTGTGCATTTCATATGCAGTGGTATGCATGTTGGTTTGGCATGAGAAGATTTTTCCATTTACACAGGCTTGGGACCATCAGAAGGAACACATTTGCTTGTGATGCCAGTGCTTAATTGATTAATTGGTCGCTTTCATGAAATATCACAACTTTATAGATTTTTATTTATTTTATTTTTTCAGTTATACAGTTGAAAATAATTAATTGCTGTCAGTTGAAATTACTTTAAGCCACAAGATTAATATGGCTAATTTGTGGAGCCAATTCAAACAAGTGCAACAAATTCAAGGGGCAACATTTGTGATTCAGAGATTTTAGCTCAAAAACAGTGAATTTCCCATAGAGTTTTGCAGACCCCTGTCCTCCCTCCTTTATTTATTCATTTACAAAAAACATTTTACAAGTACTGAAAAGTATATCACAGTTTTCAAAAGCAAGTGTTGTCTTTGTGTCTGGCCCAAACAGTGGAAATGATCCTTTTCCAAACATTATGTGCAAGCCACTGTATGTGAGGATGCAGGCATTTTGTTACCCCTGTGTGGCAAAGAGTGACTAGAATACAGATGTCTACCTCTCTATGACCTGAGTGTTAACCCACGTGAACTAACACAGAAATGTGGACTTTGCAGCCCTGGGTTATTTGACTAATATGCTGATGCCTTTTTGATTATTCTGCTCAGTTGACTAATTATCTTATTTTTATTTACTTCCCTAAAAACCTCTGCCCCCCCAATTCCCTTCCCGTACCTCACTCTTTCGCTTCCCTTTTTCTCTTCTTCCTTGGCTCTTCCTCTTTTGGGTTTGCCTTTTCCGACTCAGATGCACAGCCCACAGAGGCAGAGACAGCCGTGTATAACCAGGTCAGCGCGGTGCTGGAGGAGGCTCATGGGATACTGGCTGAGCTCCAGTCCTATAATGGAGCAGGCCAGGAGATACGAGAAGTGAGAAAGATGCACAAACACAGTTACCACAGCTGAAATCACTAAACTGTCAAGAGAGGCTAAAGATGAAAACAACTTTAATGTGTTTAGTAAGATGTATTTGAATGGGTGGTGCTCTGCTAAGCTGCATGACCCAATTAAAAAGTAAAGTAGATTATACTAATTTACTATTAATCCTGTTCTAAATTTGGATTTGTTAATTAACTAATATTATTTTTATATAGGGCTTATTAACATATAATTTAGTTGCTAATGTGAGGAAAAAGTTGTACCCATATGGAAACAACAATTGATCAGAATTGATCAGTGAATCTCAAAATTACATTGAACTTAGCAGTTTTTATTAAAAACTTTGACCGTATTGTGCATGTTATATATTGTAATGTTCTTGTCGTGTATATATATATATACACTCAACAAAAATATAAACGCAACACTTTTGTTTTTGCTCCCATTTTTCCTGAGATGGACCCAAAGATCCAAAATTCACTCCAGATACACAACACTACCATTTCTCTCAAACATTGTTCACAAATCTGTCCAAATGTGTGACAGCGAGCACCTCTGCCCCGCCGAGACAATCCACCCCACCTCACAGGTGCGCCACATCAAGATGCCAATCCGACATCATGACCAGTGCACAGGTGCACCCCAGACTGCCCACAATAAAAGGCCACCCCGAAATGTGCATTTTTATTTATTTTTTCTTTATTGGGGGTCTGGGGACTCAGAACCAGTCAGTATCTGGTGTGACCACCATTTGCCTCATGCAGTGCAACACATCTTCTTCGCATAGAGTTTATCAGATTGTCAGTTGTGGCCTGTGGAATGTTGGTCCACTCCTCTTCAATGGCTGTGCGAAGTTGCTGGATATTAGTGGGAGCTGGTACACGCTGTCGTATACGCCGGTCAAGCACATCCCAAACATGCTCAATGGGTGACATGTCCGGTGAGTATGCTGGCCATGCAAGAACTGGGACATTTTCAGCTTCCAAGAATTGTGTACAGATCCTTGCAACATGGGGCCGTGCATCATCTTGCTGAAACATGAGGTGATGTTCATGGATGTATGGCACAACAATGGGCCTCAGGATCTCATCACGGTATCTCTGTGCATTCAAAATGCCATCAATAAAATGCACCTGTGTTCTTCATCCATAACAGCCTTTGAAGAGGAGTGGACCAACATTCCACAGGCCACAATTGACAATCTGATAAACTCTATGCGAAGAAGATGTGTTGCACTGCATGAGGCAAATGGTGGTCACACCAGATACTGACTGGTTCTGAGTCCCCAGACCCCCAATAAAGCAAAAAAAATGCACATTTCGGGGTGGCCTTTTATTGTGGGCAGTCTGGGGCGCACCTGTGCACTGGTCATGATGTCGGATCGGCATCTTGATGTGGCGCACCTGTGAGGTGGGGTGGATTGTCTCGGCGGGGCATAGGTGCTCGCTGTCACACATTTGGACAGATTTGTGAACAATGTTTGAGAGAAATGGTAGTGTTGTGTATCTGGAGTGAATTTTGGATCTTTGGGTCCATCTCAGGAAAAATGGGAGCAAAAACAAAAGTGTAGCGTTTATATTTTTGTTAAGTGTGTGTATATATATGTATATATTATATATTATTTTGTATTATTTTTTAAGTAACATGCTTATCATGTATTGCATATTTTTAATGAGCAGTTAATATAATTAATTATAATTTATCCTATCAAAATGTCTTCAATCTGTCAGTATTGCTCACTTTTTAGGGTGAAACATTCAAAATTAACATGGTCATCTTTTGGTTTTCAGGCAATACAGAACCCAGGTGACTTAGCTCTTCAAGAGAAGGCTTGGAATGCGGTCTGCCCCCTGGTGGCCAAACTTAAACGCTTTTATGAGTTCTCACTCAGACTGGGTAAGTACGAGTAGGTCTACAGACCACAAAGAATCCCCCTCTTTAGTACGCATGCCTTCATAACCATGATGGTATATTTTAAAACTGAGGATTGTAACATATACAGTATTGTAAGTAAGCTTTTTTTCCCCCCGTTAAATTTGATGGCGTGTTTAAAAAAAAACTGCTGAATAATGAAGAAAAGTGTAAGTGCCAGACATGTACAGCTGTGGGTGGTTGTCACTTGTTCCTGTTTCATTACATAAAACATAAAACAGACCGTTTAGAGTCCTCGGACATCTGACAGAGCTTGCCCTTACACTGAAACATTATATACAGTATCTCCACAGCCTTCTATAACACTTTTATTACTCACACCATGCTATTGTCTCAGCCATCTCTGCAGCATCCTAAACGGGTAGCCTGGCAGCCGTTGCTACGGAAACAGTGGTACATGAATGTCCGGCGCAGTGTGAGACAGAGAGGAGAGATGTTATGGAGGCTTGCTTTGCTGCTTTACAACAAAATGTTCTCAGTGTTTATCAAGGCTAACAAGTATTTAATGAAAAATATAATAAATAAAATAAATAATTTAATTTCTAGTGCAATCTTAAAATGAATAGAAAATCCAACCTTAAGATGCGCTGATAAAAATGAAAGTTCATATGTTTTTGAGTAATTGGCATTATAATTCATTGTCTTGATTTTACTGAAATTAATCAGTGTTTAAAAAGAACAAAAAATCTTTTAGAAGCCATTTGTCTGTATCTTGCTTATTTTCCTTTGAGGGCTAATAGGTAATACTAGTGTTGTGGTAGCCATGGCCTAGCAAACAGCAGAAGAAACTGCGGGGTTTCTACCCAAGGCCTTTAGATGAAACAGCTGAGCACAGTATTTATAGAAGCCTAATACAATTTTAATGCAGAGGAAGCAATGGCTCCTCTGGGGACTGTGCTACAACACACACAGTGTTTTGTTGAGGAGAGACAGGTTCAGGTTAGATGGGATGTAATGTTTGGACTTTTCTGTCTAGTAAAAATCATAAATTCATGATGACATGTTTTTGTATATGATTTACAGCCCATGCCTTGTAGTGGACCTATAGAGTGTAGAGGAATAAATGAGTAATAACAGGTGATTAACATTGCATATTTCTAATGTTTTTGTGTTACCAGAGAATGCTTTGCGCAGTCTGCTGGAGGCCCTGACCAGCCCGCCCTACGCTCCCATGCAACACCTGGAGAGAGAGCAGGCTCTAGCCAAACAGTTTGCCGAGATCCTTCATTTCACACTCAGTTTTGATGAATTAAAAGTAAGCACCATGTTTCAATCACAGACAATTTGAGAATAAGCATTGTAAGAAATCATTAATTAAAATATTTTTACAGATGACAAATCCAGCCATTCAAAATGACTTCAGCTACTATAGGAGGACCATAAGCAGAAATAGGCTGAACAACCAGCAGGTGAGGCTTTGTTCTTTAGTTATACATGTGAAAAAATGATGTGAATTGTGAGTATATATTTTGTTTGATTTTAGCTTGAAGCAGAGAATGAAGTAAATAATGAGATGGCCAATCGGATGTCCTTGTTTTACGCTGAAGCCACGCCCATGCTCAAGACTTTGAGTAATGCGACAACCAAGTTTGTGTCAGAGGTTTGTTTTTAACTACACTTGAACATCACTCATTTCTTTTGCTTAAATAGAAGTAAAACGAGTACATGTTCCAGGCTCGGATCTAGACTGCACAGATTGGGGGGGCATTTCAAAATTTTGGTGGGGCATAGTGTGGAGTTTCATGTGGAACATTTTCCTCCTAATGCCGGGGTTCTTAACCTTTTTGATGTTGAGGCCCAGTTTTCCCAGTGCAGAGTGGCTTGGGGTCCATTAAGTATTGACAAATGCGGAAGTAAAGCCTGAACTGAACCAGACCACGTGTTTTATGAGTAAACAAAGCTGAAATGCAGAAACAGTTTTAACATAGGATTTTCCATTTTGAATTGTTATTTTAAAAAGTCATTTTTATAGACTATGAGATGACGAAATATATTCAAACAAAATGACTTGATTAATACTAACACTAGCATTTCATTGCGAAGAATGAGTAATTGGACTCACTTTGACATTAGGTTTAAAATGTTTAAGGTTTACATTTACCAATCTAAAATAAGCCCATGTTTAGTTGGTTTAGTTTAGTTTAGTTGGTGCTAGTTTAGTTGGTTTAGTTTATAAATTGTACAGTTCTGGTTCTGTTTAGTTTGTGACTGTAGACCTGGTTTAGTCCTGGTTTAGACCTGGTTTAGTCCTGGTTTAGTCCTGGCTTAGATCTGGTTTAGTCCTGGTTTAGACCTGGTTTAGTCCTGGTTTAGTCCTGGTATAGTCCTGGTTTAGATCTGGTTGAGTCCTTGTTTAGTCCTGGTTTAGGGAGAGGTTGTGAACATGGCATACAACTTAGCCCAGAGGGGGTGTGTGGGGGTCCTCCCCCAGAAAATTTTGGATTTCTTAGATGCAATTTCCTTAATTCTAGTGCATTTTATCGGGGCCAGTCCCGCTGCATTCCTCTCCGCTCTGAACCCTGGCGAAGCAACAGAGAAAGAACCGAGGCCTGAGCTCACAAATCCTGCCCCACCGCTGCGCTCCTTTCGCAGTCTCTGCTCCGTGCTTCGTAAATATCTCCCTTTTAGCGAACAATGTCCAGTTCTTGCTTTAAAACCTGCAAAATCGGTCTCGGGTTGCGCTGGAGCGATGGCGAGGTGACGTCTCTCGCCAAATTACGCGTTTTAAGTGGATTTATATGCCGCGGAGGAGATGCTAAAGTGATTGCGCGCATGTAGAACACGATCTGAGTCGGATTTGATGATAAAACTAAAATTATAATCGATAAATCTTGGTTTTAGAGTGCGCTGTGAGGTGGAGGGAGCTCGACCAACATTCCAGCGGATGCCCAATCAACTTTGTGTTGCACGCAGGGACCGTGGACTCTCGGAGCGATTATCTATGCAGTAAATACCCCGATACAACTGCGCTGGCGATGATTTGAAATGTTCCGTGATTGATTGCCATTGTTCAGGCTCGAAACATGAACAGGAACTGCGCTCGGCCTTCACTTCGCTCGCGTCTTTTTTCTTTTTTCCTGTAGAGATATGTGACTGGTGACTGATTCACTGGACTCTCTATGCTTATTGTCCTACTGGCGAATCAGACGTCATGGAATTTTGGCGGAGCAAACAAGAAAACATGATAGGCAGGTTGAAATTACATCAAATACAGTTGACCAATTGGGTGGGCAGCAAAACATTTCCCACTTCTAGATCCGGCCTCGACATGTTCACTAAAGGCTAAACTAAACGCGAGTTTACCTTTCTGTCCTTTGCCTCCCCCTTGTGGAAATATATTGTCATAATTTTTCCATATCCTTCAGAACAAGACCTTGCCTATAGAGGACACCACAGATTGCCTGAGCACCATGGCATGTGTGTGCCGTGTCATGCTTGAAACTCCGTGAGTCATGCTATTTATGCTCTAGCCTCCCTGTTAAAAAGTTTTTTTTTTAATTTAAAAATAATGATTTTATTAATTACCCACAACTCAAAGAAAGAACCGATGACCTCTACTTTTCACTATCACATATTCATTATGTAAATGTAAATGTCATTAGGAAAAAGCTAATATTGTGAAGTGCATATATGCTGACAAGTGGACATTAGTCCTATAATAATACTATGTTTTAATGTTATGTTCTGTAGGGAATACCGCTGCCGGTTTACCAACACAGACACTATGCTGTTCTGTATGAGGGTGATGGTGGGTGTCATCATTCTCTACGACCACGTTCATCCAGTCGGCGCTTTTGCCAAGACCTCCAAAATTGATGTAAGTTTACATAGCAGCAGCAAGACACAATAGCCTTCTTTGTCTTATTACTACATTATTCAGTAGGTTATTATTTGTATTTATGTAAAATTATATTTTTTTATAAAATAATGGGCCACTTCAAAAGTACTCCTACTACTAGCCTACGTTTATTGCACTCTGTAAAGCACTTTGATTTTTATCTGTGAAAGGTGCTCTATAAATAAAGTTTTACATACCAACTTATTTACTTAGTCTGGTGGTGGTAAAGATATGTCTCCCTGCCACCAGTGTCCATGTGTGGAAAAGGTCATTGTATATTGTAAAGCATTGTTACAAAAGGGTGGATTGTTTTTTGCTCCCATTAGATAATCAGATCATATTTTTGCAGTCCATCAGATATGCTAAACTGTGCCTGTAAAAGTATGAAAGATGACACTGCAATTTTCAGTCACTTACATTTTATACTGTAGTATTGGATGCATTGTATTTACTTCCATCGTCATGACAGATATAAAAGGGAAGACTGGGTTAAATATTGGGCTAAGAAAGAAACTATGTTTTTGCAGATGAAGGGCTGCATCAAAGTGCTAAAAGAGCAACCATCCAACAGTGTAGAGGGCCTTCTCAATGCACTGAGGTAAGAAAGCATAGACACATACTACAAAAGCATAGAGTCAAAGAAGGATGCAAACATTTGAACATGTTTCTTTTTGTAGGTATACAACGCGACATCTAAACGATGACAGCACTTCAAAACAAATCAGGGCCCTTCTGCAATGAGGAAGAAGAGAAGATGAGAGGAATGATGCACTTGGAGAGGGGAGGACGCTGTTACAAGTGGCTGAAAAATCTGTTTACAAAGAAGTTAAATTATCCCCAGGATAGAAAACTGATGGTAGTGAGAAGAAGAAACAAATTATATATATTGTTGGCTGTCCATCATCCTGTCTCTCATTTTGTAAAGTAAGAAAAGAGAAAAGTGTCAGAAAATGAAGTATAGATATTTATTGAAAACAAGACGCAAAATAGATGGGACTTAAAGAGGAAGCTATATTGCAAAATTTAAGGTTGGAACAATATGTTGAGAAGAGTTGTTATTCCAGCGGTAGTTGAAATATTTTTGCACACACTTTGAAAACATTGCCATCCGTTTCTCTAAAATTGGATTGTAAATGAACACCCTGAGCTCCTGGTTTTGCCTTGTCCCTCCCGCACACTTAATCTAAAGGAGCTGATCTAGCACCTTTATGTAAGTACAGTTTGTAGTGTCGTGGAGGCTACACTGATCAACAGGTAAACAGTGAAGCAATGTGATGGATGCACTCCGGAGATTTGCTTCCACCTGCTTTGATTTCTTTGCCACATTGGTGCAGGTGATATTGCAGGGCACAAGCTGATTAAAAAACAGCCCATCATGCTTACATAGCTCCATTTGACCACACCTCTGTTCACCCATGGCATACAGTACGGTTTTATCAGGAAAGTAGTCTGGCTGGCTTTACTTGAACATCAACTTGTCCCATGGTGCTGAAGTGGCTTAGAATCTCCGTTGTCTGTTTTTTAGACTTTACAATACAGCAACCAATGTATGAAAATGAACTAAGAGATTACTTACCCATTCTAGTCCCACTTTAGTGCACAAATGGATGTGTTTTGAGAACCCATAGCACACTTACTTGATCACACAGTGCCAAAGTTGAAAGGTCAATGCTGTTAAATGAAGCAGCTGATAAAGAGAAGTCACACTGAAGTAATCACAAAATCACATAATGGACATTATTGGCTTGGGTGTGGAGGGCAAATGTCAAAACATGTGCAAAGAGGTAAAACAGGAGTGAACTACGATATGATAAACGAATCACTGGATGTCTATAGCCCTTAGTCTAAATTATTTTATCTTATATTTTCTACACAGGAGTATGTGCTCAAGCAAGTCTGTATAAACCTATAGATGGCATGTTCTAAAAGTCCTGACAGTGTAAATAAGGTGTTTTTATCATTTTTAATTGTTCAGTGATGCTGAAATTGGGTACGTGTCGTCTCTCAGAATTTACCATGCGTTTGGCTTGGACCATCCGAATCGCCATAGTTTCAGAAATTCTGCGCCATGATGAATGAACCAAAGGGAGGGAGGGGCCTGTGGAGGAGGAGGCGTCATTTGCTTGTTATTTTGTACATTTTGTGCAACAATAAACATCATTTATTTCATTCAGCTGTTGTATTGTGTCTATTGTGGTTGGAGACAGACAAAATAGAAAGAAATGTGTAAGTGTAATTAAAGTAAATTAAGTGAATTAGGCCAGATATGCAACATTGGCAAGTAAATACCAAAATATAGAGAGTCTATTACAGTAAACAAAGTGCAATTGTTTTCCAGATTACTTGGCGTTTTAAAATACAGAAAGAAACTGTTGGCAATATGCATGAACAAGTCCTTAATCACTGTGTTACATTTTTTGTATGAAAAGCGCTTTATAAATAATTTTTGATTGACTGATTGAAAATGGATGGAAAAGGGAAAAGCGGAAGATGATGAATGAATGAATGAATGAATGATTGAATTAAAGGAACCTAACCAGACAAACTAGTAGCCTAAGGAAATATGTGGAGATAAAACACAAATGCTGAAAGTGAATAAATTAATGTACAAAAATGTCTGTAATTATTTAGGTGTATTGAAAAGTGGCCATGTGGCTCAGGCCTAATGCACGTATGGATGACAATGTGTAGATATTACCAGAAGAGGGCAGTACAAGGTTACAGATAGCCAACTGGTTACTGGGGCCCACTCTTGTTACTGCATTACTGCATCACTAATTGAAAAAAGAAATCATTACATGATGCAGTGTAATTATACATAGACTACCCGTCCATAGTGTCTTTCTTAATTATAAAAAGGCTGATTCCCAGTCCAAGTCCACGCAGCTGTAGGTACCAACAGTGTGTGATTGTGTAAAAGGAGTAAAGTAGGGCAGGGGGACACAGGAGACACTTGAAGTATAAATATGGAATCCTGATCTGATTCTGGACTGTTTTAGGCCAGAGACACACAGAGACCCCATGTACAATTTCATTCATCAGCAATATGCAATTTGTATCATAGGGGGGATTGTATATTCCTTCCAATACTTCATTTCTACATTATACAAACTAAGATGTGCAATGATTCAGGAGGATGTGTATTATTTTTATTTTTTATGGAATTTTTTAATGGAATCGAACATAAATTACTAGTTACAATTTAAACTGCAATGCAATTCAATACAAAACAGTACACAAATGGACACACATAGACAGTAATCAAGTTAATGATCCAAAAAGAATTCTTGGTATTTTCAGACACAAATTCTCCATTAACTCCTCGACTTGGACAAACAGATCAACTATGAGCCGTTAACTGCCCCAACACAGTACACCTTATCACTCCAACTGTGTGATATGGACCAGTGGTTTCCCTCCATTCTCTTCCCTTCCCGCTTCACATAATAATCTTTCTCTATAACCGCTCACCACTTAAACAGAGTTAAGAAATACAATAGAGTGTTGTCTGCACATGCCACATAATGTAAATGAGTCACTGTTGTTATCAATGGAGTGTAGTAAGCTATCCATTAGTTTCAGAATGGAAAGTTAGGACTGTTGCCATAACTATTAACAATTTAAAAATATATCTTTTAATGGGAAAAAATATATATAAACACGTGCATACACACATATACATATAACATAAGTATATGCATTTTACTTTTTAATTAACTATTCAAATAATCTTTCTAATAGATTGGGTAAAAATGGCAACCGGATGCATCAAAATAAGAATCTGAGGTGCAATAAATGGAGGGATCACTATGACAACATGTAAATTATATGTGAATCTGTGAATGATTTGACCCTCTGTTTCTAAAAAGTGTGCACCTTGAAAGACTCCATTCAGTGTACAAGAGGTCTTTGTTTGCAACTGGTTCAGGAGGGTGTGTATTATGTGTACAACAGCTGCTTTGGGCTGATTGAGCATAATGTTACACAAGATTGCATAACGAACTGGAGTCAGTGCTCCCCACACTGCTTTTTTCAGACTTTTAAGTACAAAATTCAAGCTATTTTACCCAAGCTACCACGGGCATGTCTGGTTAGTGGTTTATGCAAAGGGTACAATTTAGATTTGTGTATATTCATGAATGTCTCTGAAGTGTGGGAGGAGGCAGGGACGCTAAAGAAAAGAACATTAAAAGGCTACTGACCTAAGAATTTAAGCCACAAAATCCTTGGTGAAGAATAACCACTCTGACACATACTTATTACAGCAAAATGAATGGATGAAAATAGAAATGTAACAGCAGCTTTGAAAGGCTATTGTGCAACTTTGGTACCAGCCAGCATAAAACATAATATTATAGTTCTAGCTTTAATCACTAAACCAAACTATATTTAAGATAAGACAAGATAAGATAAGATAAGGCTTTATTGATCTCACACAGGAGAAATTTACTTGTCACAGTAGCTCCAGTACAGTTTGAAACAAGAAAGAAAAGTGCATGCAGGCAAGAATGGTAAGTAATAATAGTAAGTAAAGTAAGTAATAGTAAAAATAAATAATAATAATAATAATAATAATAATAATAATAATAATAAAACATTAACAAGGAGAGCATGGAAAAAGGATATTGCACGTCTGGCCTATATAGTAGAATTATACAATCTGATGGTGGTGGGGATGAAGGATCTACTAAGAGAATTCAACAAAATGTACTACAGATTTTCAGCCTTGGCTCTACACTGCAGCACTGAAAGCGTTAAGGAGGTGGTGCCCAGTCCTGCCCCCTTCTCTGCTCATTTGTATATCAGGCGGGAAGGCTGTATCCCTTTATTGCTGCCATAGAGCAAGGCCATGGCCACTCCCACCAAGCACTGCACTGGCGGGAAAAGGGGCTGAGAATAGAACAGACTGACACACACAGACACACACACACATTGTCTTTGTCTTGTATCGAGTAGATGCTACAGAATTGCAAGCACAAAATTAAGCATTACTTTATATGAGATGGTAATCACCCTTTTTCCTGTCTAAAGATGAGCTTCTTAGTGGAGACCATGTATTCCTATCACTAGGTTAAGAGGAATAGTGTAAATATAGGATGTGCCTTCATACATTGGCATTTATTTATCCTTTTAGACAAATAACTTGAAGGGCAAGAACCAAAAGAAGCATTACAATGGACTGTGTTGTGTATACTTAGTGAAGTGTTGCCCTGGGAAAGAGTTCACTGGGTTGCTGGAAAAAAACAGGAAGGAATGTCATGCTCTGGATTGGGGAGGGTCCAAAAAAAAAAAAAAAAAAAAGAGGAAAAAAAGCAAGTTAGTGGCCCCATATTACATAACTCAGGAAATATATACAGTGAGGCACAGTGAGTTGGATAGGAGTGGGGCAAATACAAAGGCAGACTTTCCTTACAAGCCTATCAAATCGTATCACATCTCACAGTCTCTCGTCATCCCTGAATAGCTGTTTTGCAACTTGGGGAGCCAGACAGTTGTTCAAAGTGCGTGAGGGAAATACCGCTGCTTCTTTGTGAACTGGATGAACCCTCTTCATATAGACGGCCATTAATAAATAAAAGATATGGGAGTGTGACAGATTGCAAAGATTACATTCTAAACATTTTGCTTAAGGGGGAGGGGGAGATCTGAGAAGCTTATCCCGAAATGACTGTGAAATATAAGTAGAGGTATGTATAGGGGGAGAGCAATGTTGGTAGTGTTTTTAAGGACAATAAGAGGACACAGGCAACACATAACGAAACAATAGTGTGTCCTGAAGTGTCACACCTGACCTGAGTGTTATGGTTCCCATATGGTTACGTAACAGCAAGGCAACCGTCTTTATGAGCTTCCAAGTAACTCTAGAAGAGAAGAAAGAGAAGGTTATATGAACTGGCTTAGTAGTAAACCCAGTAAACCTTAAGAGCAACATGCAAAAAGGGATGAAATTGAAGCAAGCTTTTTGGAGTAGCCCTATGGATCAGCAGTTGGTAATGGAGATGATGGCAAAATAATACTGTTTATTTTCTTTTACATTGTAAGAACAACCTGGGTAAATAATGTGGGTAAATAATTTTTATTTTTACAAAAAGCCCTTCTACAAGAAAAAAAAAAACTCTGTAAAACACCAATCTCTGAGGGTTTAGGTTTTAACCACAGACAAAATGGAGAGACCTTCACATTCTGCATATTTGAGATTAAGAGTCCCTGCGATGTCTACGCTGTGATTCCTGACCTTCCTCGTATCAGCAGAGACAGTTGTGTTGTTAACAAAGCATTTGTGACACTGTCTTTGACTACAACTGTTTGCTTTGCCTCTGTACATAGGTGCATGCCAGCCAGTTTTTTTAGTCTGACCAGATGGCAGAGAATGTTTAGTCAAACTGGATTACAGATTAGGATTAAGTGGACTTCAAATTAGCCAGACGCACAGTCACTGGATGACACACTACTACAGCAGAGAGCTAAAAGGGGAGAGGCTCAACCAAGTTCAAAAACATATAAACAAAAAACAAAAAAACATGTTTTCAAGAAGAAAAAAAACAAGGTCATTGTTATTTTACTTTAACAACATTCAGTGCAGTTAACCATCTCAAGAATAACAATACATGTGGTTTTAGCAAGCTACATTGAGGCAGAATGGAAATACATTTTTACTACGATATTTACTACAAATGAAATCTTATTTTTTACTAAATATCAACACAAAACTAAAATAAATAAATAAAAATCACTTCTTAGATTTTAAGAAGTGATTTAAAACAAGTCCAGTCAGCTATATTGTCTGTATACTGTTAGATAATAGAGGCAATAGAATCAGTGGCAGAGGGCAGTGCAGAGTCAAAGTGGTCATTCATGTATAGGCTGCAGCATGCATTACATAAGTGAGCCTGCAGCTTCCCCATAGAGGGCCCCATCTATAGGACAATGTGTGCTCTGTGCAGACAGACCAGAGCTGCACTGCAAAGACTGCAGAGCTGCTATACAACTGCATGAGTCTGATTCAACAATGTGTGGAAATAAGTATCTCATCTTCTGCATGAAGGCGATATCTGAGAGACTTATTTGAGACAGGGTTTTACAGTGCGTCTGTACAGTCAGCACTGAGGCTTTGTGTGTGGGTGTACAAAGACGATCCCTCTACTGGCAGTGCGTAAATCGCCAATTAGCCTTGTGACCGCCGACTCTGCCCTAGTTCTCTACTTCTGTGAGCAAGGAGACTCTCGGTTCAACAGCTCAAACCTTATGTCATACATTTGCACAAGCCTTTTTCTTTTAAAGTGAAATGATTCAGCAGAGCCTGGAGGTGCCAGCTGAGACTTGTAGCACTCAAAAAAAGCACATAACCCATGGGCTGTGTACACCAAGAGGTATTTAAAAACTGTCTGATGATACAAAGCCCTGACAAAAAGACAACAGTAGGAAAGAAAAACAAAAAGGCAGACGCCACAGTGACCTTTGCTATCAGCATGACTCCCATAGTGCATGTAAGCCCCCTGTAAGCACCAGGCCTGACCCAGTTAGAATAACAGAATATGGGACTCATACAAGCACATTTCCCCTCATTATACTGCTGCAAAAGTGTTTTAATAATGTGGAAGAGGTCAAGCAACAGGAACATGTGAACAGAACCTGTGATGATAACCTTCTGACACAGCAAGGTAATACTTATAACACGGGTCAATGTGTAACAATAGGTCAGTTATTTAGAGGCGCCAAGGCATAAGGAAAAAGCGTCAAGTGCGGTGTATCAAAGGTAGCGCCAACAGACCTTTGGAAAAGCGCCAGGTATTGTGTAAGTGCTTTTACAGCAGCAGGCAGCGCACCTTGGCGGGAAAGGTGTTCAACTGACTAACAGCAACGCGATCAGTGTTGTGCAAAATATGTCTCACCTCAGGGCCCGACCTGTCGCTTCACAACATCCACACCAGAGACGTGGCTCACTATAGAATATTCAACAGTCAGGCATAACACTGTGACAGGTTTGGTTTTGTTTATTAAAATCCTCATTTGTCCCGAATAACACGTGAAATCAATAAAATAAACATTCTTCAAAAGCTTCTTATTCTATCCTCACTGTTACAGGAAGTAAGTAGGTGGAATCTACCAGTAATTTATATTTTAATGATTTGTAATTTTTTTTAAAGGGGATTATTAACACTGGAAGACAGCATTTTCTAAGGCACACTGAGAACATGTAGAAAAATATCTCCCTGTTGTGCATACCAATTCAATATACAATATTCCAAAACAGTCCAAACAATGAAAAGATAAAGTGCCAAAAATAAAAAATAAAAAGATTAAGATTACAAAAGCAGGCCTTCCAAATGAAATGTTACTTGGGCCTGGATTACAACCCCCAGTGGACACATGCAATACTAATGCTAACACAGTTGGTAATGTGTTTTAGGATGTGACTGGTACTTGTGTGTGGGCCGCCCTGGCATCTGGGGAGGACTCTTGGGGACATTCACTGCAGCCTGGAGTGAGAAGTGAGTTCTGAGAGACATCCAGGCTCTGTGATTGGTTCCCACTCTCATCAGACTTCCTCTTCTTCTTCACATGGTAATAGTGTTTTTTGGACTTGAGGTGTGCTGCAAAAGAGAACAAAAACATAACTAATAACTAATAATAATAATACATATCAGCTTTTCATGAACGCATTTAGAACTAGATGGAAGAATGTTACTCTTTCATCTTGCACACACGTCTGTATTAATTTCTAATGGTAATAATAATTTAAAAAAAGCAAAAAACAAATAGGCCACAGGAATACCTTCACTGCACAGCTCTCTCTTTTTTAACTAAGCCAGGTTGCAGTACAAGAGAATACAGACATACATTCTCTGAAGTTTGTGAAGCTAGTGATAAGCGGCCTCATTTATATAGGAGGTAAGGTAAGGAGGGAGGGGCTCAGGGGGAGACGCAGTAGTAGAGGACACAGGCTTGTGTAACTTGTGGAAAAAGTGAACTCTGCTTCTCTGAAAAATACATTTTAACACACAGACTTACACTGTTATCTAATCATTTAAAAATAAGTGCTGAAGACTGATATTTGAAGTTGGCGCCGCGAATGGCAGCCCTGGTGCTCGGAGTGTCTGTCCGCTCCAGGTATCGAAGCAAGTTCCTAATGTTGTGAACCTGTTCACTCATATGGCAATAAAAACCTTCCTGATTCCTGATATTTTGGAGCACCTATAAAGAGCGTGATTCACAAAAATGTAAAGTCAAAATGAACACTTTTAAACTTCCACCAGACATGACTTCATCAACTCTCCTCTCACGGCTCCTCTCTGCTCCCCGCGCCTCTAAGCCATGTTTCTGAAAAGTGAGTACAGCGTACGCAAGCCCCAGACTTTATCTGGAGCTCCGCAATGTTTCACGTTCACGAAGAGTTTTGTTTTGTGCATACGTAGGCTTTATACATGAGGCTCCAGACCTACTTCTAATCCATGCAGCCACAGATATATGAACTATCAAACTATGGTAAGCAGTGGTGACATTTTGCCCTATCAGCTCCTCAAGTCCCAGTGTGAAGTCTCACCTGTCCACTCCAGATCTCCAATAATGACTTTGTCGCAGAGATCACAGGTGTGCCGGCTACGCTTGTTTCTTGATTCTGCCCCCTCCACTCTCAGAGGTGAAATAGCAGGCTCTTCACCCTGTATAATCAAATAGTACATTACAGGTATGATTTGAAATAAAATAATATAATATTAAAGTAGGTGGATAAACTACACAGAAATTCAATCCAAGCTGAAAAGATTGTGAACAGGAAACAGGAGACAGGAGTGGCTGTGGGCCCCCCACCTTACAGAGCGAGGCCAGTATCTGCAGTGCAGGGGTCAGCACGGTCTCCTCCCACCGCGAGACATCACTCACGTCCAGACTGTACACTGGTGGCACTCCATCACCTGGCCCTGTACACAAGCAGAACATATGGATAAAACCAGACATTCAGTTATAGTATAGTGTATTTACAGATTTAACAGTAAATATAGTACTATAACTGAAGAAGAATATCAGCATTACATTTTGCCAATCAAACAACTTCTTAGAAGCAAAGGTCTTTTCATTGATCTGGCGAGCTAAGCCACATTTCCTCTTGAAAATAAGACAGTGTCTCAAGAGGCTTTCAGTAAATTTAATTTTATACCTCACAAATAGAAGTGTTTATGCGCTTACAAAAAGAATAGTGAACAAATATTAGGGCATTTTAGTATTAAATTCAGAGGAAAAATATGATTTCGTCGTATTTTTCTATTTTACATGTTGCATTATTTACTAATTTCTTATGCAAAGTAAATTTTTAGAAAGTCAAGAAGCCAGTTATATTTTTCCATATTAATGTTTTTTTCTGGTACAGTCTAGATTTTAGACCCAAATAAAACAAATGAAAAAACAACAAACTTGTCAGCCAATACCGACATCCAATAATGGATGTTGAATGTAGTGTTGGTAAAGGACCCATTTGCTGAAGTGATGCTGTAACAGTGATTGGAGCAGTGGTGGATCCATAGAGCACAAAGTGGAAAATATAACAGAACAATGATGTGCTGGAGCCGCGCCCAACAGCCCTGTCAACCTGCTGACTCACACTGGCTCGATAATGTCTCTCTCTACTCTCCCCTTCTCTTCTCTCCCCTCTTCTAGCCTCACTCTCTCTCTCTCTCTCTCTCTCTGGACATCATTCTTACTCTGTCGTTCACCCTCCCTCCCTTTCTCTCCCCCGGTTGGGTTTGTATTTTGCCCTGGTCAGCAGTCTGCCAGCCAGGCCTCAGCTCTACCCTCCCTGTCTGCACGCGCAAACCAGTGTCATGCATTGACCAGTGAGAATGGCACAGCTTCAGAAAACAAATAAGCAATAGCAGAGGGTAACTCACAATCCTTTCATCAAAAGACAAGCTATTAAACTTTAAAGCATGCTTTGCCAACTCAATTAAAGCTTAATCTTGCTTACTGAAAAAGTGATGTAGGGACTGCAAACAAGTAGCAGTTAAGGACATTAAGGTTACACATTACACAAAGCTTGGGTGAGAACAAAAAAAGAAGACAGTTGTTTTACCCAGTCATTTAGCAGTACTATATTTTGATATTCATTATTCAATAGAGTCCAAGAACATTGAGTAGACTAGTGGCCAAAACAATTATTTGGTGGCTATGAAGATGTCAATTGAGTGCACTCTTAAATGCACATCAACACATTGATAATGTACTAACCCATGACATTGCATTCAAATTGAATTTCTAGGTTGCCATCATCTTTGAACACCACATAGCCCAGCTTCAAAATCAGTCTTCTAGCGCTGACCTGCGTATGACTACCTTGCTAACAACACACTGGTTGTATGATCATAAAGGCCTTTGATTGCCAGTGTTAATCAAGGCCTCAGGTTACACTGTTGCGGTTACTGATTCTATTTAACACTCCACAGGGGAAAACCTATTATGTGTGTTCAACAATAACGGGCAGGTGGCGGGCAAACCCCTAGTGGACAAACAGTTAATCTTTATAAGGTGTTCTAATTCACTTTGAGAGCTAACCCTTTGTGTACTTATCTTTCTGTTTTTGCCACCAGCTACTCCCAAAGCCAAAGTAGGCAGTGTGACAGTAGAATACCAGATGTTGAATGAAGAAGTTTTCCTGAAGTGAAATCCAACTCTCTTAATCCACTTGAATGAATGTGAACTGATAAGCAAAGAGATGCTACAGGTACAATGCACTGGGTGGGCAGCTCAAACACGCGCCCATAGTAGAAGCGTATACATTTCAGGCGCGCAGGGAAGATCGTTTTGCCAAGAAGAAAAGCCCCCATATCGGCCAACAGCTGCCTAGCCCCAGTCCAAAGTGTGTGTGGTGAAACTGTAGTCCACCTGTTATCTTCTTTTGCGCGCCCCTTGTGTTTGCTGAGTGAGAGGGTTAGCGTGTGGATGTGTGTGTGCTTTTCCTATAAAAACTGCACTAAAAAGCCCCCCCATGTGTCGTGCCCCGCCCCAGCTGTGCGGCTTTGGCTGTCATCCACACCGGTTGGCCTCAACAGCTGCCTCTATTGAATGCTGCCCCTTTTAAATCTATGGGCACCGGGTCACTTATTGTGTGCTTGTAATTGTTTGATTGTTTAAATGGTTTCATGATAAATGTTTTGGATGTAATACACTGGGTTATTTATAGAGCCACTGAGTAAACTAATGAAATTCATTGAAATCAATCCAGTCAAAGAGTACTCTTAAATCGTGTAAAAAATGCTAAGGATTGTCAAAATAGCTTATGAACTAGTGCTACAACATTAAAATATATGTCTAAGTAAAAGTATACAATGCATACAATTTTGTGTTTTTCCAAACTGTACTTAAACTTATTTGACATGAGCTATATGGTTGATTGTACTGATCATAATGTACAGACATAAATATCTGAGGCACTTAGACATGTTCATGGCTTAAAATAAAGAGTACAAGATTCAAACTTCCCGATTCTAATACAACACATACCTGTCACCATATCAATCACTAAAAATAGACTACTCATTGTACTATTGAATTTTCCTTTAACTGAAATTTTCCTTCAAAACAATAACAAAGCCATGACCCGTTGTGTGGGAAAGGTGCCAGACCGTCTCCACAGTGGCAGTAGACACTATGTTTTGGCACACTCAGTGGGAAGAGCTGAGGGTTGTTTTTTTTTTTGGTTATTTTTTGCATCAGTTTGAAAACTCTTACACAAGGGTCAAGGGTGCACGCTTGTCTCGCACCTGTCGGCTCCGCTGGATTGGGTTTCCGGCCTGCCGCCCACGAGCTGCTGTCTATGGTCACTTCTGCCTAAACAACAGCCACGTCTCATTACTTAACACTCACAAGGCTTGGTCAAACTACACCTGCGTATCCTGGTTACAAGAGGAGAGAGTACTGACAAACCTTTAAAGAAGAAGTATTAGGGAGTCTCAAAACCAGTTACAATAACCAAAAAATAAATAAATAAATAAATAAATGCCATGTCAGGAAGGCCAGCTGGCATTAAACATATGCCAAATCAATCAAATTAATGTAATAATCAGTTGTCATTTATTTTAGTTTATAGGAATGGGCACCATTAAAATGTATGCCTGAATGTACCATGTCTATATATAGCCATGAAAAGTTAAGGTACTACTGATAATATATCGTACTACTGAATGCATCTTTTGCTAACAAGTTCCGATGCCTGGAGTGCTGGGAGAGAGCACGACAGAAAGTCATTAGGCAAAATAGGCAGGGTCACTCACTACATATAATAATAATAATAATAATAATAATAATAATAATAATTAATAGTAATAATAAACTACAGTTTTCTCAAAATAAACAGTATTTTGAACAAGAACATTAGGTTTTTTTTTATTTTTTTTACCATTCTATCCCTTTATCGCTTTATATAGACAATCATATCAATGTGGACATCTGTATAAAGTACAGTGTTTTGTCTTCATGGTCAATTAAATCTATTGAAAATCCACAGACACCAGACACACTGAGGCAGACATAAAAGGAAAGGCAAATTGCTTGATTTAATTTGAGCTATCTGACCCATGACCTCCAAATCCTGTCAGTAACCACTCCTGTAGCGAGAAAAACAGTGCATATTCCAGTCACACAAAATCCCAAATAATTTGCAAAACAGTAGAGAACATAATGAGAAAATCGAAATGCTGGTGCTAGTTGTTCAATTAAAACACCATTATGAGACTACTTTAATTATATTTTTGTAATTCATTTTGTGTTACTTTTTCCATTAGATTAGCATAGTTGAATTTGAATACTGTATTGTATACATTAAAGAATGTAATTTAAGTTAATTCAATTCAAAATATTTTAGTTTCAAATATGTGAATCAAAGCTGTGATAAATGATTTTCTTTAAGGAAATGTTTGAACATATTTCTTAACTGACAGACATTTTGTTAATTTTGTGCCCTTTAGAAAGTTGTCCTCTAACCGTCTCCATGACACTATCCATACATTTACGCTGTGGGCCTATAATCAGGTCACTTTCGGCGCCGTGGTAACCTAATTCATTGTCCCCAGCTGACTGTGCCATGTCTAATTCATGCCTTGCCTGTGACCCACTAGTTTATATGCTTGGGTCACCGATTGTAGCCCCTTTTGACCCTGTTGCACCAGGTTTGTGTGGTTGGGTGCAAATTCCTGGCAGCTCTGTAATGCTTCAAGAGATTAGCCTGCTCAGCTGAGGCCTCCTGGAATGCCTGTGTGTGCTGGGCTCAGACACAAGAAAAAAAGGAGGTCAGCAGTCACATAAAACAGAAGAGCAGGCTTTTAAGGACAGTAAGGTGAGTGCAGTGCTATACAACCACTATAAGCGGGATCGGAATACAGAAGGCCAAAGCTATACATGGTCTAACCCTGACTGAACCCAAAGTTCCACCATTCACCTAATTAATAAGGTCACAAGGGCATAGCTACAGAGAAATTGTTGTCATAAAGCAATGCTTATCAAATACATAATTATAAATAATATCACTGATTAAAACAACTATACAAATACATAGTAGTAGGGATGCAGCGATATGATACTGGTATCAGATATGAGCGCTGATACTGAAAATTTTGGTGGATCAGACATCGGCTTCCAAGATATCCCATTTTACTCTATAACTTGGTGTAAGAAGACAATTTACTGGACCATGTTGGCCCAAAATGTCTCATAATATTAAAGTATTCTATAGTATTATAAGACTGTAAGCTGTTCTATAGTTATACATCACATTGTGAATGGATTATTTGAGCTGTAAAGAACTGTGAACTGCAAATTGTTTTACAAATGAAAAATTACATGTCTGTTTCACAAAAAATAATGACCTTGCAAATACCAAACTTATCTCAAAACACTTATCTTAGGCTTGACAAACATTAAGCAGTATTCATCTTCAATTAGGTGGGCATTATGTCTACTGTGTGCTGTGTTACTGTGTGAGACTTGAAACTTTATACGTATCTCATCTTAAATAAAGCTGGACGGCTTTAATCGACAGGTTAGTGTAAAATGAGGGTGAAGAGCGGGGAGTACATTCAGGGATTTAATGGTCCTGTGACCATTCCTCCCGACCACAGCGCAGGATGATTTGAGCTAGTTTAATAAATTGTGGAACCTACAAAAGCTACACTTTTGCAAAAGTTTCTCATGTAGTTAACTAACAGTCACAGTCAGTACTGGTTACAATCAAAAGTAGATCAGGAAAGGAACAGTGGACTAGTATTATTACATATTATAATTTGTCAATAAATGCACTTTTTAGCATCTCTGGTTCTTTTGACTGTTCTCCTAAAGAAAGGCATGACAAACTTGAATGTGAAGACGTTGCTGAAAAAGTTTTATTGTGTAGGAAATTATATAATTTAAGTAATTTAAGTAAGCATGGTAGTTTAGTTAAATGGTAAATGGTCATATATTTATATAGCGCTTTTCCACCTTCATGTCACTCAAAGCGCTTTACAACACACACATTCATACACCAGTGTACGCAAAGACTGTTGGTAAGGTGGGTTAAGTGTCTTGTCTAAGGTCACGAAGACAGCATTCATCTGTGGAAGCTGGAATAGGACCGCCAACCTGTGGAACAGTAAATCTGATCGCTCAACCAATGATGTTTATGTCTAGAGCGGGAAGTTATCAAAATCTCTCTTGCATATTAGTTTCAAAATATAACATATCAATGACATATGGCTAATTGACCACTGGCTGCTTTGGATTCAATAAAAATGGAATTTACATCAGCCGTGAACAAAAAAAATATGATACCATGGTGATGCATGTGGGAAGATAATGCGCAAGTCACAGCACACAACATACAGAAAGTAAAAAATGCATTGCTTGAAAAGTATAATTCATTTTGGATATCTGAAGTCTTACACAATCCACAGCTATCATGAATACTAAGTACTTTATAATAGGGCTGAACATTTTGGGAAAAATTCTAACTGCGATATTTCCAAAAAGCTTTATGTTTTAATAATAGAATTCTGTTCAAAATTGTGATTTTAATTTGTTTGCGATTTATCTTGCAGCTATACATTAGATATATTTTTGAGACTTTACCTTTAAGCATGTTTTAACCAGACAACAGCCCTTCTATAGGGTAGCATGGTCTATATCAATCCCCTACTACACTGTAAACATGCCTAGCAGATACACGTGTGACAGTGACCATATGGTGAGTTGTGGGCAAGATGCTCTCAGGAGGAGGCATTAGGTTTTGGGTCTGGTGGGATATAAGCGACTTGGGCCTAAAAGGATTAGACGGCTGGGTTACTGCAGAGCACGCTCCTGTGGGTAGACATCTACGTTTAAAGGCTGCGAGATGTCTGAACCAGTGGGAAAGTCCTACTACTCCTTCTGATTATAAAGCGCCACATCATGTCATTTAAATTGTAAAATGTGAGCTGGAATATTTGCCTGGCAAGTTAGGGCTGTGCAATTAATCGAAACAACCAGTCTGTTCTAATGGTCAATGATATGCTTAGGTTTTTAATCAAGAGGTTTACAGCCCATTCTCTGTCAGTAAACGCATGCGGTTTGGAGTGGAGTTCATACTTTGGAGGAAAATGTAAATGGAATATGGAAAATGTAAATGATAAAGCTCTGTCTGGTTTATATTCAGGAAACTGACATTGAAATGTTTATATTTTGTAAAAAATGCTGTGCCAAAATGATTATAAAGGAACCAGATAGTTAAACCCCTTCAAACATTCAGCGAGAGATTATTTGTACTTGTGATAACTCGCACCACTGTTCATCTGGGTAACGCGTGTTCAAATTGGATACACTTGCTGCCTTTGAAGAGCTTATTTTGTGAATACTTACGTTTAAGGAAGCGGTTCCGTACCCATTTATTCTGTTTGCGAGCGTATCGTCTTGTAGCAATCTTCAATGCCTCTATACCTATACAAGGAGTAGGTGATAAGGGTTATTACATTATTCCACCAATATTAATCTTTGACTAATACTGATTCTCTGACCTTTTTTGCGTAGAGTGTCTCTTTCCTGTTGGCTGCAGCTCTCTGGAGCGATCAGGTAGTCATGGAACTCCTTAAAGCCAATGGACTGGAAAATCCCATGTTGATAGTCCTGACTGAGAGCACAGCAGAGGAAAAAGGAGTTTTTTTTCTGTACTTTCCATCTTCAGTTGACCATTTCTTTTGTATCATTTCACCTCCATCTAAAGCAGCTCAGAACAAAAGACAAGCCACAGTGAACAGATGAGGTCCTTTGGGCACAGTGGCAAACTGTGGACTTATGGTACTGCTCACATCTTAAAATGTCAAACAATGGACATTTACGGAGTTGTATTATAGACACTCAGTTATTCTGTGTGTAAAACTGTTGCACTAGTTTTCATCCCCCTTTACCATCTAGGGAAGTTACACATCCCAAGTACTGTGGGAGAACTATTATTTGATAGTGGACTTAACATTAATGTAGTAAAAGACAGACAATTCAATAAAAGATAAGTTTTACATTATAAAAGGTTTTACATTATATTTCATCTAGTTTATAGCTATAGCTTGAGTATTAAAAAGCATGTGGCTATACAATTTTATTAACTAGATGGGAAGATACTGAAATAATAACCACCTTTTCTTGTACACCATTATAAAATATGTTGAATAGTTCACTTGACTATTGAAATAAATGCTTGGAAGCTAAGCAGATAATAATCTTTGGTTTTGTGAAAAGGATATTTAATATTGACATACTGACCCAAAAAAGTCCTAAATCCTGAAGCACGCAACATTCACAGCTAAAATGAGTGCAACCAAACAGAAGAGGCTGAAATGTAAGAAGAGCCATAGAGCACAGGAAATGTTGAGTCAATGGAGGGCACTGAGATTGAGTGTTTGACCTTGATGTCTCACCACAGCAGCCAAGAGGAGACAGGCCTGCACTGAGGAGATGTGTGTGTATGCATGCATGCGCGTGTGTGTGTATGCGGTGTGGGGGGGTCATATTGCTCCAAATGAAACAGTGGCAGAGAAAGAGGAGGAAGATGTGGAGGAGGCTGCGGTCTGCTGAGGCTAACTAAGGTGATGGGTGGAGACTTTGAGCCGTTTTATACACCTATAGGACAATCATTTTGCACTAGCATAACAAAATACAAAAAAGGTATTTGTTTCTATTATGTAGCCTTTGTGCAAGATTCAGAGCAATCAAATGGAAAGGCCTACTTCAATGGTCACAATTAGCAAATCACCAAGGCCATAATTATTTATTAGATAATACAGAGAACTAAAAATGCATGCTACACTTTGACTAAATTAAAATACATATGAAAAGTGCCCTAGTAGCTTTAATAGTGAAAATATACTTATTATTCCATTATTTTTTTTTATCATTCATCTTCTGCATTGAAGAGATGATATTCTATGTAAATATATAATGGCTAAATAAATACCTCTAACCATTAACTTAATTACTGACACATCCAACTTAAAACTGTGATGAAAACTGTGTGAACAAAACTTTTGAATTGAATATCTTACAGCAAATAAAATGAATATCTGTTCCCTTTTGTTTTTTGCAATAACACTGAAAGAGGTTTAGTCAAAGAAAGGCAATGTGGAGTCTATGCCTGCGGATCCATATCAGCAGACAACAATGAACTGTAAAGATGATGTGGGGAAATGTCAGGGAATTACCAAATCAATCTCTAACACAATTATGTATTTAAAAAGATCAACTTCTACCAGACAACAATGTATAGAGCAGAGAAGGGGACATTCCTGTGGCTAGCCAGGTTTAAATCAGGCTTATCAGCATTTCGTTACCAAGAATCCCTTAAAAAATTTGTTTCCTACTTGTATTAAAGCCACAACATTGTCAGCTTTGTCTAAAAAACAAAGAGTACAGTCTGAGCTGTCCCAGCAAAGAGTACAAATAAAATACACACAGTTGCTTGGCTGGGTTCACTTAATGTTAATAGTCTCGTTAGAAAGACAAAGAGGGGAGTTACTCTTAGTATGGACATGTCTGAGGCATTACTTCAGAGAGTAGATGGGAAGATGATCTCAATCTTAAAACAACACGACTTTTGCCAGACCAGATACTGAAAACATCTAGTCTTAAAGATGTTATACCTATTTAAGGGAACTAAGAGAAGTAAGAAAACTATTACTTAAATTGAACAAAGGACAAGCATGTGGAATGAAATTGGTTGGTCCATACTTGCTTGTTACCTCTCATCCTGGATTTTCCTTTGATTATAGTGAACATGGAAATCTTTCAGCTCATCTGTAAGTCCTGCAGCCAGCATCTCATCCACTCGAGCGTCCAAACGTTTGTCCAGAGCTGGAGGTCAAACAAGTTAAAGGTTGTTTTACCCTACATTGTCAATTTCAAGTGTTTCTGGGTAGAAAATATTGAAGTCAGTATTAAGTATACTTTACCTTCCATATCAGAATGTAGCCAGAAGATGCAAGGGTCTGGGTACCGCAGTGGTCCTCCCAAGCCTCCTCCGCCCTCCTGCCTCCTCTGCTCTTCCAGCCACATGCTGTGGGGGATGCCTGTGTCCTGGTGGACTTGCAGACTCCTGGAGATTTCAGTGCTGATTCAATTGTTTTAGCCTGACATTTCTGAATCCACCAAAACAATTTGCTCTTATACGGTAATTACTATATTTTGGGATATCCACATCTTTATTCACTGAGAATGCATTTTCAAATATTCTGTAAATTTTATTAACCAGGCTAAGAACTAAGACTTAGCCTGGTGAAGAATAGGCAGATATAAATATCCAACCAGATATCATATTTTAATAACTAATTTAGAGAAGATTAGTTAATGCTTCCACATATAAAAACAAAACTGAAAACAAAATGTGGCCAACCTCAAGGAGACATTTATCTGGATCACTGAAGCATTCTGTTTCAATTAAAATGAACAGAGGTTCAACACTAATATAATCTCAGGTTAAAGCCAATGCTGCAACATGCTTGAGAGTGTTAAAAGTGATTATTAGATTGTTACAACACCCGCAACCACGTGTGAATAATAGGATAGTAGTTCTTTCAGTAGTTTCTCTCAGCTTATGACTTATGTTAAAACCAGCTTAAACAAACTTTTAAAACATTCATTTTCAAATCCCAGTCAGTCATTTTAAGCGTGCTTCGCTGCACAAGAGGTTATGAGAAGAAGATGATTCCTGTCATCTCCTGTCAGGCAGAAGAACAGAGTAACCTAACCTGTTCACTCAGGGGATTGCTACTCATCAGCTCAGTGACTGTGAGAAAAATGGCAGGAAACAAAAATGACTGCCAATTTATACTTTTCTTTTGGTAGGAAGAACCACAGTAATAGTTTGAGAAGAATCATTTTTAAAGCCATCTCGGGGAAAAAAAAAAAAATCTAAACATAATGAATCAAAACATGCACAACACTGGGGTTTTTTACCAAACGGACTCCCATTGTTTACCTCGCAACTTTGCGTTTATCATTGGGGTGCAACATGGCGGCCATTGTGGGGTCTACTTCCATCAGTTGTTTATGCAACTCAGCTCCTCCCAGTTTTTCCAGCTCCAGTTTCCTGTTGGGCACTGTGTCTTCACCATCACCTGATTCCTCATTGTCCTGCGGAGAGATAAATTCGATAATAACTTTGAGAAAGGAACAAGGAAATCGCCTTATGCCTGTTAAGTTGTTTGGTCCTTCTGACTCACCCCAGTGTCCAGCAGTACTCTCCACAGCAGAGACTCTATATAATAATTTGTTCCTCCCACAACAATTGGCAGCGTGTGCCTTCTGTGCATATCCTCAATGTTGAAGTACAAGTTAAGTGAAAAAAAGCCTTCACTGGTTTCATTTTTACAAGGTGCTTACTAAACTTTTAATCAAATAAATATGAAAGTTTTACAGTTGAAATCAATCACTGTTGCTATAGGCTTTGAAAAGCACACAGCACATAACAAACTAATCATTACAGTTTAATATAAAATACAGAGAAAATGTATGTTAACTGTGCACAAATGAATGAAGCCATTAACGCAGTGTGCAGCCAATCAAAGGTAAACGCCTCAGCTACTCAATACACTAAAATAGAAGCATCAAGCAGAGGACTACCAGTGCTGTGTAGGGCTCAATCACAGCATATGTGTTAAGGAGTTAATTAGATGTTGTTGAGGGATTACATACTGTTCATGATATCTTGTAAAATTATGGAACAGTGTCCGTTTATTTACAATTTTGAAGAAGGGATTTTTTGTGGATAGTGTTTTTGCTTCTCTGCATTAGCAAGGAGGTTGTAAGATGTATTCTGTAACTTCTGTAACTTGAAAGATAATTCATGAATTAATGACAATTAAAATACGATCTCCACCGTTTAGATAGCTAAAAATGTAACTTCACTTTTTATGTATGCATTCATCAGAACCACAATGTGTTGATTAGATTAGACGTCCTACATAGACTGAATGTGCTTGACTATATCAAATAGCTCTTAAGTAATCAGTTGACTTTCATTCTGACATTTCTAAGAACAGATCAAAAATTATTTGCTCTCTTGTCGCAGTTCTTGCACTCCCCCCGTCTCCCTGTATGGCGTGCTGTATCTCTTTCGGGGATAATTAAATAAGCACTCTTACAAGATCAAGGCAATTGCCACCAGTCACACCCCCTCCCTCTCTTTCTATCTCACACATAGTCACAACACTGGCTGCTGCATCACTGTGTCTGCATCAGGATAAGGTGCGGGAGGTTGAAAACAGAAAAAAAAACTGAAGCTTGTGACTGAGAGCGCTGACTACAGAGGAGGGGGTTCTTGGGAATAGCCGGCGTTGCTGAGTGAGCGATTGATAGCGGATGATGCGTCATTATGTCCGTCACTTTAAGAGGGCATCTCCTCCTATTCGGCTGGCCCTCCCTCCTCTTCCCTGATTTACAGTTTTCCTTTGCTAATCTGTAGTCATCATTCCATTCGCCTCATCCCACCATGCAGCAGCAAACTATTCTTGGATCTTTACCGCATCCACATGCTGCACTGCATGTGTGTATGTGTGCGTGGCATATCTATTAATACCACCTCTAGTTATCGACTCCCCTAGCCCACATCTGTGTGACAGCCAGTGTCTGCAGGAGTGAATAATGGGAGGGGTGGGCTGCTTCAGATTTAAATATCATCCCAAGTGATCGCTTTTTTAACCGCAACATCTGTAGCAGCAATGGCCAAACAAGGGCATTGCAGCAGTGGTAGTGATGTGTGGTGGGTATTAACAGGAAAAAGGATATAAGAGTCAGAGCTTTGTTTCGGAAGTCTACTACGGTATAGGTGCTCACGAGAGGGTCAACAAAGCTGATCATGTGATGTCTGCACTGGCCGAGCTCCTCTGCTGTCACCTTGTTAGTGATGATGTCTAGACCGTGGTAAACCTGGAAGAGACACATTGAGCTATGAGCCATTTTAGATTAGTCCTAAGCCTAGAAAAAGTCTACATTTCTGTATGGGAATAAAATACACCACACAGAATTAAAAGAAAATGATTATCAATGTGACAAAATGTGTGATCTTCATATACACTCAACAAGCGGCACGGTAGCAGAGTGGTTAGCGCTCTTGCTTCACAGCAAGAAGGTTCCGGGTTCGATCCCCGGGTCGCCCAGACCTTTCCGTGTGTGTTCTGTGTGGAGTTTGCATGTATGGTCTGTGTTCGATCCCCGGGTCGCCCGAGCCTTTCTGTGTGGAGTTTGCATGTTCTCCCCGTGTCTGGGTGGGTTTCCTCCGGGCACTCCGGTTTCCCCCACCAACCCAAAACATGCACCATAGGTACCTCCAGCTTAGGTCCTGACCAAGCCGAAGCACGAAGATCATGGAGATGGTCCCCGGGCGCCCTAATGTGTGCTGCCCACTGCTCCTAATATATGTATATATATATATAGGATGGGTTAAAATGCAGAGAAGAATTTCTCCAGTGTGAGATCAATAAAGTTCACTTCTTCTTCTTCAAAAATATAAACGCAACACAGATCCAAAATTCACTCCAGATACACAACACTACCATTTCTCTCAAACATTGTTCACAAATCTGTCCAAATGTGTGACAGCGAGCACCTCTGCCCCACCGAGACAATCCACCCCACCTCACAGGTGCGCCACATCAAGATGCCGATCCGACATCATGACCAGTGCACAGGTGTGCCCCAGACTGCCCACAATAAAAGGCCACCCCGAAATGTGCAATTTTTTTTTGCTTTATTGGGGGTCTGGGGACTCAGAACCAGTCAGTATCTGGTGTGACCACCATTTGCCTCATGCAGTGCAACACATCTTCTTCGCATAGAGTTTATCAGATTGTCAATTGTGGCCTGTGGAATGTTGGTCTACTCCTCTTCAATGGCTGTTATGGACAAAGAACACAGATGCATTTTATTGATGGCATTTTGAATGCACAGAGATACAGTGATGAGATCCTGAGGCCCATTGTTGTGCTATACATCCATGAACATCACCTCATGTTTCAGCAAGATAATGCACGGCCCCATGTTGCAAGGATCTGTACACAATTCTTGGAAGCTGAAAATGTCCCAGTTCTTGCATGGCCAGCATACTCACCGGACATGTCACCCATTGAGCATGTTTGGGATGTGCTTGACCGGCGTATACGACAGCGTGTACCAGCTCCCACTAATATCCAGCAACTTCGCACAGCCATTGAAGAGGAGTGGACCAACATTCCACAGGCCACAATTGACAATCTGATAAACTCTATGCGAAGAAGATGTGTTGCACTGCATGAGGCAAATGGTGGTCACACCAGATACTGACTGGTTCTGAGTCCCCAGACCCCCCAATAAAGCAAAAAAAAAAGCACATTTCGGGGTGGCCTTTTATTGTGGGCAGTCTGGGGCGCACCTGTGCACTGGTCATGATGTCGGATCGGCATCTTGATGTGGCACACCTGTGAGGTGGGGTGGATTGTCTCAGTGGGGCAGAGGTGCTCGCTGTCACACATTTGGACAGATTTGTGAACAATGTTTGAGACAAATGGTAGTGTTGTGTATCTGGAGTGAATTTTGGATCTTTGGGTCCATCTCAGGAAAAATGGGAGCAAAAACAAAAGTGTTGCGTTTATATTTTTGTTGAGTATATAATAAAAAGCAAAAATTCAAAAATTCAAAACTAAATTCAACACAGCACCATTATGGTATGGAAAAAACTGACATATAGCTACAAAGTCATTTCGTCCTAATAATAAATGCAGGACACAAGTTCCAGTGTGTAGACGTAATGTCCCTGTAAACTATCAAAGAGAAAAGCTCACTGCTTGTAAATGTAATATACTGTAACTATAGGAGTATGTGCATATCAATGTCAAAGCCACAGTTGGAATAGAAGTGGCGGGCCCACATGTTGTGAAGCACTAGTTTAACACAGCCCTTCTGCCATTTTTACATAATGCAATTCCCTTTAGGAATGTGACAGCTGGGTGTCAGAATCTGTCAGGGTCCTGTGTGTCCGGCTGAGCAGCGCCTTCTATGGACTCAGATTTCTAACAAAACTCTTAACTTTTAGCCACTCCAGCCCTGACAGCCCAGAGGAGAATACTAGATCAGAGGAGACCCACAGTTGTTCTAGACTAGGGCAGGGTGTCCATCTTTGCCACATTTTTAAACATTAAGATCATAGACTGGTTACAAATTGTTGTAGAGGTCACTGTGAAGGTAGAGCTTTTTTAAACGTAAAGTAACTACTACTATAGTAACTTGGATCAGATCAACACAAACATAAACATGCTTGTGGTGTTCTGACAACAATATTCATTCATATTAAGAAGAAGCGACTTTATTGATCTCACACTGAGAAATTCTTCTCTGCATTTAACCCATCCTCTTATTAGGAGCAGTGGGCAGCACATTACTGCGCCCGGGCACCATCTCCATGATCTTCTTGCTTCGGCTTGGTCAGGACCTCGGCTGGAGGATTTTACCTATGGTGCATGTTTTGGGTTGATGGGGGAAACCGGAGTGCCCGGAGGAAACCCACCCAGACACGGCGAGAAACAAACTCCACACAGAAATATTAATCACTAGTTGTTATTCAATTATATGTTAAATTTGTTCCGTCAAACTAGTGTACTCACTGTGCCTATGCCTAGGATATGTATAAATGAACAAGGTTCAAGTTGAAAGGTTAAGAAATAGTATTAAAGGGATATGCCACCCCCAGGTCAAATTTGGGCATCTCCCCACAGTCCAGAGACTAAAATAAGTGGTGGAAAGCGTTTTCCTGGTCACCCAGCCATTGTCCGAGTCTGTCGCCACTGACCGCCGCGGTATCTGCAGCTCCTCCGCCTTAGACTGGAGTCTAACGTCGCCAGAGAAAGATTTCGGCCAAAAGGAATTAATTTGCTCGATGCGTTTCCCAATTACTTTCTGTGTAGTGCGCATTCATATCGAGTGCAAATAAATGTGCAAATCAACACGGAGAGCTTGCCTTGGTCATTTTGGGTGGGAACTATTTTCCAGTGCGGAAGAATAAAGCCGAATCACGCACCACGCTGTGCAACAGGGGAACTCCCTTCCTGGTGCGTAACAGGGATTCCCCTGGCAGCGTGCTGACAGACTAATAATTTTCATGTGTGTACATAAACTGGTCTCAAACTTTGTGGCAAACCAGAAGTGGTGAACATGGCCAAGTAGAGTTGCCTGGAAGAATCCATGACTCATCGCTGTACCAGCGAGTGAGTCTGGTAACGCTTGATCCACAGAATGCGCTGCGGTTGCGCGTAGACAGACAGCTAAGTGAACCAATCAGAGATTGCGCCATCTTGATTCAAAACTGAGGCGGAACTTCCGCTGCCTAAGAGTGACTTTGCGGGCAAAGGCGGGGGCACTGACGTCACCATCTTTGAACGAATCAGAATCGCGGAGTCCGTTTGTAACCGGAGGAGCGAGAGTGGAGCGAGGGTGTCCAAATGGTATCGCGGTGTATAGGAAATACAGAGAGATATCATTTGGCTGGCCAGGTAACAAGTAGAGCAAATCAGTGGATGAATTAGTTAAAGATCCCATGACATGGTACTTCTTGATGCTTTTATATGGCGCCTTAATGGTTCCCCAATATTGTAAATGAATCCTTCAAAATCAAGACTCAGTGCATGAGAAAGCCTCATGAACACAGTCAGAGTTATAAATATCTCTCTCAAACACTTTATTCTGGGCGTTGTTGCTTGAATGCAAATGAGGAGGACAGAGACAGGCCAGTGCAGCAGGTGGGGGTGGGACCAAATGCGCCGCTGGTTCCTCGTTTAGCGGTGCGCTGTGCGCTGGCCCCACTTTTAAAAAGAAAAACAAGCTTTATTAACTGTCCCCGCTAACTTGCCGGACCTACTTTCGTCAGCGCCAGAACCCGGGCAGAACTTGGTTCAGAGGACACTGTCAGGGGTAAGTCAGTGTTAATGCGCGACACTGCTGAAGGGGACGCCATACAGATTCACATCAAAAAACCCGAACTATCCCTTTAAGCCCCCTCTGCACAACACCGGCCCAAGGATGAACAGAGAGGCTGAAGCATATTCACAAGAAAAATAAGTTATAGAAGGTCTTAAAGGGATATGCCACCCCCAGGTCAAATTTGGGCATCTCCCCACAGTCCAGAGACTAAAATAAGTGGTGGAAAGCGTTTTCCTGCTCACCCAGCCATTGTCTGAGTCTGTCGCCACTGACCGCCGCGGTATCTGGTGCTCCTCCGCCTTAGACTGGAGTCTAACGTCGCCAGAGAAAGATTTCGGCCAAAAGGAATTAATTTGCTCGATGCGTTTCCCAATTACTTTGTGTGTAGTGCGCATTCATATCGAGTGCAAATAAATGTGCAAATCAACACGGAGAGCTTGCCTTGGTCATTTTGGGTGGGAACTATTTTCCAGTGCGGTAGAATACAGCCGTATCTCGCAGCACGCTGCCAGGGGAATCCCAGTTACGCACCGGGAAGGGAGTTCCCCTGTTGCACAATGTGGTGCGTGATACGGCTGTATTCTTCCGCACTGGAAAATAGTTCCCACCCAAAATGACCAAGGCAAGCTCTCCGTGTTGATTTGCACATTTATTTGCACTCGATATGAATGCGCACTACACACAAAGTAATAAGGGAAACGCATCGAGCAAATTAATTCCTTTTGGCCGAAATCTTTCTCTGGCGACGTTAGACTCCAGTCTAAGGCGGAGGAGCACCAGATACCGCGGCGGTCAGTGGCGACAGACTCGGACAATGGCTGGGTGAGCAGGAAAACGCTTTCCACCTTATTTTAGTCTCTGGACTGTGGGGAGATGCCCAAATTTGACCTGGGGGTGGCATATCCCTTTAAAATACAGTAGATGATGACAGTAGATGAGAAGTAATGATATGACAAAAGAGCAGTGTGTACTTGTTACAGAACAGAATGGTCCCTGACAAACTGGCACCATCTTTCAGCTCCTCCTTTTACTGTCATTTTTCGCAGACACTTGAAAGAAGTTGAGATGACAGGTAGCAGTAGGACAGCAGGATGAGAGTGAGAAAACCGTCAAAAGCCATTTCACATAATCTAAAATACTTCTTCTGTGTGACAGAGAAATCTTACAATGCTATAGCGGGAATG
This sequence comes from Paratrypauchen microcephalus, assembly GCA_036785185.1. Taxonomy (NCBI): domain Eukaryota; kingdom Metazoa; phylum Chordata; class Actinopteri; order Gobiiformes; family Gobiidae; genus Paratrypauchen; species Paratrypauchen microcephalus. The sequence goes on from JAVJIX010000109.1 coordinate 1,296,613, forward strand.
AGATCTTGCGTTTTTTTTGTATAAAATTTAATGGGGCAAACATTTTCAATCATATACAGCACAGAGATCATAACGTTGAGTGCAGGTGGTTCTCTCCAAGTGGTTTTCCTCGTAAGCAGCAACATAATGACATAATGTTACAATTAACATTTCTAGTACGGAAGTCCTCTGCTTGCTCCTTGGAGATATTATTGCTTTGCCTGGAATGTCCCACAGCATGGTATTAAAAGTATCAATAAAACATTTTTTTCATTACAGGGGTTTTTACTTCTCAAAAATACCTTGAAAAAACATGCATACTATGAGCATGGTCACCTCTCCACAGACCCTGTTAGACCCTGTAACCTACATTTTCTAACCAATTTCCACCACCGTTACATTGGATTTTTTACAATCTCTACTCAGATGCCTCTTTGTATAGCTGTCCTCTTTTTAGGGACAACTTGAGATTGGGTATTGGGTATGATAATGTTTTCCACTGAAGTCTATAATGTGGGTTCAGCTGCCTCCTCTCCTCCCAGTGAACGTGGATGTGAATGGATGTCCATGCACAGCTTGCGTGCGAGTCCAGAGCTTGTGCATGTGCCTCTGTATGGGGACAATGAGCACAGTGTTGGGGCTATGGAGCCTGCAGCCGGCCGGCCTGGCCCAGCCTTATGCCCTGCACGAGACAGCTGTTCCTCTGCCACATAAATAAAGACAAGGCACGGCCCAAATAAAGAAGAGGGCAGCGGAGGGAAAAAGAGATGTGTGCAAAACAAACACATTCATTCATACAGAAAAGAAACAGTGGACAAAGGCAAAGTACAAAAGCACATGAGATGACATTTATTAATTTGGGGCTAGTAAAATAGTGCCTTGAAATCTGTCTAAGATTTCACATTCACATTTCACAGATAACTGCAAAAAGTGACTACATAACTCTCTTAGGTTTATGGTTAAAAAAAAAAGTTTGTAGTAAATTTAAATTAAATAATTTGGGGGAAATCATCTAAAATACTTGCCCAAAAATACTGGCATGTCAGAGCTTATCGGCTATTCAGTGCGTGCACATGGTAGGATCGGATCAGGATTGGATTGGTTTTTTCTCGTTACTCAGCGGGTGGTCTGTCGTCCAATCCGAGTACACATGAAGCTCACGCAATCAGATTCAGGTCAGCGACCTGGCCCGCTCCGCAACGCTATGTGGCGCTGTAGTCCAACTACTTCCGGGTGATGACTACTCAATAAAAACACAACACGAGTATCTTACGTGCGTGGAGTTGGACGGGCAGCATTGTTGTACGTGTTGTGCATTATGCTGAATTTGGTTGTTCGTATGAATGAAAAAACAGCGTTTTTGGTTTCGTTAATATGACACGAACTGTGTAGTCGGCGTTTGATATTACAAGCAATCGAGGACAACGAAAATTACAAGGATTTGGCGCCTAACACACCATTGTTTTAATCATGTTCTGCTTTTTGTTTTTGTTGCTTGCATCTTTTGTGCCACAAATAAAGGCATTAAATGTGTAGCTATGGGTTTATCGTTCATTTATGTAAGGTCTGGGGTGGACTCTCTGGTCCTGTCACAACTTAAGTGAATTTTCACACTGATTTTTAATATTTACAAGTTATACAACAGTTTAAAAAAAAACACACTCTCTTCTGATACTATAAGGTCACAATAGATCACTCAAAATGTTTGTAAAAGTGCCCTGTGCATTATTTCAAAAGTTCAAAACTCCATGCACAGCTTCCAGGTGCTGGTAACAACAGGAACATTGAATAATTCCAGAAAAGACGAAATTTATCGCATACTCTTATTCCTTTATTGGGCTTAGAGCAAACAACGCGTTTCGATTCTACCTGATGACGCTGTAAAAGCGAAACGTGTTGTTTGCTCGAAGCCCAATAAAGGAATGAGTATAGTCAAGCGAGTGTGTGGTAAATTTCTTCTTTTCTGGAATTGCCCTGTGCGTTATGTTCATAGTCCCGAAATGGTGGAAGATGGGACTTGTTGGTGCCGTGAAGGAAAACTGTCTTGAGCCATCTGGTTGTGGGGTGGAGGACAGCTGTCGGATGCGGGAAGAGCTCTTCCAGTATTTCGTAATGCGCTCTCCCGGTATTCTTCTTGGCTGTGGCATGCGCTGTCCTGGCGTTTTTCCATTTGATTTTGATTTGTTCAGGCGTCCGAACAATCCCTGCCTGCTACCACTCTTACCACTTCCGAGTGAAATCCCTGGCACATGCGCAGTACGCAAATCCAATCCGAAATCGTGCACATGGCGACGCCAAGTGGATTGCTATCGGCCTAAGCCAGGGGTTCCTGGGGGATTGGGGAAACCAATCCCAATCCAATCTGTTGCCTGTGCACATGCAACCGTTACGATCCCAATCAGTTTGCAATTGGTTTGGACTTTTCCATGTGCCATGTTCCACGCAGTCAGTGGTTGTGTAAAAAAACATATTGGTCGATCTCTACAATTAAACACCAAACAAGTCATGGTTACATTAACATATGTCGCACATACTGTACTTTAACAGCATAAATTGCTATCCAATATTTGTCCCCCTCTGGCCCCTTAATTTCAACATGGAACCCAAAGCAAACTGGTTGCATTTTGTTACACAGACTGCCCTTCCTCTCACATCCACATACTATTTGACAGGGCATAACATTGTGGGTATTTTGCCTAAGATCACAAACAAGAATAGGCTTACCAAAAATCATAAGAAAACTCAAACTGAAATACAAAGCAGCACAATGGACAAAATCCATTTTACCTCCAAATAGAGGCTAGTGTAGGTCATGTTATTTCCCATTTCCTCTGTTTAGCTTCAACTAATTCCTCTCCTATACTAACACTGAAATACCAAGATGCATAGTCCTCTTTTCATCATGTTTATGGTTGTCCCGAATGGCTCTGTCTTTCAACAAATGCATCCTTCCATCTCTCTCTCCTCTCCAAGGGAACAGTAATGCCAGACTGATAAATCATTCATGGCACTGTTCCCGCCTCCTCCCACTCTTCTCCACCCTCCTCTTTGTCACCACTTTACAGTAGCGTAGGGATGCCATACCATGGTCTAAACACTGCAAAATAAATATAATGAAGACATATTCAACTTGGGATTTGATCGCTTGATGAGGTGAGTAACAAGGATGTGTCTGAAATGTGATAATGTGGGAGGATGGCAACCGGTGTCCACGTCACAACACACACATACGTCAAAGCCAGACAGTTCATAGCCACAGCAGACGCACAGACAGAGAGACAGAGACAGAGAGAGAGAAAGAGAGAGAGAGAGAGAGAAAGAAAGAGAGAAGGAGAGACACATAGAGAGAGAGAATAGAGTGAGATGAGAAAGTGAAGCACACATCCTGCCCAGTGTGCGAAGTGTTGAGGATGTCCATGAACATTTTGTTACACTGAAGTAATGCTTGGAGGTTTATGAGCTATAAACCAAAGAAAAAAAAAACAAGAACTGTTACATTTAAAATGCAATATCTCTCCATGCCCATTGCTGTGCCTGCGTGGAATAAGAACTCAAGACTTTTCACCCCAAAAATTGGAGCATATATTATCACTGGGTTTTTTTATCAGCTAAATGTATTACTATGATGAATTGGAAAGAACGTATACACAAGTGCTTAGACAATGGGTACAAAGACTTTTTGGATTTAATTTCTATGGAGCAGGCAGCTTAACTGTTGGATACAAAAAAAAAAACACATTGTTGGCCCATGGACTGTGGCAAATCCTCATTTGGATACAGCACAGTAAAATAGAATAACATATAGTTACTGAAAAGGAAACTATCCAAATGTATGTGCATGTATAAGCTTGTATAATGAATGTGTAAGTGCGTTTTGGGGTTGCCAAAAAAAAAAAGTTTAATAAACAGAAAGCAAAAGATATAAGGGAACTGAAAATATCTAAATGCAAATTTGACAGCCCAAAGGTAAATACTCACATGCAAACACTGTACTGAGAAACTCTGTACTACACACCCCTCCCCTCCCTTCTATTTATTTACTGTTCTATTTATTTACTGTTCCATGTATGTATGCATGTATGCATGTATGTATGCATGTATGCATGTATGCATGTATGTATGTATGTATGTATGTATGTATGTATGTATGTATGCATGCATGTATGTATGTATGTATGTATGTATATATATATATACACATATATATATACATACACACACACACAATCTTACAAGAGGGGAAACATATTGTTCAAAATAAATTGTCAACCTCATCACACTGCTCATTCCCACATGAAACATAAAATGACTCTTGACTAATGATCGTTTTGTCACTTGGACACTTTCATGCTGCGTTTGAGCGAATACGGCTGCTCCCTTCAAACTAGGGTCAACAGTCACCAATAAGTCCACTGGTCTGAGAGACCACACTCACACACCACAACAACAGAGGACAGAGAACAGAGGATGTTTGCACATGACCTGTTAAATCACCCTAGAGACCAGAGGGCACTGCCCCAGTATCCACACCACAGCACGTCCCGAAGCAGAGCCACTAGCCTTTAACTTCTTAAAATGAAGTGTTCTGGCAGTCCAACTATTTTTGGAAGTCTTACTAAAAGTATGCAAACAAACCACAAACTTCCACATACTTTTCAAACTTTCTCATTTAATGTCTCAGAACACACGTCCTACCAACTCTTCTATGCGGTCTTTGAAAATCTTGACACCCAAAGCATAAAGCTTGTGGACCAGACTGCTTATTTCCAGTCTTTTTTATAGATCACAAACTTAACATGGAAAGTCACATATGTAACATTTTTGGGTACACATGCTGTACAACTGGAACCTTTCACACTTTCCAATGTAAGTTATTGATTATTTGTGCAAATGTAACAAACAAATATATTTCAATGACAAATACATGATCTGAGAAAGTTTTGATCAAGGAGCTATAGAACCTGCTGTTTGAGAGGCACACTGGCAGTTCATGATCTAACAGTACAGATACTGTGTGCCATGGATAGCATGTTCATTTAATGAGAGAATAATATCCCCAGCATGTCCAATGAACTATGAGTTGAGGCCATGGGCTTAGGGCAGGAGGGGTGAGAACCACACAATAGGAGTGTTAGGGAGTGTGGGAACCAATTCTTAGTTGGACAATAGACACTTCCCAGTGGCCACAGTGTGCCATTCACTCTGAGCTGCTGGGCCAGTGCAGCACGCCTTCGACTATGCACCAGCTCAGCACAATGTAGCCTTCTACCAAACAAACCCAGACTGTTTCCTCTCCCAAAGACAACACAGCACTAACCCGTATACGGCCGCATTCACAGTGCTTCTGCTTAAAATGTAGCTTGTTAGCTTGTCTCCCTTGGTTCTCTGTCACACACACTAGGAGGAGCCTCTAACAGGGACACTGATTGTGAAGAGGCAGGCTCTGTGTGAAACTAGGCCACAGATTCTCACCACAAGAGCTGGGAGCTGTGGAGATATTCTAGGCAGAAGTTATTAGAGTAACCCAGTTTACCCACTAGCAGGTGAGTGCTAGAGGAACAGCTCCCTGCAGGGATACACACTGTCAAGGACATGGCTGACCTAGGGGTGGGGAGGAGGGAAGAAAGGTAATTCAATGGGTATAACTAACTGGCTATGAAGCTATAGATACGGAGACTGAATTCACCATTAATCCACCATTAATCAAGCCACCATTGTCCATGTGGAGCAGATAAGGTTATGATCATGCTGCAAATAAGTTTAGTAATTAGGCCCAACAATTCAAAACTATACAAGCATCTGAATTACTAAAAAAAAAAAAGTTGACTATAAACACATAATAGGCCTGATAACCATAATCACACGTTCTTGAAATGCTGCTTGTGTCAAAATCATTTTAGTCATGAGTCATGACAATGTTTGTGTTTTCTAAAAAGTTCAAAATCAACTCTAGAAATTGTAGGCTCATGACAAGATGTGTTATAGGTCAGATCTGTGGAGAGGCAAGAATGCTTATATTAAGAAAGCAGTTTTAAGGATTTTCAAGTTTAGCTGTGAAACATTCTACTCCATGGGCAAAAGCAGGTGGTAGACCCTCTGCTAAAAAGTTACAGGGACCTTTGATGAGGTGCTTTATTGGTTTCCTTGTCAAAACAAGTTTTCATTAAATTTTAAAACATGTTTTTAAAATTATCCAAGACCAGCTCAAATGCGTGCATGAAAAAGCAAAATAGGCCTGGTAAACTTAACAGAGTCCAGATCATGCCATGTCATGACACTGCCTTTCGGTGAAAGTCCGACTGCGCCTCTGAATTTAATTATATAAACTAAATATATAGTATGCTCCTCAACGTGCTCTTGTATTTGTCTAATTCTTTTATTTGTCTAAATAGTTTTTCCTGTCCAGGATGGGGGACAAACCACCCTGTCTCACCGCGTGTCCTACCTGCATAGAGTCGGCGCTGATGATTTCCCCCTTCAGTCGCTTACCCAGCTCGATGGCCAGCCTGGACTTTCCTGTTCCCGTGGCTCCCAGAATCACAACCATCGACGGTCTCATCGCTCTCCTCAACGAGCTCTGCACGCACACAGAGGACGCCGCCATGCTGCTACTTCCGCATTGTACCAGCTGACTGCTTGGCGCATGCGCAAAAGTCTCAAAGATGAGAGACCAATACTGTTGCCTAGCAACAAGCAGGCGTTGCTCTGGTAACGTTGATTGACGGTGCATGGTGTCTCGCTCAATTTGGTGAGCACATTTTGATTTGAAGGTGTCAGCATAAAGACTTTCGATCATGTGATTTAAAATGGAAATAGGCTAGACTAGATACTAAATAATTATGAATAGATTTGCATGTGGTGAAAAATGAACTCATTCCAACATTACAATGGGCTCTAATGATGGTTCCAATTGTTTCTGAGGAAGTATTTATAGCTATGCAGAACATGAAGATGCTTGTTACCATGGTAAAGATGCCATCATGTGTTGCCATAGAGACTGCACAGGTGAATGGCAGACTACTTGTAGAGAGCGGAGTGTTTACTCATACAGGTTGTTGGACTACTAACACTTCCATTCAGTTTGAACTGCTATACCACTCATGACTAAAATGTATCATTTGTAGTATAAAAAAGTTGGAATATTACTATAATATATAACTATAATATAACTATAATATTGCCAGTAGACTATGTAGGACTATAGTATGCATGTAAAGAGAAAAAAAAATAAAGTGATGTCAAACAATTACATTTTATTAATTTTTCAACTCTTTATACAGAGGCAATGAGGTACAGAAAAACAAAGTGCCGAAACAAGGCTCCGAACATCACTAGATTACTTAAAGTAAGCAAATGTTCACTGCTACAATGACAGAGCCAAGAGCAGACCATTACAAGTCAAAAAGATTCAAAACACACAATGAACCATTGCTGAGGGTTCACTTCAATATAAAAAAACAACAAAATAATATTAACAAATCGGGCTGATGATGGTTTGTGCCGTTAATTAACAGAATGTATTCTGGCATTGCAGTGGCCCTCTACGTAGGTGATTTCATTTAGATCTGTCCTCACAAGCTACTTGGGGTTTCCTGAGAATGAGCAGTGGCCTACTCTGCCATCTGGTACAGTACTAGTCTGAGGGCTACAGTGTTGTATGTCACATGGCTTGAACGCAATAGAGCAGTTGTAAAGGTCACTAGGGCTACACTTGGCCAAAAGTTAAATTGCTAGATCCTCTTTCCCTGCACCCGACCCGTAAGTGCTACAGCTAAAGGGATTGGATTCTTCACACATAGAGGGCCAAACAACGTTCGCTAATTTTCCGGCATAAAACCACATGCATCCCTGCCAGCTACGAGAACAAAACAGTCGTTAGCTCACACATGGTCAGAACACGGCTCTGTAGGAAAATATATAGTATAAAATTTGTAGTTAGCTTACAGAATAAAACAATAGTAGGCATTGCAAAAGAATGGGACAAAGTGGCTAGTGTGATCAATGTTCATAGAGTGTTTTATTTTACTTTTTCATCTTTCTTTTATTAACAAAAATATATAAGCCTTTGAGTTTTCTTTGAAATGCCAGCAAGCTTGGCCCTGGGTCAGGACACAGAGGCAAACCACAAACTATAGGTGAACTTTGACAGCTTTGCTTTGGGAAATAAAGGGCTGTAAAATGACAGGGCTATATACAGAAACATCCAGCTGGATAGTTTAGATACATGAAATGTTTCTAATGCTAACACAAAAATAAAGCAAGGTCAAAATAATAGAGTAACAATATAGGCTAAGGGTTTGTTTGGATGAACATGGTGAATTATAGAACTTTGAAATTTTGTTTTGTTTAATAAGCCAATTAATATTTTTGGCTGATTTCCATGGCACAAAAGAAAATGTTTACTTATGCATTAAATAGGATTTGCCTGCATGGCAATAAATATCAGAATGGTGCTACAAACAAGCCGTCTCTGCAGGCATGGTGCTGCTATGAGGACATCCCACATGCAAAAACAATACACTTCAGTTTCAACAGAACGGACAGGCACAACCATTTTCCAAAGGTGCAGAGATTGTCACATTCTTGTAACAATGAATGAAGTTTCAAAAAGTCCTTCTATGACGTCACTTGCCTTGAATGTTAAATAGATAAGCCATTGACAAGGAAGCAATGAAAATACAACAAAGAACGAGAAGAGAAAGGTAACTTTTACCACACGATCCAAATGCTATCACCAGGGTCTACATTTTTAAGGAAATCTTCAGACCCATCAAATCCCAATCAATCATGGGAGTAGGGCTAAATTATATCTAGAGGCCTGAGAAGATGTTTAGTACAATCATAGTGTCTAAATATTACTTAGGCGATTCCCACTGGAAACTAATGTTGCAATAAAATTGTAATGTATGTAATGTCATGAATGTAAAACATAGAAACAAAATTGGCATTTGAAAACCCAAGACATTGGATCAGACCATGCAGTATTGAAACAGCAAACCTGTAGCAAAGTTTGAGCTGTAAGTTACACAAAATATTTTTAAACCATTTGTAGTTGGGGAACTTCAATCTTACAAAGCTTTATTGGGAATTGTGGACATATGATCCACCCACACTTTCAGTCCCTTGCTTACCTGGCTTATTATGGCCTTGTCAATCACTCAGAAGCTAATGTGCAAACCACAAAATCAAAAACAATCCACCCGCACCATTCCACCGTGATCAACCCAAAGTGAACATAAGTGTCTCTGTCTGAAGTGTGCGTGTGCAGTTCAGGAGCGCTTTAGTTGGGCCAGTCGGTGCAAGAGTTGGAGCCTCTTGGCCTTCAGCTGCTTCCTCTCCGCAGTCTTCTGCTTCTCACTGGCATGCAGCTGTTGGAGGTATTCTGTGGCCCGTGTCAGGATGGCCACTTTGGGGGTTTTGGGGCAGTCGGCTAACCCCGGGATCTCATCTCGCAGAGAGAGGAAACGGGAGCGCAGGTCATTGCGGCGCTTACGCTCCAGGAAGTTGTGTGCCCTGCGTTTGTCCGTGTCCTCACAATCTGATGACTGGGGGCTAGAAAGGTGGGAGGGGGGGAGGTGCTTTACAGGTGAGGTCTGGGAGGAGGATGAAGGAGAAGAAGGGGAGGTGGAGGAGGTAGGGGAAGAGGCGCTGAAATCAGGAGATTCTGACCTGACTGTGCCCGAGGTCACATGACACCTTCTACTGTCCAAATTCAAGGGGGTGTGGCCAGGCAGTGGCTGCTGCTGACAGTTCTGAGCTCCATAAGCACCACTCTCCTGTCGGACCCTCTTTCTGGGGGGCTCAGGAGCAGGGGGGACAGAGTCAGGGGAGGGGGCAGCGTAGTTGTGCTGCTGCTGATGAATGGAGATGTGAAAGCGCTTCATGCCGGGGTCCAGTGGGTCTGCTCGCACTGTTATAGTCACAGGCTTTCGGCTGCTCACCAGCCGACGAGGCTTTCGCTGCCGCTTGTGTTCCACTGTCACCACGTCAATCTCCTCTTCATCCTCTTCTTTGTCATCATCATCATCTGAACACATGACACAAAAAGTCATGAGTAAAAAAAGTCAATAGAATGGGAAATACATTTTATTCAATTACATCATTATGGAATAAAAATATATCTTGTGCCTGCATGAAATAAATGTTGGCGTTTATGATGATTAATCCCCCCCCCATCAACCCAAAACATGCACCAGGTAAAATCCTCCAGCTTAGGTCCTTAAGCAAGAAGATCATGGAGATGGTCTGCGGGCGGAGTAATGTGCTGCCCACTGCTCCTAATAACAGGATGGGTTAAATGCAGAGAAGAATTTCTCCTGTTTGAGATCAATGAAGTCACTTCTTCTTCTTAAAGTCTTTTGAGAGCAACTCTTGCAATAGAAAACACTATTTGAAGAGTCGAAATAATGGCCTGTGGATTGACTGACCAAATAAAGCCATCAGGGTAGTGACCACAGCCTCCAGCTCAAAGCATCTTAAAGGCTTCATCACTGTACTTTCTTTGGAATTAAAATTTTACTAATACACAAGTTTAATAATCACAGGATCATGTCCCGTAAACAGGTTAAACTAAACTCTCACTTATAGTGACATTAAAATACACATACCAAACTGAATTACAAATTAATTTACTCAATGAGTCAAATTAATAATTAATTTACTCAATGAGTCAAATTAATAATTAAAGCAGTCACTTTTAAACATTTATGTCTACACATTAGAGCATGTAATGTTAATGGTCATCTTTTGTTATAAATTTTATAACAAAAGATGACCATTAACATTACATGCTCCAACACTTAATAGTGTGCCACTGAGTTCACTTTAGACATTATCTTATGTGCTCATTTTAAAACACAAAATGTTCCTAAAACTGTATAAAATACTGTGGTAAAAGCTTTGCAGAAGCCTATACAGCCCCCTAAATGGATAATCCCACTCTATTCACATCCCGAGCTGGCTGGGGACAAATCCACCCACTGACACAATTGGCGCTGTAGCTTGTTGAGTGCAGGAATGCAGCAACAAGTTTCCCTTTGTAACATTCCACACACCATTATGCATGGCCCAGCATCACATGATAGCCTACATACCAGACCAAATCATATGGCATTGAAAAAGTAGGTCTCAAGGTGACAAAAATATTCCCATGTTGAAAAAGCCCGGAGTTTTGCTTTCCTTGTCCTTCAACTGATTACATAAAGTTCATGTGAAATGTGCTCTGATTGAATTGGTGTCAGATCAGAGGTGTGGGCTGGTGGGAAGGAGGATATTGTTATCATAAGTCTGAATGGAGGACCAGGGGAGAGCAGCTGGGCCGCTGGAGCCATGCCAAGCAGCAGATGTTTGAATGGGCGTGTCACTCCGGGAGCTTCAAGCATGTGTTGCATGCACCAAGGTAACGCAATGCAGTCATCATGTACTACAAGCTCATCAACATGGCAACTGGTCAATAAAATACTGGTGAACTAAGTTTAGAAAAATCAAAAAGTCTAGATCTGAAGATCCAGTTATAATCAGAAGTGATTTTTGGGTATTGCAGCGAAAGTAGGAACTCAAAACTGTGTTTTCTTAATATAATTATTAACAAATTGTTTTACTTTTCGTATACAGAGAACTCTTCTATTATTACATATTTTAACTATACTCTGATATAGAATTGATTAGATAAAAATGAACAAATCACAACACTTAACAGTTAAAAACAATAATGAAAGCGTTTGAATTTTTTGAATGACCCACTGACCTGAAGATTCAGAATGTGACTCAGATCCAGACGACACTTGCTTCTTACTGACTCCACCCAGGGGAAAAGTGAATACAGCCCCAGGGTCAACACAGTCCGCAGTCAGACCGTTGAGGGAGGGTGCGTCCCCAGCCCCGCACTGACCGCCTTTACTCACAGGAGATGGCGCCACAACAGGTGCTCCGGACATCTTGGCCTGCCGCTCCCCCGCCACCACCCTCTCCAGATGCTGTCCAGCTGAAAACCCACTCCACATACAGTCCTGGATGATGATGGAGCTCAGGTTCCCAAAAGTCTCTGTGGAGGTGGCAACTCTGCAAGGCGTGTCCTGCTGCTCGTCATCCTGCCCCAAGAACTGAGAGACCCATTCTAGTTTGTCGCCGAGAGAAGGGTAAAGCATCCCAACCTTGGCCGACCCCTCCACTGCCCTTATGGGGGACATGGGTGGGGTAGGCACTAGCTCAAATTTCTTCCATATGTCCTCACTGGGAGCAGTGGACTTGAAGAAATCCTCATCCGGGTCGTGGTCATCGTAGAAGTAGTGCTGGTAGTGGTCCAGATGGTCCATGTCCCAATAGTCATAGCGGGGCGCGGTGGAGCTGATGCCCGGCATGAGGGAGTCTGAGGCAGGCAGGGGGTCACTCCCTGTTCCTGAATTCTGCAAACATCACCACACAGGTATGTAATTAAAAGGTCACATGAACTGAGGATTCAATTAAAAACTATATATTCTATTACAATAGGCTATTATGTCTGACTATACACAACTGATAAAACAGCTTATGAGGGTTCTGTTTAGAAGTGGAGGAATTTGGGTAAAGCAATAAAATGACCATGACCAACAGTAAGGAAAAAGACCGCAAATATATAAAATTATACAAAGAACTGCATCGAATTTCGCGTCCCCATAAAAGCCAAAAGCCAAATGATTGCAGACCACATCTGCACTCACATATAGTTTGAAGAGAGCCATTAATGCATACTTCGCTCCCACTGGCTGCAGACTTCAATGCGCACGAGAACATCGTGTCTCTTGTACAAATAAGTGCTCGGCGGTACTTCACATCCTTCCCTAAAGTATTCACAGCCTTAGTTAAACTTGAACTACCGCGTTTTTGTTGCCGCTGAGAAGTTAAAGTTTTGCAATGGTTTCATTACATAACAGTGTTTTAGTAGTGTGCTGTATCAGGCGGCACAGGAGGAGGAGATGGGAGGGGAAAGGCGGGTTGGCTCACAGGCTGCTCAGCTGATAGTACGCTCCTCTAATTAGATACAAAGTAGATCATTTAGAGACTCAACTTATTATTGTTGTCAGCTTAAGCTATTGGTGCCGACAAGTTGTGTGTCGGCGGTCTCGACTTCCACTACTAAGCGCAAAAGAAATGCAGCCACGACTAAAAAGTGTTAAATAGGCTGGACACATCACTGCAAAACGTGCAAAACTCCTGTCATAAAACACTTCAGAAAGTCGCACTCTTTACCTGGAAGTGGTAAAAAACGTGTCTGCGTCCTCATAGATCCGCTGTGAGGAAATAAAAAAAATAGTGTCCAAATGATCCCGGCGGTGTTTCAGCAGCGCACAGGACGGCGCGTTTGTTTGGGTGTGAATACAGGAAAGTCTGTGGTTGTCAATAAACGAGTAGTCCGTGTGGTCGCAGTCACTCCGCTTCTAAACACGAGAGGATGGACGTGTGTTCCACTGTCTGAGCAGACTACTGCACTCACTGTACGAGCCGCGGCACAGACTTGGCTGTTATGCATAAGAGGCGGGCCGTAGTAGGGGAGCCACGCCTGCTGCTTAAAGAGCCAGAGCGCACAAACACACAGCTGCTGCACGGATTATGTGACAGACCTTCATAAGGCAATATTGTTCTCTTGTGCAACAGATATTCAAACATATTTTTGTCAAAACCTACTTATATCACACTTCTTTTGTTAAGTAGGCTACATGTGATTTGAACATACAGGCCAACAGCAGAAGAGTCTATTAGAAACACAACAAATTAACAATATTATAATTATCTGCATGATATTTTAGATCCTTCATCCCCACTGCTATCAGAAGAAGAAGAAGAAGAAGTTAACTTTATTGATCTCACACTGGAGAAATTCTTCTCTGCATTTTAACCCATCCTATATATATATATATATATATATATATATATATTAGGAGCAGGAGCACACATTAGGGCGCCCGGGGACCATCTCCATGATCTTCTTGCTTCGGCAGGACCTAAGCTGGAGTACCTATGGTGCATGTTTTGGGTTGGTGGGGGAAACCGGAGTGCCCGGAGGAAACCCACCCAGACACGGGGAGAACATGTGTAGTGGCGACCTGGGGATCGAACCCGGAACCTTCTTGCTGTGAAGCAAGAGCGCTAACCACTCAGCTACCGTGCCGCCACTATATAACTCCACTATATAGTCTAAACGTGCAATTTTTCTATTTTCTTATTTACTTATTATTACTTATCTACTTACTACTACTTATCTTGTCTATATACACAACTTTCTTTTGCACTAAACTCTCTGGAGCTAATGTGGCAAGTGAATTTCTCCTGTGTGAGATCAATAAAGTTTTCATTTCATTTATTTCATTTATTTCATTTATTTCATTTATTTCATTTATTTCATTTATTTCATTTATTTCATTTATTTGACAGGGACCATGTACAGGAGCATTAATCACAGTCAATGAAGAGATGCTTTGTACCAGACTATAGCTCTTTGAGCTAATTTCCATCTGCAGTCCCTGAGACACACAACATGACAAAACATTAAACACAGCATAAAATAATGCATTTCATAAACATTTCATCAAAGGTACATTATTTACATTAGTTAAAATGGATTCCCCTTCACCTTCCCAGCCCCTTCTCAGGTTTGTCTTAATGCTGACAAGTTTGTATTCTTAAGAAATGTTGATTGAGTCCTACACTAAATTGTTTGAAGTCTTTGCACAGTTTTAGCTCAGTGGAAAGTTTGTTCCATTTTGAGATTGTTTTAACAGAAAATGCAGATTGTCCCAGTGATGTTTTACGTTTTGGTATTGTACATTGGCCACTGATCTTATCTTATCTTATCTTATCTTATCTTATCTTATCTTATCTTCTTACAGCAATGGTTTGCTTTACCCACCCACCTCCTATCCAAAACATCTTGATTTTTATGTTTAGCTTCTGTGCAAAAGTAAAACACAATTTATTGTGTAATTTTGAATGTGCCATGCTGAATCTGTAACACTGCTTTATCATATCCTAGATTACATAATCGCAGAGTCCAGGTAATTCATTAGTGTTTTCAAAGTGTGATTGTATATCCGCAGTTATTCTTGGAGCAATTATGTGTTGGCACTATCAAATACCAGGTATGCATCTCATAGAGCTGGGATCAATAAGCAGCCATGATGTGGTGCTGCTTTGAGCCTGGCTCAGTCAATACAGAAACGATGATCTGTCTACACTGTCATCCCTGTGTGTATAGGCCCAAAAGCCGCAACCTCACTACTGCTGACAATGCATCTCTGCCTTGCCATTTAAGACCTCACTCCAAAAATATGCTTGAGTAATTTAAAAACATCCAGGGACACTGACATTTGAGAGAAGCCAAACTGCTAAGTAGAAAGATAGGATATTTCTGCTGCAATAATAGCCTTGTGATTTGTTCAGTTGCAATATACTGGGCAGCCAATGTCCTAGCCCAGGACTATAAAAAGAAGTCATTTTCAATATAACTCCATGACAATGTCCATTTGGCCAAAGTAGGCCAAATAAGATCAGTACTGAACTGGTGATGTGTAAAGTCAACCTGGCTGACAAGATAAGGTAGCTCAAATTGTTGTTATTGAACACAGCAACTTTTAAGTTTCTTCACAGCACAATGCAGACAGCGTGAAATTTGGTCTGTCCCTGTCATCTCCATGAACCCCTCCACTCCCCACCCTGACTGTCACTCATTCGCTCGCCTCACTCTCACATCCAGTCTCAAATGTTCTGCCCCCCTCCTAAGCCTTTATCCCCAGTCGCCCCTGATCAAACAAATCTTGACCTGACATGAAATGCATAGACTTTAGGTTGAGATGCTGAATTTCCCGTGGGAGATGTTACAAAGACACTGATTGATTGCATTGGTTTTCTTTAATATTGACATTACAACTATTTCTGTTTTTGTACTGTGTGCTTTTATTCTTCTTTGAAAGTTCTAATCTTCAAGCACTGCTTTGAATGAGTGATCGTAAGTGAATGGGGACAAAGATATGCCATATTTCCAAGTGAAATGCCTTCAGAGAACACATCTGTGGATGACTGAAATATCTTTAAAGCATAGTATAACCACAAGTCTATTTGAAGGAGGAAAGATAAAATCTCTCTATTACAGGTATATTTAGAAGTTTGAAAAATTTGTCTGAACTCCAGAAGTGTAGTCACTGTCTTTTGTCAAATTGTGTCTGTAAAAATGTCCCTGTTTTCATTTTGGAATTGAAATTGGAGCTAGTGTACCATGCAACCAAGTGTGTAAGATAATAAATAAACACATTACCACATGTCTTAATTGTGAAAATCATTTCTAAGCAATTTATAATGGACCCAAAGCTATTCCTGTTCCCTATTATATTTAGAGAAACATTCATATACAAAATGGGAAAAATGTTTATAGACCTAGATGATTTTCTTCAAAGAAATCTCATAGAATTACTGTGTGCAGATGCAACAGATGCCAACTCATCCCCCATAATTTGGAGAAGATATCAGTATAATATATGATCCACCTACTTAGAAATATGTGGAAAATTTTATGTCTCTTTTATTTATGTCGGTTTTATTTTGGGATGTGAAATTCTGTGTCTCTTGTTTCTGAATGGGGACAGATTTGTTTTGTGTGCTGTGTTTATTAAATGGTAAAGAGCTATATTCATATTTTCTACTTTCAAGGAACCACTCACCCATTCACACAGTTATGATTCCCATAAAGCTCCAGACACAGAGCAAATATTCTTCCTTTAAACCACTGAATACAGCAGATCAGCACTGTGCTATCAAAGGAAAATGGAATTGCTTCATGCTTTATACTAAAACGGCATAATTTTAAAAGGTGACATTTTTACATCTTACATAACACAAGATTTGAAAATGTCATTTTCTAAAATGCATGAAGGTGATATGGTAGAAAGGCGAAGAGACACCCTGTCCACTTGGGGTTGTTCACATGATCATGCCCTCACCTCCTCCACCTGCGACCTTCTGTGGGACTAATCAATGAACATGTCGGCTGGAGGGACCCATCCACGTGTCTGGGTGTCTGGGTGTCTGGGTGTCTGGGTGTCTGGGTGTCTGGGTGTCTGGGTGTCTGGGAGAGGAATAATAGCTGCACTGCACTGGACACTGGGCTGCACATAGAAGGTGATTACAATAATTCACCAGTTAATGTGTCTAACCTTTTGACCTTAACATGTCCCTGTATGTGTGGACTAATAAATGACCCAGGAGCCAATGGTGGAAAGAACATTATTTTATAGTACTTGTCTGGTACTATAATTCTCTGAGGGAAAACCCAGAGAATTATAGCTCATAGAAATTAGGTTACATCCCCGCAAGTCAATATGGCTATGACAGTGTTCTACTTTACACCACTATTTACCGTATTATCTCCAAAACCGACTGAATAATGTAAAGGTTCTTTAAAGGTTCATTGTGTAACTTTTCTGGTAGAGGGTCTGCTTGTCTTTATAATTTGATTGGAATGTTCTACAGTAAGGCATTAAACTTATTCATCTTGGATTGTTTTTATTGCTCAAAATACCAAGAATCCACAGGTCTGAGGTGTACCTTAGCCTATAGGGCTACCTACTTGCTTGTATAAATATAAATATGTTTAATGCCATACTGGGGAACATCCTAGGCAAAATCACAACACCTCCATGAAGTAGACATTGGGCCCTCCACCTGACAAGAAGCATAGTACACCAATTGCACACAAAAACATGTTTGCACTACTGTTCTGATGCTGCTCATCTGGACCTTTTTGTTATTTTGATTGTTTATTATTTTTTACTATATTATAGCTATATTTTAGTTGTTATTATTATTATTTAGTGTCTATACTCTAGTTATTACTATTATTATTTACTGTTTTATGTTATCACCAAGACAAGTTCCTAGTTTTGTGAATTCTGTCCACTTGACAATGGCAATAAAAGTCTTTCTAATTCTGATTCTGAATTGAAATCACAGCCCCTAATTTCAATCTAGTTTATACTATTCAAATTGCTTTTCACGTACATTACAAACAAGAAAAAAACTTTGTGAGTGAGTCAGATAGTGAGAAACTGATGAACTGCAACTTTTAGAAAACAGCAGAAAATATTATATGAACAATTACTTAAATAAACGTATGAAAACAAACACTATACCATGGTGGCCCATAGGCAAGGTTGTAATGTGTTCTCATGAGTGTAAACCTTTTCCCTAACTTGTAGCACTTTATTGACATGCTGTTAGTCCTCTTCTGTTTTCATTGGCTTTTATTGCATTCTGGGTAGAAATCAACTGAGGAACAGGCTGTCAGCACAGACTGTACTCCATAGAGAGAGGGGGAGAGAGGGAGAGAGGTGGTGAGTGTGAAAATTGTTGTTTCACAGAATAAGAAGAGGAAAAAGAGGAAATTGGCTTTTATTATGTAGTATAACGGATAACGGAAGTATTTTATACTTATAGTGATATATGGGAAGTCCTTCGAAATGCTACTGCTATTAATACGTATTGCATCTTGTCACTTAAAACATGCCTATAGATACAGGAGAGGAAGATGGAGATTTGATGGGGGAGTAGACAGCCGTTCACAGGAACAGGCTTGAAGAAAATTGCATAACTCATATTTGGCTTTATTAGGCATTCTTGGAGCATTGCATACACTGGCACACATGTACGCACTGGCCATTTTAATAGGTACACAAGGTACCAATGTAGTAATGCATGTAATTCTACCACTTAACCACTTTAATAGCACTATGTAACTTTTCTGGAAGAGAGTCAACCACCTGTTTGTCTCCATGGAGATGTTATTGCTTTAAATGTTCCACAGCATGACCTTAAATTTATGTAAAGATGAGGTTACATATAAAATCTGCATGGAGAGGTGACAGCACTCACAGTGAGAATACATGTATTTCAACTGTAATAGGTTTAATGCCATACTTCGAATTGAGATTCAAACAAGATATAACTCCAACCTTGTGTGTACCTAATAAAATGGCCACTGATTGTTCATAGACATACTGCCACATTACAATTCCACTACTGTAGGTATACAGCTATAGTAAACAAATGCTACACTACTCCGCCAGCATTTCCCCAGACATATCACTTGCTGTTTTTTATTTTTCATATTGCATAAGCGTCTGGGAAAATATTTAGTGCGTCTCTGTGGGCTAGAGGCATATGTCTTGATTATTTTTTTCACAGCTATCGAGGAATTGTGCAAGGCGTTTATTAATACAACACAAAGAGGATGATGTTATTCAGAGGCAATGGAGAAAGAATTATCTGAGATTTTAAAATTGAGGGATTATTACAGATTATGAAGTAAAAAAAAAGACATGACAAATGGGACTGGATGTATAGAAAGATGATAAACTAAATCCATTAGTCAAGTACAATAATGCAAAAAGTTAAAATGCCATGTACGGCCCTGAAGAACAATGTCAGGATTGACTTCATTAAAGAATTTTGGCTTCAATAATGGATAGGCCTATATATATTTCAAGTGTTAACATATCATAGTAGGCCTACTATAACACTATAGAGCAGTGTTGCCAGTTCAACTATTTGAGACCCCACTTTATTTTATCATGGTGCATATTCTGAACCTTCTCTACTGAATCTTTACTTACTACCACAATCTATTTCAGCCAACAGACCTGAACTGTATAGAAGATTTCCATTTTATATTTCATGAACTTTGACCTATCTGTGCTCCCAGATAAGATCCCATTTTCAAATTAAATATAGCTTTTAAATGTAACGATTATAATTTGGTGTTTTGGTCCTCATGACAATAACTCGGACCTTATTTGGGTTGTCAGTTTAAATGTTGAAATCCAGTTGGTTTAAACCAATCTTCTCTACCTAAACCCCAGCACCTGCTAGTGAAGCCTCTGCAGCTCAGTGAGTGAATTCTGGAGGTTCTGAGCTTTCACATGAGCCAATGCTTGTCCATATGCTAACTGAGGAAAAACGTGTATGTGTACTCCTTTATACGCACGATAAGACACTGGTAACCCAGGTTCAGTTGTGATTATAGTACCCTTTTTAAACAGCACAGCAAGTACAGTTTCTTTAAGGCAAACTTGGAGCTATAAACAACCTCTGTGTAATCCATTCATTCAGTAACTGAGAGCCACTAAGCAACTAGTTTTTTTCAGTTTTCATCTATTGAAATAATACATCTCCATTTAAGGACGTTTTCATCTTAGAAAAAAAATCATTTAACAGGTAATAGGGTATCATGGCACATTTGATCATATTGTCTTATGTCATACTGTTGTTTTTGTCCATTGTTTATTATGATTCTTAATTGTTTTTATTTTCACAATAATGACTGGAGCGAAATAGAGAATATTTTACTTTCATGTGAATTTAGGTGCAGCACTTTGGACACTGTTATATGTTTAGGAAATGTGCTATATAAAGTGGACTCGGACTTTCTGTATTTTGTACAAGTCCATTTTCCTATGTGTGTTACGCATCATGTAATTTTAAATCACGTGTGCCATTTTCTGTAGTTACAGTACATGACTCCCTCAACTGCTGTGCCCTCAGCTGCAAATCAGAACATAGTGTAACAAGAGGCAGTGAGACACCTAGTGGTGAGAACAGCCTTGAGAGCTACTATACAGTGGTACCTCACCGTACGAAATTAATTTGTTCCAGAAGTGGTTTGGTAACGTGAATTTTTCGTAAGTTGAGAAGCTATTTCAATGGAAAAAGCCTGATTCGTTCCAAGGCCCCGATCCAAGTTTTTTTTAAAATAGTGTAACTTTTTTATAGTGTAACATTGTGTTCTGCGTAGAGATTGTAGACCCAGGACTAAACGTGGACTATACCAGGTCTAGACCAAGGTCTAAGCCTGGACTAAACCTGGACTAAACCAGGACTAGACCAGGTGGATTAAAGCGCCGCGTGCAGGTCTATTTCCTGGTTTCGTTTCGAGTCACAGCTGAGGCGAGCAGCGAGGGGGACCGCACGCAGTCTGAGCGCATGAACGAGACCCGTGCTCAAACCGTGCCTCCTCTAGACCTGGTCTAGACCACCGCGGCTCTTGCATGCGTTCGTTCATGCGCTCAGACTGCGTGCGGTCCCCCTCGCCTCAGCCGTGACTCGAAACAAAACCAGGAAATAGACCCGCGCGCGGCACTTTAATCCACCTGGTCTAGTCCTGGTTTAGTCCAGGTTTAGTTCTGGTTTAGTCCAGGTTTAGTCCTGGTCCAGTCCTGGTTTAGTCTAGGTCTAGACCTGCTGGCAGCCCCGCGCCGAGTCATGCTGCGCTATCATACGTGTCCGCGCGCAGTTTTCTCCCCCCTCCCCCTTCTACTCCACACTTCACTATTAATAATTTTTTTGAAAATCTATGAAAGTTTGAGTGTTTAAACGAGAGACAAATGTGAGAAAAGTTAAAATTCAGTCTGAGAAAAGCGTATACAGTAATGTGTGTGGCTGAGTGCGCATTATTTGAATTTTTGAGATTTCGCGTTTCGTAACTTGAATTTTCTTTCGTATCTAGAGACCAAAATTTAACGTGAAGGCGTTTCGTAACTTGAAATTTTCGTTTGTTGGGTCTTTCGTAAGGTGAGGTACCACTGTACATAGAAAATGCTGTTAAGCACTTTAGTTTGCCCTGTTTGATTGTACAGAATGAGGTGAAATGTCACGAAAGAGGTAGAATATTCAAGTAAATGTTTTCATTTTCACTCTACAAATAGAATGTTCAGACAAAGAAGCATTGAGAGTGCAGCTCTGACAAGGACAAAGAAAAGTTCAGGTGGCTTTTGAATGCAGAGGAGAGGTAACCTTGACGAGCTGATCCAGAACAATTTGTAGAGGATTGCAGTTATACAGGCAAAGAGATGTGGCTAAGGTGCTGCAGTGGAGAAAAAGAACAGGAAATCTATCGAAAGAACATCAAGCTAAATTAAGATTAAGATTAAGATAAAGATTATCAATAAATATTATCAATAATGAATAATATATTCAATAAAGATACTGCAAATAATTTCCAAATGTATTTTTACAGTCGCATTTTAAACAGACCTTGGAGGCATTATAATTTAACCCTCATTACTCAATGTACAAATTCTTATGGCTCAAACATCAATACATTTAAATATTTTGGATTTTTAAACAAGTACTTACTGGACTATTGGGGCTAATTATGCAGAAATACTAAAAGGTACAGTTGCTTTTTCAGTCATTTAACATGCCAGTTGCAAACAGCATGTCAGCGTTTTAACATGCAAATCATAACTTCATAAGCAAGCAAACTCCTTTTTTGTGTTGTAAATGCAAATATTGACAACTAATCTGCTTGGTATCTTAAAGTGGAGAGCATTGGTGTACAGATGGGTGTCCACACACTGAAAGAGCTCAGTATAGTGTGACGGAGGCTTGAGTCTGTCCACAAAAGAGACAGATAGACCTGCCATCTGTGGAGTTTGGAGGAAAGAATAAGCAACAGGATGTACACGATGGGCACAAGTATTGATTAGACAAAGGCAATAAATGGAGATGGAGAGGTTGAGGTGGCTGAGGTTTTAGCTGCTTTGTGTGGGAGTGCCATTACTTTATTACTAGGTTGTTGTGTTTTTTCTTGTATTCTCTTTGAATTTTATAATTTGGCTAAGACTTGACTTATTACTACGTATACCCAGAATGCCTTTTTTGGCACATTCTACCTGGGGCATTGAGTATGGAGTAAACTTAATAAACAGATGGTAAACACTGAATAAGGCATTAGCTGTGTTTGTGGGCTGCATATATGTGATGTGTTCTCCAAACCACAAACATGCACCATTTAAGTGCACACACATAATGAGCTCCAGAACACTCGAGAAAAAAAAAAAGATTATGTAAGACACCAGCTAACAATATAACAATATATCAGACCAAACATCATTAGCAACAGTAGTAGTAGTAGTAGTAGCACCAGTTGCAGTAGAAGTAGTAGCAGTTTTTGTTGTTGCAAAAGTAGTAGTAGCAGCAATAGCAGTAGTAGTAGTAGTAATAGTAATAGTAGTAGTAGGAGGGGGAGGAGTAATAGTAGAAGTAGAGGAAGTAGATTGCTTTGTATCAGATCATTTTTTGAGTTGGTTACTTCTACCAACTTTGAAAAAATAAAATAAAACAACAGTCATTCACATACACTGCCCATAGTCTATATTTAGGTGTATGTGATTAGCTACACCGGCTGGTTAGCTCAACTGGTAAGTCATGGACTTTCCCCCTGGGGGTTGTAGGTTCAAACCCCTCCCCCCCGGGCAATGAGCTAACCAGTGTGGGTCCTTGGGCAAGACCCTTCACGGTACTGCCCCCCGGGCGCCGAAAAAGATGGCTGCTCACTGCTCCTGAAAAGGATGGGTCAAATGCAGAAGTCAAATTTCTCCCGTGTGTCACTGTGTGTCATTGTGTGTGAGACCAATAAAGGCTTAAGCCTAAACTTAATCTTAACTTAATCTTAATTCATATTTACCATCTGTGAATACCCATGTACAAGTAGCAGTATTGTGCAAGGGAGGTGCAGATGAAAAGAACCTACCGAGACCCCCTTAGCATATAATTATTTCTAATGAAGAGTAATTGCTTCATCGCAAGTATGGGTAGCTCCAATTGGCCGCGTGGGTGTGATTTCCCTCATAAGGATGATTAAAAACAAACAAGACTGTCTGTACATTACCTACAAGTACGTGGCATTCTTTCACACTACAGTGCACTGGTCATTTTACTGACACGCTCCATTAGGCTCATTTGAATAAAATATTCAAACCAGAAAATGCCGCTATAAAGAGTGATTTTGAATATAGTGGCAATTGTGATTGGAGTAAAAACAAAAAAACAAACAAAAAAACAAACAACATACAGAGTACTAAAACGGGACCCCACCAATGGGTACAAAAAGAAGATCATTGATTGCTTACAGAAGTTGAGGAGAAGTCATTGATCGTCATTGATCGACAGCTGTATTACAGACTGTACCCTGGTGACGCTATCCCTCCCTAAGATTCACAAACAAGGAGTACCACTCAGACCCATTGTGTGTAGTGTTGACTCTATCACATATAATTTGGCCAAACACCTAAAAACCATCTTGGCTCCATTGGTGGGTAACACGGAGCACTACTTTGAGAACACAGCCGAATTTGTAAACAAAGTTAAGTTTCTCCAGTTTGGTCAGGATGAGACAATGGTTTCCTTTGATGTAACCTCTCTTTTCACTTGTATCCCCACAGCGGTAGCGGTCGAAGCAGCGAGAAGGAGTTTACTACAGGATTCCAAGCTAGAAGAGAAAACCAAACTTTCACCTGACCAAATCTGCCAACTGCTGGAAATTTGTCTGAATACCACCTATTTCCAGTTCAGAGGGAACTTCTACAGGCAAATCCATGGCTGTGCAATGGGCTCACCGGTCTCCCCTATCATGGCTAATTTATACATGGAACAATTTGAACAGAGTGCCTTAGCTTCATATCCAGGCACTCCTCCCACACACTGGTTTCGGTATGTTGATGATAATTTTTCAAAAATCAAAATTCAAGATTTGGAACCTTTTACTGCACATATCAATTCTGTAGATCCTAATATCAAATTCACCCGTGAAGATGCCAGTGATAACACATTGGCGTTCTTAGATTGTGCAGTAATGATAGGAGGAGACCGGCGACTCCAAGCAGAAGTCTTCAGGAAGCCCACACACACAGACCAATACCTGCTTTTTGATTCACACCACCCACTGCAGCACAAACTGGGTGTTATTCGGACATTACAACACAGGGCCCAAGTGGTTCCCACAAGCACAGAGGGTAAGGAGAAAGAAGAACAACATGTGCAGGAAGCCCTCTCTGTTTGTGGATATCCTAAATGGGCTGTCAACAAAACCAAGAGAGACAAGGGCAAGAAACAAGACAACAGAGAATCCGAACCCAGGAGGAAAGGGGTAGCGATTCCGTACCTGGCCGGCGTTTCGGAAAAACTACAGAGGATTTTCAGACAATATGAAATTCCAGTTTATTTCAAACCCACAAACACTTTAAGACAAAAACTCATCCACCCAAAGGACAAAACACCGAGCCACAAACAAAGCAATGTGGTCTACTCCATTCAGTGTAGTGAAGACTGCAGTGAGCGCTACATTGGGGAAACCAAACAGCCACTTCAGGATGTACCAACACAGGCGGGCGTGCCAGAGTGAACCGTCATCTGCCGTACATCTTCACCTAGAAGCCACGGGCCATTCTTTTGAGGACAGTGAGGTTCAGATCTTAGCCAGGGAACAAAACTGGTTTGAGAGGGGGGTTAAAGAGGCAATTTTTGTCAAAAAAGAGAATCCGTCGTTAAATAGAAATGGGGGAGTTAGACATAACTTGTCTCCCATTTATAATTCGATTCTCAAACCAAGTCAAAAACAGACAAAGAAACATTAGGGCAGACAATCCAGGGCAGAGGGGTGGAGAGGGTCGTTAGGCTTGAATAGGGAGGCTAAACTAGTCGCCAGAGAAATTTGAAAAACAAAGAGACAGATGTGTGGAGATAGTTTCAGAGCTATTTAAGTGTAGTGAGCTCCTCCCTGCAGCTAGATATAAACAGGGTCTAACCAGCACTAGAACCAGAGCTGACGAAGCCTCTCGGATGAGCGGCGAAGCGTTTTCGACCAAACAAACTTTGTCCAGTTGACAAATTGAATTTCTCCTTTTATCACAAAAAAACAAACAATTAAATAATTCCAAGCATTTTGTCATTTGTGAATGGATGGAAATTTTGAGGAAAAAATATGTCAGCACCTAAAATAGATATCATGTGAGGGATTGGTTTGGAAGGGCCTCTGCCATAAAAACATTAAATAATTACATAACTATTTGCAGTGGCACAGGTAATTTACTGTGGCAACCCTGGAATCACTCAAAGCACATCAAAGAAGATGCAGTGTTTGACTAAAATCTGTTCTTAGACTGACTATTGCGAGAGATGGTCAAGGCCTTAGTGGTGATCTGAGGTGTCGAGTTTTTTAAATGCAAATAAAAAAACAGCAAATAAAAAAGAGCAAAAAAGGACTTGGTTAATCATGCTAATTTAAATGAAAGCAATTGCTCAGTTTACCTAGAATATTCTCTCAATGGTAGTGGCTCAAATAACCAACACTAAGGATTTCCAAGAAAAGAGTTGCCCCTAAACCACAAATCGGAGTATGGGACGCCCACACACACAGTCTGCTATTTAACACCATGAATTCATTGGGATTGTCTGCTTGTCGCATCAGCACTAGGCCTTTAGCTGTCTCATCACCCATCACAAAATCTAACCTTCCCCCTCCCCAGCCAACTCCTCACCTCTTGCCCGTCCCTGCAGAGGAAGACACAATAGTTAACTCCAACAATGGCTTCTCCAGCTCCTCCTCAAGTGGTCCAAATGTGTCTGTATCTCTTTTCTTTTGTCTGTGAAACATATGGCCTTCTGACACAGTGGCCTGGAGGTCACATAGTAAAGGAATTCAATACATACTGAGGGAATCTGGGGGTCGTCTTTGGTTAAAAAACATAGTTAAAGGGCGCTCATGCTTGTAAGGCACACACCCACAGGCAGAGTGGCTATACATAATTAGATGAGATGTAGCAAATTGGCGGGTTGGTTAAGGCTCAAATACATGACATTTGAAAATAAGACAAAGATTAATGTCGCGATTACGATACTGTGTATAGTTTGCACCACTATCCAAAACACATTTTTGTCTCAAAGTAGACCTTGATAAATTTTAATTGCTTAAAGGTTGAAATTGGTTGAAATTCCTGCTTTTTCGGGATGCTGTTGATTCATTGTGATGTCTATTACCAATTTTACACAAAAAGCAAGCTAAACTAAAACCTATATAGCAACAATATTAGTAAATACCATATTAATCTTTAAACATTCACTTAAACAAATTCAAACTTCCCACAGAGTGAACATTTACTTTTTACTTTATGCTTTATTATTATGAGATTCATCATAGTTTTGAACATGAAGCATTTACCCATAAGTAAAAGCACTACTGCATGATTTCCAGGCCAGCATCTGCTTCCATATGCATGAAAATACTTTAAGTTAAAGGTAACAGTGAAAGAAAGGCCAGAAGTTAGAGGGAGGGTCCAGACCTCCACAACACCGATGCAAGAAGAGAAAATGGATGAATTAATGATTTAGACTGAGACCATGTCAGGCAATATGCTCTCCATTGTGAGATGGTGCTTTCATGAAATGTTTTATTACCTGCTTAAGTTCGTGGTAATAAAAAGGCCCTAAAACTGCAGACTCCATATGTTTTAGACAGGCCTCAGTCATATGAGGGGCTGGACACATAGTGCACCCCAGGGAGATGCTCTCAGTGGGCTCTGGTCTCCCAGGGTGTTGACCTGGAGGACTGGCTGCACTAAAACCAGCACAGATGTTGATGTCAAACTGTGATAATTGAGGTACAACTATGGGCCTTGGAACAATGAAATAACTCTATTCTTGCAGAGTTTTTGACATGATTTTTGACATAATATTGAAAACAATATTGAATCAATATTCAAATATACTTTTAATTTAAGATTTTCCCTTCTTCACGCATGCCTCTTCAGTCCTTAGTTGAGAGGTTGAGATAAGCAAGAAAAATACTATATTTCTTTTTTAATTATTGTGTATAAAATCTCTCAGTCATCCAGGTAGAATCCATGGCAAAAGGAGAAATTCAATTTGTCAACTGGACAAAAGTTTGAAAAATTGAATTTCTCCTTTTGCCATTTTTTGATTATTTGAATTATGTTGCAACATTTTAAAGTACATGAAATGTAAAGTAATAATGAGCCTTTTTATTTCTAGAGGAACCCACAAAGTGCATACAGCTCGAGTGTTAGGTGTGTCAGGGCACATGTGCATGTATTGAGACCATATTAAGTGAGTGTGTGAGTGATCCATCTTCTCTCCTCCTCTGGGACAGTGTCTGATCAGGATGTGATGCTGACACAGATGTATGAGCAAGAGCCGCAACATAATCTTTAAGTGCAGCTGGGACACACCAGGTTTTGGGGATTCTCATTCAACACACTGGAATTTACATTTAGAAAGCTGCTATTAAGACACATGGTCTTAACAGTCTTAACAGGCATGCTGGAAAGTGGAGGGTCCTTTACATTTAAATGTGTCCAGTATGAAAACAAAAGAAAACAAAATAAATAAATAAATACATAAATAATTATGCTTCTCTATGGGGGCCTTATACTAGTTAATTAGATATATATTAGGGCTGGGAATATTAACGCGTTAATCGCGATTAGATTAATGTAAGTTATGATCGCGAACAATTTTTTTAATCGCGATCAGAGTTTGCCAGCATTTTCCGCAATTCTACCATCCATATGCAGCTCATTTGGTTGTATTAATTAAACTCATTGTCGGTTAAACGCGCTATTTTGAGTTTGCTAGTATTTTGTTCCTTCTATGCATCCGTAGGCAGCTCGAGCGGGCTTCAATCATTTATTTACAATTTCTCAAAGTAAGCACTATTACTGGTTCATTGTTACTTTTTCCTTTCTCTGCACTTTTTTGAAATAAAAAAAATGGTGAGAAATACTTTGCATTCTGAGTTTAACTTTAGATTCGAACGGTCTTACTGCAAGATATCAATTTTAAACATGCAAAATAAATCACGATTAATCGCAATTAACTATTAAATTTCTGAGATTAGTTGCGATCAAGAAAATTAATCGTTTGACAGCCCTAATATATATATATATATATATATATATATATATATATATATATATATATATATATATATATATATATATATATATATATATATATATATATATATATATATATATTGCTTAGAAAATCATAACATAACAAGCTCAAAATGCTCCAACTTGTGATTTCATGTAACAGCAGTTTTCAATGTGATTGTTATGTTTTACTTTTAGATGGCAGTTGCCAATCTCTACTAAAAAACACAGCAAGTGCACTTGCTATATCACAGGACATCACCAGGTGGAACAGAGTGTTTTTAGCTCGAGAGAAGAACACAGCCTACATTTTCAGGGTTTTTGTTTTAAATTTGGAAATGAAACAAAACTCAATTCAAGGTTTGTGATTTACAAGCAACATTACAGAATAGATCAGAAAATAGCATAATTCAAACCTTTAACCTGTTAGGAAATTATTTGTAGGATTCCATTTGATTCAAATGGAATGTATTCAGTCTCCTGTGCACATGGCATCCAGACACGTGTGCTCCTGTGCGTCACTGCAGTAAATCCATCTGTGCCATGATTCTAATAATGACTGGTGTACAGACATGAATTTCTGTGCTGTTGACAGAGCTCCCACCTCATGCACCTTGAGAATACGTGTGGTCCCAGTGTCTCTTCCTGGTGATGCAGCTTCCTCTTGGGACCCTCATCATCACATCGGGACCATCTATCACTGTGATTGATCAGTGTGTGACCCCTCCCTTCCCCATTCCAACCCCATCTTGCTCGCCCTCTCCGCCTATTCCCATTAATCACTCAGTCATACAGGTAGCCATGACATCATCCCATACACCCCCACAGTGCAACAGTGGACAATATGAGAGGGGTATAAACAGATGGGGGCAGCAAAATCTAATATGCAAGTTTAAGATAGTGAATTTTATTACTGTTTGTTCTTTAAAGGGCCCATATTACACTATTATCTGATCTATGATATAATGTTGCTTCTTCATTATAAACATGCATGGAATTTTGTTTCGTTTCAGTCACACATGTTTAACACATGAACCCTGCATATTTAGGATGAGTTCTTCTCTCAAACAGAAATCACCACCTTGTTCCACCTTGTGATGTCATAGTAATTTATTAAGTTCAGTTCAGTTCAGAAAACTTTATTGATCCCATAGGGCAATTCATTTTCAGCATTCTCAGAGCAGTTCACAACGCAAGACACACCCAAACACACACACACACACACACACACACACACACACACACACACACACACACGCACACACACACACACACACACGCACACACACACACAGTGTGTCAGTCCTATAAAGTCTATAAAGACCACAAGTAAAACTCAAACAATTAACTTATTACAGTGCAAAGTTTAACAACTTTAAAAACTTTGAAAAACTTTAAAAAACACTTAAAAAAAAAAAAAAATTGAATTAAGCAATTTAACAGCCAATTTAAGTGCTCCACCATGTTTTTAAACTCCATTCACCTTGACTAGAATCACTTGGATAATTTCAGACCTGGAATTGCCAATCTCTACTAAAGAAAAGGTTAACTTGAAAATTACTGCTTCATGACATCACAGGGTGGAACAAAACATTTAGAACTTTGGAGATGAAGACAGACTAATAATAAAGAATTATTCAAACATGTGTGAATGAAACAAAACACAACTCCAGGTTTGTTTGTGAGGAGATAACAGCATTTTAACATGGCTTAAGGCTCACAAGAGTCAACATGGATTTTTTTAATTTATTTTTAAATTTTTTTTAATCACAAAAAAAATTAATAATACAAATCTATCTGCAATGCCATAATGACCAACACTGGCCACAAGAAAAAATTGTATTTTATCTTGAAAACATGAAAACACCATACTGTATTTACAAACAAGATATGTTACCAAACCTCAATTGTAATAATTAATAATCAAAATAAACAGACTCCCTAGAAAATGTACCAAATTGTACAAAGCCCTAGACATGATTAATTTTGATGTATTTTTTATTGATTCATTTCTTTTGATTAATTAATAATTAATACTCAAACTAAACAGACTACCTAGAAAATGTACCAAATTGTACAACGCCCTAGACATTATTAAGAATTATCATGCTAAGTGGGGAAATTATTTTTGTTTTTGCTGTCTACTTTTTGTTGCTCCCTCTGACACCTGGCCTTATTTTCTCTTGTAATATACTATACTACTCACATGTTTTTGTTTTGTTTTTGCCTAATTGTCAAATGCTGCCATTGACAACTGCCATCATGTTTTAATCAATTGTTAATATTTTGTTATTAAAATAAATAAATAAGTAATCAAAATCTATGGTGGACAAAGGCACTGTAGCTTCTGTAGTGCTGGAGTAAAATTGAATTGACATGGGACCTTAATTTGGAGGTAAATAATAATAATAATAATAATAATAATAATAATAACAACAATAATAATAATAATAATAATAACAATAATAATAATAATAATAATAATAATACATTTTATTTATTAGGCGCCTTTCTGGACACTCAAGGTCGCCTTACAACAAGTATAATATACATTATAGGCAGTTAAAAGCAGTCCCCAGGGACAGGGGTTGAAAATTAGCATTTGCTAAACTCTGTATGCATCACATCAGCTGCAAACACTGTTCTGTAACTATGTCCGATTGCATTGTCCCTGTCAAATAAATAAATAAATACATTTTAAAAAAGTTAAAAGCAACAGTTAAAATACAAAGAGTTAAAACAAACAGTAAAACATTTAAAACATTTAAAAGGACAGTGCAGTTATGGTTGGAGTAAAAAGGTCAGTCTGAACAGATGAGTTTTGAGTTTGGTTTTGAAGTATGGGAGTGTGTCAGTGTTGCGGAGGTCAAGAGGGAGAGCAGCTGAACGCCCTGCTCCCCCATGCTATAATTTAAGTTACAGTGTACTTTACCCCTCCTTGAGTCGCCACCTTAACGTGGTGGAGGGGTTTGAGTGCCCGAATGATCCCGGGAGCCAAGTTGTCGGGGTCTTTATGCCCCTGGTAGGGTTACTCAAGGCAAACAGGTCCTGGGGGACGGGTCAGACTAAGAGCGGTTCAGAAGCCCTTATGTCGAGACATTAAACAAGGCCACATAGCTCGCCCGGACTGGCATTACTGGGGCCCCACCCTGGAGCCAGACCTGGGGTGGGTGCTGCCAGCGAGCATCTGGTGGCTGGGCCTTTCCCCACAGGGCCTGGCCGAGCGAAGCCCAAAGGAGCGACGTGGGGCCTTCTTCCTGTGGACCCACCACCCACAGGAGGATCCATAAGGGCCGGGTGCAAAGAGATCTGGGCGGCAGTCGAAGGCAAGGACCCCGGCGGCTGGATCTCCAGACATGGAGACTAGCTCAGGCTGAAGAAGGAGTCCTATCGGGCCTTGTTGGCTCACGGGACTCCTGAGGCAGCTGATGGGTACTGGTGGGCCAAGCGTGCTGCAGCCCGGGTGGTAGCAAAGGCAAAAACTCGGGTTTGGGAGGAGGTCGGAGAGGCCATGAAGGAGGACTATCGGATGGCCTCAAAGAAATTCTGGCAAACCGTTCGGCGCCTCAGGAGGGGGAAGCAGTGCTTCACCAACACTATTTACAGTGCGGGTGGGGAGCTGTTGACCTCGACTGGGGATGTTATCGGACGGTGGAAGGAATACTTTGAGGATCTCCTCAATCCCGCTGTCACGTCTTCCGAGGAGGAAGCAGAGGCTGGGGACTCGGAGGTGGACTCAGTCATCACCCTGGCTGAAGTTACTGAGGTGGTTGGAAAGCTCCTTAGTGGCAAGGCCCTGGGGGTGGATGAGATCCGTCCTGAGTATCTTAAGTCTTTGGATGTTGTAGGGCTGTCTTGGCTGACACGTATCTGCAACATCGCGTGGCAGTCGGGGACAATACCTCTGGACTGGCAGACTGAGGTGGTGGTCCTTCTGTTAAAGAAGGGGGACCGGAGGGTGTGTTCCAATTACCGGGGAATCACACTCCTCAGCCTTCCCGGTAAGGTCTATTCCAGGGTGCTGGAGAAGAGAATTCGACTGATAGTCGAACCTCGGATTCAGGAGGAGCAGTGTGGTTTTCGTCCCGGCCGGGGAACACTGGACCAGCTCTATACTCTCCACAGGGTGCTTGAGGGTGCATGAGAGTTTGCTCAACCAGGCCACATATGCTTTGTGGATCTGGAGAAGGCATTCGACCGTGTCCCTCATGGGGGTCCTGTGGAGAGTGCTCTGGGAGTACAGGGTTCGGGGCCCTTTGCTAAGGGCTGTTTGGTCCCTGTATGACCGGAGCAGGAGCTGTGTTTGCACTGCTGGTAGTAAGTCGGACCTGTTTCCGGTGCATGTTGGCCTCCACCAGGGCTGCCCTTTGTCACCAGTTCTGTTCATTATATTTATGGACAGAATTTCTAGGTGCAGTCAGGGGCTGGAGGGGATACGGTTTGGGAACCACAGGATCTCATCTCTCCTGTTTGCAGATGATGTTGTCCTGATGGCTTCAGTGAACCGGGACCTCCAGCAGGCATTGGTGCGGTTTGCAGCTGAGTGTGAAGACTTTGGGATGAGGATCAGCTCTTCCAAATCCAAAGCCATGGTTCTCGACCGGAAAAAGGTGGCTTGTCCTCTTCGGGTGGGTGGGGAGTCCTTGCTTCAAGTGGAGGAGTTCAAGTATCTCGTGGTCTTGTTCACGAGTGAGGGGAGGATGGAGCGTGAGAGCAACAGGCGAATCGGTGCAGCGTCGGCAGTGATGCAGTCACTGTACCGGACTGTTGTGGTGAAGAGGGAGCTGAGCCAAAAGGCGAAGCTCTCAATTTACCTGTCAATCTACGTTCCTACCCTCACCTATGGTCATGAGCTCTGGGTAATGACCGAAAGGACAAGATCACGGATACAAGCGGCCGAAATGAGTTTCCTCCGCAGAGTGGCTGGGCGCTCACTTAGAGATAGGGTGAGGAGCTCGGTCACATGGGAAGAGCTCGGAGTAGAGCCACTGCTTCTCCACATCGAGAGGAGCCAGCTGAGGTGGCTCGGGCATCTGTTCCGGATGCCTCCTGGACGCCTCTCTCGGGAGGTGTTCCGGGCATGTCCCACCGGAAGGAGGCCCCGGGGAAGACCCAGGACACGCTGGAGGGACTATGTCTCCCGGCTGGCCTGGGAACGCCTTGGGGTCCCCCCGGAGGAGCTGGAGGAAGTGTCCGGGGTGAAGGAGGTCTGGGCGTCCCTGCTTAGACTGTTGCCCTGCGACCCGGCCCCGGATAAGCGGAAGAAAATGGATGGATGGTGTACTTTAAATTACTGGATCATTTACTGCCCTTTGTGACTGAATATAATTATTTTTGAGCTACAGGTTTCCTTTGGCACAGGTTATTGATACAGACTTTAATATTACGTAAATGTTGCCAATCTCCAAATCTGAAATTATGAAACTATTTACTGTTTAGGTTATCTCTGAAGCAGACACACAACTAACAAAGCAAAAACCAAACCTTGTTCTCATGGTCTGATGATAAAAATTTCAGCCTTTATCAAAACTGAGAAAAATACGTAAATACTCCTAAACAAGATTGCTTTCTTCAGCTATCCACATTCAACTATGTGGTTTTCACTGACTTTTTCAAGGTTTTATAGCCATAGGCTGTAAACATGAAGGCTCCTGTCCTCTCATCACCTGTTGCTGAAACAATATTTTTGTTTTGATATCCAGTGCCATCTGCTTTGAACCATTGTGCCATTACTTATAGATAACTTGTTGCTTTCATGAAGCACCGCTCAGCTATAAAAGGAATTTCAGATCAAAGAAAGCATTCTTTGAGGAACTCCTGAAATTTACAATAGGACTGAAGGATTGTTACCGCTCTTCACAAAAGTATGTTTATTTCAACAACAAAAATGAAATTATGGACAGAAAATAATAGTAAAAAAGTCTATTGTAGCATTGATAAACGGTTCATTTCATGTATTTTCCAGTAGATCCATGGTATTTTCTTGACAGTTATTAGCCTTTCCTTTATGGCATCCTGTCCTAAATAACACAGGGCTGCCCCCTTGTGGACAGGGTCTTTTATTTTAGAAGGTCATTGCAATTTCCTTTTTTGCCCACAGGTGGTAGCAACGATCTAAATTAAGTGTAGTTGTCGTAACCTAAAGATTTCAGACGAGTTATTCAATTATAAAAAACTATCGTCTGCATGCTGTTGTTCATTTGTTACATACATACGTTTCTTTAGACAAAATATATTTTTGTAGGTTGCAGTATTTATTTAGGTTATTTTTTTTTATGTATGCTATTTTCTGATCTTTGTCACTTCTATACTGTTTATCCCAAAATATATCAAAACATGGAGTAGTGTTTTGCTTCATTCACATAGGTTTACCACACAAACAGAGCATATTTAGCCTAAGTTCTTCTCTCAAAGGGAAGACACTCTCTCCAACTTGTGATGTCATGTGATAATATAAGAAGTGCTCCACTGTGTTTTCCAGACACCTTCACTAGGAGTTATTTGGATCATTTCAGCCCTGGAATTTCCAGTCTCTGCTGAACAAAAGGTAAAAGATAGCTGTTAACTTGAAAATTACTGCTTTGTGACAAAACAAGATGGAACAGAGCATGTTGGACTTTGGAGTTGCAGACATACTAATAATAAAGGATTACTCAAACATGTGAATGAAACAAAACAGAAATTTTTGATGAGCTAACAGCATTTTAACTAAAGCTCATGAGTGTAAATTTTGTGTGATAGGACCTGTAATTTCTCTTCAATATCAGATTCTTGCAAATAGTATTAGTATTTGGTGTTAGTAGGCTTATTCAATTCCAATTCTAGAACAAAACAGTACATTTTGTTTTTAATTATTTAAAAAATAACAAGTAATTTCCACATCTACAGTTCTACAAATTCATCAGACAGGAAATGGTTAATAATTATTCAGTAAAGTGCTTCTTGGTGGCTTTGAGGTCACGTCAGCATTACATCAATAAATATATTTCAGCACTTATAAAGCCATACCCACAGACTTTTTAAATCTACTATACTGTACCACCACATACCAGCTAGGGCCACATGCCTCTCTTTTGGTTGTCCTGCATGGCCATTAAGGCTGTCCTTGCCCCTTGTCCTACTTTTTTAAAGACATATATTCATCCTTTTAACACACACATTTTTTTTTTCCATTAAAAAAACTTTGATTTGCATAGAAAACATTATATTTGTTTCCTATGCAGAAAAATCATCAGTGTTTGGATGTAGCCTATGACTTTTGGTGTTGTTACGTTGGCCCCTTTTGGTATTTCAATCACTGGATGTGCATTATGAAGGTTTAACACTTAAAATCATATTGTTTTACTGTAGTTATTATTTGTGAGCTTACTTCCAGAGGTTGTCCCTTTGTGTCCCATGAAATTCTTCAACTTGTCCCCCTTTGGTACAATCTGAGGTGGTCACTCCACTTATAGCATATCTATTCTGTCCTCTTCTATTTTGTGCTGGGGGGTGGTGAGTGACATGCTGCTGGATCATAGGAGCGCTCAGCAGTTCACGCGTCACAGTTTCCATTCCAAACATAAACAGCATGCCTCCCCCTGATTCCATACCCATACACAGAACTGCCAGGACAGTTTTATAACACTCCTGCTGCTGGGTCCAACCGTTATTATCAACCATGTCCACATATACAGGCCCAATGATCACCTGATACACAGCCAACAACAATAAGATCATTTAACCTAAAGACCCTCCTAAAATGTGACGTCATCAGCAAGGTCGAGGTAAAAGTTGATGGCAAATCTGATTGGAAAGATTTTGTGTTTATAAAAATCTGCTCCAGTTGCTGATAAGTTTGCGTCTTTTACATAGAATAGGGAAATAATCTGTTTTCTAGCCTCAAAAAATATATTTGAGATATAGGAGATTCTTAATTTTCATAATATTCACAATTTAAGATGCCTCCATTCTAGAATTTAGGTTTGACTTTCAAAGGGTCTGTTCACTGATAGGTGGTATTGATCATTTTAACATTGGTGTACACTGTTTGACCTGTAAGGCAGACTCAGTAACCTTCAGAAGTCATTAGTGTGTGGCATTACTGATACCACGAGTACAACTACTACATCGTGAACCAAAATAAACACTCTAATCTCAAGAAAGAGCAATATAGGTATTAAAGGTGTAATTCAAATCGCCATAGTGTTCTCGATAAGATAAGAAAGTGTTTGATGACAAGACTGACTTTTGCACTAGATTTGAGAAAAGAATGGGAAAGTTCCATATCCCTGCCTTCAAAAGTGGACTTTGGTCAAAAGTGATTTGCGATTATAATTTAACTTGTGAGTAATTTCTGCCACGTGTTTAAAAAAAAGTGGAAGTTGAAGCAATATTGAGCTGGAGCTGAATACGATGCTGATATTATATGCATTACTTACATTTAGGTCTGTCACAATAATTACTATATTGACATAGTTCAAAATATGAAAGCAGGAAGAATATATTTTGTGGTCAATATTTATCATGTGTACCTTTTTCTTTTCACAATTTTGGTTATTTTTTGGCTATATGATATGACTTGTAAAAGGCTAAATTAATTAACTTCCATGACCCATTACAGAAGTGCTTCATTTAGCTATTTATTTATCTATTACAGCTCATGTTGTACATGTGGTTTAAATTTGCTCTTGGGTTATTGTATATTATCATTTATCGTCTATATTTTCTTCAGCAATACATCACACTTAAAGATGTGTTATCGTGACAGCCCTACTTACATTCTTATTTACAGAAATGCCACATATCTATTATTGTTGCAAAAAGGCTGTGTGCTAAGGTTTTTTTTTCATCTTGCCCAACTTGTGTCTTAATATGTGCTGATATTTCAAATTGTCTGTTCTTTCTAGTATCATGTTAAAAAGGTCATAAAAAGTCAATTGAGTCCATACCACCGCCTACCCACATGTAAATATCGTGTACTGGACATTGCTCCATCAGAATACAAACTGCAATGATAAGAGCTCTTTTACCTATAGACCGAGACAGTTACAAATATACACTCTGTCTGTCTCTGTATAATAAACATACTTAATGATAACAGCTCTATGTTATTAGGTTCTTTTTCAGACCAAAATTTCTTTTCATACCTGACAATTTCGACTGCTCACTAGCGGTCTTCCTCAGAAGGGTCAGGTGATGTTGCTGTGAGGTGTCCTTTCATTTATACGGGTTTTGGCTTGGTCCTGTCTCCGCCGGTAGGAAGACAGCGCCATCTACAGTCTGACTTCCTCAGGACAGTATTCCAGGTGTGTGAAAGTAAAAAAGCCCCTTTGTGCCAGTTTATAGTCACCTGGGCACGTTTCCATATTTCTATTGCCTCTTTAATCCAGCGACAATGTTTGTTGTCCTCTGTCCCAATTATGTTTGCTCCATCCCAGTCCATAATGTGGTTCTCTCTTTTACAGTCCTCAGAAATGGCTGATTTGAGTTGTTCCTGTTCTGCTTTGTGTTTTGTTGCTCGTGTGCAATAACATAAATTATCGGAAGGCCAAATGAACCTCATGGGATTTTATTCCACTGGGCATCATCTGAAAATATATAACTTTTCAGACAGAGGGTACTTCTTCCTTGTCTCCACGGCTATCATATTACTTTGCTTGGGATGTTCCACA
Organism: Paratrypauchen microcephalus; assembly: GCA_036785185.1. Taxonomy (NCBI): domain Eukaryota; kingdom Metazoa; phylum Chordata; class Actinopteri; order Gobiiformes; family Gobiidae; genus Paratrypauchen; species Paratrypauchen microcephalus. The sequence continues at coordinate 1,334,993 of JAVJIX010000109.1, forward strand.
CTATGACATCTATCTAGTATTTATTCATTCAATTACCACTGTTTAATTGCCCCAAAATACCACCAAATACTACATTTTACTGTGAGTGGGGTCGTCCTTCCAAAGATCTGACCTGTAACTTGGCCTGGTGACGCCACCTACTTTTCTCCATGGAGATAGATAAGTTTAATGCCATATTGTGGAACATTCTAGGCAAAGCAATTTTATGTGCATGCTTAAAGGTCTCATATTGCTCAAAATGGAATTGTAAGCTTTTAGCCATGTTCTAACCTCCTCAAAACATACCGGAAGTTGTGTTTGAGTAACCCTTTATTATTGGTCTATCTACATCTCCAAAACTCTGTTCCACTTTGTGATGTCATGAAGCGGTAGTTTTCAAGTTACTAGCTACCTTTTAGTTTTGTCTAGTGAAGGTATATATGTTTAAAAACATAGTGGAGCACTTGCTGTATTACAACATGACATCACAAAGTGGAACAGAGTGTTTTCAATTTGAGAGAAGAACTCAGCCTAAATATGCAGGGTTTGTGGGAATGAAACAACACACAACTCCAGGTGTTTTTGATGAGAAAACAACATTAAAGCATGGCTCAGAAAGTAGCGTAATATGGGCCCTTCAACGTGTCTATATTTTTCTGGTAAAAACGGCCTTTGTTTTGTTCACATGTTTTTGTCTGAAACGTCAAGAACATTCTGACCATTGGAAATCATTAGGCACTTGTCATACAGTTGTCCTACAGTTATCAATTTAATCCAAATGCCGATCATAGACCACAATCAAAGAAATAATTCAGTCAGACACATTTGAAAAGTAAATGTAAATGAAAAGCACAACTTGGTAAATATTTTGACAGAAACCAGAAAACTAAACAGTAATTATTTTCTAAAAGCCAGGGTCATGTTTAGTGGTGTGTAATTGTGTCAGTGGAAGAGCAAGATCAAACAAAAACATTGAATTCATGCACTCTTGCCTCTACATGTTACACTAGTACGTGCCAGAACTACACAAAGTGTCATTTCATTGTGCTTTTGTTGATGTTCCTGTTTTGTGTGTTCCCCAGGGCAGTAATGTTGTTTCAATATGAATGAACAATGTTTCTCACAATTCTCATGTGTTTTTTCTTTCCCAGTGCAAAACCTCTTGAGCATTCAGATCTAGATACTGTAGTGTTGATAATAAGAAAGAATACATAGCTCGTGTTACACATATCCCACTGTCCATTGCTCTGTGGGTCTGTGCAACATGCAGAGGCTGACCCTGTTCCGCTCTTGTTTGGGGAAATTTGTTGTACCTTTCCATTTAGCCTATATCTGGATTGCTTCAGTGAAGAAATGAAAGATAAGTCAGTAGAATCTCAAGATGTCATATTTGTAGAAGTAGTTAATGCAAAACCAACTTTCGGTGTCATTATCATGTACAACTGCCACTTTGCTGAAGTGTGGCAGTTGTCATTTGATTCCAAAGAGGTGGAACTGTCACACAGGCTGCATAGGAAAAGAAAGGTAATACTGACTGAGATTTTTCTGACATGGTTTGTGCTAAATTTTTTCTAAGGCCACAAATAGGGATGTCACAATGTCAAATTTTTGACACAGTTTCACTATTATTCACACACTACAAAACAAAAGTGAAATCTGTGAATTTTGTTTCATTCTAATCCATTACTCCCTCCTCTACTACTGTAGGTGGGCAGCATTATAAAATCATGAATACAAAAGTTAAATGATTATGATATACACAGCCACATATAAAGTATAATGTATTTAGGTATATGTTTTTGGATATACCTAAACCTAGCATGTCTTTTAAATATTACTATGACCAGACAGACAACATAAACACAGTGACATCATCAGTCTGGACCAAATGTCACGATGCCAACAAGGTCAGTTCATTCTGATACCATCGCTCAAGTTCAATGTTCTACACTCCGCCACACAGACAGGAAGCGTGGACTTTGTACGCATCACCCCAGCTTGCTACACATGTGAGTGCAAGTGTAAGTCGTAATGATTTTTTATGTCGTCAGATGGAAGATACAATTTTCTAATATTCTCACTCCACTTCTGGATGGCTCTATCCTGCAATGGAACAAACAACTTTCAAAATTGTGGCATCCATTCCTTTGCTTGAAATGTCTATGTGCATGTTCAGAGTTACACATTTAAAAAAGACAAGTGTACAAGTAAAAAAAAAAGTAGTAGTAGTTAGGAGGCCTCTTTGTCAAACATGGTGGCAAAAATAATCAAATTATTGCTAAATGCTAAATAGCACAGAAATGGTACAACTGATCAAAATGTAAGGGTTCTTTTCTCATCTGAGCAGTTTTCTCTATAGTATAATGTGTAAGGCAATTGCATGTCTGTTTTAAATCAATTAACACACTGATGCGCGTTAATACAGGAAGAAGTATGAGAGTAGAGGCTTGCCGTGTGGTAATTGGTCCTTCAGGCTGGAAGGCTATGCCAGTTATAGTCTATCCACTGCCAGATTCAATAGAAACAAAT